>CM019696.1:20072235-20704648 GCA_009760885.1 Achatina immaculata
TAGCTTTGTAGCAAATTTGGTAGTCTCATCTCTGTTTTGAAATTCCTGGAAAAGCTACTAATCTCTAAAATTAATCATTGAGTAATGTAAATGAGAAAACAACTTTTTCTTTTAATTATTATTTACATTTGTTCTCATTCATAGTCGCTTCTTGCGTACAAGTGAGGGTTGTTTGAAACATTCGTTGAAATCTTATACAACGTTTAAGGCCTTAAAAATCAATTTCAGATTGATCGAACTCAATCTTCATAGCCACAAAAACATTAAATCAAATCTCTCTGTTCTTAAATACACTAGAGATTTTAAATAATCAAGAATAAAACACACATGTTGCTTCAGAAAGGAATATACTTAGTTACTTTCTCCTGGCAAGAACTCACTGAATTTAGCTAAATCCTGTTGCAGTAGATATCGTTAAAAAGTTCGGTAATTCTTTCTAAATGTGATTTAGTCATATTGAATAAATAAATACTGAAGTTAATTTCTAAAAGCACCCGGCGCAATCTCTTTGATCTGAAAATTGCATTAGTGGGTTATTGACGACAAAAAAAGATGTTTCAGTCTCAGTGTGGTCATTCATTCATTCATTTGCATGTCCCTTGCGGAACTTTGCCTCCCTAACAGGACTCCTGTAGGCCTCTCGGTTATGAGCAAGATGGCCTGCTTCTAATGCATCCATTTGCAGATCATCAATGATGTCTTGCAGCCATCTTCGCTTTGGTCTTCCTTTCTTTCTTTCTCACATTATGCACCCTTCCAAGACTGTCTTCTCTAGACTATCATGACGTTTAATGTGTCCAAAATATTTAAGTTTTCTCTGTTTAATCTTCTTTACTAGCCAGCCTTCTTCAATATTACGTTCTTGTGGTATGGATATATTTGTTCATTTTTTTGTGCTCATTGTATTTGAAGAACTCTTCTGTAGGATTTACATTCAAAGTCATTTATGTGTTTCTCAGATGTTTTGTTAAGTGTCCACGTCTCACAGGCATATGTTGCGATGGGAGAGATGCATACCTTTAAAAATCTTATTTTTGTAGTTCTGTCTGTTCCTTCCCACAGATTCTTTAGTTGTTTTACTTTCTGCTTAGCCATGGATGTCCTCCATTTAATTTACCTCATTGTACTTACATTATTAGTTAGCAATGATCCAAGATATTCAAAACTCTCCACTTCTTCCAGTTTTTCCTCATTGATACATATATCAACTGTCTTATTTGTTTTGTCAGTTGTCATCAATTTAGTTTTCTTCGTAATAAGATAGAGTTTTGCTCTTCACCATTCTTACGGACTGACATAATTTTTGTGTTGTGGACAGTAATACTATGTCATCAACATATCTAATTTCTGGTATTTCATAACCTCCAATTGTTATGGCATCGTAATATTCTTTGTCTACATCTTCTCTAACATTCCTCATTATATTTTCAGTATACAAGTTAAATAAGTAGAGTGACAATATGCACCCCTGACGGACCCCTCGTTTTATGTCAGATAAAGTGTGGTATATGTAAATATTGGCAATGGCAAAGTAAAAACTGAGAAACAACTTCACTGAGTAATTGAGATAAGAATAACTGGTGTCATTATCAATGAAAAAAGAAAGACATATCAGAAGAACAATTTGATTTTTTTTGGGAAGAAAAGACCACAAAATTACTGCACTCTTTATCTTAAGAACAACTACAATATGAAAAAACGATGTCTGTAAGTAAAAACACAGACTTATGGTTCTACTTAATTACTTAGAGTTTGATAGAGCTAGACAAGAAGATAGGATACACAAGCTGTGAAAGCTTCATATACCGCTTTTAAGTATATAACATTCTCCGAAGTACAATATACAAATATTTCTTTAGGTTAGAAATTCAGAACAAAAACATTATCGCAATGATAAATCGTCTCACTTCATCCTGCAGGCGTTGTTGCAAAGTCGGTACAGTTTGTATAGTCTTCCATTACTGTTGTTGAATTATTTTTGTTGATGCTGCTGATCTACTTTTTCCAAACTTTGTTCCATATCAGGCTATTTTACTTTGGACAAGTTTCTTTTACTCTTGGTATCCCCAAGAGTTATTACACTTGCCCTCCTTCTCCCACACTGTAGTAGATGGCCCAAACTGCCTCGAAACATCGTGATGTCCTTTCTTCTTAGAATATCGGTCACATTAAATTTACAACTAGTGGTATATGAAATCTTTTTTTTTTCCTTCGCTGTTTTTAACCCATTGGAAACGTTTACTGATTTTTGTCTCTGCTAAACTATTTTGTAGCCTATCATTAAAGATGTAAGACACCAAGAAAATAGATAATAGAACTGGAACGACAGCCTTGGTGTCCGCCATACTTCCTTCTGCTGATCATATATCTCGTGATTAATTGCGTAAAATGGGTATGTACATGTTCAGAATGACGCAACACATGACGTCAGCACGGCGTCACAAGTACAGCGTATAAGACAGGAACCTTGACCGAAATTTGGGTATCGAAAAACGTGACAAATTTTTTATTTAATGTAATGTACAGAAATCTACAATGTTCAGAATAAACATAGTTTTTTTCCAGTTCATGTTGTGCAGAATTTTGCAATGTTGATGATAAATACAGATTCTGGAAAATGTCTGCAATACACAATGCATACGCATATTTTTCTTTAAAATTTCATCAGACTCAGCTCGGTTGTAATATACTTATTTCTAAGAGTACATCACGCTCCCAAGTTTAATATTCATAAACGTGTGAAGTCGCAAAAGGGTAAAATTAGCTAATCAAGATCGATCAGACAATATATATTCGAAATGCCGATTAGGATAACAATATCTGCAATACATAAAATAATAACCAAGAATGATATTCTTGCAGAAATTGCTCATGTTTTACTAATAAATATATCATTCTTGGCCTTAACGTGTACCACCAATTTACGGTGGTAATTATGAGAGAGAGTGAGAGAGAATAGAGAGAGAGACGGAGAGCAAGACGTAGAGAGAGACGGAGAGCAAGACGTAGAGAGAGACGGAGAGCAAGACATAGAGAGTAAAGAGAGAGACGGAGAGACTGATTGATTGATCTTTATTTCAAAAGGGTTAAGAATTGGGCACGTCTGACATTATGCCCTTTATCATACACCTTCCATTCTTTTCAAGACATTCTACAAATATGCTGTTCATGTAACAAACATAATTAACACTAAAGCTAAGAAACATAAAATAAAATATTACATTTACGTTTCGCTCTTAAACATTCACTCAGTACAGAAGTAGCTACATACATATATAAATGACTATCTACTAAACAAATATTTCGGGACTATTTAGAACTTTTAAGTTTTATGATTCATGGAGGCATGTAGTCGACATAAAATAGATACTGGGAAAGTTTGTAGTTGCAGAAAGGAGTATAATTTATATTTTTTATACAGAATGGGAGGGTGTTCCAAAGATGAGCAGCAGAATAAGTAAAGCTTTTCTTGTAAAGATCAAGTCTAGGTTTTGGAAGACATATGTTGTTCAAGCGCTGGCTGCAGTTTGGGATAAATTTAAACATGTTCCATAGACAAGGCGGGACATACCGTGAAAGAATCTGGTGTACTAACTTGTCTTTGTTGAAGAGGAACCTGTTCTTAAGAGACAGTATTTTGATACGTTTGTGTTAGTTAGTTGTTTCTGCTTGATCTTTGTCACTAATAAGCTTTACTGCTCGCTTTTGGAGTGAGCAAAGCCTCTTTGTATTTAACACTGAGCAACCATCCCAGACTTTTGAGCAATAGTCTAAATGTGTTTGTATATGTGATATGTAGTATGTCTTCCTTGTGTCGTGATCGATGAAGTGCTTAATTTTGTCTAACTGGTATACTTTTTGTGCGATGAGTTTTGTTAGACCTTGCACATGAGAGTTCCAGGTCAGATGTTGGTCAATAATAAGACCTAGTGTTTTGTGCTAGCTAACGTTTTCTATTTGTGATGTTTCCGTGATGAAGTGTTATTTTTGTTGCGTTTTGTAGTTTCTGTCTTGTTGTAATGAGCATTGATTTTGTTTTATCGGTGTTTATAATCATGCCATTGTTTTTGCTCCATCTAATTAGATTGTAGAACTCGACCTGAAGAGTTGATTCTAGATTAATACAATCGTAGTCACTGGTGTAGACTGTGGAATCATTGGCAAAAAGTTCACAAGAAGAGTGTTTAAGATGAAGTGAAAGATTATTGATATAGACAGCAAAGATCAATGGGCCTAGAATAGCACATTGCGGAACACCAGTGTCAACTTTAGCAGAATTTGATAGAGAATTGTTGAAAAATACTACCTGTTGTTTGTCTGAAAGAAAAGATGCAATTAATTTTATTAAGTCAGGGTGCAATTTATGAGTCTTTATTTTTCTTACAAGAATATCGTGGTCAATCATATCAATGCCTTTGTAAAGTTCCCATTGAGACTATATTAGATTATATAACGACTAAATTTAGTTAAGGTAAGTATGTACTTTTTAAAGTCCATTCTTGGAACTATCATATACATTTTCGTATAAGTAAAATTTAATGTATTATAATATGAAATATTTTAGAAACAAAAACACAAATTAAACATACTGTTATAGATAAATCAACCTGTCACTGTTTCCATTAAATATTTTATGGATAACCTTACATAATGGAGCATAAATTTTAAAAACGAAAAATATGTATATTTCACATAGGTGACCTTGCATAATTTTAATATGATACCTAAACATTCAGCTGAGAACGTGGATCTCTCTTCGAAGCTAGTGCTGTGCTAAAGATCTTGTAAAGCTACGTCAGACTGGAATTGAGTAAATTATGTTGGTGTTTCAAGTTTTTCTTACGTGACATAAAGAGCAATCTTCTGGCCAGACTCATCAACCGTAGAATACACTTCTGACAGGGATGAATTAAAATCTCGGTCAGTTTTCAGAAGCACACTATCCAAATAGTACAATGTCCAAGAGGATGGCTTGAATCTGGGGTCCATGGACACTTGTAGCGGAGAAAAGTTATATAATGATCCGAGTAGCAAGCCTGTATTGTGAAAAGAATAGTAGAAATGTGGCAAGGTTCAATTTATTGCAAGCAGCAATTGGTAAAGTTTTAAGTATGTGCGTTAAAAGACTTGTCTTAAGTGTCGGTGTTCACTATCCTACTACAACAAGTAAATCAGGGGGCCTGGTAGTGTAAACTTCGCCCTCTACTTCAGTTCTCTTCTCAGTCTTCCCCACCCCACCACACACACACACATACAGCTTATCTCTCCACCTTGTAGAGACTAACAGTCTCTCTATATATTCTTCGTCCTCTCATTTTCACCATCTACATCAATGATCTTCCACTTCATCACAAAATCATCTTGTGACCTCTTTGCTGATGACTGCACAGTTTACACTAGTGATAACGACAGTATTAACTTTGAGTCACCTCTTCAAACTGAAATAAACAGTCTCATTAACTGGAACAATAACAACAGAATGCTCATAAACACCACCAAAACAAAATCCATGCTCATTACAAGACAAAAATTAACAAATTCACCAACAACACTACAGCTCCACTCTGGAACTTTACAGATAGAGAATGTTGGTGAACATAAAACTCTAGGTCTTATGATTGACATACCACCTCAGCTGGAATCATCATGCAGACAATCTAACCAAGCATATTGCACAGAAAGTTTACCAGTTTGCTAAAATGAAACATTTTCTTGACATAGATACCAGAAAATTATACTACACATCACAGATACAAACAATTTGGACTACTGTTCCAGAGTCTGGGATGGTTGTTCCATGCCAAACATGAAAAAACTTTACTCGCTTCAATTCCGAGCAGTAAAGCTTATAGATGACAAAAATACAGCACGTATTACAAATAAGAACACACATTTTGATACTCTACCTCTCAAGAAGAGATTTATTTTCAACTTGGCCAAGTTAATTCATATAGTTCTATAGCACAATGCTCCACCCTATCTGTGGTCGTTGTTCAAATCCAACCCAAAACACAGTCAACGCTTAAGCAATTGTATTCTCCCAAAACGAAGGCTTGACATGTTTTAAAAAAAGCTTCTCTTACTCAGCTGCCCACCTTTGGAATGCCCTACCAATTCACGTAAAACTTATAAGTAATATTCGTTCTTATAACTTTAAACTTCGTCAACATCTGTTTGATATGGACTATATGCCTCCCTAAGCATAGTCTAAAGTAGTTTAAAGTATGAATTGACTGTTGTAATTTTTTTAAAATACCGCTTTTCTATAAATTTTGTTTTAGTTGTGAATGAATGTAAGAATGCAAGTTTAGTTTTTTTTTCATGTTATTGCATAAATCAGAATGTAGAGTGTCTGGACATGAGATAAG
Source organism: Achatina immaculata (assembly GCA_009760885.1). Taxonomy (NCBI): domain Eukaryota; kingdom Metazoa; phylum Mollusca; class Gastropoda; order Stylommatophora; family Achatinidae; genus Lissachatina; species Lissachatina immaculata. The sequence goes on from CM019696.1 coordinate 20,078,604, forward strand.
TTCATTATTTATTTATGTAATCATATAATGTGTCTTCATGATTATAATGGTCATTAACAAATGCTGAATGACTGTTTCTGAGTAAAAGCTGTATGATGAAAGGTAGAATGTCAGACGGGCCTGCGTGCCTAATTCTTAATACTTTGAAAATAAACTGTGTTCGTTCTTTCCTTCGTTCTCTCTCTCTCTCTCTCTTCTCTCTCTCTCTTTCTCTCTCTCTCCCTCTCTCACACACACATCTCTCTCACCCATCCTCTCTCGACAAGTAATTTCAACTCTTTAAGTCAGTTTTCATGGATAGTAGAAATCACATTTAACTACACAGGCAATCTTACAACACACCTGATCTAGGTTCATATGTCTGCAGCCATACAAGGGGATCTTATGCCTTGTTCACATCTTCTGAACGTCTCATTTGATGTGTTTTAGTGGCACTAAAACTACAAAAATACAAATACTTCTGTTCAAAATATCACAAGTAAGTACCACATTCATACAACAGTAATTATCAATCAACAATTAAGCATTAACCAATACATATCTGGACATACTCACAATTAACTCAGAATTACACGAACACCGAATTCTTGATACTCATGTTCGATGGCGTGTTTGATATAAAATTATAATATTTTTAAATGTTTAACTTTCTAACCACTTTTATTTATCAAAGAAAGTCTTTGTATCACTATTCATGCAAAATGAAACACGATTTTCCAATTGAAATATGGCGTGAAAAAAAAGTAAACAAAGGAAGACACAGCCACCATCTTGACCTACTTACGACCAATAATTATTTCACTAATATGTAACCAAACTCAGATTAAGATCCCGAAACTGATCTGAATTCAAGTGATGATGAAGAGTGGAAACATGAGGGATCATCAGATGACACCCATGCTTGGAGAAAAACAAATAAATGTTGATTTTGTTTTTGATTTTTTTAGACACTGCAAGGGTAAATGCACACATTCTTATTTCTGGGTAGGAACAACAAGAATTGCAAATAAAAAAAAAACATGTAAATGTTGACAATTAGATTTTACTGAAGAACTTGTTAGAGGGTTAGGAAATATTGGGATAATGTGGCTGTCACAACAAAGCCTAAGGTTTCTTTTTCTCTCTTCATGATAATGGATCCTCAAATTACAGGTAAACAGTAAAAATACAAGCTGTGTTATCAGATTAATCACAGGTAAACAGTAAAAATACAAGTTATGTTATCAGATTAATTACAGGTAAACAGTAAAAATACAAGCTATGTTATCAAATTAATTACAAGTAATTTGTAAGAATACAAGCTGTGTTATCAGATTAATTACAGGTAAACAATAAAAATACAGGCTGTGTTATCAGATTAGTTACAGGTAAACAGTAAAAATATAAGCTATGTTATCAGATTAATTACAGATAGACATTAAAAACACAAGCTATGTTATCAAATTAATTACAGGTAAACAGTAAAAATACAGGCTGTGTTATCATATTAATTACAGGTAATCAGTAAGAATACAAGCTATGTTATCAGATTAATTATAGGTAATCAGTAGGAATACAAGTTATGTTATCTGATTAGTAAAAAAGAAGTAAAAACACGTATTTGATATTAAAAATGTGACACTTAATTACAGTTACAGAAACTGAAAAATTGCTTTTCTATCATAAACCATAACACTAAATACATTGTGAAACATCACCTGATAGTATGTCACCTGACATAAATATGAAATTAAATTCTCAACATTTTTAGTGTACAATTCAGAACATAAATGATTTGTTTTGTTTTATTCTTTTGTATAATTTCATATATGTCAAATTGAAATGTTTTTATGTTCTGAAGTAAAGTTTCTGAACTGTACAATTTTCTCAGATTTTTTTCCACATAATTTTAGTCTGAATGTTGACAACAGAATTAAAAAATCCTGCTGTTTCATTATTATTTGTCCACCGACTTCAGATGTGAATATAATGTACACACACGGTTTTACTGTTTTTTTTTAATAAAACAATCGATTTGTTCTCCTGTATTCCATTATTTTATGACAGTGTAGTCTCGATATTTTTTTTACAATTTTATTCCACGCTTTGTTCACATTTTGTGAGCATACAGGCACATAGCTGTGAAAATATAATTTTCAACTTTAGAATATCAAACTGCATCAAATTTCAATCACAATGATGTATAATAAAGGTGAAACATCACTTTGCATAAATAGTTAGTTTAGTTTCTGAAGTGGACACGTTTCTTGCATTTTTCCTAACTATTTTTCTCTGACTGTTGACAATGTAAACACTTTGTTGTTTCATTATCATTGATCAGAATGTTATGCAGAAATAGTTCTATTTTAATAAAACAATATGTTTGTTCTCCTACATTGTATTACTTTTTCCCTTCTGTGTGAAAGTGTACTGATAATATTTTTGTTAGAATTTTATTCCGTACTTTATTGACATTTAATGAGCCTGCAGTCACAAAACATTAAAAAATGTAATTTTATGTTTTAGAATGTCAAATTCCATTATATATATATATATATATATATATATATATATATATATATATATATATACATACATATATACATATAACAAAGCTGTATAGCACTTTGTATAATTTTGTTTCAGGATCTATAACAGAGTACATGCCTGTTAGGGTAACAAAATGCTGAATAAAGTGTCCTTTAAAAGTTAACCCAGAAAGACACTGATGTCCCTCTCATTGACATGCCTTCAAAAACTGAAATCAAGTCATTCATAAAAGTATGTGGTGGGCAAACCTACTCATCATCATCGTCATACAGACACACTTCAAAACTCCTAACATATCATTTAAGAGTGTGCACCAAGACCCACACTCATAATAAGAAATACACAGATAATCCTTACGTTCCCATACATCAGAGGTCTGGAAAAATAATTTGGTCCATCTTCAGTTGAAAAGCGTCTTCCGAAAAAAAAAAAGAAACGGGCATGACAAACTCGACTGTACTAAAGGTCAGGGAATATCAATTTTCATACTTATACTTAACAACAAACATTTTTTACATCTTACATCCTTCCCATGCCGCTAAACGTCACATTGGGTTCGCATGGTAGTTCGCAAAGTTTTCCTCTTTTCGGGGAGTTTTTCAACATCTTCAAGGGATTTTATGCCTACTATTTTGGCCTCTCTTAACAATGTCCTCTTTAGAATTTCACATGGTCTATCTCTTTTTCTTCCGCCTTTTGTGTTCCACGTGATATAGCTTGTTTTGTGATTCTCTGATTGTTTCTTCTCATCACGTGACCGACATGTCTCCGTTTCCTTATCACCCACGAGACAGGCTGTTGTTCGCTGGTCTATGTGGCTGCCGAGGTATGCAAATTGCTGTGCTTCTTGCACCGCTGTACCTTCTACGTGTATTTTCCTTCTTGATTAATGGGAAGTTTCATTATTTTTATTTTCCCTTGTTAGTGTGAAAACAGGGTATCTGTTTTTTTCTTGCATTGAATTTACATTGTTACCTATTAGAGTTATGTCATCTGTAAAATCAAGATCTTCTATTTTGGTCCCATGTACCCAATCAGTATCCATTTTACCTGTGCAACATTTTTTCATTATGAAGTCTAAGGCAATTCCAAAAAGCAAGGTAGATAGTATACATCCTTGTTTCATGCCTGTCTCCATCTGCAAACATTCACTCATTCCGTGTTGACTGCATAAACATATCCGTGTTAATTCCACGATGGTCTTCTCTAAATTATCATGAGTTAAAGTGTCCACAATATTTAAGTTTCTCTGTTTAATCATCATTAATAGCCAGCCTTCCTCGATATTATATTCTTGTAGTATGGATATAATGTGTGGAAGAGATAGTGAAATGTTTAAAGAAATGAAGACACTGACGAGAAATGTCACACCTAAGCTAAATGTAATTTGTGACAAGATAGGGAAGATCTTGACAGAGACAGAGGAAATTCTAGAAAGATGGAAAGAATATTGCAGAGGAATGTATGATACAACTGACTGTGAGATCAGAAATCAACAGTGTGAATTATTATTGGAGGACAAAGAACCCGAACTAATAATTGAAGAAGTTGTATGGGTAATAAAGAATCTGAAAAATGATAAATCAAGAGGATGTGATGAGATAACAACTGAGCTTATTAAAGCAGGAGGAAAGGAATGCATAACAATATATCATGCACTATGTAAAAAGATATGGCATTCAGGTATTTGGCCAAAAAAAAATGGAAAAGAAATGTATTCATACCACTGCCAAAAAAGGGTAACTTGAACTCTTCTGTAGCATTTAAAGACATTTCTATGTTTCTCAGTTGCTTTGTTAAGTGTCCAGGTCTCACAGGCATATGTTGCGATGGGAAATCACAATTACTAGTACTGACCTCTGTCTTGCATTCTTCCCCAGTGTTAAAATTAGATCTGTCTGGGCTATGGGTCTCGCCGACAGATTTTTTTCCTATCTGACCTTACATGTTTCTGTTTGGTTTCTTGGTATATTTTCCAGAAGGTATTTTAAGATTGCTTTTCTTCCGGGCAGTGACTATAAAAGTCAGTAATCGTAGCCATTGTCCCTACATTGAGATCATCTGCCTACCATCATAGAACGGTAACCATAACCAACATTATCTGTCGGCTGCTTTCTCATTCCATCCACCAAATGGTCCGATGGCTTCACGTCACCCTGATCGGGGGGCTATACGGGTATTCCACTTTGCCCAAGGGTTTCCCATAGACTGACGGAGGTAAGGAGCCGTCTAACTTCTCCTTTAATATGAGAATACCCATACCCTGCTAACAAATGTATTGTTACCAAATGTATGTTATGTGAAAGAAAAATCGATATGTAACTAAACAATGATCATCCGCGTTAGAGAGAGAGAGAAAGAGAGAGAGTGAGAGAGGGGGGGGGAGACGTACATAAAGCTTAACTAGGTAACTATTCATTTATTTATCAAATACGATACTTACATTTGGAATATATAAAACAAATATATTATTAACCCCCCCCCCCCCGTTCATTCATTCATTCATTTGCATGTCCCTTGCGGAACTTTGCCTCCCAAACAGCACTCCTGTAGGCCTCTCGGTTGTGAGCATGATGGCCTGCTGCTGTTGCATCCATTTCCAGATCGTCAACGATGTCTTGCAGCCATCTTCGTCTTGGTCTTCCTCTTTTTCTTTTTCCCATTATGTATCCTTCCAATACGGTCTTCTCTACATTATCATGACGTTTAATGTGTCCAAAATATTTCAGTTTTCTCTCTTTAATCCTCTTCACTAGCCAGCCTTCTTCAATATTAAGCTCTTGTAGTATAGATATATTTGTTCTTTTTTGTGTCCACGATATTTGGAGAACTCTTCTGTAGCATTTACATTCAAAGGCATTTATGTGTTTCTCAGCTGTTTTGTTAAGTGTCCAGGTCTCACAGGCATATGTTGCGATGGGAAAGATGCATGCCCTTAAAATACATAGGTAGCATAATATCACCCTCGTGGAAAATTGACGCTGAGATTGAAAACAGACGCAAAAAGGCAAATCAGGCCATTAGGCAAATGACTCCTTTACTGAAGAACAAATATATTACAACTCAAACAAAAAGGGCACTGTACAACCCAATTTTCCTCCCAACGATATGCTATCAATATCAAACATGAACGCTAACAGCCAAGAACAAAAGAAAAATCGTTACGACAGAAATGAGATGTTTAAAGAGAATACTAGATGTGACAAGAATATACCAAATAAGAAATGATACCATCAGAGCAAAAGGTTGGAGCAACACCAGTATTACACTATATCCAGAAATAGCAAGTCAAATGGTTTGGCCATGTTATCACCAGACAGTATATCACAGAAAACATTCACACTAAGATTTGTAGTTAACAGAGGAAGAGGCCGCCCACGCAGGAGATGGAGAGAGGAAATTATAGAAGCATTAAATATTCTATTATATGAAGCAAATCGTCGAGCCCTTTCAAGACGTCTATTTGTCCCCTCATACTGAAAAGTATATGAGGTAGTAGACAACAACAACATTTGTTGCGAAACAAAGCAACAGCTTAAGACACAGCTGGAAAAGTAACAAAATATTTTCTAAACAATTATGCAAGTGAAAGTAGCCATACTCGGGTCAGCAAGTTTGTTACATGTATACACAGATTATAAGATTTCACATCAACTGCATCAAGAATCCATATTCATATTTGTGAGGGAAATCAATATGTAGGTAAATAAGAAAAGTTTTAATAAAAGAGCTGATTGAAGCTGAAGGAGTAATCAATCTTTATGGCGAATGGATCTATTTATATTCATAAACTGAAAATCCAATGCATACTCAACCTTAGAAAAGTAGGGAGTGAGATTTTTTTCTTCACTGTATTATCAAAAGTTGAAAACCGTGAAATATTTGTCTTTACAGTCTCGGTTAATTTCCTATTCATTGCGACTTAGAACTAATTCGAAACTTCAAATCTGATTCAATCTTTTATCCTTATATTATGAAAGAAATACCACTGTGTCCCGAAAGTAAGTGTACTGATTGTTTATTTACATCTATATAATACTGTCATGAAATTACACGCATTTGTCTGTTTCCTACTTCTGGAGGAGGCCATATTAAAATAAGTTCTTCGTTTAGTCATTTGCTTTTTTGTTTCGTTTGTGCATGTAATCGTCGAAAAAGGCTCACGCCGAAATATCGGATGTTGTATGTTTTTCACTTATACATTCTCATACTTTCTATTCGTTTTTCTCACTTTACTCACTCCCTCCGTCATTTTGTAAAACTACACCATACACCTCTATCTACCTTTATTATTTAAACCAGTTTTACTACAGTTGCCATCCCTTTTATCCATCATCTATGTAGCGTCACATCCATGTGGAGTCACATATATGCCAAACTTATCCCCACCACCACCACGTTCTTCTCATTATATTTTTTTTATTGCCACTTGATCTCTTTCTTGCCCCCGCCTCCACCCGTATGGTTCTCTCCCTTTCACCACTGCTAACATCCGATTAGTTCAATTTGTTTTCCTTGTGGTCTCCCAGCCTTGTCTTTAAGGCCCATTCTGCTGTATTGTTTACACGTAATTGGGGTGCTACAAAGCTAAGTTTTTCATATTTAATTTTTCTTCTTTTATTTTATATTGTGTTTGTTTTGTATGTAATCCTTGATAAAGGCCCACGCCGAAATATTGGATGTTGCATGCTTTCATTGAGCAAACAACAACCTGTCTCATGGGTGATCTGAAAAAGAAGATGGACATATATCGGTCAAGTGATGAGAAGAAACAATTAGAGAATCCCAAAACAAGCTGTCAAGTGGAACACAACAGGCCGAAGAAAAAGAGGTCGACCACGTGAAACTCTAAAGAGGACGTTGCAAGAGAGGCCAGTTCAGTTGCCATAACATCCCTTGATGAGATTGAAAGACTCGCTGAGGACAGGAAATCTTGGCGAACTATCATGCAGGCCCTGTGTGACTTTTAGCGGCACGGGAGGGATGTAAGACATAAGCTGTTCTTATTTATTTGTGTTTTTTTTCTCACTTTTCTCACTCCCTCTATCGCTTTGTAAAACTATACCATACACCTCTATCTACCTGTATTACTATAACCAGTTTTGCTGGAGTAGTTATCTCTTTTATCTTTAATCTTGATCAACGGTTCCTAATCTATAGGACAAGCTGATTAGTCAGATACATTGTTTAAATCCGTCCTCATCAGCACACTTGAGGTAATTCCAGGTAATCTGTAACAGACATAGTTGTCATTCATTGACCTGAGTCAAGAGAATCAGGGGGCCTCTTTCTCTGACTACCGAACTTCATCTGAGGTATGCCTTGCTCGTTCACGCAAAGTCTGCAGTAATGATCACTGCTCACAAGTATCGAAATTTGCGTGGAAGGGAAAAATGAAAAAGAATCTATCCCGATTGGCGTTTCCATGCATTAAGAAAAATAAATTCCTTGAATTTAAATTGCAGGAAAGCAAGGTAAATATAGAACAGAAAAAAGAGAGGCGAAGAGACTGATTAACCATGTTACAGGGTACAAAGAATGAATGGAACTGGTATGCATGATAAAGCGATGGCACAATCACCGTGTTAAGGTTCTGAAAACGTTAAAGCAGAAAGTGCTTTGACTTTCTGTCCTGAGGTTAACTTTCCAAGAAAGAGTTGATATTGTCTATGGAGATGTCCAGAGTACAGTAATGTCGATCCTGAAACAGTTTTTACAATTTAACCTTTTATAGGATATTATTACAATATTTAATGAAACTGTTCTCGATTTTATCTGTACTTTGCCTGTAATATCTCACCTATTCTACACTATCATTATCTCTCCCCCCACCCCTTTCCCCGTTTTAGCGGATCATATAACTCTACATTTTGTTCTGAAATTTAGCATACATGTTTTTCTATCATTAAACTTCACCTATGGTAGTCACTTCGGTGACATTTATGTCGTACAATGTCTGATGATATTTGATAATTTTAAACATGCAGAACAGCCTTTTAAATGTTAGATTTCAAGGCATCATTTCTATATTTATTTCAGAAGCTTTGGAAACTCACTTTGAAGTGTTGAGAATAAAACAAGGATATCATGTTAAAAGTACAAGACAAACCACAAGTCACTGTAGGACCTAAGTCGCTACTTGCTGTATGCTAAGGAATATATTAATAATGAAATCGGTACCGAGGTGGACTTATCTAGAGCGCAAGACAGAACACGTTTTTCATGGGCTGTTTCCCTCGTTTTTCCAGATGGGTCTCACCCTTCTTTTTTCTTTGCGGCAGACATCCGAGATCACATTATTGAACAACGTACTTCGGCCCCATGTCAAGTATCGCGGGGATAACCCCATGAGCTTAGGTTGTCGCAGCAGGCCATGTCGAGACAGGAGATAAGTGCAGCATGGAAGCAGAATTGGCCAATATCCACTTTGGAAACCTCGTGACGTATGTGCATCATTCAAAGTTGGACTCGAAACAGACTTCGTTTTATGTTATGATTTAACGCCTGTTTCAAATAACAATTCTTATTAAAATCAGACTGACTGAAAACACCGCCTGTATACAAAGACTGGTTGTGTCATGTTTTTGTATAAATATAACAATAAACATCAGGATGTCTATACAGCATTCGTTAAATCAGACGATATTTTATGGTGATTGGATAACGCTGTGACCCTATAGGAGATCCTTTGACTAATGGACCCAGGGAAGCTTGGAACTATTTTAGACCTGCAGGTTAGTAAGTCAGGAGAATGATTTGAAAAAACAGTACAGCAAAATTCTTGGTTAGGTCATTATTTATTGTTCCAGTGGGCGTCGTTGATTATGATGATGGGTATTACATTTGAATTGAATAATCTTAACTTGGTTTTTGAGCTTATAACTTTTGAGTGCCATATGTTCTCAAGATTCTTGAACGTCAGTGCTGCTTTTGAAATTTGAATTCTAACTTCCTTTCTAGTGTCACCATCCTGGTCTATGTAGCAGTCGAGGTATGCAAATTGGTGTACTTCTTCAACAACTGTTCCTTCTACGTATACTTTTCCTACTTGATTAATGAGAAGTTTCATTATTTTTATTGTGTCCTTGTTAATTTCAAGTCCTATTTTGCTAGCCAGTGAAGACAGGCTATCTGTTTCTTCTTGCATGGAATTCACATTGTTACTGATAGGAGTTATGTCATCAGCAAAATCAAGATCTTCTAGTTGGGTCCCATGTACCCAATCAATGCCCGTTGTACCTGTGCAGCATTTTTTCATTATGAAGTCCAGCGCAATTCAAAAAAGCAAAGGAGACAGGTATACATCCTTGTTTCACGCTTCTTTCAATCTGGAACCATTCGCTCATCCCTTCTGTCTCCACACAGAGGTTGAAACGCCGCTGCATATTCAATGTTTATTCTACAATTCTGGCTACAAATATCCAAATTTCGTGGAGACGAAGTGTTCTACCAATCGTACGAACCAATTATACCCTGCAAAAAATGGCTAGTGTCAATGTGTGCATAGTTAATCCAACATCACAGCCTCCTTTTTCACACATCGTTGCATTTGTTCATGCTTTTCTTTGATTGGTGAGCTGTAAGCTAAAACCCCGGTAAACATTGTGTTCAATAGGATAATAATGACAGCGGTAACTGTACTTCTGTAGATACAATAATAACATAAATAAGTGTACAGATGCTAATACCTATCGACGTATTTAGAGTTCTAAGCTATGTCATATGAACAGCTTGAATTATTGACTGGTATTAGATCATAAATTGGTTTTCAGTAGGGCTAGTTTCCAATTTCAAAAATAATCCTGATTAATCCCGGGCTGAAATTTCTAATCCCAGATTAATCATATTAATCGAAATTTTAGGTAATTTTTTCAAACATATTAAACTTTTTCTCATCATCATCATCATCAGGTGCCGTGCCGACTGGTGTTTGCTATTATGCTTCTCCAGAGTACACGATCCTTCATTCAGGCCATCAGCTCAATTGGTGGTCTCCTCTCACACCATCCTGTCAGACTGTCTAGTATCATTTCTCTTAGTCTTGATCTTCTTCCCTCTATTTTTCCTGTTATAATATTTTCTATGCCCCCTCTTCTCATTGCATGTCCTATGAAAGTACACTATTTCTTTCTCTTATTATTTCACAAGATTATTTTGTCTCTCCAGCTCTTCTCATGCATTAGTTATTTTTGTTTTCCAGGGAATTCGCAACATTCTTCTAATAAACCACATTTCGGCTGACTCCAATGCTTTTTGTGCAGAAATGCCTATTGTCCATGATTCACTTCCATATAACAAAATAGGTTCACTATAACATTTTAGGACTCGTTTTCTAACATTCATTGATAAGGATGTGTTGAATAATATGTTTCTCATTTTATGAAATGCAGTCTTTGCCTGGCCTATTCTGTTCCTAATTTCTGTTCTGCATCTCCCATCTGAAGTTATTACTGCTCCAAGGTATTTGAATTTCTGCACCTGGTTTAGAATAGTTCCGTTTAATTTAATACTGCATGTTGGTGGATTCTGTTTCTTAGATATAACCATAGTCTCTTTCTTTTTGATGTTCAAAGTAAGGTCTTTCTGTTCACTTTCATTTAGCGACTTTATGCAAGAGATTTTGCAGGTCTTTTTGGTTGTCAGCTATCAGTACTGTGTCGTCAGCATACCGAAGGTTGTTAATATTGTATCCTCCAATTTATATGCCTGGTTCTGTGATGATCGTTCTTAGAATATTCTCGCTGTACAGAGAAACAAGGTCTGGATATGGTAGACATCCCTGTCGCACCCCTTGTTTTATAGGTTGATATTTTCCAGTTCTATTTTGAACTCGAATTGCTGCTTCTTGCTGCCAGTACAGATGTTTTACAATCCTCAGGTCTTTGCCGTCTATATTGATGTCTTCAAGCATTTTAATAATTTCATTATGTTTCACCTTGTCGAATGCCTTGGTGTAATCAATGAAGCATAAGCAGAGATCTTTCTATACTTCTAAAGCTCTTTCTTTTAGTGTTCGTAAAGCAAAAATGGAATTGTCTGTTCCTTTTCCTTCAATAGATCCAAACTGTTCATTTGCTATTTCCATTTTTATCTTTTTTCCTTGTTCTTCTCATAATGATTCTCAGAAGTAGCTTCGTTATGTGACATGAGAGGCTGATAGTCCGGTGGTCAACACACTCCTTTGCACCTAGTTTCTTTGGTAGTGCTATAAACGTGGATTTAATCAGGTCACTGGGCATATAACCACTGTTGTAAATGTCATTCAGTAACTTGGTCATTATTTTTATTCCTATCTCCTTCTATTGTTATATTATCAGGCCTAGTCGCTTTTCCATTCTTCATGTGTTTGATGGCATCTATGATTTCATCTTCAAGGATGTGTGGGTCCATCACAGTTTTCAGTATATGGTGTTAATTCTGGTCTTTCTCCTCCATATAGCTCACCGATGTACTCTGTCCACCTGTCCACAATGTCTTCTTTTCCCATTAACATTTTACCTTCCTTGGATTTCAGGCATCTTGTGGTATATTTTGTTTTCCTGCCTGTGAGTTCATTAATTCGTTTGTGCATGTTTTTGCTGTCTTTATTATGAGAGGCCTCTGTTTGTCTGCATTGTTCATTTAATCACACTTCCTTTGCTTCTCTGCATTTGCGTCTTATTTCTTCAGTTATCTTGCTATATTTTTTTTGGTTATTTTTACTCCTCCTCCTCTTGTCCATCAGTCCTAAGATGTTATCTGTCATCCATCTATTTTTAGCGGCTTCCTTTTTCGGTTGTATTATTTTCTTAATAATTCGGTGTATAAAATCTCTTAACATTGCCCATTATTTATCTTTGCTGTTGCATTGTATCTGTTATAATAACTTTGTATTTTTCTCGCAGTTCTTGGTCATTTTTAAGAAGTTCTGTATTCAGTTTGATGTTTCTCACTTTTCTGCCTGTTTTCTTTAGCTTTATTCTAATTTGTCCACAGAGTGAGTTATGGTCAATATTGCAGTCAGCTCCTGGCATGGTTTTTTTTTGTTAGTAATGCATTCCGGATCGTTTGTTGATTAATGCGTAGTATGTCTGGTTAAAAGTCTTTTTGTCTGGGCTGCACCACGTTGCTAGTCTTCGGGGATGTTGTTTAAACAAGGTGTTTCATACAACCATGCTATGTATTCATTCCCATTCAATTAATTTACTACCTCTGTCATTCCTCTCCCCCGGTCCGTAGTCACTAACGATGTCTGAAGTTCTTCCATTACCAACTTTGGCATTAAAATCTCCCATCACTATAGTATCTTCATGTGACTTTGTGTGTTTTAGGACTGTCTCTATGTCATTATAAAATATCTGTACATCTTCTTCAGAACTTTCTGATGTTGGAGCGTGCACTTGTATAATATTTATGTTTATTGGTCGTCCTTTCAGTTGGGCTAGCAGGACTCGGTCTGTGATGTTGAAATATCCTATAATTATCCTTGCCATTTGTTCATCAAATGTAATTCCTACTCCTCGTTCATGTTTCTCACTTCCTGAATATATTATTGTATATTTATCAGATTTTATCTTCCCTGCACCTGTCCATCTAACTTCACTCATTCCTAATATGTTGATCTTCATCCTTTCCATTTCCCTCTTTACATTTTCTAATTTTTCAGCCTGGAATAAAGTTCCAATATTCCATGTTGCTATTTGATCTTGTTAGTTTTGCCACCAGTAGCTTGATGACGATCTGGCCTCAGCTGTGGCTCGTGAGCTGCCAAAACTGACGACGAAAATATATGCAAATGATTTCTCAGAAACATGCATACTCCAACACAAATAATTCCTGGCTGCTATCTAGCCAAGTTACTAAGATAGCGCCATAAGAATTCAAACCATCTATCAACTATCACATACTTAAAACCACTACATTTCTCAACACAGACCGGACTACACTACCTTCTCACTCAACAGTCAAAACCTTTCTCCCGTCTGAGCTGAAACTTTCATTTCAGACCCAGAACACAAAACGTACTTTCCACATGCAGCGAGTAACTTGAAAATCAACTCTGACAGAGATAACAAGCATGGGACTAACTCTAAAACAATAATTTAGTTATATCAAGCTTTAGATATCCTTTACCAAATACTATCATAATTTTTTTATATTTTCCACAGCCTCGAAATGTCGACCCTTCAACGTAGATGTCAACTTAGGGAAGAGGTAAAATCGCACGGAGATAGTTCTGAGCTGTAGGGAGGTTGTGGATATGCGGTGATGTTTTCCTTTGTCAAAAACTCTCGAATTGAAAGCGCTGGGTGAGTAAGGGCAATATCTGCAATGTCCCTTCGGGCTCGCTGGACCCGTTTTCGAAGTCGTTCCATCACGTTTTTGTGGAAGGCCTATTTAACTGTCTATCCTGGAGGTAAACATCCTTTGTTCACAATTCCACCATTGTCGAAACTCGCACAACTTCTACACTGTGATCATTGTTGACAAGACGGTCTTCCGGAGCGAGATTCGTCTTCAATATTTTCTAGACCTTCTTTGAAAACTTTGTATCACCTAAAGAGCATATTTCTCGATAGAGTGAAATCTTCATAGGTTTCATTTCAAGTTTTCTAATGTCTCAGTGACAGATTTCTTTAGTTTCACACAAAAGTTGACAGCATACCGCTGTCTGATATTTCGCTCCACAGCACAACATGGGGAGGCACTAAAATACGGCCTTACACCAACTGTAGTAGCACAGGAATGACTCGACCGATCCAGTTGAAACTAGTCTGGAGATGCAGCTGCGATCTCTACCAACACGCCGATATCCACCAATGATGTCTGGACAGGCAACTGTGATCTCTACCAACACGCCGATATCCACCAATGATGTCTGGACATGCAGCAGCGATCTCTACCAACACGCCGATATCCACCAATGATGTCTGGACACGCAGCAGCGATCTCTACCAACACGCCGATATCCATCAATGATGTCTGGACACGCAGCTGCGATCTCTACCAACACGCTGATATCCACCAATGATGTCTGGACACGCAGCTGCGATCTCTACCAACACGCTGATATCCATCAATGATGTCTGGACACGCAGCTGCGATCTCTACCAACACGCTGATATCCACCAATGATGTGTTACGTTTGCATATTCGTACACAGGAAAATCAGTACACTTACTTTTTAGATGCAGTGGCGGGTCTTATTCAACTCGCACTCTTTTCATCAAAATACACTTTTACTACAGCTTTCTTCTCTTCTCTTTCATTATCTCTTCAACACACTCTTTTGCATTCTTAAAACTACTCTCTTTTTTAACCCACACTTTTCTTAGCATTAATCTTTTCTTCAGGTTACCTTTTTAACAAAACACATGTTTATACTACAATATTCTCCACTTCAACCCTTTTTTTTCCTTCACATTAATCTTTTCTTAAAATACTCTTTTTTTGCGCTATTTTATTTCTTCTGCCCATTCTTTCCTTGAACCTAGATATTTCTTTGTATTAATGTTTACTAAGAAAAAGATAATCTCTACTTTATGTATCCACATTTGATATACATCAGTGTAAACTGATACATCGAAAATCGAATCACATCCTGGTTACTTTATTATGCTCTGCAATTATCAACTACTTCTTCAGTAATATGCATGTCCTTTGCTGAACTTTGCCTCCCTAACAGCTCTCATGTAGACCTCTCGGTTGTAAGCAAGATACCCTGCTACTGATGCATCCTTTTGCAGATTATCTACTTCTTAGAGAGCTGAAAAAAAATCACCTGAAATGAATTTTCTTTTTTTTAAAGCGGCATATGGGATCAATTAAAGCAACATGATTAAATATTGATTTCTTTTCCATCCAATAACAAAATATCACAGATCTCGTGGATATCGAAAACACGAAGATATCATGTTAGAGGAGTGACTGTTTTCTGTGAAACGTGGCAAAGTGTCGGATGGCCGGTCTTGACACAGAAAAAGTACATAAAAGCTGGTAAACATCAATAGAAAAATTCAAAACGTCTACGCAGTAAAGCAGAATCTCTAAATGACTTTCACAAGGAAAAAGTGTTTTTTCTTTATCAATTTTGTAACTGTTTTCATTGGCTTTGGACTCTACACATACATGTAAATAAGAGTTATACTTTCATATATATTTTACTTCATATTATATTCGGAATCTAGAACGTTTGCATGAAATAAATGCAACGGAAATGTAATTAAGACTTCAGTAATTTAATTATTAAGAGTTAAACTTCAGATTTGTAAATATTAGTAATCAATTATGCATTCTTCAATTTTAGTTATTTACTTTTTTCTACTTTTGGTCATTAAAAAAACACTTTGAAGTAGTTATACATATTTTACAATATCCAAGGCGTTTTTCAAATAAATGTTTGAAGGTGAAGGTGAAGTTGAAGGCCTCCTCCGGTACGAAGCCTCATTATGTATTTCTATTTCAATAAAGGCTAATCTTTACAGCTTGTATAGTCTCTTGCTCAGTCAGTTAGTCACTTGCATGTCTTTTGCGGAACTTTGCCTCCCTAACAGCTCTCCTGTAGGCCCTTCTGTTGTAAGCAAGATGCCCTGCTGTCGATCTATCCATTTGCAGATTATTAACGATGTCTTACAGCCATCTTCGCCTTGATGTTTCTGGCTACTGCACAGAATTTATCAACTAGTGTTGAACCTGACCAAATGAATAATTAGTTTCCCTAACATAATTAATAATAGTATTTGTTTCTCAACTGAGTCAACAATAATACCAGTAATTCTGTTATTTACTTTGCTTAACAGTAAATTATTACATCATCATCATCATCATCAGGTGCCGTCGCGACTTGCTATTATGCTTCTCCAGAGTAAACGATCCTTCATGCAGGCCATCAGCTCAGTTGGTGGTCTCCTCTCGCACCATCCCGTCAGACTGTCCAGTATCATTTCTCTTGATCTTCTTCCTTCTATTTTTCCTGTTGTTATAATATTTTCTATGCCCTCTCTTCTTATTGCATGTCCTATGAAAGTACATTGTCTCTCTCTTATCTTTTTGACAAGGTTTTTTGTCTCTCCAGCTATTCTCATACATTCTTCATTAGCTATTTTTGCTGTCCAGGGATTCGCAACATTCTTCTGATAAACTACATTTCTGCTGCTTCCAATGATTTTTTATTATTGTCCATGATTCACTTCCATATAACAAGACAGGTTCGATATAGCATTTTAGGACTCGTTTTCTAACATTCATTGATAAGGATGTGTTGAATAATATGTTTTTCATTTTATGAAATGCAGTCTTTGCTTGGCCTACTCTGTTACTAATTTTTGTTCTGCATCTCCCATCTGAAGTTATTACTGCTCCAAGGTATTTGAATTTCTGCACCTGGTTTAGAATAGTTCCGTTTAATTTAATACTGCATGTTGGTGGATTCTGTTTCTTAGATATAACCATAGTCTCTTTCTTTTTGATGTTCAAAGTAAGGTCTTTCTGTTCACTTTCATTTAGCGACTTTATGCAAGAGATTTTGCAGGTCTTTTTGGTTGTCAGCTACCAGTACTGTGTCTTCAGCATACCGAAGGTTGTTAATAATGTATCCTCCAATTTGTATGCCTGGTTCTGTGATGATCGTTCTTAGAATATTCTCGCTATACAGAGAAAAAAGGTCTAGAGATAGTACACATCCTTGTCGCACCCCTTGTTTTATAGGTTGATATTTTCCAGTTCTATTTTGAACTCGAATTGCTGCTTCTTGCTGCCAGTATAGATGTTTTACAATCCTCAGGTCTTTACCGTCTATATTGATGTCTTCAAGCATTTTAATAATTTCATTATGTTTCACCTTGTCGATTGCCTTATTGTAATCAATGAAGCATAAGTAGAGATCTTTCTATACTTCTAAGGCTCTTTCTTTTAGTGTTCGTAAAGCAAAAATGGAATTGTCTGTTCCCTTTCCTTCAACAAATCCAAACTGTTCATCTGCTATTACCATTTTTATCTTTTTCCTTGTTCTTCTCATAATGATTCTCAGAAATAGCTTCGTTATGTGACACGAGAGGCTGATAGTCCGATGGTCATCATATTCCTTTCCGCCTGGTTTCTTTGGTAGTGCTATAAACGTGGATTTAATCAGGTCACTGGGAATATAACCACTGTTGTAAATGTCATTCAGTAACTTGGTCATTATTTTTATTCCTGGCTCCTCTAGTGCCTCTATTTCTTCTATTGTTATATTATCAGGCACAGTCGCTTTTCCTTTCTTCATGTGTTTGATGGCATCTATGATTTCATCTTCAAGGATGTGTGGGTCCATCACAGTTTTCAGTATATGGTGTTAATTCTGGTCTTTCTCCTCCATATAGCTCACCGATGTACTCTGTCCACCTGTCCACAATGTCTTCTTTTCCCATTAACATTTTACCTTCCTTGGATTTCAGGCATCTTGTGGTATATTTTGTTTTCCTGCCTGTGAGTTCATTAATTCGTTTGTGCATGTTTTTTGCTGTCTTTATTATGAGAGTCCTCTGTCTGTCTGCGCTGTTCATTTACCCATAGTTCTTTTGCTTCTCTGCATTTGCGTCTTATTTCTTTATTTATCTTGCTATATTTTTCTTGGTTATTTTTACTCCTCCTCCTCTTATCCATCAGTCCTAAGATGTCGTCTGTCATCCATTTATTTTTGGAGGCTTCTTTTTTTTGGTAGTATTATCTCCTTAACAGTTTAGTGGATAGAGTCTCATAACATTGCCCATTGCTCATCTGTACTATTTATCTTTGCTATTGCATTGTATGTATTTGTTATAATAACTTTGTATTTTTTTCGCAGTTCTTGGTCATTTTAAGGAGTTCTGTATTCAGTTTGATGTTTCTCACTTTTCTGCACGCTTTCTTTGCTATGTTCTAATTTTTACACATTGTGGGTCATGGTCACTATTGCAGTCGACTCCTGTCATGATTTTTGTTGTCAGTAATGCATTCCGGATCGTTTGTTGATTAATACGTAATCTATCTGGTTAAAAGTCTTTTTGTCTGGGCTGCACCACGTTGCCAGTCTTCGAGGATGTTGTTTAAACCAGGTGTTTCCTACAACCATTCTGTGTATTCTTGCCCATTCAATTAATTTACTACCTCTGTCATTCCTCTCCCCTGGTCCATAGTCACCAACGATGTCTGAAGTTCTTCCTTTACCAACTTTGGCATTAAAATCTCCCATGACTATGGTAACTTCATGTACATCTTCTTCAGAACTTTCAGATGTTGGAGCTTACACGTTATACAAGTGTACGCTTCATCATCTGAAATTATTACACATTTTATATTAATGTGTTAATTTATTAAAATTTATTGTTCATATTATATGTTCTGTCTATCTATCTATCTATCTATCTATCTATCTATCTATCTATCTATCTATCTATCTATCTATCTATCTATCTATCTATCTATCTATCTATCTATCTATCTATCTATCTATCTATCTATCTATCTATCTATCTATCTGTATGTCTGTCTGTATGTCTGTCTGTATATCTGTCTGTCTGTCTGTCTGTCTGTCATCTTCTATTAGATGACCATATTTTGTTAAGTTGGATAAAGGCTGTCCTGGCCTTGGTTATTCTAGCTTTAACATTCTGTTCTGTTCCCCCGTATTTGTCCACTATGCTGCCTAAATATGTGAAACACTCTACTTCCTCAGTTGGCACTCCCTCAATTACCAAGAGGGTACTGCTTGCACTATTACATTTCATTATATTTGTTTCTGTTAATATACAGTCCCAGTTTAGCTGAATTCTTGCTTAAGATCTGAAGTTTCTCTTGCATTTGTGTGTAACTTTGTGCCAGAAGTTCCACATCATCTGCAAAGTCAAAATCTTCCATTTGGTTCCACAATGTCCATTGCATCCCATTTCCTTTTCTTTGTGTGATAGTTTTCATGATCCAATCAATTGCTAGAAGAAATAGGAATGTTGATAGCAAACATCCCTGCCACACGCCTGTTTCCACTTTAAAACTTTCTGTGAGAGTTCCTCCATGCACAGTTCTGCAAGTTGTTCCATCATATATGGTCTTTATAAGCTTTGTTATTTTGACTGGGATACCATAGTGTTCCAGTAGCTTCTTTAGCATTCTACGATCTAAACTATCGAATGCCTTCTCGTAATCAAGAAATGTAACTAACAGTGAAGAATTCCGCTCCATTGACTGTTCTAGTATTATTCGCATTGTAGCAATGTGGTTAGTAAAGGATCTTCCCTGAAACCTACTTGCTCTTCTCTTAGTTTACTAGCTACTGATGTTTTAATTGTATTTATCAAAATCTTGCTGAAGACCTTGCTGGGTATTGAGAGCAGGGAGATGCCTCTATAGCTCTTACATTCTAATAGATCTCCTTTCTTAGGGAGTTTTATAAGATGGGACTCCTTCCAGTCCTCTGTGACCTTCTCTTCTTCTCAAATCCTGCTAAATATTAAGAGTAATATTTCTGTTGTTATTTCTTTGTTCGCTAAAAGCACTTCTGCTACAGTTCCATCTGGACCCGGTGCCTTATTTCTCTTTAACTCTGAGATAGCGTGTTCAATTTCGGTCTTGCTGGGTGGTTCTATATTGATGTCTAGCGTATTTTCTGCTGCTGGTGTCTCCTCTGTTTATGTCGGTCTGGCCTATTTAGGATTCCGAGAATAAACTATGAGCCACACCAAATCACATGAAGTTAATACTGTGCTCCGTGAATTCAATGCAGGGAGACAAATTACTAGAATGCACCAAACTGCGCAACATTATTATTGGAAACAAATGGTTTAAGCAACATCGGAGAAGACTGGCTACAAGAGTAAACCAGGTCAAAAGATCTTTAATCAGATTGGTTGCATTCTCATAAATAAAGATTCCGAAATGCCTTATTAACAACAAGAACCATGCCAGGTGTTGTCTGCAACAGTGATCGTGATTCACTATGTGCCAAAATAAGAGTAAAATTAAAGAAAACATACAGAATGAGGAGAAACAACAGGTCAGATATGGGTCTATTAAAAATCATCGAAAAACTAATGAACAGAAAAAGAGTTGTAGTTATAAATACATACAATACATTAGCACAACTACAAAGTATTGATGAACAAAGGGAAGATGGCAAATGTTACGAGATTCAATCCTGAGAAAAAAGAAACAGCAAAGAATAACTGACTGACACAAGGAATTCTGCGACTCCCGTTTAAAAGAGGACATTATAAAAAGGAAAGGACAAAGAAACATTTGACACGACTGACAAAGCAAATGCAAACAAGCTAAAGAAAACTGACTATAGAAGCAGTGAAGGCAAACTGAATACCATCATCAAAAAGATTCTAAAACTTTGCAAAAACAAATAAAGTGAACCGACATGCATAAAAGAAAATACAGCATAGGTTGCCTGAGGTCAAAGAAAGGGCTAAATGATAATGTGGGGAGGGGGAGAGAACATTTTGGAGAAGTGTAAACTGAGCAGGTTGCTCAGTTCACACTTGGGACAATGTTGGGGAGGGACAAGACCCTCAACCCAACTGCAACTCCAATTACATGGTCTATGTACCGCCGTACTGGATGGCCAGGCATAAACTTTTTAACTATACAACCCAGGGTCTCCCTCCCAGGACAATACTGCATGCCAGTTTTGTAACCTATATGCATCTAACACGTTACATAACATACACGACATTATTACAGAAGCCAGCTGGTCAAGTATTTCTGTATTTATTAACACTTCTACTCATAACAAAGACGCCACGTGGAGTAGAAGTGTTAATAAATACAGAAAAATGTTACAGTAATATATATATATATACTGTAACATATTAAAAACATGACGTGTATCATCAGTCAACATAATTAAGCATGGCATGGATCATCACTGTAATACACTACTCTCTAAGGACAACTAAGATATATAGGTGCCAGACGCTGGCCAGGGCTCCCTTGGCCCCATAAACAATTTCACACACGTTCATCTAGCGGTGCCCTCGCATTTACTGACCTCACCTACAGCAGCTCTTATACAAACACGTACACTTCTGGAAATCACGAAGTGCTACTACACTTCTGCAATTTCAGCACTGCTGCCACACCCATTACCACATATATAATCCTGATCTCCTGGTGTGCTAGTGCACTGGAATAATACTTCACAATTTTGATATGCTAAATGCACTGGAATAATTATTTTACAATTCTGGGGTCCTAATTGAACTGGAATAATTACTTCACAATTCTGGTGTTTTAATTGCACTGGAATAATTACTTCACAATTCTGATGTGCTAATTGCACTGGAATAATTACTTTACAATTTTGATGTGCTAATTGCATTGGAATAATTAATTCACAATTCAGGTGTTCTAATTGCACTGGAATAATTACTTCACAATTCTGGTGTTCTAATTTCACAGGAATAATTACTTCACAATTCTGATCTGCTAATTGCACTGGAATAATTGCAACTGCTGGTGATCTCTGGATACGGTTGCGACATATATGTTATCCATACGAATGAGGCCTGTTGGAGCTTTGTATGTGCCCATCCAAAACTGACGACAATCACTGAATCAGTTAGACTCTCTAATAATACGATAAGGACATACTCCACAGCACATGAAGATTTTCATAACACATATGTACCAGGCGGGCAGGCCAAGTATTAAAATGCACTCAGTCGCCATTTCTCTGTGTTCTTTCTCTCCCCGTGTGTAAAAACTTTCCCTATATACCAGGTCTTCACATTCGTCACGTGACGAGACGCGTGCAGACAAACTTGTTCTATTTCTGAGCACTCGGCTAGTCCATACAAGGCTAAACATGATGCTAAAGTGGGAAGAATCAGCAATAGGTGAATAGGAAGTCTTATATGCCATTAAATATATGAAGAGAGGGAAAGTCACGGGGCCTGACAGAATACCAGTAGAGGAATTAGAAGTCCTTGATGAATTCAGTGTAAAAGTGGTAAGAAGGTTGTTACATGACATCTATAACACTGGATATACGCCTAATGAACTATTAAAATCCACTTTTTTAGTTTTTGTCAAAGAATTCAGGAGCCAAAGAATGTGAAGACTTCAGAAAATAAACCTTTCATGTTATATCACTATAACACTACTATTGGAAATTATTATGAGAAGAATTAAACACAGAATAATGATGGAAATAGGAGATGCGCAATTTGAATTTGTAGAAAGAAAAGAAACATATAATGCCATATTTGGACTAAGAACTCTGATAGAGAGAATTTTAGAAGTACAGAAGGACTTATTCTTATTTGTATGCTTCATTGACTAAAGAAAAGTATTTGATTAAGTAAAACAAGATGGAATCATGAAAATGTTAGAGGATATAAATGTTGACGGCAAAGATCTGAGACTAATTATTTTTAAAATATCTGTTTGAAGCAAGAAGCAGCCATCAGAGAAGAAAATGTGAAAATATCATAGGCATATATCAACGAATAAAGCAATGAGTAAGACAAGGTTGTGTCCTTTCACATTTTTGTTCTCACTCTTGCACAGTGAAAATGTTATGAGGGAAATATAAAATAAACCAGAAATTTGAGTTCGAGACTCTCTCTCTCTCTCTCTCACTCTCTCTCTCTCTCTCTCTCTCTCTCTGAACCTTAAGTGCCCAGGGCATATGGGGCTTCCGCAAGGGTTTTCCACGTAGTTGGAGACTACGACGTAAATAATCTGAGATATTCAGATGATACAGTAAAGAAGATACATATCGCCAAATTCATTTTTGAAATAGAGCTTTTATCATTTAAAATTTCATCAATGTCGAAATGTTCTAAAACAAAATGTGTACAACCCAAATATAAATAATTTTTATTTATACCTCTTTTATCTCAAAGCTAGTCTTGCAAGCTGAATATAATTATTTTTTTTGTTTAGCTTTTTTTTAAATGTAAACATCTAACCATCGTGCACAGACAGCATAAGTTTACACTGCGCTGGAGTGTACTTCGCTTTGGAATATGAGTTTATGTGATTTTTAGCAGCATCCTTTTAATCACGAATGTGTTAGGTGATCCTGAATGTTTAACATTTCGACTTATTAACGTGTGTACATATAGTCACATTTATATTACAGAGGCGCCCCCCGCATGCTTTCAGTTGAGGGTTTATTTCTAATGAGGTTATCAAACACAACCACCAATGAAACTCTAGTTATTTCACATCTTCCACAAGCTGATAGAGGAAGACACAAAGCATTGTACGTAACGCCTGCCTTAAAGAACCAAAGGTTGGGAAACGAAATGTTTCTATACGCATCATCTCTGGGGATAGCTCGTGCACAGGGCAGAAAGATGCTTATTTCGCGCGGCTCAGATCTCGAGAAAATCTTTCAGTTGCATCACGTGGCTACTAAGAAAGGCTCCATGAAGTAAGTGAAACAATTTTTTTTTCAAACAACTTTCTCTTTTTCTTTGTTCATAGCCAAAATAATAGGATAAAACGGTGTGCAAAGAAATGAAGAACTGTACCTTATTAGGAAGAATACATGAGAGATGATTTGTAAATATCAATTTGTACATCAAGGTTAGCTGTTCTAGAAAGCTTAGCTAGAGAATCAGCTCTGGCTCTCAGACTGAACAACAATAAATACAGTAGTCCCTCCATATATGCGGCCATTTGGGTTCAAGCCTTCCCGCCAATACTTGAAAATGTTATAATATTGAACTTTATATAATATACTTATTTATCATATAAACATACATCTCTTTACCGCTCATGGAACGCACAGGAAGAATAGACGGACTGATATAAACTGAAAACGACACGGAAACGTTAAACTTCAAAGAGACAGAAAAACGATTCTTATCAACGTATGTGACATAAATAATATCAACATATGTGGCATAAGTGATATCAACATACGAGGCATAAATGATATCAACATATGTGGCATAAGTGATATCAATATATGTGGCATAAATGATATCAACATATGTGGCATAAATGATATATGTGCCATAAATGATATCAACATATGTGGCATAAATGATAAAAAGGAGAAATTACTGGAGGAAATGAAAAGAAAAATAAAGAGCAGGGGAGTTGCAGACACCAAACTAAGATACATGAGAATTATGTGTTTTTAAGGTGTGGGAATGATCATAGAACCGAACATGCTGGCAAAATCTTGGAAACAAAACGATTATCAGAAAGAATTATAACTGTGCAAATAAGAGAAAATAGGGAGACCACAACCTATGTCCAGATATATGTACCTTGTAATGCACCGGACATGGAGGAAGAATACGAGGAGTTCTTTGACAACTTCCGTGATAAACCGAATAACATAAGTAAAGTGTAAAATGTTATAATCATAGGGGACTTCAATGCAAGACTGGGAATTAGTAGAGCTGATATAGCAGTCCTCGTGGGTGCCTTCGTTTACCAGCAGTGCGTTAGAAATGAAAATGGTAGCAGACTCCTAGAACTGTGAAGCAAGCATGATCTTTTCATCACACATTTTTTAAACAAAGACAGTCCCAAATATATACCTGGTACAAATGGAATGATTTGACGTGCACATGCTAAACTGATTTCATACTAGCAAGGAACATCAAGAAAAGGTCGGCCATTGATGCAAGAGCAATACCCAACCTGAGTTCAAGTACAGACCACAAAGCAGTAGTAGCAGTCATCAGAGAACACAGGAAAAGCCATAACAGAACTCCCAAGAAGAAGAGTGAAACAATAAAACTAAGCAATCTTTAAATATCCCATTATATGAAGCAAATCGCCGATCCCTATCAAGATGTCTATTTATATATGACGAAATGTATATTAGGAAGGAGACATGGCAAGACAAGACATAAGTATGATGCAATTTAATTCATAAATTAAACATACTGAAATACACTAAAACGTATCTTTGGCTTGGAAGAATTGCCAACATCACTGCCTTTGCGCTTTTAGGCTATATTAAGTCAAATACATTATACTAAGGAGCAGACAAAAAAAAAAGGAATGTTGATATTTTTCACCTCTTTTTGTGTTTTTATCTGTTGTGTGTATATGTGTTTTGTGTATAATCCTTGAATAAGGCTTTTGCCGAAATATTAGACTGTTGTATGTTCTACATGTGTATGTTCTCATCTTACTTTCTGCCATTCTTGTCTCTGTCCACTTTCCTCGCTCTTTCTAACTTTTTGTAAAACTGAACCATGCACTTCCATCTACTTTCACTACCACAAGCAGCTCGACCGCAGTCTCGTCATTTCTATTATATTTGTACAGTAGTTATAGCAATACCGCAAGACCTGATGCTGTTTACAGCTTGGATGCTACAGTCTAACTATGAGCGGGAGACTGGGAAATGCAGGAAAGCCGGCGTTTGCGAGATTTATAAGTTAAAAGTGATGAATTTCTCATGTTTGCAACTTTTGTTTTAATTTGATATATTCAAATCGCGAGTAACTGAAACCGCGCATTCAGAGGGACCACTGTACTTCTTTCTCTCGCTACGCCTGGATACAGCTTACTGTGCTACCTCGGGCAAGATCTGGGACGAGTGAAGTCTTGTCAGTGGTGATGAATAGTTCGGAGACTCCTATCTTTCCTGTGACTAGAGCCCTGATTTCCCAGAAATGTGTTTCGTATCTGCGACCTAACTGCTTGTAACTTGTCAGATGTGACCAGGGGAATATTTTTAAAGCATGTTTACTATGTAAGATTTGCAGATCTACAGGATTTCTAGAATAATAATAAAAAAGTTATTCTCAGTAGAATTCAAGATATAGTGGATGCTGCAATGACAGAAAAACAAACAGGATTTCGAAAAGGGAGAAGCTGTCTCGACCAGATCTTTACTCTAAGAATAATACTTGAAGAACATATTTAAAAGCAAAAACCATTAATCTTGAACTTCATAGACTTTCATAAGGCATATGATAGTATACACAGAGATTCATTGTGGAGAATTTTAAGAATATATGGAATACCATCTAAGATCGTCAACATCATTAGAGGCCTCTACAATGGATATGTTTGTGCAGTCAACACAGAAGAAGGAATGAGCGAATTGTTCCAGATTTAAACAGGCGTGAAACAAGTATGCATATTATCTCCCTTGCTTTTTGGAATTGCCATAGACTTCATAACAAAATAAATGCTGCACAGGTAAAACAGGCATTGACTGGGTACATGAGACCCAAATGGAAGATCTTTATTTTGCAGATGACATAATTCTTATCAGTGACAATGTGAAATCAATGCAAGTTAAAAACATAGACTGTCTTCAATGGCTAGTAAAATAGGACTTGAAATTAACAAGGATACAACAAAAGTAATGAAACGTCTCATTAACCACTTCGTAGACAAATATACGTAGAAGGAACAGCTGTTGAAGAAGTTTGTATATCTCGACAGCTACATAGATCAGGATGGTAACACCAGAAAGGAAGTTAGAATTTGAACTGCAAAATCAGCATTGGCCTTCAAGAATCTTGAGAACATGTTTCACTCGAAAGTTATAAGCACAAAAACCAATTTAAGATTATTCATTTCATATGTAATATATCCACCCTTTATTTATGCATGTGAACGCTGGACAATGACTAAAGAAATAAGACAAGAAATTAGATTCTTTTGAAAACAAATGCATCAGGAAAATACTCGATATAAAGTGGAACGAATTCAAGAACAAGGCAGGCATAAGACAGATGAGCAAACAACAGCCTGTCTCATGGGTGAGCAGAAAAAGAAGATGGGCATGTGTCGGTCATGTGATGAGAAGAAACAATCAGAGGATCCTCAAACAAGTTATCAAGTGGAACACAACAGGCCGAAGAAAAAGAGGTCGACCACGTGAAACTCTAAAGAGGACATTGTTAAGAGAGACCAGTTCAGTTGGCATAACATCCCTTCATGAGGTTGAAAAGCTCGCTAAAGACGGGAAATCTTGGCGAACTGCCATACGAACTACTATGTGACGTTTAGCGGTATGGGAAGGATGTAAGATGTAAGAATGTAAGGAGACGTCAGTTAGGAATTGTAATCTGGTAGAATGTAAGGAGAGTGTTTTTATTTGTTCTTTTTAGGACATAGTTGGAGTTTTTTATATAGTGTAGTTAGGATGTAACTGTAGATGTCTGTTTGTCCTTTTTAGGACACAGACGAGAGATGGTTAAATGATTATAGTGTAGTTGGGTTTTTTCAGTTAGATAAATTCGTGACGTAAGGTTTGTATGCCTGTTTTCCCCCTTTGTTGAGGTATATGCACATTCCTGTGGCGGACCCTTATCCGTCGGGATGTTTTCTGTACTACTGTATTCTTGATGTTCTCAGTTTGTTCATTGACACTCACCATATCTCATTCATCAAAATTCCATCCTCATCCTTACTCACATTGAACTTTTGAAGGACTTTGTTAGAAGCTGACTTTTTCCTGTTGTGTACATCTACGTTGCTGTAGTGCTGTTGATCGACTGATCAGACTGCCGAACCTTTGTGACTGTTTAGTCATTCACGTTACCTCCCTTTTTGTCGTTGTTTTCCTCACCTGGGTTAAATGCGATAACTAAGTGTGTAACGAAATAACGTTTTGCTGTTAAGTTTTGTGTGCATGTATTGTTGTATCACTTTTAGTTAGTTAGTTTGTGCCTACACTGTACAGGACACAGAAAGATTCTACTTTATAATGTTTGAAGGAAGGAAGTAGGAACTTTTATATATAATAAGTGGTTTGAAGCAAGGAGATACAATATCCTCATTCAACCTAGTATTAGAAAAGACCATTCAGAAAAGTGGAAGAAGAAGAAAGTGTAGAACAAACAAACTAAAATACTGGTACATGCCGACGACATCATCTTAGTGCAGGAGGGGAGGAAAAGGGAGGGGGGTGACTATGGCTATATAAGAAGTCAGCAATTACTTTTATACATCAGAGAGATGTGGCACTAAAAGTGGGCCTGATCCAGTTATATAACTCTTGCTGAAAATAAAGCATCATCATCAGCAGCAGCAGCAGCAGCAGGTGTCGTGGCGATTGGCGTTGGCTATTATGCTTCTCCAGAGTACACTACCTTTCATGCAGACCATCAGCTCAGTTGGTGATCTCCTCTCACACCATCCTGTCAGACTGTCCAGTATCATTTCTCTTGGTCTTCCTCTTGATCTTCTTCCTTCTATTTTTCCAGTTGTTATAATATTTTCAGTGCCCCCTTTTCCAGAGCGTACAAATATATAGACACAACTTTCAAAAGCAGCTAGAATTGTAAGGGTAAACATTAAAAGTAGAGTACAGAAAGTGAATAATAATAATAATAATAATAATAATAATAATAATGTATTAGTTGTATGTAGTAGTAGTATAGTAGTAGTAGTAATAGTAGTAGTAGTAGTAGTAGTAGTAGGAGTAGTGGTGGTGGTGGTGTGGTGGTAGTAGTAGTATTAGTACTAGTAGTAGTAGTAGTAGTAGTAGTAGTTAGTAGTAGTAGTTGTAGTAGTAGTAGTAGTTAGTAGTAGTAGTAGTAGTACTAGTAGTATTAGTAGTAGTAGTAGTAGTAGTAGTAGTAGTAGTAGTAGTAGTAGTAGTAGTGTAGTAGTAGTAGTAGTAATTGTAGTTGTTGTTGTTGTTGCTGTTGTTTTGTAAAGTCAGTAATTACATTTAAATTATTTTTCATTTACTTTTAGGACTTTCCATTTTTTAGATGTCGGTGACAATAATCCTTCGTTTTGTGTCTTGATACTTTTTCTTAGACTACTGAGACATTATCTCTCTCTTGATCTCCTTCTTTCTGTGGTTTCTCAAGAGATTATTCACTAAAGTCGTTTTTTGTGACATATATCCATTTTGTTTTGGTTGCTTTGCTTTGTAGTTTTAAATTTCTGTATTTATTCCATAATTTCTCTGAGAATTTTACTATTAATTTTTTCACCCCTCATGGTGTTTTTCTTTTTTTTTTTTAATTTCTGTATCATGCATGTGATTATTTTCTAGTACGATAAATATTTGGAATTGTGAACTCTATATACCACTAAAGTACCATTTTAATCATTATTTTAGACTTTCTCCTATTTTTAAATATTTTCTCGTGTCTTTTGTTTTCAGTACCTTATTACTCCTGTGTATTTACAATCTGATGCTATTGTTGCTTCAAGTTTGTGTACAGCAGCAGTGCACTTCCGTACTTCATAGATATTGCATTTTAGCAATTTGCTCATTTTGTTATTATCCTAGTTTTATCTCGTTGCTGTTGTACTTTTTTTTGTACTTAATACACTAATCACTACTATTTTTGTTTATGCAAGCTGCATTAATTCTCTGAGTTCACTGTCATCAGATTATCTCATATTATTGATACCGAGACTTCCTATTGTCTTTCTTGGAAAGTTTTAATACCACGCTTGATATTTTCACTTTACAGTGATTAAAGAACTGGTCACAGGAAACATGAATGCTTTATTAAACGTTCAGCCTTCTATTATTCACCTGTGCCATTGACCATTTATATTTGCTTCTCTTAAATTTCAATACATACTGTTAATAAGTCTCTTACTCTTACAGTCCATTAATCATTTGTGTTCCGTCCTTATGTCTAGCTTCGTTGAAATATTTACGTTATAGACGGTAAACATTTTTTTACTTCAAGCGAGCATTCTTTTGTTGATCTTAGTACCATTAGCAGTACCTATTTACTATGCTGTTTTCCTTTGTCTTCTTTATGTAGCTTAATTTCTTTTCCTCGGTTATTACTATTTTAAGCCCATTTTCATGATTCCTCGTATAGATTCGTTAATGGTTGTTAATCAGATTCTCTTATTTCAGCTTTCGGTGATTGTGCACAGTTTGCCAGACTCTGGTATCTCATCGAGATTGTTGACTTGGAACCATTCTTGAAAGTAGAATAGATTTATTACCAATTCAGTTTAGATGGTCACAGTACAAGCTTCACATTTCCTGTCAAGTCTTTTATTATCTTTGCCTTCGATTGTGTTTCTTTACACAAAGATTAGGTAGTGAAAAACTGGTTGAACTTTCTATAATTAGTTTTGGTCACAAATTTATCAAATCGTTCTCATAAATGTTAATTTGTTTTTAAATGAATAATCTTTTTGTTTCAGATGGAAGAGGACAGTTGAAAGAAACCCATATTACTTTGACACCAACTTAATGAAACTGCCGCCCAAGAACTTCAAAATTTTTGGCTACCTACAGTCTTTTAAGTATTTCTCTGCCATTGTCGATGAAGTGAGACAAGAGTTTACTTTCCAAGACTCAACTGTCAACGCATCGTCTAGAATTCTACACAGTCTCCGATATAAATACGAAGGTTCTTTGATGATTGGGGTACATGTCAGACGTACTGACTTCTTAAGTGATAGAAACCAACAGTTAGGTTATCTTATCCCTAAGAAATCATACTTTATTAAAGCATTTGAAATGCTGAAATCGAAGTTTCCTTACAGAAATATCACATTTTTAGTTGCAAGTGATGATCTCTCTTGGTGTAAGAAAAGTTTGGTAAGAAATGACGTAGTTATATTACCACCAGCTCCGCCGGATATTCACATGGCCATACTGGCCAGCTGTGATCACGTGATAATCTCTAGTGGATCGTATGGATGGTGGGCTGCATGGTTGGCGGGTGGGCTCGTTGTTTACTTCAAGGATTTTATGGAAAGAAACACAACCATTGGAAAAAACTTCGTTGCACAAGATTATTATCCTCCTTTTTGGAATGGATTAGGAAATTAGTGCTCAGTCTTCTGTTTCATCTTCTTCTTCTTCTTTTTCTTCTTTTGTTGTTGTTAATTATTGAGTTCTGTAGTTTCATTATCTTATCTTGGCTCAAGAATGTGATGTCACACATTTTCTCTTCAAGATTTCATCAGTCACTTTCATTGCTGTTCATGTTTCCACTGTTTATTTTCATTTTACGTCACGTTCTTGTGTTGGTGCATGACTAGAATTAATTCCCAACAGTTGAGCAACCCGATTCATCCTTTGTCTCTCAGGGTGCCGTGAAGCTGGTGCTATTTCTCTGATAGTTCGGACGTCTTCATCTTTCATCTTTGTCTTCTTATTTTATTTACTACTAACACTTTACTCTCCCGTCTCAGTGGCCTATTATTATTTCTGGAAGCCACTTCTGGCACTGGTAACAGAGTTTTAGTAAGAATATTCTTTCTCTCACATGATACTTTCATGGGCAACTGGATGCTTCAGGATTGTCGTTGTTTTATATGAATTTATTTTGTTTCTCTGTTATGTCTTTTTGTTTAACTATGTGAAATAATTTTCCAACATAAAAACAGCCGTAGAGTGACTTGGAAGTCCCCAGATAAAACCACAGAAAACCAAATCGAGCACATAAATAACAAGTCGAAACGGTCACTACAAAATGTGAGAGCAAGGAAAGGAGCAGATGTAGGAAGTGATCACAACCTTCTGGTGGCAAAAATAAAACTAAAATTAAGGAGAGTTGGAGAACACAGAAAGGCACGTTTTGGTACAGCAAAACTGAAAGACTAGCAAAACAAGCAAGGAATTCTCAATAGTACTTAAGAACCGCTTCAGTGTCCTACAAGACAAAGCAGAAATGTCCATACTAGAGTTCAATAAAACACTACAGATAACAGCAAAAGATGTGCTGGTGGGATATCAGAAAAAGAGAAAAGAGGAATGATTAAGCAAGACCACATAGGAAAAGATAGAACAAAGAAAGGAAATCAATAAAACATTACTGAATACCATATCTCAAAGGCTAAAAGAACAGGTTTTAAGTAATTATGCACATAAAGACAAAGAAGTGAAGGAATCATGCCGTCAAGATAAACGTCAATACTATGACAACTTAGCAGAAGCAGCAGAGAAAGCAGCATATGCACATGACATGAAAACCATAAAGAAAATCACAAAGCAGATGAAACTTCAGCACAAGATGTGAGACTGCAATAAGGACACATAAGGGACAGTTGATCAGTGGAGAAAAAAAAGAAAGAATTGAAAGATGAAGGAAACACTTTAACACCAAACTAAACAGAACACAAGCGGCACAAACAATAGACATACCTGAAGCAAAAACGGAACTTAACATCACTACAGGACTAAAATCAATAAGTGAAGTAAAGGAGGCAAAATAGAAGCTAAAATTAGACAGGGCACCAGGTGAAGATGAAGTGACTGATAAAATATTGAAAGGAGAAGAAACAGAAAAACAACTCTGCCGGATACTACAACAAATTTGTGATCTAGAAAAACCTCGAGAGGAGTAGAAAACTGGCCTTATAGTATAACTGCCAAAGAAGGGTGACCTCAGAGATTACGGAAAATGGAGAGGCATTACCCTTCTGCCATTCACCATTAAAGTATTTTGCAGAGTTGTGCCATCATTTGAGGGAAAACTTCTGAAAGACCAGGCAGGATTTAGAAAAGGAAGATCATGCATAGACCATACATAATATTAGAGCAAGCAAACGAGTGGCATAGCACAACATATGCACTGTTTATAGATTTTGAGAAAGCCTTTGACAGTATCAACATAGATGCACTGTGGAAAATCCTAAGATGGCATGGCCTCCCCCATAAGATAGTGAATGTAATCAAAGCCCTATAAGAGGGTTTTCAGTGCAAAGTTATCTGTGGAGAACATACCTCCAGCAGCTTTAGGGTACAAACAGGAGTGAAGCATTATTTATCTTGGCATTAGACTGCTTAATGAAGGAGGCAACATCAGACAAACGCAGAGGATTACAATGGACCCTTGACACAGTGCTGGAGGACCTTGACTTTGTGGACGACATCTGTCTACTATAAAGCAGCCACAAAGATATGCAAGATAAAATAAACAAGCTAGCTCAGAATGCAAACAACACAGGACTAAAGATCAACGTAGGAAAGACAAAGTTAATGAAGCAAAATGTGAGCAAGAGAAATGTACTCAGAGTAGATAGCAAGTTAGTGGAGGAGGTCATTGAATTTGTATACCTTGGCAGTAGAGTAGTAGAAAATGGAGACAGCACAGAGGACATCAACAGCAGACTTACTAGAGCAAACCAGGCTTTTGCAATGCTTCAGACTATATGCAAATCTAAAAAACTAAGCATGAAGACAAAAATCAGGATACTCAATAGTAATGTTCTAAGTGTACTACTCTATGGAAGTGAATGCTGGAAAATCTCCAAAACCATAGAAAACAAGTTGAATTATTTCCAGACTAAATGTTTGTGAAGAATTATACAAATTAGTTTGGCCAAATACCGTATGGAATAACATGTTGGCAGAAATGCAGGTGAAGTCACTGACAGCAATTATTGAGGAAAGACGCTGGCGATGGTTGGGACATGTGCTCCGGATGACTGACAACTCACTACCAAAAATAGCACTAAGATGGACACCACAGGGGAACAGAAGTAAGTGTAGACCAAAGGTGACATGGAGAAGAACAACAGAGAGAATGTTGAGCAATAGAGGGCTCACCTGAGCAAGAGTGGAAAAAAAGGCAAAGGACAGGCATTTGTGGAAAACCCTTGCGGAAGTCCAATGTGCCCTGTGCACTTAATGTTCAGAGAGAGAGAGAGAGAGATGTGAAATAATTACGCTACCAAAACATTTAAACTCTTCGGTTGGTCGGTCGGTCACTTAGTTAGGATTATCTTTACGGCACTCAGAACATCTGGGGGAAATGGGGGGAAATGCAGAACAGAAATTAGGAACAGACTAGGCCAAGCAAAGACTGCATTTCAGAGAATGAGAAGCATATTAGCTAACACATCTTTATCAATGAATGTTGAAAAAGAGTCCTAAAATGGTATATTGAACCTATCTTGTTATATGGAAGTGAATCATGGACAATAGGCAAGTCTGCACAAAAATCATTGGAAGCAGCAGAAATGTGGTTTATTAGAAGAATGTTGCGAATCCCCTGGACAGCAAAAATAACTAATGAAGAATGTATGAGAAGAGCTGGAGAGACAAAAAACCTTGTCAAAAAGATAAGAGAGAGACAATGTACTTTCATAGGACATGCAATGAGAAGAGGGGGCATTGAAAATATTATAACAACTGGAAAAATAGAAGGAAGAAGATCAAGAGGAAGACCAAGATGATACTGTACAGTCTGACGGGATGGTGTGAGAGGAGATCACCAACTGAGCTGATGGCCTGCATGAAGGATCGTGTACTCTGGAGAAGCATAATAGCCAACGCCAGTCGGCACGGCAGATGATGATGATGATGATGACTCAGAACATGTCCACAGGTTCCTCTATCTCCTCCCACTATATCAGACAGCCAACCACGAATATTGATACCTGTTTGATGGTGGTTAACCAAACGTCTTGTATCACACCGAAAGACATTACATTTAGAAACACCAGTTTTAATCTCCATCCCAGTAAGTCTTGACAAACTCCTAGAGCTAGCTTCTGCAGAAAAACACTTTAATGCTTCCATTTACGCAGCAACATGATGTCATAATTTAAAAAAGCGTAACATGAGGTAAAACGACAGTATAGAAAATAGCGGTATACTTTCAAAAACAAAAAAGTGACATAAATAAGAAAATAGTATATAAATATGGGTAAAAATAAAATAATTGCTGCCACAAAATACAAACATTACGTATTGCCACAAAATATAAGCAGTGATGAAGTAACGGGAAAAAAGGTTCCTGATTGATATTCTTTGGGTTTAACAAGCTTGGATGTCAGTGTGGGTTCTTTTGATAACGACTCTGCAGGTTCTGTCGTTTGTGTTGGTACTGTATTCCAGGTTGTTCTATGTCGTCCTTGCAAGATGTTTTAGTAGTACTTAAGAAGGGCTAGGACCTCTCTGAAGACAGTGAAACTATGCTCCCAGGCAAGGCCGTAGTGTAACAGCTATCCAAAAGCTCATGAATATTGTCAGCTAATGTCACGTTCTGTGTGAGTAGCTTCTGCTGCTTTCGATACAGGTTCTATCTCATTTAAGATCAAAAACAGAACCCGGTCACATCTTTCGCTAAACGTCATTCATCACTACTGGCTTAGGATCTCACAGGAAAACGCGATATTGGTTATCGCCATCAAAATGTAGTAAAGACCTCCAGTGCTCCTTCACAGTCATTGATGTTTTAAGTCACATCTTTGAAAGTTGTCAACAGACAGAATGCCTTGAACGTCGCCATTATACCTTGATTCACTGGATATTTGGCGGGAAAACAAATTACCTTGACATCTAAGTGGTTGTTAGAGACGTACTGAAGACTATCTAACTGACTGGGGTTCAGGACCAGTAAAACTTTCTTAGGCAAATTACTGGGTCTACAAAACTTGGAAACTTCTTGAAAAAGTGTTGGAAGAACCATGCACTAATAATATAGTTTGAGTAATCAACATCTTCTTATTATGATGACAAAAGAAGTGGAAAACGTGTTTTCACAGTTCCCTTTACTACCCTTGGTGTCTTCGAAGAGCACACAAAATCGGCTTTGATCTTAACTGTCCTAGTGGACAGCTTCCTATACGCAATGTCAGACGATCCTTTCATGTCTTGAGGAACTTGTTTCTTCGCACACGATGTAGGTTCGAGATGCCATCCGCTTCCAATAAAATCATGTTTGTCCACATTAAATACTAAATCAAGTGTGTATTCGTCTGCATCTATACCTTTCTGAAATTTGACAGCTTACTCGTTTTCCGTTGCAGTTTTTGCACTTGCATCGTCCGCATTTACTTTGACATGAAGTTTTCATCGACATTTGATAACCTAAGAAAACATTCCTTACTTATCACAAATGTTTCACTGCCACGACTGTAAATTTGAAACGGTGTAATCAGAAGTATCGTATTCGAGATCTACCTCTACATAAAGAGATTTGGTGTGCACATTACATTTTTTCAGTGGTTCTCAACTCTTTTTTGCCGTTGGATACATGAAGCCGTTTCGCTACGGTTCATCTCACTACACTGCAAAAAAATATTTATACAGTTTTAATATTCTGTAAAATTCTGACTGACAGGACTGCTGCATTCAACCAACTTCTGTTATTTATAAGTACCATTTCAATAAATAAGGCCATTTCTTTATATAATATTTAATTAACAGTAGCAGTGTACAGTCAAAGTGAAAACTGAGTCACGTGTTGTCTACTTATATGTTCTCTTTTTTGTTCAGTTGCTCTCGGTTCGTGTCAAGTCTCCTCACTCGTAGGACTGAACTTTACATTAACGTACACTTTGTCAATCCTTAATTCACCACATAGTCGTGTGTGCACTGTAGCCCGGTGTGCTTTGTCCTGAAAACAGGTGTCCTGCGTCTTCATTCAGTGTTTCGTTTGATTGTTTCATTATTTTTGCCCTTTTCACTTTGCCTGAGTATCACCGATCGAATGGCAAGATCAGTCAGGACTTAACCGAGAGAAAAACCACTCCGCCTGGATTATGTTCTTATAGTGTAAAATGAAAGCACTAATCTGGAATCTGTTACAAAGAACCCACATAAAGGTACTAAACTCGTAAATGAACTGCAAAACAAAACCGGGCTTTTCATCACAATGAATATAGCCATTGTAGCCATTTAATATTACCACCCATTGCAGAGAACTGTTCTTTTGAATATGTTGTGTTATGTGCAGTACGTATGTTATTCTAATTATACAGCTGTTTTTAAATCAATATTTACACTTGTGAATGGAAAACGTAGATGACCGTATATGATGGACAGAACAGCGAAGAGAATACCGATCACTGATGGCTACGACAATATCTACTAGCGAGTTGTGCTTCTAAAACTCACCAAAGTTTGATCACAACCTCTCGGGACTTGTCGGTATCGATGTGCTCCCCATAGATGTATTGTTCCTCAGAACCTTGGTCTTTATGGATATTATTTCCTATGGTATCTTATTCCAAATTATGTTGTCAAAATACACGTTTGACCTTATTTGTCAGAACTAGATGGATTCCTTAAACTTATTCAGCGGACTTAGTCAAGTGAATCTCGTAATATTTGTGAAGCCTATTCAGACAAGGAAAGTCGTGTGTCAAGCTAACATTCCACAGCGTCTAACTAAGATTTGAATGAAATACGATGACTTTAACTAATTGCTAACAAAACTGACCTGCCAAATCAAATGCTGTCCCTGCCCCAGTTCAACTTCAGACGGGTAAAACGAATAAATTCGAAGTAATTGTTTTAGTTCAAGAATTACATCGAAATTATGTAATTTGTCTTCAAGGTTTCTAGTGTACTCTAGTAAGACTACGGAACATTACAGACTATTCGTCTGACGATCAGTGGTAGTGCCGGCTGAAGTAATAAAGTAATATTATACAACCACAACAAATCTTCTTGTTCAAAGGTGACAGTTTATTCGGCTAGAGTGTTGTAAGTGACCATACGAAAGTGTTTTTCGAAATACAATATAAAACATGACAGATAATTAACAGTGCAACATGAAAAGAAAATAAACGTTTTAGAACTGTAACGTTAAAAACGGCCAAAGCGTGACATACGCGACAATCACCGTCATTCAAGATCCAGAATTATAAGGCACTGTTATCATTGCAATTTATTATTACACCAGCAGTGGGGTCACCCGGCCACTGAAAATGGGTGCCAGAGAAATCAGGGACGGTGATTGCGGCCAGGTGTGATAGTAACCACATCACTCTTCCGTGTGCCGGAAGTCTTCGAAATATGAGCCTAACACCGTATTCCAAATATGCCCTAATGGCATAGAAACGGGTTTTTTACCTTTCACCTGTATATATATATATATATATTCCTACATCATTCCCGTGCCGATAAAGGGAATATAAGGCTCTTATAGTTGTTTGCCACGTTTTCCTGTTCTTTGCGAGTCTTTCAACTTCATCAAGGCATGTTATGTCCACTAAACGTGTTTCTCTTGACAATGTCCTCTTTAGAGTTTCACGTGGTCGACCTCTTTTTCTTCGGGCTGTTGTGCTCCAATTGATAGCTTGTTTTGGTGTTCTCTGATTGCATCTTCTCATCAAATGACCTACATATGTCCATTTTCTTTATCTGATGACTCATGAGACAGGTTGTTGTTTGCTCATCTGTCATATCTCTATGTTGTTCTTGAATACGTTCCACTCTATACCGAGAATTTTCCTTAGGCATTTCTTTTCAAAAGAGTCTAATTTCTTGTCTATTTCTTTAGTTGATTTCCAGCTTTCGCAGATATCACATTTGAAATGAATAATCTTAACTTGTTTTTAGTGCTTAAAACTTTTGAATGCCATATGTTCTCAATATTTTTGAAGAACAATGCTGCTCTTGCAATTCGAATTCTAACTTCCTTTCTGGTTTCATCATTCCGGTCTATGTAGCTGCCGAGATATGCAGATTGGTTACTTCTTCAACAGTTGTTACTTCCATGTATATCTTTCCTTCGTGGTTAATAAAAAGTTTCATTGTGGTTTTTTTTCTTGTTAATTTTTACTCCTATTTTATTAGCCATCGAAGACAGGGTATCCGTTTTTTTCTGCATTGATTTCACATTGTCAATGATAAGAGCTATGTCATTAACAAAATCAAGATCTTCCAGTTGGGTCCCATGTACCCAATCAATGCCCGTTTTTGTATGTGCAGCATTCTTTCATTATGAAGTTTCTGACATCTCCAAAAAGCAAGGGATATACTAATTTAGATTCTTGTTTCATGCGTGTGTCAGTCTGGATGAAAGCACTTATCATTCTATCCTCTCCATCCCACTCCCTTTGTTCTCGGTATAACACTTCTATTTACAATATACTGGCATTGAACTTTTTTTCATATTAAAATCATTCCAGATTATTTAAATGATTATTTAAATGTTCAATTAATTGAAGAACAATTAGTTAGGGAAAGGTGACTAATTTCCGAGGGGGGGGGGGGTGTTGGTTGTGAAGAGACCGTCAGAAGGTAAATAACTCCCAGAAATATTTGTGATTTACATGTTTTCATGGATTGTTTCCCTTCGACAGTGTAACTCAGCTCCTTATTTCCCTCAGTTAATGCAGATGTTGAGTACTAATTGTTTAAAGTTTTTGCTCATTTTTAAAAATAAACTTTATTTTCAAAATTCAGTACATGGCGGTCTCATACACATATTTGACATAATGATTATGATCAGATAATGTGTTATGAAGATGAAGGCGATCTGCCATGAGTTTTACAATGTCTTGATGGAAGTGTTGGTGAAAATACGACGTAACAAAAATTGTTTCCAAGTGTATTTTACAAAGAAAATGTTGATAAGACAAGGACTGGTTTTTTGCACGAGGCTGTAGCCCGAGGCGATCGTCACTCCCAATGTGACAAGCCTGAATGGTTATTGCAAGCTGCCGTGGAAGATGTGTGATAGGTGTGGCTTCTATTGCAAGTGCTGTGATTGAGATTAGAAGAATATTTGAAGAAGATTAGATAGTAAATACTTATCAGAATGAGAGATTTCCTGGGAGGGGAGTTTATTCAGGTCTAAAGGTTGAAAAAAAGAGGTAAGAACCGCCTTTTTTCCCCTCAAAATACGTATATGACAATTTCACACATAAATGTTACATAATAATTTTGGTTGAATGATGTGTTTTGAGGATGAATGTGATCTGTGATAAATTTTACAATGCCGTGAATGGGAGTTTTGGCGAAACCAAGATCTAACCTATGTTATTTCTAAACTATTTCCGATTGATGAAGCCAGGATGAAACAGTAAAGGCTTATATTCAACAATTTTAGTTTTGTCACACCATATGTAGCATGGCCGTGTAAGTAATGATTATAGTTGTTGTTATTATTATTATTATTATTATTAATGATGTAGGAATAATCTCTCTCTCTCTCTCTCTCTCCTCTCTCTCTCTCTCTGAACCTTAAGTGCCCAGGGCACATGGGGCTTCCGCAAGGGTTTTCCACAAATGCCTGTCCTTCGCCTTTTTTTCTGCTCTTGCCCAGGTGAGCCCTCTATTGCTCAACATCATCTCTGTTGTTCTTCTCCATGTCTCTTTTGGTCTACCCTTACTTCTGTTCCCCTGTGGTGTCCATCTTAGTGCTATTTTTGGTAGTGAGTTGTCAGTCATTCGGAGCACATCTCCCAACCATCGCCAGCGTCTTTCCTCAATAATTGTTGTCAGTGGCTTCATCTGCATTTCTGCCAATAAGATGTTATTTCTTATGGTGTTTGGCCAAAATATGTTTCTAATTCTTCGTAAACATTTAGTCTGGAAAGAATTCAACTTGTTTTCTATGGTTTTGGTGATTTTCCAGCATTCACTTCCATAGAGTAGTACACTTAGAACATTACTCTTAACTATCCTGATTTTCATATAGGCATAATAGTAACATCTAACAGCAACAGAAAAAGTAAACAGGAAAATTAGAGCAAGGTACAAAAAACAAACAACCAAGACACTAGTATGACTGAACGCTGACACAAGTAAACAGAATAGAAAAGACGAATAGAGAAGGCAGCCACAATGAAAAGAGAGGATACAATAAAACCTTCGACATGAAAAAGCAAGATAATGACTTCGGTAAATGTTAATTGTATAGACGGAGTTGACGCAGACTGACACGTATTAGCTTGCTATTTTTAGGGCGCTATTGCACTGTTTTTAAATAAAAGAGTTACCGACTCAGTCAGCTGATCAATTACATATTTAAAGACGAGGCCTACTGGACAATGGACTTACGACATATAAGTCACGGGGCAGTTGGAGAGGGGTAGCCCGAAGACAGAGGAACAAGGACGATCAGTGAATAGAGACCGGTTTAGACGTTAAAGAAAGGAGCACGGGAAGGAAGGACACCCCCCCCCCCACCCAAGAAGAGGAAGTCTAGAGGCTAGCGGACAAGTGAGGGGATCGTCAGAGATAGACAGAGAAGAGATGAACGGCAGACGGAAGAACAGACGATCAGGAATCAGACAGATAAGAGAATGATCAAATAGGAACAGCAGAAGGGGAACACAGATCAGATAAAGAACAGAAGAACAGTAGAGCGGAGAAGACTGAAACACAGAAGAACAAGAACGAGAACGAGACGCTATAGAATCAGAAGTAGAATTAGACTGAAGAAGTGATTAAGAAGATGTTATACTTTTTGAAATTCGAGTAAAGTGATTTTAGACGAGAAACTAGTTGACCACGTGTTGCAGATCTGATATAATACTGATTTAGGAAATGTTAACGTATCAAGTGGAGAATTTTTTGAAACTGAGAACATAGAGAAATGCTGCATTTAGAATATGATAGAGTTTGCTATTGTGAACAAATGATTATGTGCTTCAGCAACGAAACTAACGAAGATTACGTCATATTATATCTTAGTACAAGTATTGTTACCATCTGTTGAATCTGATACCTTTATTGTCAAGATTAAATAATGCAGTGAACATTTCATCGGACATGTTCTGGTCTAGCATATGCTGTCATGTTTGTCAAAACCTCTAGGTGTTATGATCAGAAAACCAAAGAACACTTCTACTATCAGTCATTGAAAGAGAAACACACAATTTGAAAATATTATCTCTCGGCGGTTACTTTTTCCCGACATTTTCGAGACGTTTTAGGTGTGTCAGAGGCCGCAATGCGGAGTGTTAACTACTAACACGTGCAAGACTGTAACGAACTGATGTGATTAGACAAAGAACATTGCTTTCTTTAACAGTGGGAATAAGAACTTATTAATATTATCAATATTAACAACGACATCAGCGAGGATAGGACAGGGTTGAGTACTGACCATCACGTCCAAGAATGAACTGATGTGAATTAAGCAAAGAACATTTCTCTCTTTAATAATGGTGGTATACAGAAAAACATTAGTTGGGCATTCGCAAAGAACAACAACATCAGCGACCAGACAACGAAGGAGGAGATCTCACATCATCCCAGCCGAGAAGCTCCAACAAAATAAGTTAGACTTTAATTAGTGATTTAGCCATTGTTAGTTTTTGTTTGTTTGTTTGTTGTTGGTTGAATGCATATTGGTGACTATATGGAGTAAATTTTAGGAATTACACTGAGAGAGAAAATGACACAACAGACTGCAGAAACACCTGAAATAGTTATACTAAAGTGGAAGATCAGATTTCTGAGGAGAGAAGTAGCTAGGTTAGGTAGAAAGTTGAGGCAAGAAAGAAATTGGAGAAAACATTAGAGTTTTACCCTAGAACAGACTTTAGACAGACACAGAACTCTTTTTATAGAAATGAGAGAGATCGAAGGAGAAACAAATATCAAAACCAGGGACACTATACAGACATGAGTTATCAAAACAGACAAACAACCTACAACAAGGAACTGAGAAAAATACCAGCACAATTCTTGTAAAGGAAATAACTGCAGATATGTGCCACACAACATAGAAAGGTTTGATAAAATATGAAGAAAGAAAGAAATTATGTGGTGAGTACGAAATCAGACAAAGACGGGAAAGAAATAAAAGAGAGTCTAAAAAGAATAAAACTAAGGTACAACTAATCGAGCCAGTTAAGGACAAAAGGGATAGGTAAAGAAACACAGACACTGACCAGAGACACTCATACCTCAATGACGGATACAGATTTGGTCAGAAGAAATACAAATACAGCTGATCTAGGTACTACAATGAATGAAAAATGATTAATACAGACAAAAGATGTAGCCACAACCACTGTAATCACAGAAACATATGATGTTTGTTTAGGAACAGAAAGGTTAGTGTTTAATGATGTAGCTCCGCAGTGGCGGTGTACACACGAAGATGAACAAAGCAACACCGACATAACAGTAGTAAGAGACAGTAGTACTAGTACACAAGATAAAGTGTTAGGCAGGACAGATTCAAGTACACAACCAGTAAGAAGGGTGGAAGAAGTCAAACAACAATTAATGAAGAAAAGTAAAGATCAAGATAGTAAAACTCATAGGGCACCAGAAAGATTGGGTCCCATGTACCCAATCAATGCCCGTTTTGTATGTGCAGCATTTTTTCATTATGAAGTTTTTGACATCTCCAAAAAGCAAGGTATATACGTAATATACATTCTTGTTTCACGCGTGTGTCAGTCTGGAACATTTCACTCATTTCTTCTTCTGGAACCTTCCAAAATTTTCACTCGACGCGTGTTAATTGGAAAATAAGCTAAATGTAAAGAACCCTGTTCCAGAAAGAATCCTTATCAATATCTCGTTGATGAAAGCATTTATCATTCTATCCTCTCCATCCCACTCCCTTTGTTCTCTGTATAACACTTCTATTTACAATATACTGGCACTGAACTTTTTTTCATATTAAAATAATTCCAGATTATTTAAATGATTATTGAAATGTTCAACTACTTGTTCTTTATTAGTTACGGAATGGTGATTATTTCCGGGGGGGGGGGGGGGGGGGGGTGTGATGGATTATCAGACGGTCATAAGGTAAATAACTCCTAAAATTA
This sequence comes from Achatina immaculata, assembly GCA_009760885.1. Lineage (NCBI taxonomy): Eukaryota > Metazoa > Mollusca > Gastropoda > Stylommatophora > Achatinidae > Lissachatina > Lissachatina immaculata. The sequence continues at coordinate 20,122,485 of CM019696.1, forward strand.
TTTGTGATTTACATGTTTTCATTGATTATTTCCCTTCAACCGCATAACAGTTGCATATTTCACTCGATTAACGCAAATGTTGAGTACTAATTGTTTCAAGTTTTTGCTCATTTTTTAAAAATGAACGTTATTTTCTAAATTCAGTATATGCCGAGCTCATACATATATTTGACATAATGATTATGATCAGATAATGTGTTATGAAGATGAAGGCGATCTGCCATGAGTTTTACAATGTCTTGATTGAAGTTTTGGTGAAAACACGATGTAACGAAAACAAAATCAGATGGTTTGCTACCCTGAGCCAGGTGGCTCACGTTGCACGCTACAACTCCCTACATGGGAAGAGATTTCACATGGCAGACTCTGGCATAACCATCATGATAGAGCATATGGACAAGGAGCGCGTCAAAGGGACGCTGCACTAGCTGCCACCAGCTATCAAAATACAAATGGTCCAACGGCTAGTAGTACACCTGACAGGAGACGAAGAAGCGGAAGTCTCACGCGTGGAGAAAGCCCACAATAAATGAACTATGCCGCCAAAAAATCGCACTTTACCACGCTATAAAGCACCAACGGAAGTAAAGAACTCAAAGTTTCAATAACGTTGCAGGGGACAAAAACGCCCTGCCGGACATGCGGATCGGATTCGCACTGGGCAAACAAATGTCCAAAGAAACAAGCCAAATCACAAAACACCAAACAGCACCAGGAAAAACAGCCCAGAGAAGAATCGGTGGGCAAGAAGACCACAAAACCCACTACTGCCGACAAAGTTCCGACCCCGGATAACATAGAGCCACGTTCAGACACTGAAGACGACGGCTGTAGTCGACTACAACAGAAAAAGAAGACTGCTACAGCTATCTCCTACGACTGTGCAAATAAGACCAAACTTCCATAAGAAATCTCTTTAGTGTGACAAGTGTAAAGGCACCAGCATGGATTACAACCCAAAAAGTATGGAGAACTTTTTTTTCCATTGTTTAAACAGATCAAGGTAGGATTTTAACATTTTTTTAAAAAGAAATGAATAAAGAATTAGAATCTTAAGCATGAACACTAGAGGTATACGAACAAAACTACACCACATTGCCTCACTGATACAAACACACAAACCAGATTTCATTCTCCTACAGGAAACAAACATACAGACATACAGACACGCAGCACAAATCACTACGCAGTTAGGCCTTAGATTCTCATATGAATGAATGAATGAACAAAGAAAGTAGAATGGGAGAAATAGAGTTCTGTGGAAGGGTGAGTAACAAACAAATCATTGAAACCTTTCTGCGACCGCACAGGAGTTTAAATAGTGTGTTAAAGAAGAGGTTGTTAGTGACTTCCACTGTGGAACTTACCTGGCAGAGGACAGATAAAAACAAGGGTAGAATTTTGCTCGTACACTATTTTGAGCAGAGCTACCAGAAAAACATGACGAGATGTAATGTTGCTAGAGCAGTTATCTCAGAACTGGGATAGGAAGCTTTTGTAACTGTGCATGAGAATACGAATTCGTTACGATGGGCAACAAACATGTGCACTAGGTCCAGATGTTATCTGATACAAGGACATTGCGAAGCGGTCTGATAGGACGTTGGAGGAACTCATATTTACAACAGCGTCAAGAATGCTGTTATCAGTGGAATGGCTGCATAGTTATCTGATACCTCTGTCGAAACCTGGCAAAGACCAAAGAAAAATTCAGGGTTATCGGATAATTACTGTGCATAACAAGAAGATAACTGTCTCCAACCTAATATGCCAGTTTGAACAATTACACCTCCTTCCACTTACCCTTGGAGTGTACCGTCCCAACAGAGAAATCTGGGTCAATGCAGCGATTTTTTTTTCCTTATGATGTTACGAGGGATTCCATGCAGACATTGAGACATGCACTGCCCCAGTTGACACAGAGGATGCGTACAGTATGGTAGCTCTGGACTTCTGGAACTCCATATTAGCCCATTCCTCCTCAAACTGATCTCAGTGGGAACTTTCGGACTGAAGGTCTTGTTTAAATGTGGCACTTGAACCTCTGCACCATAAAGAAACTACCCCATTCTGCTACAGGGTTCTACCTGGGTCTTTGGGACGGAGCGGACATTGTCCTGTGCTCTGTGCTGGTGATGTCTTGGTGTATCGTCAGGGCAGAGACCGGGAGCAGATTGCTGGGGAATTACAGACAGATCTTGACCGCATCAGCAGGTGGTGTGGCGTGGTCAGCCCAATGAAGGCAGCTGTGACATGATTCTTTCTGAATAACCGTATTGTCAAAACACCAACCGTCAATCTTTGTTCGGAGATTGCGGAGCGAACCTAAGCAATGAAATACCTCGGAGTGCGGTTTGATCAGAGCCTTGCTTTTAAATATCACATATATTATGTCCTATTGAAGGCTAGGAAAGGTTTGGCCACGATGAAGGTAATGCCTGCGGCTGACTGTGATCAACGTAGTTGATGTAGTTCATGGCGTAAATGTGACGGATTTACGGAGAATGCTTGGTAAGAATGAGAAAAGAAATTGCTTCGAAAAGAATGGGTTCACCTGTTAACCCAGTCAGCTGTGCTGAGCCTACGGTGGCATTACTGTCCAGTGCATGCGTGTGTATATGGCAATGAAGTGCCAGAGAGACGTGCTGGGCAGGCTAAAATAAATGGCAGGCTGACAATGGACAAGAGCAACATTACTAAAGCCGTACTGGAAAGACTGCGGGGAAATGGAAGGCCATTTTAACTGTAAAGTGATTGGTTGGGCTAGGACAAATTAAGGGTACTGGTAGGAAATCTGAACTGTGTGGCAGAAAATATATATTAATGAACCAACACTTGATGGGAATTATAAGCAAACATACTCTTGGATGGATGCTGCGGTATGAGACGAAGCATGTATGGGGCTGTCCTCAATGCAATAACACTGGAGTCTGATTTTGAACCTCTGAACGTAACCTTGTTCTTTTATACCAGTGACTAGTTCTCTCTGTGACTGAGTATGCCCTAGTTTTCCTCACTCTTAACCAGGCGCAAATTGCTGAAAGAATACCGAATGAAGCAATGCGCATCATAGTTAGGCACACACAGAATACATTATGGAAATCAATGAGGACTTCCTCGATTGTCCGGCCATGGAGGATAGAACAAGAATTTGCCGAACATGGGCATACGTCAGAGTCAGCGCCAACTCAGCGCCCAGACACACCACTCTCTGCACAATGAGTATGGGGCGAAAGGGGCAACAACTTAAAAATTGGAAAACCATGGATGGGAAAGTAAGAGAACATTGTACATCAGGTCTATCACTTGAGGATATAGAACCGGGTGAGAAATGGGTATTAGTGCCGGCGCCATACTCTACGTCCTTTTCAGTCTGCATCACACTGGACAGAGGCTGCAGACAACAAAACCCAGTGGTCTTGGAGACATGTGCAGCCCTTGATTTCTGAGAACTCTTCTGAGTGTGAAACAGTCATTTGTATCTGTTGTTAGGCACAAGCGCAGTGCATGGGCTTTCACAGCCCAGGTTGGAGGAAGTATAGCGAAGAAAGATTGTGGTGCTTTTGCTTTGAGAACAAGCAGTTTGACTATGGAGGTCATGACAGCCACTAAGGTAATAACGTGGCTTGAGACAAAGACCTTCAACTGTAGGGAGGTTCTCAACAGGGCTCACAGATGAAGCTGTCACATAAAACTAGATTCTACATGTCAGTGTCTGTCAGATCAGTTTATTCTCTAATCAGTTACCGAACACACTGTCACTTGCTTACTTTAACTGTCACTTTTAATTGATGTATATGATGCAAGTCTATGAGTTTTTTAGCCCAATGCTCACGATTATCAGCCGCATATACAACACACACATTGCTAGTGGTCGCCATGAATCTCTCTCCCTGAAGTCTCTTCCCGCCAGTCAATCACTCAATACCTTCATTCATTCCTCTTACACAAACATGTGTTGTCAGTTATGCAATGCACATCATCATGAAGACATCGTCAGGTTTGTCTCGAGAGCAGTGCTTGGAGTCTCTGAGGAAGTCGAGCTGATAAAACTCTATTTTATCTTTGTGCCAGAACACGTGGGATTAAAAGGTAACGAACGAGCGGACAAGGTTTCTGGTATGGCCCTGCAGAAAAGGGACGAGCAATGGACAGGGCTGATATTCTTAATTCTCCTGAAGAAGATGAGCATATAAGGGATTCCGGCGACGACTGTGAATCTGAGATCATGGACAGACTGCTTGAGCATAATGTCAAATTGGGTGTAGCCAGACGAGAGCGATGTATACGGAGCCAAAGAAGGCTGATAAACCAACAAAGAACTGGTTTACTCATTTGTTGCACCCTGGGGAAAATACTGAGGAAGGGATCGGAGCAACTGAGGAGCACTTGCTCGAAGTACAGTGATGCTGACCTGTCATCTGAATAATTAACTATTTTTGTACTACTAGGTATCATCAGGCAAATAATCCAGAAGTCTTAGTTTAGAGATAATATTTTCTAAATATAATATCTTTTTTTTAATTGCTAAGAAAACAAGGCAATTTTTTTCCAAATGAACATTTACAAGAAAGAAAGTGGTAATTAATGTTTTATATAAATATTTTAAAATGTGATCACTATGTGGTATAATTATTCCACATAAATTTTCACTATAAGGTTTGCACTTTCACTTCTGAAATGAACATTTTAAAGGTCCCACAGATACATCACATCCGAAGACATTATTTGCTAATCTCAAGATTAAAATATAAACAGATTATATGTATATTTAAACTTCATTAGTTTTCAAGCCCACTCCATGGGAGCGGATAGTAATCTTTTGGAGAAATTTGTTTCCTTACATAAGTAGCATTTTTTAAATATCCCGTGAAGTAAATGACATCTCCTCTTGTTAGCCAGGCGCACCACCACCCATAAGTGCCCCCTGATATTATCATGTGATCACAGCCAGCCATAACGGCCATGTGCACGGCTGGAGAAGCAGGTCCTAAAATGATGACATCTTTTCCTGCCAGATTTTTATTGCACCACTCAAGATCATCACTAGCGACAAGAAAAGTGATATTTCTGCCAGGGAATTTTGATTTCATCAACTGAAATGCCTTTGTGAAGTATGACTTCTCTGGTACCCCGTAACCCAAATGTTGAATTTTTAGAAAGTCTCCACGTCTTACGTGTACCCCTACAATCAACGAAGATTTATATTTTGCACGAATGTCGTGAAGAATGCAAACACTCGCATTGGCTATAGAATCCTGGAAAGAAAATTCCTGCCTCACGTCATCTATAGAACCAGAGAAGTACTTGAAATATTGTAGGATGCCCAGAATATTTATATTTTTGTGGGGGAGATTCATCAGGTTAGCATTAAATCCTTTGGACGAATTTTCCTTTATCTGCTGCCATCTGAAAATAGGAAAAAAAACATTCTTTTATAACATTCAAAATGTTGTACTTCCTTCTAGAAGGATATACAATATATTTATAACAATTACAAAGATATGAATAAACCAAACAAAATTGACAAACTAGATTCAACATATTTAAGAATAGGTTTTGGACTGTGAAGTGACAAGAGCAGAACCCAGCTCTTTAATCATTTAGAGGGCAGGAAACTGATGCATATCGAAGCATATTTTTTAATTTGGCTTTAAAATACATTTTAGCCGCCGAAAAACTTGAATAACGCACTGTACTCGTATATCACTTGTAGCTCGTGGGAAAAGTAAATAAACAAAAACAAGCAAAAACTTACGTGGAAAAATACATACAAAACTGCAGCACTACATGGAGAAAAAGGTTACTTTACAATATTTTTAATTCTTGAGAAATAAGAATTGATGCTATAATCTCATGAGAAGCACTAGTCTGCCTGCCCAATACTTTCAGCATCACATTTGTTTATATCTAAATCCAAGATTAGTTGATATCACTTTATTTTAGTGAATACTTTAGTGTGTTATAAAAACACATCTTTCCCATCGCAACATATGCCTGTGAGACCTGGACACTTAACAAAACAGTTGAGAAACACATAAATGCCTTTGAATGTAAATACTGCGGAACAGTCATTCAAATATTATGGACGCAAAAAGAAACAAATATATCCATAATAAAAGAACTTAATATTAAAGAAGGTTGGATAGTAAAGAAGATTAAACAGAGAAAACAAATAATTTGGACAAATTAAACGTCATGAGAATTTAGTGAAGACAATCTTGGAAGGGTACATATGTGACAGAATTCCAATGGAGGCAAAGTTCCATAAGGGACATGCAAATGACTGTTTGTCTGAGTGACTTTTTCATTGCTATTTAATGATGTATCTCATTCTGTCGATAGTTATTTCTGGCCTATGAAATTCCCTCGCCTACTCCAGTTATTATTAGTTGTACCTTCTGTCTTGCATATTCAAGACTGCCAATTTTCGCTGTTTCAAGTGGTGGGAATTTGCAGAACATTAAACATATAAACACTGAAACTTAGATGTTCTTGAAGTATTACTAAGAAAAAAATGTTCTTTTATTTCCCTTGTTTTAATCTGGAATAAAAGTATCAAAAGTATCTATACTTAATTTAAACCCATGTAGATAAACGCTAACATCTACATCACTCTTTTCAACATATAGGAAGTACCAAATCTATCTACATTATAACAAATAACTAAACTGGCAACACGGACGACAGTCAGTGGGTATAGGTCAATGGTCAGGCATTACAGTTTGTCGGTAGAGGTAAGTGGTCTGGCATTGCAGTTTGTCGGTAGAGGTAAGTGGTCTGGCATTACAGTTTGTCGGTAGAGGTAAGTGGTCTGGCACTGCAGTTTGTCGGTAGAGGTAAGTGGTCGGGCATTACAGTTTGTCGGTAGAGGTAAGTGGTCGGGCACTCCAGTTTGTCGGTAGAGGTAAGTGGTCGGTCATTGCAGTTTGTCGGTAGAGGTAAGTAGTCGGGCACTGCAGTTTGTCGTTAGAGGTAAGTGGTCGGGCATTGCAGTTTGTCGGTAGAGGTAAGTGATCGGGCATTACAATTTAGTAGCTTATGGTTATAATTTAGAGGTAGAGCATTACAGTTTAGTAATTTGTGGTTATAATTCAGAGGTCAGGCATTACAGTTTAGTAGCTTGTGGTTATAATTCATAGGTCGGACATTACAGTTTAGTAGCTTGTGGTTATTCAAAGGTCGGGCATTACAGTTTAGTAGCTTATGGGTATAGATCACTGATCAGGCATTACGGTTTAATAGCTTGTCGGTAGAGATCAGTGGTCAGGCATTACAGTTTAATAGTCAGTGGTTATAACTCAATGGTCGAACATGAGAGTTTAATAGACAGTGGTTATAGGTCAATGGTCCGGAATTAAATAGTTATAGTACAAGGGGGTGGAGCTATATTGGTAGAGAGAGGTCAAGCTAATAAAGGGTGCGAAAAATGTATGAGTATTTTGGATTCTTTCCGTGCTTGTGTGGTTTGTAAAGGTCAGTGGAAAGTCTCTCTTTAAATTATTTGAGCTGGCGTGAGTCGTTGAAAAAATTGTTTTCACGAAAATTTAAGTAAAAAAAATTGATTGATTGATTGATCTGTATTTCCAAAGGGTTAAGAATTGGGCACACAGCCCCGTCTGACATTTTTCCCTTTATCATACAACTTTCACTCTGTTCCAGACATTCTATAAATATTCTGCTCATATGACCAACATAACTAACATTGGAAATCTGAGAGACATAAAATAAAATGAAAGTATAACATTCACATTAAGAGAGACAAGAGAGAGACAGAGAGAGAGAGAGAGAGACAGAAGACAGACAGTGAAATAGATAGAGATAGATAGATACAGACAGACAGAGACAGAGATAGAAATAGATAGATTCAGACAGACAGGAGCGAGATATATAGATAGATACGGACAGACAGAGAGACAGAGATAGAGACTGATTGATTGATTGATTGATTTCATTGCAGAAGTCAGAGAGCGGATACAAGAAGATCGTTGTTTGACTGTGAGGATGATGACAGATGCGTTTGGTGTTAACCGAGAGACCATTTGTAAAATTTTAGTGGAAGATTTAGGCAAGAAAAAAGTATAAATAATAAACAGAAAATATATACATTTTAATTTTTAATTCCTAGACTGACATCAGAGAATCCCAAAACAAGCTATCAAGTGGAACACAACAGGCCGAAGAAAAAGGGGCAGACCGCGTGAAACTCTGAAGAGGACATTATTAAGAGAGGCCAAGTTAACAGGCATAAAATCCTTTGTTGAGGTTGAAAGACTCGCCGAAGACAGGAAAAATTGGCGAACTACTTTGCGACCCCTATGTGACGTCTAACGGCACGGGAAGGATATAAGATATAAGATAAGAAGACTGACATAGTTAATCCCCGCAGCGAGTTAGTTAATGCCTGCAGCGAGTTAGTTAATTCTCGCAGGGAGCTTGGAAGATCGGAGGACTTGGAGAAAGGTGACTTGACTGTCTCGGATGTACGAGTTGGGAAAGGTGACTTGACTGTCTCGGATGTACGAGTTGGGAAAGGTGACTTGACTGTCTAGTATAATATTGTCTGATCGTGGATTATATATTTCTGAATAGTTCCATATTATAGAATTGGAGCGGAAATATGCTAAAACACTACCACATTAACAAGATCAGAGCAAGTCCGATGAAATGTTCACTACAAAATTCATTTAATTCTGACAAATAAGTTCAAGATGTATAGTCGATAACATCACCTGGATTGAATCACTTAATCATTTGTTCACAATATCAAACTCTATCATATTCTACATGCAGCATTTCTCAGTTTCTCGAATTCACAATATTCTACACTTGATACGAGGATATTTCTTATCTCAGTATTATATCACATCTGCAACACGTGGTCAACTAGTTTCTCATATAAAATCACTGTACTCAGAGTTTCAAAAGTATCAATTCTTCTTAATCACTTGAATCACTTGAAAACCATCTTCCGTCTAACACTACTTCTGATTTTATATCGTCTCGTCCTCTTTCTTCTCTTGTCTGTCTTCTGATTTCTTCTAACGGTCTTCCTCTGCCATTTCTCAATCGCAGTGTACTAAAGAGCAAAGTCTTCTTGCCTCTTCTCTGGACTTCTGTTCTTATCTCTCTTCTGATGGCTTCTGTGCTGTTCTAGTCGGACCTTCTTTCTTCACACTTGACTGTCCAAGTTCACTGACCATCCTTCTTGCAGTTCTGGTCAGTCGCTACTTGATGACCCGACGGTGTTCTAACGATCTCCCTCTTCTGTCTTCTCTTTCTTCTACTTCCATACTTCTTGGTTCCATCCTGTCTCTCCGCTCACCTTTTTATCCTCAAGTCCAGCTTGATGGATTAACCAAAAAGTATTTTGGCTCCACCCTTCAGATGTCCACTGGTTCCCATGAGCGTTCTGATTGTCCGTCATTCAAACTGCCCCGTTACTTATCTCTCTTAAGTCAGTTGTCCAAAAGGCCACGCCTCTAAATATTTAATTGGTAAGCTGGCCGAGTTGGTCACTCCTTTATTTAAAAACCGTGTGCAATAGAGTCATAACGCTAGTAGGTGTCAAAGTCTCTGTCTATACAATTGTCATTTACCTAAGACATTATCTTGCTCTTTCATGTCGTAGGTTTTATTGTGTCCTGGATTTTTCATTGTGTCTGCCTTTTCTATTCGTCTTTTCTATTTTGTTTACACGTGTCAACGTCCAGTCGCCGCTTTGTTATCACTGGACCATCCTACTTTCTGGCGTCCTTAATTTGTATTACCTATATCTCAGCGTCACTGAGTCTCGTCTTGTTCTATTCATTGTTTCCACTGTTTACTTTTGTCTGCGTCTTGTTCTAGTGTCCTGGATATTTTATACCTGTCTCTTCCTTTTTATACCTACTTTTCTCTGTCACTATTCGATGCTATTATTTTGTTTACAGTATATTTTCATAATCATATTCATTAATAAAAATAACAACAATAATCATTACTTACAAGGCCATGCTACACTAGGATGTACGAATTGAGAGAGGTGACTTGACTGTCTCGGATGTACGAGTTGGGAGAGGAGACTTGACTTTCTCGGATGTACGAGTTGGGAGAGGAGACTTGACTGTCTCGGATGTACGAATTGGGAGAGGAGACTTCATTGTCTCGGATGTACGAGTTGGAAGAGGAGACTTGACTGTCTTGGATGTACGAATTGGGAGAGGAGACTTGACTGTCTCGGATGTACGAGCTGGGAGTGAGGAGCGGCATGCCAAGGACTGAGAGGTAGTCCCGGCACGTGAGAGGAACAGTCAGTCATCGCCGACCTGACACACTAAATCGCTGTAGACTGAGGAATATAGTGAGGACGAGAAAGGTGCACCCATGGACGTGTATGGAGTTCAGTGATGATGATCCATCTACATCATAACATAACAGCATATCATAATAACATAACATAGCCACATATTTCTAACATAATAACATCCATAAATGGTATGTTTCTTACTTACTCCAAAGAGTGACTTCAGAGCCACTTAGGGGAGAAAATGGATTCTTTTAGCTTGAATTCCATGAAATGAAGGACTTTGCTTAGACCAGCCAGTTAAAATACATGTCCTGAGGTATGCGGATCTTAACATTCATGTCCGCATTGTCAGTTGTTTAATTATACTCTCGATTCTATTTTACTTAAGTGTTTTCACATGTAAAAGGAACGTAAGCCGCTGAAATTCTCTACTCATTATGCTCTGTCAGCTCCCACGGAAGTGCCATAATCTTTACTGAACTTATTTGTAAATTATATATATATATAGTGTGTGTGTGTGTGCGTGCGTGCGTGCGTGCGTGCGTGCGTGCGTGCGCGCGCGTGTGTGTGTGTGTGTGTGTGTGTGTGTGTGTGAGAGAGAGAGAGATATTGATTTGCTTGGCGGTTTTAACGCTCTTGAAAATTTAAAGAATTCGTTCTCGCATCCCACATTTCAACTGAATCGTTATTTCCATCAGCAATTGTATACAAACCTGCTTACCAAGATATTGCGTTCTTTAAAGAACATATTCACGAAATGGAATTAAAGAGAAGTTATAGAAAATTAATTGACAGCTCTTTGATTGACAGACTCCTTACAACACTGACAATTCAAATAGAACATATTTTCGTTACTCATATATTTCTAGCACAAATATAAGACTAAACAACAACAACACCAACAACAAAGAATGGTTCTTAATTACTCCAAAAAGTGATTTCCAGCTCACACAGGGGAGAAAATGCAGTTAATGGAATTACACTGGGGATTTTTTAAAAGTAATTAAGTATTCATTCATTCATTCATTTCATTCATTCATTTGCATGTCCCTTGCGGAACTTTGCCTTCTAAACAGCACTCTTGTAGGCCTCTCGGTTGTGAGCAAGATGGCCTGCTCCTAATGCATCCATTTGCAGATCATCAACGATATCTTGCAGCCATCTTCGCCTTGGTCTTCCTCTCTTTATTTTTCCCATTATGTACCCTTCCAAGACGGTCTTCTCTAGATTATCATGACGTTTAATGTGTCGAAAATATTTACGTTTTCTCTCTTTAATCCTCTTTTCTATCCAGCCTTCTTCAATATTAAGTTCTTGTAGTATAGATATATTTGTTGTTTAAGTATTCAGAAGTATATAAAAGAAATATGAGCTAATGTAATATGTATATACAAATTAATTGTTCGGTTTTTAATGGACAGAACTGAGAACAAAATAAAGAAGTACTCGCAAAATGTAAATGAGGAAAAAATAATAATTAGAATCAAGCACTAAATAATTTTGTGTGTAAGTTGCGTGCGCTCTCCTCTTTAAATGGGATAGATGAAAAGAATTATTACAAAAGTGCGAATCCTTTAATGTTTTTCGTGTGCATTACTTAAGCCTGGACTAAACTGCCTGATACGTGTTACAGAGGAAATCCTTGACATATTTAAATATCACATTATATTAGTCATCTTACCACGCGTCCTTTCCAGAACGTTGTCACTCTCACTTCCTCCCTGAAAACAACATGGTCTTGCTCAGGTCGACAAGCATCTCGCAATGACATATTTAGACTTCCAGTGATGTTCTGAGTCCACTTGAAGCAAGGTCGACCCTTTTCCACTTTGCCTGGCACTGTGCCTTCGACTATCAACCTCTCCAACCATTGTGTCTCTTGATGTGGCCGAAGTATCACAGCATCGTAATTTTGATGGTATTTACAAGCCAGTTTTCTACGACACCTAATACCATCTTTATTCGATATTCTTTCTAACCATGGTATTCTAAGTTCCCTTCTATAACATTGCATTTCAAATGCTGTTATTTCTTTTCTAGTGATTTGTTAAGTTTCGACTTTTCGCATCCTGACATTGCCACTGGGAGTATGTAAGCTCTTAGTAAACATACATTTTTCTTGTTGATACCTTGTCACATACTTTTCATTTGCACTAGCTTCTGTGACGCAACAGATTTGCACGTGCAGTCAACACTGCTGGAGATGCATTAGTGTCATTATTCATGACAGAAACAAAAGAGCTTTGATGGTTTATTCTGCTCAAAGAGATTCTTGTATTATTGTTAACTCCGCTTTGAAGCTGTTTTATTCAATTACATCCCACTTTTCTTCCCCATCCTGCATAATTTTACAACGTGAATATTGATCAGTGCCTTTACTGCAGAATGTTTTCTTTGAGAGGTTTCTATACCCATAACTACTTGTTCAGTCCTTCATGTTTTTAGAACAGTGCAGGACTATCTCGTGTGGGTCCATCAATCCAGGTCAGCTGACCCTCGTGCTTGCAGTCGTATGGGCGCTGTTTCCTAACACGCTCAGAAGACACAGCTGTGCGGCGACACCAGATCAGTAGGTTACCACTTTTCTCCTCTCTCTTTCTCTCTTTCTCTCGTTTTCCCTTTTCTCTCTCTCCCTCTCTGTCTCTCTGTCTCACTCTTTTTCTCTCTCTCTCATCTCTCTCATTCTCTCTCTCTCTCTCTTTCTCTCTCTCTGATGAGAAACTGACTGGCCCTTGATACTGCTGGCTGTGATGGCCCACGTGGACAGATTCCTGATAAATTAGCAGGTTGGTCCTAAAGCAGATGACTTAATGTAAAATATTTTGGTGGCTTATCCTCCTTTAATGGATAAACGGACAGCGAGACAGAAGCGAGGTTGCAACAAGAAAACAATAAAGTACTGCCTTTTGTCTTGTCTCTAAACCTTCCTCCATTCTTTGTTGATGGTGCAAATAGACATCTTGCTGGGACTCGGCGGTTAGTTCCATATAATAGGATATTTAAGGTTTCTGTAACTTCCCTCTCCATCTCTTGCGTGGGCGGCCTTTTTTCTGTTTCCTACAATTCTTAGTATGAATGTTTTCTGTGGTATACTGTCTGGTGGTAGTCATGTAGCAAGGCCAACTCATTTTAATTGTTGTTTCTGTGGTATACTGTCTGGTGGTAGTCATGTAGCAAGGCCAACTCATTTTAATTGTTGTTTCTGTGGTATACTGTCTGGTGGTAGTCATGTAGCAAGGCCAACTCATTTGAATTGTTGTTTCTGTGGTATACTGTCTGGTGGTAGTCATGTAGCAAAGCCAACTCATTTGAATTGTTGTTTCTGTGGTATACTGTCTGGTGGTAGTCATGTAGCAAGGCCAACCCATTTGACTTGTTGTTTCTGTGGTATACTGTCTGGTGGTAGTCATGTAGCAAGGCCAACTCATTTGAATTGTTGTTTCTGTGGTATACTGTCTGGTGGTAGTCATGTAGCGAGGACAACTCATTTGAATTGTTGTTTCTGTGGTATACTGTCTGGTCGTAGTCATGTAGCAAGGCCAACCCATTTGACTTGTTGTTTCTGTGGTATACTGTCTGGTGGTAGTCATGTAGCGAGGACAATTCCATTTGACTTATTGTTTCTATGGTATACTGTCTGGTGGTAGTCATACAACGTGGCTAAACTATTAACCTGTTTCAGGATGCTGTGTATTTCATGTGTTACTCCAGCTTTTGCTCGAAGGTGTAATTTTTTTTATTTGGTCTCTTCTTGTTACATTTAGTATTCTCCCTAAGCGTCTTATTTCTGTTGTTATGATTTTCCTTTTTGTTTTGGCTGTTAACGTACAGTTTTGATATTGATAGTATGGAGAGCGGATGAAATTGTATCTTTTTCTTTCAGTTGTGATGTTTTTGTTTTAGGGTATAGGTGTTATTTATTTAATGACCTCATTTGCTTTATTCTATCTATTCTTAATGTCAGCACCTATTTTCCTAGATTATGATACTGTACTAAATGGGCATTTTATATGCTTCACTTGTTTCAAGACTGATTGTCCAGGAAGATCTCTGTTTGGATTTATTCTCTGGTAATGGTCAAGACTTCCTTTTCGTTTTCTTTTTTATTCAGCACTGGTTATCATAATGTAGTTTTTACATGCTAATAGATATTAAGTTATCCATGTTCTGCTGTAGGTTTTTCCCTGATGTAGCTATAACTGCCCTGGTTCAGATGAATCCATTTAAGGGTAGACAAAAGTAGAAAAGCTGTGGGGTTTTTTTGCAGAAAGAAGTTGGGGTATCAGACTGCTTCCTAAACCTGAATCATCCAACTGTTCAGATAGAATGAGTGAGACATCTGGCGGGAACAATACATTGTTACCAAATCCAAAATTTGGCTCTTCATCAATATTATGACATGCCATGCCTGTCAGGCTTCTCTATCTTGTTCGATTTTTGGTGTTTCCGATCACTTAAAAATACTGGGGTTTTTTATTCATTGATACCTAACTATTCCAATCACATTCTTTTTTTCCTTGAACTTTCCAGCCATTACTAATTTCTCTAATTTCTATCTTCTCATGACATGTCCAAGATCTCTAGTTTCTATAACATGCCCATGTTCTGTAGCTTCTGTCTTCTCAAAACGGGTCAAAGTTGTCTAGGTTCTGTCTTCTCATAACATGCCCATGTTCTGTAGCTTCTGTCTTCTCAAAATGGGTCAAAGTTCTCTAGGTTCTGTCTTCTCATAACATGCCCATGTTCTGTAGCTTCTGTCTTCTCAAAACGTGTCAAAGTTCTCTAGGTTCTGTCTTCTCACAGCATGTCTATGTTTTCTATCTTCTATCTTCTTATAACATTCCACAAATCCTGCAGCCTCCATATATTCATAACATGTCCATGTTCTTCAGCTTCTATCTTCTCATAACATGTCCACGTTGTCTGACTTCTGTCTTCTCATAACATGTCCAGGTTCTGTAGCTTCTATCTTCTCATAACATGCCCATGTTCTATAGGTTCTCTCTTCTCATAACATATCAAAGTTCTCTAGGTTCTCTCTTCTTATAATATGTCCAAGTTCTCTATCTTCTGTCTTCTCATAACATGTCGAAGTTCTCTAGATACTAAAGAATATCTCATGAAATTTTAACTATTTTTAGTTGCTCCGATATTTTCATAAGGACCTATTCGGTTGTTGGTTTTTGTAAGTCCAGGATATTTATTGTATTTTGCTCCAAAACCTCGTTTCTTTTCCTTCCAATATCTGTGTTATGTTTTTGTTAAATGTCATTTTGTTATTTGTTAATATCTTCGTCAAAGGCTAAGAAAGGCAATTATTATCACCTGTGAAGTGAGATGCACTGAGCGAAGCAGTGGACAAGACGAAAAGAGATGGCTTGAAACGTCTTTTCAGAACGTAGTGTAAAATATCTTTCAGCGCATAATGTAAAATGTCCTTTCAGTACATAGTGTAAAATGTCTTTTCAGTACATAGTGTAAAATGTTTTTTCAGTGCATGATGTAAAATGTCTTTTCAGCATCATCATCATCATCATCATCATCAAAATCATCATCATCATCATCAGGTGCCGTGCAGACTGGCGTTTGCTATTATGCTTCTCCAGAGTACCCGATCCTTCATACAGACCATCAGCTCAGTTGGTGATCTCCTCTCACACCATCCCGTCAGACTGTCCAGTATCATTTCTCTTGGTCTTCCTCTTGATCTTCTTCCTTCTATTATAATATTTTCTATGCCCCCTCTTCTCATTGCATGTCCTATGAAAGTACATTGTCTCTCTCTTATCTTTTTGACAACGTTTTTTGTCTCTCCAGCTCTTCTCATACACTCTTCACTATTTATTTTTGTTGTTCAGGGGATTCGCAACATTCTTCTAATAAACCACATTTCTGTGCAGACTTGCCTATTGTCCATGATTCACTTCAATATAACAAGATTGTTCAATATAGCATTTTAGGACTCGTTTTCTAACATTCATTGATAACGATGTGTTGGCTAACATGTTTCTCATACTCTGAAATGCAGTCTTTGCTTGACCTATTCTTTTCAGCGCACGACTTAAAATGTATTTTCAATGCATAGTGTAAAATGTCCTTTTTCGTGCATAGTGTAAAATGTCTTTTTCGTGCATAGTGTAAAATGTCTTTTCAGTGCATAGTGTAAAATGTATTTCAGTGCATAATGTAAAATGTCTTTTCAGTGCATGATTTAAAATGTCCTTTCAGTGCATAGTGTAAAATCTACTTCTGTTCAATCTTAAATTTGGAAACGGTACCTTTTCTTATTATGTTATATTATTATATTATTATATTATATTAAAAGTTAAGGTAAATGTAATCCTGTCGTGCCTTAGAGGCACATAGGCATATGGTGTTAATTCCCATATTTTCCTTGACCTGTCAGCACACTAGAGGGTGATTTTGTCAGTATCACGCCTGGCCGTCTTTCCTTCCCCACTTCTAGAAGAAGTCGGGTACCCATTTCTACATGGGTGACTGGGGTGCCTCCAGCCGGATTCAAACCCCCGACCTTCACCATGAGAGACCAATGCACTAACCACTTCGCCACTTAGATACCCATTATATTATATTATTATATTATATTATTTTATTATATTATATTATGTTATATTTAAGAAATCATCAGAAAATCTATCCTTCAGAAACTGCTGTTTATACAGAAGATGATCTGTTAGTTTTGCTTGTTACAGAATTACAGAAAACACTATAGCTCTGAGCTGGTAACCCAAAGTTCTATAAAAACTGACATGAAACGTTAATGGAAAAAATTAGATAATGTTGCGTCTCTTACTACCTATTCCCTGACTTTTTAAAAATCATGCAACTGTTAGATTTTCAGAAACACGAGTCTTGTTTAGACAGAATGGTTTGGAGAGGTTTTTATTATAAGGCATAGTGCCCGACAGAAGAGACAATGGACGAGCTCGCCACAGGTGGACTCAGGACACTACAGGAAGTCTGGATGTATCACGGCCAGGCGCTGGTCAATTTGCCCAAGACCACATTGATTACAGGGAGGCTGTGAGAGGGACAACATTCAGGAAGGGATACGGAAGAAGAAGAAGAAGAAGAAAGAAGAAGAAGAAGAAGAAAAGAAGAAGAAGAAGAAGAAAGAAGAAGAAGAAGATACAACCTCATATTCCGCATATCTGCAAGTATTACTTCTACTTTATGTCGTAGACAAAACTGTTTAACAAAATAGACTATCGATAAATGTTGTAGGTGGTATGCATTTTTTCAGCCAATTAATTCAGCACTGAAATTGAAAGATTACTTAACAACACTGGAGATCCTGAATGTAAGGGTTATCATTATGCGCACATCTCTAATACAAATTCATTATAAGCAATACGATATTTCATACCTCAGTCAGCAGTTTTCAGATCAGAGAGGGGATTAACTGGATTTCTTCGCAATATTATTTTTTATAACATGATATGCTTCTTAACATGCATCCTTATATACAGTTATATTGGCATGCGAAATTTTAACATCACAGTAAGTATGATTTGTCTGTGACAATAACACCTGAGCCCATATCACTTGTACAGCAGTTAATTCAAATGTAATGACTTTGTACGCATTTTCTGTCTATCTCTGCAGCCGTCTCCTGGATAAAATTCACTGGTGAGTTTTTTTGTGTGTAATTCATGTATATAACCGTATAGCTTATGTTCTTTGGTGGTTTCACTGGGCCATTAATTACTTCTCAGTGTCTCATAGATGGTGCAATTATGGAGGATATATTCCACAGTTTGGGGCACCTGGGCACGTGTACAAAGAGTAATAGTACCAACCTTAAACTTTGTATACATATGACTTCGCAGTCGGGTGTGTCCTGTTCGGAGACGGAAAATGGTGACCTGTTCCTTTCTGTTTAGCATCTGATAGTCAACGTGTATTAGTGTTTGTGGCTTCCTGTAGGTTTTTATCATGCTTTTCTTCTGATTATAGGTGAACGGTTGCTCCATTCTAGTGCCCTCGTTGGCCCGACGGTCAGTTTTCTCATTCCCCGGTATCCCACAGTGGGAGGGAATCCACTGCAAGGTGACTCTGTGTTGTGAGACAATTTCTGACAACGCATCCTTAATTTCTCATGGTTTGTTGCACTGAAGAGTTTCCAGTGCCGATCTTGCATCCGTGAGAAATACTAAAGGTCGCGTAATAGTTCTGGAGTTTGATAGTTTTTCAGCTGCGGCAATATCTGTCCTAACTTCTGCATCATATATAGTTGTTACAGTGTTTCCCAGTGGGTCTGGAAATCTTGTCAGTGGTGTTGTTTGGATATTCAATATGTGCTCCTGCCGGTCCATTCTTCATGGCATTGTGTGTTTACACGTATACACAATATCCAGGTGTCATATGGATATTTGTCATCTAGCACACTAAATGTGGCTGTTGATCTTACAGAACTGCTTTGCATCTCACCATTCTGCACACCTTTCACTTCAATTTGAATAGTTATTTGTGTACAATCTGCTTCTTTCCAGGAAGTATTCTCTGGTACAGATGATAGTGGAACAACTACAGTTGGAAGGCCAAGTGTCAGCTTACGCATACGCTTGGCCTGATGAATGAAGCTGCTTCTTTTAAGCCGTCTTAGTGCCAAGTTATTGAATCTCTCCTTCAAGGGATGGCTTACAGAGCTGGGGAACTTCTCTTTCAAGGTCATAACCTTTGTGTCTCTACGTTCTTTTAGGGCTTGAACACCAACTATTTTCTGCATTTCTACTACTGGTGTGGATCTCATGGCACCTGTGATAGTCCGTGGTGACTGATTTTGTACCTTGTCTAGATTATATATCGTAGTGTTTGATGCTGTGTACCAAGATATAGAGCCATATTCTAAATGTGGTAGAATACTTTGCTGTTGCACATTCTTGAAGATTCTCTAACTAGTTCCCCATATGGTTGCACTCAATTTTCTTACTATGGCTAGCGTTTTCCTGGCGTTCGCTTCTGTGAAGTGTTCAGTTGTCTTGGATAAAACTGAACGCTTCACTATTTAGGACATGAGTGGGCAAAGGCTTTTTGTTGTTGTTTTTTTTTCGCTTGTCCGGATGTTTTATTTTCGTTCTAGAAGACAAGAAGTGTATTAATGTGGTTTTTGAAGTAATCTAAGTAATTAACTAAGTAGTCTAACTATCAGTGTGAAATATTTTTCATGTTTGTTTCCTGTATTTGGATGACTTTTCGATGCACGTGGCACGAAGTGATTGTAGGTTTTTATTTGTTGTCTGTCCGCATTATAATGATGTCATTGCGTTTTGTGTCTGATTTCGTAAACAACTTTTCTTGTTACATACACTTTGTTTTTTTTTAGCTTCCTTCGTAAGAAAATGTGGGTTGTTAAGATCAAGATGTGAGCGGGCATTAAAAGAAAAGGTCGGACATTTTTCTGTGTTAATTAGAACTGTGAAGCTGAGACGCCTTTTCCTGATATAGTGAAAGTCAGTTGTCGGTCAAGTTTATTGAGGTTAAAATCAACAATTTCTGCATTTGTAACCGCCTTCTTCTTCTTCTTCTTCGTTCACTTCTACCACCAAAAACCGCACTGTGAACCTACTGAATTCACGCATGTGGTCCTCGTTAGGTCCCGTGGTCCCCTGTGTGGTCCAAAATAGACCACACGAGTTCCACGAAAGGACCACAAGGGGTTCAGAGTATCACAGTGCTTTAGCCTGTATTCTTGGTGGGTCTCGGAAGCGGGATTGCATGACACCGTGGTTTTCATTGCACCAGTTTGGTCTAGGGTTGGACTTTCTCACCGGAAGACCTCGACGTGTTTGGAATATCAGTGCATCCCCGCTGGGTGAGAGGCGTAAGCCCACCCAGGCCAGAGATGGACTTTCTCACCGGAAAACCTCGACGTGTTTTGAGATACCCATGTATCACCGCCGGGTGAGAGGTGGTTGCCCATCCAGTCCAGGGTTGGACTTTCTCACCGGAAAACCTCAGCGTGATTAGGATACGCAGACATCCCCGCCGGGTGAGAGGTGGTTGCCTATCTAGACTTCCCTGGTCCAGTGTCTCCGACTTCAGCATTTTGCGGTCGTGGCCGCTACCCTTCCTAGTTGTGACCAGGATGGAGCTTTTGTCCAGGAGGACGAATCCTCGCCACTAGTGACTTCTACCCCTGGGTTGAGCCGGTTTAGGCATTTCCCAGTATGGGCGTGTTTGGGACGGGACCGACCTCTGGGGCAGAGGTACTGTGACATTCATAGCCTTCAAGATTCACCCCTGGTATGAGCCGGTTTAGGCAAAATTCACCAGTATGGGTGTTTATCAGGCGTTACCGACTTCTAGAGCGGAGGTGGCATGACATGTCTAGCCATCGAGTTCCAACCCTGGTGTGTGCCGGTTTAGGCATATTTCACCAGTGTAGGTGTATTTCGGACGTAGGCGGCCTCTAGAGCAGAGGCGCCGTGGTATAGCTCTCGTAGCGATACTACTGGACATACCAGGTTAAACTTCACTTTCCACCACCTTTTCCCATCGGCTCTGCACAGCAACCTTTATTTCTTTTCCGCATTTACTTCCTTAACCGGGAGGAGCTTCACTCCACGCGCGGCATTTGAGGAGTCTCGCCAGCAGTGTCTTAACCTCTGGGACAAGCCGGTTCATGCATTTCACCCGATATGACTGCACTCAGGACGTGGCCGACCTCCAAACCAGAGGTGCCGTGATTTGACTGTTTGCTTCGCTTTATCCTTTCAACCACCTTTTCCGCAGTGATGCTGCGCGGCAACCTCATTTGCATATTTCTTCATTGGCCGGGAAGAGCACCGCTCCACGCACGGCAGCTGAAGATCTCGCCAACAGCGTTGTAACCGCCAAAATTCTACATTTTTTGTGCCGTGACTAAAAAAGGGAGGCAGCACAGATAGTGAACGGGATAGAGTTTCAAATGAACAGACGTGCAACCTTACAAGATAGTTTTTAAACCGATGAAGTAAATCTTTGTTCAAGATTAGCAGTAAACTTTACCTTCACAGTAAATGATAAGGAATTAGCAGTGTGATTTTTTTCAAGAAACAAATCGGATTCTTATATGTGTAAATTCTGAGAAGTATGGGTAATAAAGCGGAAGATACGAAAGAAAAAAATGTGTCAAGGTTAAGAAGGGATTGCGCCTATTCCATCAAAAGAAATGTTGCAACTGTTTAAAAATATGATCATTCTGTTAGCTAGCAATAATGCTACTGAACATATCTCACCATTTGATGGCAGCTCAGAGAAGATTCATATATGGCTGAATCAGGTGGGAAAATATTGCCAAATTCATAGCCAAAAAGCATATATTACTATAATCATCTACAGGTGTGGTATCAGATTTTATATATAGGCAGCTGGTGTCACACAATGAACAGACGTTCACTCAGCTAAAACAAGTACTAGTTAGTTGCTTTGGCATTGTTGTAGACAAACACTTAACGGTAAAGCGAATGCATTCTGTTAAACAAGAAGAAGGGGAAGGAATACAAGGGGTAGCAGAAAGATTGCTGAGAATCGCCACTCAAGCTTTCCCTAAGCCAGAACTACAGAATACACATGTCCAAACTCAACTCAGAAGCTGTTTTTCTTTCCCTGAGCCAGAACTACAGAATACATATGTCCAATCTCAACTCAGAAGCTGTTTTTCTTTCCCCGAGCCAGAACCACAGAATACATATGTCCAATCTCAACTCAGAAGCTGTTTTTCTTTCCCTGAGCCAGAACTACAGAATACACATGTCCAACCTCAACTCAGAAGCTGTTTTTCTTTCCCCGAGCCAGAACTACTGAATACACATATCCAACCTCAACTCAGAAGCTGTTTTTCTTTCCCTGAGCCAGAACTACAGAATACACATGTCCAATCTCAACTCATAAACTGTATTGTGGACGCCATAAGGGATAAAAGCGTGAAGACAAAATTGCTTAGAAAAGAGTTGAAAAGTTTTGAGGACGCCACCAAGATAGCGATAGAAGAAGACAGGTTGCAACAGGGAATAGCATTACGCTCAAACCACAGTAACTCAACCATTTCAGTCTATGCAATGCAGCAGCAAACGACTACAGATGTAAACTCTGTGCAGCAAAATCGGGACAATATATACTGTTCAAAAAAAGAAACGCAACGCTACTGTAGCCGTAATGGACACCAAATTTCAAACTTGTATCAAAATTTTATTTTATGGAATTAATGTTTCAGCCTTGGCACGAAGAAACTTTAAGACTTTAGCAATGAAATGATGTTCACTAAATCTGGTTTGGACTTTTATTCTTTGCGACTGAAGCCTCCGTTTCAGTAAGGTATATGGCCTCCTCTGGCCTGTATCAGAGAATGACATCTCCTTGACATGGATCAGATTAGCAGTGAATCTGTTGTTGTGGTATGGCTGGCCACTCTTCCCGCAGTGCAAGAGACAACTGTCGAAGATTGGTTGGCACCACGTCTCGCTAGCGGACTTGTCTGTTGAGTACATCCCATAAGTGTTCTACTGGGTTCATGTCTGATGATATGGATGGCCACGGAATGGTCTGGACGTTGTTGTCAGCGAGGAACTGGGTGGTGAGTTGTGCCACATGAGGTCGAGCGTTATCGTGCTGAAAAATTGACCCTGGTGCAGCCAGAAGTGGAAGGACGTGATGACTAAGAATTTCCACGACGTATAGTTGGGCATTCAGGCGTCCTTTAATTTGCACCAGGTCACTTCTTCCCATGAAGTTGATAGTCCCCCACACCAGTACACTTCCACCACCGTGTGGAGGAGCATTATCCACACAGTTCGTGGACTCTGCGGTAAACTCTTCTCCGTCTATCGAGTAGCTGGAGCAGAAAGAATGATTCATCACTAAACCAAACCCTTCTCCAATCATTCGAAACTGTCCATTGGCGATGCTGGTTTCCCCACTGCAATCAGTTTTGGCGATGCCGGTCCGTAAGAGCAGTACTTTTGTAGGGTCTTCTAGCCCAAAGACCAGCGTCAAGCAGTCGGTTCCTGATCGTTTGATCTGAAATTCGACGAGCTGCTGTAATTGAATGGACTGTTGGGGACGCAGATGCAAATCGATTCCTCAGGTGACGCAGCCGTATGAAGCGGTCTTCGGCAGGAGTTGTGACTATGGGTCTTTCATTGCGCGGTCGGTCTGCAACTGAGCCACTTTCCTGAAATCGTCTCCAAAGTCGACTAATGGTGCTTCTAACCACATTAAATTGTCTGGTCACTACACTTTGTGACTGTCCAGTCTGTAAACGTCCAATGATGATCAGTCGCTTTTCTGTAGTGAGATGAGCCATACTTGCATATTGAATTTTTAAACGAATTGATTCGAGGAGCATCAATCTTTTATAGGCATTCAATAACATGGTCAGTGAGTTTTGTGTTCAGTAAGTTTCATGGGATTCTCTTGAACCTGTCATGAATTATTGTCAAAAATGCTGTTTTGACTAGTGTCGCTTTTCTGTGCTCATGAATCATCTGCTGAGTACAATTCAGGTCAGAAACGTGAGTTTGTTGTCCAGTTGAACGTTTCAGACAATTTGCCATTGTCTGATCAGCAAATTTCAGTTTAAACAGCAACATCGCATTTGTTGCGTTTCTTTTTTGAACAGTATAAGAAAATGCTATCTTTGTGGTCGAGCTATTCACATTGCAAAACACTGTTGGTTTAACAGCAACAACAGCGACTTAACAAGAAGAGATATCCAACAGTCAACAACTACAGCTGTGGACTGTGACAATAAGATAGAGTTAACATGTGAAAATGCCATCTGTGTGGTCGAACTAACCACATTTCAGCGCCACTGTTGGCTCAGCAGCAGAAACGGCCCGTCCACAAGCGGTAATATCACGCAGAGTTGGTGGACGATCAACAGACACGCCAGGCCCCGCTCAGAACGAGGCTCACTCAAGACAGGTCAACAGCTACCAGGAAAACTCAATAGGAGGTCAATTCAACGACCCAATAGGCCTCCACAAACGTCAAGGGGTCAACTAATCAACACAAAGAACAATAACTCTCTTGTAACGACATGTTCGTTTCCCATAGAGATAGCAAACAGGATAGTTCACACATTAATCGATACAGGGAGTAATGTTTGTTTAATACGTAAAAACGTGTGGTTTCCAATGAGACATTGTTTCCCTTTCCATCAGCCAACACAGACACTGCTGCCTGAAAATAACGAAAAACTACAGGTGGTGGGAGTTTCAGGTTGGCGGAACAGACGTATGTGCAAAATGTATTCATTGTGAACAATATGAATCGCCCTTTCATACTTGGCAGGGATTTCCTACAGGAGCAGAACGTTACTTTAAATTTCGAGGATAAAATATTACTAATCAAGGAAGCATCAGTAATAATGAGAGATGAGCAGGAAATTAGTTCTGCAATAAGAAGCAGGGTTGACGTGGTAGTGAAGCCACACCTTAAATATTATTCCGGCAAAGCTCCAGAGAACACTGACAAAGGGACACAAGCGAACACATTCATGATAGTTTGGGTGACATCACACAGCAGTCTGGTGAGGGGTCCAGGTCACACCACACTGAGATCTCAACAATCATTGAAATTACAGCACCGGGTCGAGTGGATGAGAAACAAGGGCTCTGACAGAACACAGAAATCTTCTAGTAAAATCTACAATTAATGAGGAAGCCTAGTTCATGAAAAAAAAAACTATATAGATTTGGTAAGTGTGCCATGATTTTGTAAGAAAAAAATGTACATTCAAGATTTTTTTGTGGAGTGCTGGCTTGCATAACGGCCGATCTGGGTCAAACTGATCGTTTCATTCTTTGAGAGATGAGTGGGCAAGAGGTTTTTGTTTCGTTTGTCCGAATGTTTTATTTTCGTTCTAGAAGACAAGAAGTGTATTAATGTGGTTTGTGAAGTAATTTAAGTATTTAACCAAGTAGTCTAACTATCAGTGTGAAATGTTTTTTTCATGTTTGTTTCCTGTATTTGGATGACTTTTAGATGTACGTGGCACGAAGTGATTGTAGGTTTTTATTTGTTGTCTGTCCACATTATAATGCTGTCATTGCGTTTTGTGTCTGATTTCGTAAACAACTTTTCTTGTGACATGCACTTTGTTTTTTTTTAGCTTCCTTCGTAAGAAAATGTCTGTTGTTAAGATCAAGATGTGAGCGGGCATTAAAAGAAAAGGTCGGACATTTTTCTGTGTTAATTAGAACAGTGAAGCTGAGACGCCTTCCTTTTTATTTTCTTCATGTAGTGAAAGTCATTTGTTGGTCAAGTTTATTGATGGTATAACAGTTTCCACATTTGTCACGGCCAAAATTAGACAATTTTGCACCGCTTATGTGTATCTTCCAGGTTAGTTTTGAGTCAAGAGTTACACCTTAAGGATATTTCGTTTACAAATGTCTTACCTGATTTCTGTTTAGATAAGAGAGTGGACAGAGTGGTACTTGATTTCTCAGTGTTGATACTTACACACCATTTGTTTGTCCATGATGTCAAGATATCTGCTGCTCTTTGGAGTCTCTGTGTAGAAACTTTCGCGTGTTCACCTGCACACCACATGACCAGATCATTTCCATACAGTGCCACTTTTATTCCATAGGGGAGTTCCTTGATCAGATCATTAATGATTACCAGAAATAGTGTAGGTGAAAGGACTCCTCCTTGTGGTAAGCCATGTGGCAGCAGCACTTTCTGACTTTTGTGTTCATTCATTACTATTCTTCTATTGTGTACATAGGATTCTATCCAGATGTACCAGCTGTACAGTCGTCCACTCACATTGCAGTTTCTTAGTTTCCACAGTAGATCTTTTTAACCATACTTTATCAAAAGCTTTCCTTAGGTCTATTTATGCTGCTATTACAAGTTTTTTTTGTCTTGGAATACGTCCTCAATCTCTTGAGAGAGATGGATCACTTGATCTTCTGTACTGTAGGACTATGTACCATTTTAGCCTGAGGTCAATGATGCATTCCATCGTTTTGCATAGGCAGCTAGTGAGACTGATTAGCCTGTAGCTGGAGGCTGTATCGCTGTGTTTCATTGGCTTTATCAGTGGTGCCATGCTTACCTACTTCTAGATTGACACTTACCTATGTGCCAACACATGTTGAAAAATATCCAGCAGCTTTCCATTGCTGCCATTCCCAGGTTCTTGATCATTTCATTGGACACTCCATCTGGTCCTGGTGATATCCTTGGTTTCACTTTACTGACTGCTAGGTCTAATTCGCTGCGTGTGATTAGTGCATAATCCATGACCTCCACTTTTCTGCCTTGTTCCTCTTCTTTCTGTGGGCCAGTGTGCACTGTACGCTGTTGTTTCTCTGGACGGATATCAATGCTGCAGTCTTGTACAAACATGCAAGCAAAGTGATCTGCTACCTGGTTACCTGTTGGAGTTTTCCCATCCTCTATTAGTGTAATCTTTGTACTTCTTCCAATGCTGTCCTAGTTTGACTGTTTGATTAGTTTCCACAGTTTCCTTCCATCTTTTTCAAAGTTTAAGGACTCTGTTTTCTCTCTCCAAATTTTCCGTCTGGCTTGCAGTTTGCCTGTCTGAAATTTGGCCTTAACATGTTGGTAATTATTGTGGTTTTCTTGGCGCAGTCTATTTTCTGCTTGCTTTCGAGCTGTTTCCACGTCATCGTGCAATTTTCCCAGCTCACTAGACAAGTATGGTTTATAATCCCTACGACTTCCTCTGGGTATGGTTTTATGTGTGGCCTGAAGAAGGATACAAGCACTGAATTCCTTCACTACGCTGTTAATATCCCTACCTCCATTGGACAGCAGTCAAACTATGATATCCGTACGATGTCTGTACGTTGTCCTGTTCGCATTTCTATATTTCTATCTGGGGAGAGGGCTACTAGTATTAATGAATTCATTTTTTATGATCAGGAAAACTGGTCGATGGTCGCTACCTCCATGTTGTTTTCCAACTTTAAGTGTAATAATGTAATGACTGAAATTTAATGTAGTTTCTGATCAATACATTATGTGTCCGAAAACGATAGCTTTAGCTGTCTGCTTTGCGTTTAATGTAGCAAATGTGGGACACACATACTGCATTATGCTGCAGTTAAAACCCTTGTAATGGACTCCGCTTAATGTCAACTCCGCTTAATGTCACCTTATTGTGACGGTCCTGCTGATATGACATTAAGCGAGCTCGGCTGTATATGTTTTGTGATATTATTACTACATTTTATGAAATGTAGAAAGTATTTAAAAAACACCAGAAATATGTTAAGCTGACAAAGTTTTGTTATATCTTCATTTGCCGTAAGTTAATTCATGACTATGGATTCATGGGCTATGGATAAATTGTTCTCTTGCGTATGTCGTAGTTATTTTGTGTATGTGTTTTTCCGAGTGGTTGTGATAATGATGATAGTATAGATATTGGTCTATAGTTGGTAAGATTGTTAGATGAGCCAGATTTAAAGAGAGGATACACTATAGAGGTTTTAAAAGCCTCTGGGAAATAATATTGTGCATTGCACTGAATGTAAATTTATGTTAGTGTATGTGAAATGACAAGTGCAGCATAACGTAAGATTTTATTGCTAATATCGTCAAGTCCAGCTGTATTGTTTTTTTTTAAGGATAAAAGATAACTGTAAACTTAACTAACCGTTAAGAATGAAATATGTAACTGTTTAAATTTTGTACATCTGCTATCCAGGAATGGTTGTAGTTCATGTAAATCGCATACAGGAGCTGGTATTGACGATTTAAGAACATTGATTTCTTCTCTGAAATGAGTTCTGATATGTGCGCTAGTGTATGCATGAAAGCTGGCTTGAAAACCAAATTGATTTATTTTATTTGATAGTGTATTTAGGGCCTTTTATACTGATTGACTGTCTGATTTATTCTGTACTAGATTCCTAATCTTTTTTTCTCTTATCTTATTAAGTATTGAACTTTGTTTCTGAGTGAACGGTAGGTCGTGAAGTCCTTGATTTTGTGCTCCCGGTCACGTTCTCTATGGCATGTAATATTTCAGGTGTTATCCAAGGTGACTTCGTCTTGTGTTTTACTCTCACCTCTTTCATGGGGACATGCTTGTATAATATATCTCTGAAGATCTTTAGCCAAAATTCTATTGCCTCATCAGAGCCACTTAGTTCGTACACTTGTGTAAGTGAAGATGCTTGCAAATCATTAAGGAATAATTCTAGGTTAAATTTTTTGAAGCTTTTAAATTTCATACTAGTGTGATCATGTTTTGGAAGTTAATACCCCTTTCTCGTCCATGTACAGCGGACTAGGTAATGGTCACTCAACGAAGTATATTTTCTTGGTGGGCTACGTATATGTGATCTAATAATGTGGATGATAGTTCAGTTACTCTGGTAGGTTTGGTGACAAGTTTGGAAACATTGTAGGATAATATTGGTCCAGGTTGGATCTGATTGTGTTAGGTCTGTGTTTAAGTGTCCAAGAATGATAATGTCTTTGAACTTCAAGGTTGAGACCTAATCCATCATAGTCGTGAAGTGATCCTACCACAGGGATGATGGGACTGGATTACGGTGCAAAAATCCAATAACTAATGGACTTTGGTTTGGAGGTTTAACTTCCATTCAAATACACTCTACATCCGATGATTCTAGGTCTTCTCTACGACTAAACTGGATAGTTGTGGAGACATACATTACTAGACCTGTTTCTAGTTTTCTAGTTGGGTCATGCCGGATCAGGTTAAAACCGTTAATGCTAATGTCTTCAACGGTTATGTTTCTATTTAAACGGCTTTCAGAGAAGCCAGAAATGTAGAAATGTTGGTTTAATATGTGTGTTGTTTCAGGAATTTACCTAATAGGTGATATATATATATATATATATATATATATATATATCTTCTTATATCTTATATCCTTCCCTTGCCGTTAAACGTCACATAGGGCTCGCAAAGTAGTTCGCCAATTTTTCCTGTCTTCGGCAAGTCTTTCAACCTCATCAAAGGATTTTATGCCTGTTAATTTGGCCTCTCTTAATAATGTCATCTTCAGAGTTTCACGCGGTCTGCCTCTTTTTCTTCGGCCTGTTGTGTTCCACTTGATAGCTTGTTTTGGGATTCTCTGATCATTTCTTCTCATCAAGTGACCAACATATGTCCATCTCCTTTTCCTGATCACCCATGAGACTGGTTGTTGTTCAGTCATCTGTCTTATCTCTGCATTGTTCTTGAATTCATTCCACTTGATGCCGAGTATTTTCCTTAGGCATTTGTTTTCAAAAGAGTCTAATTTCTTTTCTGTTTCTTTAGTTGTTTTCCAGCTTTCACATGCATAAATGAGGGTGGATATTACATTTGAATTGAATATTCTTAACTTGGTTTTTGTGCTTATAACTTTTGAATTCCATATGTGCTCAAGATTCTTGAAGATTGATGCTGCTTTTGCAATTCTGATCCTAACTTCCTTTCTAGTGTCACCATCCTGGTCTATGTAGCTGCCAAGGTATGCAAATATCTTCTTCAATATCTGTCCCTTCTATGTGTATTTTTCCATTTTGGTTGAGAGGAATTTTCATTACTTTTGTTTTGTCCTTGTTAATTTCAAGTCCTATTTTGCTAGCCTGTGAAGACAGGCTATCTGTTTTTTCTTGCATGAAATTCACATTATTACTGATAAGAGTTATGTCATCAGCAAAATCAAGATCTTCTAGTTGGGTCCCATGTACCCAGTCAATACCTGTGTTACTGTGCAGCATTTTTTTCATTATGAAGTCTATTGTAATCCCAAAAACTAAAGGAGACAGTATACATCCTTCTTTCACGCCTGTTTCAATCTGGAACCATTCACTCATCCTTTCTTCTGTCTTGACTGCATAAACATATCCATTGTATAAGTCCTTAATGATGTTGACAATTTTAGATGGTATTCCATATAGACATAAAATTCTCCATAATGAATCTCTGTATGCTATCAATTGCCTTTTTAAAATCTATGAAGTTCAGTATTAATGGTTTCTGTTTTTCAATATGTTCTTCAAGTATTAATCTGAGAGTAAAGACCTGGTCAAGACAGCTTCTCCCTTTTCGAAATCCTGCTTGTTCTTCTCTCATTGCAGTATCCACTATATCTTTGAGTCTATTCACAATGACCTTGCAAAATACTTTTGACACAACTGATATTAAGGTTACTCCTCTCCAGTCGTTACAGTAACTAAGGTTGCCCTTTTTTGGTATTTTAACAATGGTTCCTTTCTTCCAATTAGAAGGGACCTTTTCTTCTTTCCAAATCTTGCTAAACATTCTCTGTAGTTGTCTCATGTTGTCACTATTGATAGCTTTTAGCATTTCGGCTGTTATTTCATCTTCACCTGCAGCTTTGTTGTTAGCCATTAAATTCACTGCTGTTTCAATTTTATGCAATATATATATATATATATATATATATATATATATATATTCAGATGGTATATTCGAAGTCCTTTATGTAACCATTTTTTGGTAAACGGGGTCATTTTATATTCCTCTCTATTGTTATTGGTTTGAAAATATTTCCTTTTATTACACCTACTACTAGATACTGCACACAGCCACACTCTATATATTAAACTTATCAACTGGTACAGAATTCACCAACTGAAATAATTAGAGACTAACTGAGAAACACGCCCAGCTGCTAACAATTAAACGTTCAAATATGAGAATTCACTAACAGTAGAAATAATTAAGTATACAGTTCTCACACACCAACAGATACAACTCACAAACTGCGAGGATCTTTTAAAAAAAAAGTTGCCAAGAATTAGACAAATAGGTAAAGAAGAAAGAACAAGAAATAAGATGCAATAATAAAATACAAAGAATTCTAAATAAGTTATACAACAAAAATGTCAGTCACTATGTCATACAAGTGCGTAAGAAGAAACAATGAGCACAAGAAATTTAGTCACTTTTCATTCTCCATGTTGTCTGAATATCGGAGTCATCTGTTGCTTGTGGATGACAGACATCATGAAGGTTTGACTTAAAGCTGTTGGGCTGAACTGCATCAGGTAAAGTACATCGTGATTCCACTGCGGTGGTGGTGGTAGATTCTGTGTAGTGTCTGTGGTGGTGGTAGATTCTGTGTAGTGTCTGTGGTGGTGGTAGATTCTGTGTAGTGTCTGTGGTGGTGGTAGATTCTGTGTAGTGTGGTGGTGGTGGTAGATTCTGTGTAGTGACTGTGGTGGTGGTGGTAGATTCTGTGTAGTGTCTGTGGTGGTGGTGGTAGATTCTGTGTAGTGACTGTGGTGGTGGTAGATTCTGTGTAGTGACTGTGGTGGTGGTAGATTCTGTGTAGTGAATGTAGTGGTGGTGGTAGATTCTGTGTAGTGACTGTGGTGGTGGTAGATTCTGTGTAGTGTCTGTGGTGGTGGTGGTAGATTCTGTGTAGTGACTGTGGTGGTGGTAGATTCTGTGTAGTGACTGTGGTGGTGGTAGATTCTGTGTAGTGACTGTGGTGGTGGTAGATTCTGTGTAGTGACTGTGGTGGTGGTAGATTCTGTGTAGTGACTGTGGTGGTGGTAGATTCTGTGTAGTGACTGTGGTGGTGGTAGATTCTGTGTAGTTACTGTAGTGGCTAGCCTGACTGGTTGTTCATGACGCGTGGGAAGGGGCGGGAACATGGAATCATAGGAAGAGGATAAATGAGCTGGAATCGGTTTGGAGGTGGCTGGTTGGGTTCTATAGGGCTCTGGGGGCTGCTTGATTAAAGGAGAGGTGTGACTGTAAAGGGGGCCAGTAGCTTGAGTGGGTCCTTGGAACTTTGTGGTTTGTTCTGAGTTCGTGTGGCTGGAACTACAAGATGTTTGTGTCGTTTCAGGTTGTTTAAATATAGTTTTGCGTTCTGTTCGGTTCGTACGGGATCTTTGATGCTTTTTCAAGAATTCTGTTGGCGTGAATGTGATCTCTGTAGAGGCGCTTTTTGGGAACACCTGTGGCTGAGGTAAAAAAAAAGGGTGTGTTATTTATAAAAGCAATTTGGTTGTTCTGACAGAATGAGTGAAGTATTTTCTTGTTTATATCCACCAAGCGGCCACCAGGCCCAGATCAAGATGGGGTGATGGAAGAGATGTGTGTAGAGGTGTTTGGGTACTTCTTTTTGAAGGTGGATATCAGTTCTTGTATGTTTGAGGGCCGAAGACTCCGGCCACACATTAATGCCAGCATGCACAGTCGTTCTCTCCACCTTTCTATCCACGCTGAAATGTTTCAATGTTTGAGTTAGTTTTACAATGCCAGCTCCTGGTACTGGCATGACAGAGACAACGTCATCT
The DNA here is from genome assembly GCA_009760885.1 of Achatina immaculata. Classification (NCBI taxonomy): domain Eukaryota; kingdom Metazoa; phylum Mollusca; class Gastropoda; order Stylommatophora; family Achatinidae; genus Lissachatina; species Lissachatina immaculata. The sequence continues at coordinate 20,155,054 of CM019696.1, forward strand.
GTCCTAACTGACATCCATTCATCATAAACTCCTTTAAGTAGGGAGTCCCCAATTATTAAGTGAGTTGTGTGTTATTTGATGCTGGTATTGTATTGTTGTTGCTGAGTATCTTGTTTTTTATGATCTTTGTGAGAGTGTGACTGGTGGATGGTTTTCCTGTCTGTGGGCCCTGCTTGCTTGTTGATTTTTTAATGTAGGGCTGTCTTGTAAAATCTGTTGCTGATATGCAGATCCATAGGATATGCTATGTTTCTTGTGCTGATTGTATGGATGATATGTTGCTGATATGCACGTCCATATGATATGCTATGTTTCTTGTGCTGATTGTATGGATGATATGTTGCTGTCGTGCTTGTGCTTGTGGTCATAGTCTTGCTGCTGCCTGTCTTCTGTGTTGGTGGCTAATGTGCAGGAATGTACTGTTAGATTTTCTGTATCTGCAGTCATCGAAGGAGTACTTGTCTCCCGCGATTTGTAGTTTAATAGGTTACCTTGTTGGTCTAGGAATTCCTGCAAAGTGTTACAGAATTCGTCCTTTACTACCTCTTCTGCATCATTTGTTGGCGGTTATGCCTGGGCATGTAATATCCTTCTTCTTTGTTGAGAAGCAGGCTGTAATTATCCTTGAGCTAACCGCCTCCCAGCTCATCAATGATCTCTGGGACTCTCTGGACAGCATTAGTGCCACGCCCTCTATGTGTGGTGTATCTGGGTTTTGGTGACTTGAAAACAGGATTATCACCCCTGTTGCTAGTCTAAGGTTACCTGTTCCCGCCCAGTATGTTTGGCTCAGCCAGTATCTTTATATTATATACATTCATTTCTCTTGCTATCATGGCAGCCTATCCACTTTCATACATTGTTCTAACATTCCAACATGCAATGGCAAAAGGTGTCCCGGTACTCAGCTGGGATGTCGGTTCTGCAGCTTCCTTTCGGCTTTGACTGCACAACGTCATGTGCTCTGTTATCAGAGACCCCTCCTTTTCCAAGACAAAGTTTCCTGGTCTTCGTCTTTCTGTTTTTGTAACGCTCCGGTTTTTTACAGGGACAGGTCGTTGGCCTATCCCCCAACATCCATAGTCTCCTCTTACGGCATACGTGGAAGGTGGCAGTGGTCCTATTCTTTCCTCCCCAGATCTGGGGTCCGGTAACCACACGGGGTATATCATACTTAAAATAACCACAGTGCTGTTTACTCTTTTGAGAACAATTGTCCTATTCAAAATAGGTTATGGCCTAGGCTTGTTGACCCTATCAAACATACAAGTTGTCAAACTAGACCCTGCACATAATGAGACAAATACGGTTCGTACTGGGTAGCACTAAAAAACACACGAACGTTTACAGTCAAATATATCTTGGGTCTAACAGACTTCAGAAACCGTCAAAATTTTGCACAAGCTAAGAAATACCTTAATATTAGTAATACAAAACCCATCCAGCCTATACATATATAAATATTAGGATAGGGGCCAGATTAAAATGAGGAAAACCGTGGATGGCGGCTGCGGAATATTACTTACGAACAATCCTTGAATTTGAAGATGGGTCTCCTTGCATTCAGAGCAGTCCCATATGTTCTCAGCTTTTAACCTGAATATTGTGTGTTGGGTGATGGTGCCAGTGCCGCATTGATTGAATATAGCTCGATCTTTTCCGCTAAGTTCTGAATGTCTGCCACTGCCCTTCGTTATTCCTCTTTAGCATAGTCTTTGGTGATAGTTTGCTACACAGTGGCAAATCAAATAATCCCAACTGTAGGGGAAGAGCCAGTGAAGAGCCATGGCAGACTATGTGATGCTTCCATGAAAGACTCAAACGCGGTGAAGCAGGTCATAAAAATGGCACAGAATGGACTGAACATTATAGACAAAAGCAAGCTACTGGGGAAGTTCAAAATATGGTGCCTCCAGTTCATGCTGATTCCAAAACTGATGTGGCCACTACTCATTTACGAAGTAAGTACCATCACAGTAGAGATAGTCGAAAGAAAGATAAATAAATCCATAAGAAAGTGGCTGGGTGTACCACCAGGATTAACTGATGTGGCACTGTACTGCAAGAAAAGCAAATTGCAGCTACCATTCAGATCTGTGGTCGAAGAATACAAGGTAGGAAATACAAGGCTGGAAATGATGCTACAAGAATCCACAGATCCAGTAGTACGAGAAGTGCAGCCATCACTTAAAACTGGACGAAAGTGGAGAGTAAGTGAGGGAGTGACCGCAGCCAGGGAAACACAGGAGCTGAAAGAAGTAATAGGATATACCCAGACCATGAAATCAAATGGTGGTCAAAGGCCTCCTGTAAGGAAAGAAGGGATGTGATCATCAGCTAAGTAAGGAATTCAGAGGATGATAAGCGAATCCAGAAAGCAGTTCAACAGGTACAGCAAGGTCAGTGGACAACATGGGAGGAAGTCCTGCAGATATCACTAACATGGAATGAAATTTGGAAAATGGCACCTCTGAGACTTAGCTTCATCATCAGAGCTACTTATGACCTTCTGCCTGCAGGCTCCAACTTATACAAATGGGGTTTATCAGAAGACACAAATTGCCCTCTCTGCAAAGAAAGGCAAACATTGGAACATGTGCTGTCAGCATGCAGAGTATCATTAGGTCAAGGACTCTACACCTGGCAGCACAACAGAGTGCTGCAGGAACTAGTAGCCATTGTAGACAGGGCAAAAGATAAAGCAAATAACAGCAAAAGAGTTGAGATCCCACCTAAATACTTCATAGGCGCTGGTACGACATCGAATATTGAAATAAGGGACATTCCCTTATCATCACTGCTAGATAGTGGAAATGACTGTGATGTGATAGCGGACCTGCCAGAAAGAAGAGAATACCCCACTGCCATTGAGAACACAGGAATGCGTCCAGACATTGGAGTGTACTCCATAGAAAAACAGGAACAAATAATGATTGAGCTTACGGTTCCGTACGAAACAAGAATAGAGGAGCAACATCTGTTCAAATGTGAGAAGTACAATGATCTTTTCAAGCAACTGAGGCAGGTGGCAGGAGTCAAGGCAAAAGTGATGGCTGTAGAAGTGGGAGCGAGAGGATTCGTAGCAACATCAGCATACGACCTATGTAAGCAACTGGGTATAAAGGAACAAGCAAGAGCAAGGGCATTGAAAAGCCTTTCAGAAACAGCAGAAAAGTCTTCATGCTGGCTGTGGAGTATGCGAAACAAGCATTGATAATATAAATAATTTCGCTTGTCGCGGCCAACACCAGTCCTTCGTGGCTAAAATCGCTAAAGACGCACTTCAAAAGTGCAGTGCCAACTCAATCCCGGGACAAAAAAAAGCAACAACTCACAAGACCTCTGGGAGTCATGACCCAGAGGGGCCCACTACCCTTAGAGTGTCAGGAGTTTGATAGGGCAAAACACTTGTCTGGGGGGGGGGGGTACTTCCTCTGATGATCTGTGTTGTTGTTCCGCTCTCTATAGTAGAGTTTCCTGAATAGTTGCTGTATTTAAAATTCTTTTGTTCACCTCCTTGTAATTTTGATGCGGTGACTGTTATAATATCTCCTTTGCCCGTTTATAGGCTGCCCAGAGTTGTTGCTCTGTTTTCCCAGTTGATCTGCCATTTCATTGCGTTTGATATAGGATGTCCTTGGCAATAAATAATAAATAAATAATAATAAATAATAACTAAATAATAATAACAAAACAATACTTGACTCGCAACACAATTCCCTGGAACCAGACTAGATTCAATGCAACAATCGAATGTAACGAAATCTTATTAAAGTGCACATCACACACTGACCTGGGAATGATCAGAACCGGCCTGCGGGAAAAATACAAAGACGAAATAAACGAACTAATTAAGACCATGTCAAGCTATGAAGACATCGTCATCTATACGGATGGATCGAGGTGTTAAAAGTGGATGGGGTTTCGCACCATACACCGAACGAAAACTACTCAAGATCGTGGCCGGAGAATAGCACAACATCTGCTCAAGCATGCGGGTGAAATCTGAGGCCGTTGCACAAGCCTTGAATTGGCTGATGACTCAGAATGTACAACTAACTACAAGCACCGCAGACTCTGAAAGTCTATTAAGAAAGATAGAACACTGTGCCCTTAGAAGAGAGTGGATGGACACGCTACATAAAATGCAAATCCAAAACATCACATGGATATACTACCCGGGGCACTCCGACGTTGTTGGCAACGAAAAAGATGATCAACCTGCAGCAAGGGCTAACCCACAAGGAAAGATCAGTTTGGACAAACAAGACATACATCAATCTCTTAAGCAATAAATCGAAGAATCTGCCCAAGAAATCTTCTTCGAAAGTACAAGCTACGCCCGCTTCAATGAATTACATGTCCTCAGAGGAAGTGGAAGCAAATCCCAATTGTGTGCTAGAACACGAGCCACTTACAACCAACACATTGTTGCTAGTACACAATAATTAGTGTATATGTATATAACTATACACGAAGCACTGCAGTAAAGCTGTGATACCAGAATGTATAAACTAGGAAAAATGTAGGAACAGCTTTATTACTTTACCACTACAAAGTTGTAATGTTTCGGCGTGAGCCTTAATCATACAAAAACATATAGGACGAAGAAATAGAGAGAGAGAGAGGAGATAAAGTATAGATTCGCATGAATACTATTTTAAAATGTTTTTTTAATTAAATAGTGTACTTAGCTAAAAATTGTAAGATGTGGCTTGTCCGGCGGTGTGTGTCAGGAATGGATTTAGTAGAACATGGAGACTGTTTAAATTGAGATCTGTGATATGTGGTCGGTGGGTTGTAATTGGGGGTGGTGGATGGGGAATCAGGGAGGGGAGAGAGAGTGATACAATGTTGACCTACCCATGAGAAGTTGAAACAGATGATTAGGGAAGAGGGGTTGCAAAGTGATGCTGTGAGGAGGTTTGACAAGTAAGAAGGGGTGGAGCTTAGTGGAGAGGTACTATAATGACTGAAGAGAATGTTAAGTGTAGCTGAACAGTGAGTTTAACCCATGTAGCTCCAGCGTCCCATAATTTTGAATGCAGCTGTTCTCAAGCGACCATAGTATTGGTAGTATATTAGCCAAAACACTAAAGAACATCATGATAGTTGTATAGAGAGAGACTGAAAATAATATGATTTATTTTGTTTATATAAACGAACGTTGAGGCTTATTTCCTTACAAGAGATGATCTTACTTTGTGTCGAACTTCACGTTGTGTGGTTTGTTTCTCTTCTGATATATAAAAATAAAATAAACAACAGCTGAAGATATAACCTGTATTTTATTCAAAGTAAGCCCCTTGTGCATTGATACAGCGTGTGGCACGATCTAACAAACATTGGAACGACCTCTGAAGTTCTTCTGTTGGTATAGCCCAACTTGATGTTACGGCCCTTTGAGTGTCATCAGTATCGTCAAAGAAGCGTTCTTTCAATGGTAACTTTAGTTTTGGAAATAGAAAATAATTGCAGGGAGACAATCTGGGGAATAGGGTGGATGGTTGAGAATACACACTTGTTTTCAGGCCAACAATTTCTGTGCAGCTACAGCCCGGTGAGCTGGTGCATTATCATGAAGAAAGAAAAAAACTGCCAGGTGTTGAATACTCGGGTCGGGCTCAGAGAATCCTTTTCAATAGGCGTTTCAAACTACTTAAATAAACGTTGACAGTGAGACTCTGTCTCTCTAGAATACATTCTTTGTGAATAACTCCTTTGCTGTCGTAGAAGCACACCAACATTGTCTTCACTTTCGACTTTTGAAGACGAATTTTTTTTTACCTTTTGGTGATGATGATGACTTCCACTGAACACTTTGGCGTTTAGTTGTGGGATCATAGCGAAAAATTCATGTTTCGTCTCTGCAACAATCAAATTTAAGAAATGTTCACTTCTGTGACACGTCTTTTGCGTACTCAACACGCCAATGTTTCTTGGTCATCAGACAACGAATGTGGTACAAACCGGCAAGCAACTTTTTTCTTGCCCAAATCTTCCACTAAAATTTTACGAATGCTCTCTCGGTTAACACGAAATTCAGCTGCCATCATCCTCACAGTCAAACAACTATTTTCTAGTATCCGTTCTCTGACTTTTGCAATGAGTTCTTCATTATGAACAGAAATTGGGCATCCATGTCTAGTTGCATTTGCAATCTTTTCCACAAAACTTTTGAATCCTGAATACCAACTGAATATATGTGCACGAGATAAACAGTTATCACCGTAAACTTATCGCATCATTTGAACTGTCTCAATGGCACTTTTTTCGAGTTTTAAACAGAATTTAATGTTAGCTTTTTTGCTCCATTGTGCTTACGTGACAATGCACCTCCAACTTGGTCAACAAAATGGCGGCTTGTTTGTCGTCTGCTTATCGGGCGGCGATGAAAAGTTGCCAGATCATAAATGAAGGTTGCCTCTTTGGATTCCATGCTTTGCTTCATAGGTGGCACTTTTGTCTTGGCCATAATAAAATCAGTCCGATTACTTAATTGTAATATATATATATATGAATATTATCAGTAACCATATCCGATAGCATTATTCTACATTTCTCTAACAGTAATACATGTTTTTGTTACCATGATATTCTAAGATCATTTTGAATATTGAGATAAGCATTCAGTTTTTTTTCCGAGATGTATGTTGTTTGGTTATGTTGTTGCTGATAAATGCTTTTAAATGCTATGGCTCTATGTCTTATTAGGAGTTTAGTTTTATCGTGTAACCACGTTCAGTATGTCTCCCTATAAAATGCTTGTAAACTTCCCTATAGGTGAACAGAAATTATAAGACAATAGTCATTCACTATAATTCAGTCCTGTGGCATTACCAGTGATTAAAAACGATACATTAAAGAGAATAATTAATGTTCTGAGTGTTACTTTAACTGTCACATGTCACTAGATTAACTGAAATATGTATGATGATATGTTGGTCTTCAGTTTGCTGAACTAGAACGCTGTATCCTCAGAAATTGTGTTGTAAGTTTTTCTTAAGGTTTGCCTTTAATAGCGATTTAGATACTCACAGGGTTCATAGATAAATATTTCTTATCTTCTCATGAAGCATACTTTCGAAACAAAAAAAAAGCTAATGAGGTAACAAAAATCCCTGATCGTTTTAATGAGTGAGGTATACTGGCGTCAACCACACACATTTGGGTTAAGTAGTTCTTTCAATGTTACATCAAGTCTGCGATACAAAGCCATTTCCCCTTTTAGTTCAAATTTTTATTTCGACACAAGTGGCACTACAAGGAAGATAACACCTTAAATTAAATATACAACCAATATTTCTGGAACTTGTACAATTATTATATTCCGAAATTCTCGTTTTGTTTTCTTGCTTTATTTATTTTTTTACATTACATTAAAAAAATATTGTTAACATTGTGACCATTTTTAACTAACAAGTGAATAGGAACATGCTCTGAAGTGACTACATTTAAACGCTGAAGCTATTTTCTTAATAGGATGATTTATATGTACATTCACAACATCTGTAACTAACAAATAATTTAAAGTTGAAAATCCCTGGCCAAGAGACTTAGTACAAGCAACAGTGGCGGGAAGGTGGAGGTGAACAAATACACATTTTTGTACGAAAGACTTCTTCACAAAATTTTACCACATTTTAAATTTATTTTTTCTAAAATATATTTTAGTATGAAATAGTTCTTTACAAAACGCTTGAAACATTTTAAAATGAAGTTTAATGAAGACTTAAGTTTCCACGCCTTTTGCTTTCGCGAACCAGTTTATAAAGTTATGTAAATTAACTTCTTTTGTTTTCGTTTGTGTTTAGTAGAGAAGTACCATGTGGCGTTGGTGCCTTAATTTTGATTTTAAATGTGACGTAATTCATTTAATTTTAACGAATAAGCGGTCGCAACCTGCTGTGAATACAGAGACTGTTATGAGAATTTACAATACAATCCTTACATTTGAAAATGTATATTTGCTCTACTGAAAAAAATGAAATAAACTCAGTCGGTGTGACTGCCATCGTGTCATCAAGTGAACAAAATATCATCTTAGAGACGACACTTCCATTGTCTAAAATATGCACTTTAAATATTTGTGTCGTTAAACTGATCAAAATTACTGCAGCCTTTCTGAATAAAGTTTAAACAATTATTATTTACAAGGTTTTTGTTATTGAAAAGAAATCCATACTTCACATTCAGTTCTTTAATAACTTAAATCTAGTTTGAAGTGTTACTATGACATTTTTCATGGCGTGCAAAATCGCCAGTTCTGCTGAGAGTCTTACATTTCGCTCCAGTTCTCCGTGTCCTCATTATTCCATTGACTGCAATCTGTTTTAGCAGCTGAAACTGATTTGAACATCAACTGTCTCATTTAATTTACTTTAAAGTGTCTCTACATCACTTAAGGCGTTCCGAAACTTCGTTGTCTCGTCCTGCAATGGTTTCTGTACACAATTAATGTTTCTCAAAATTTATTTTTTCAAAAATTGATGAGGGAAAAAAAAATGAATGTTAAATTTAGTGTCCCTCCTCCTTACAGTAATAGCGTCCAGAACCAGTACGCCCTCCTTGCCTCGTCACTGCCATGATCTATGAAGAGAAACAATGAAGGTTCTAGCCCATAGGAAAAAAGGGAAAAGGTATAATCAAGTAGACGATGATGCAATGTTATCATCAGAGTTATAAATACCACACTCACTGGTCACACGTGGATATGTTTACAGACTGCCTGTAATGAGTTTTGCATTGAACAAGTCACATGAAAACTATTGTAACATAAATCTAGACAATACAAGTCACATGAAAACTATTGTCACGTAGGTCTAGACTGTAAGAAGGTAAAGAAAACTATTATGACATGAACGAAAGTTAATATAACATAATTGAAAACTGCTGTTACTTAAATATGATTCACTTACCTTGTGGAATTGATATTGTCCATCACGTGGTGTAACTTAAATGTTTTCTCTATATATGTGCCAGGGGAAATAAAAAATGGTCTACCTTGTGCACGAGCTATACCGAGCAAAGATGCGTATACGAACATCTGGTTTCCTAATCGCCCTCGAATATTACTACATGTTACGTAGAGAGATTCAGAGTCATTCCGACGTACATGAGAGGCTACAGTAGAGACAACATATCCAGCTATAGTGTCGATGGCTGTTTCAGTAGTTTGATTTTGTAGAAAAAAATACCCCTTGGGTATCCAGAAATGAAAGACACTAAGAACACAAAGTAAAACGTCATATACAATCTGTTATACTGAACTAAAATAAATGGGATATTTTTTTTAATGATCTTCGTGAATATTCGAGTTAGAATTCTTTGGAGAAGACCCAAATAATAAAGTTTTAAATAAAGATATTAAGTACGACTGTAAGGCTTACTATAAGTATAGTAGTGAAATGGGCATGGAACATACATTCCTAATATTCTCTAACAAGCATAATTGTTCACTGAATTATTCTCATAAACCTACAATATATCCCCCCTCCCAAGTCAAGAACGGCTCTTGAACAAACGTATTACCAATATCTTCAGTATCTAAAAGTGCTAACAAACTATCCATCACAGCTTATCCTTGTTCGGCAAAAATATGTGAAGGTGTTCCTGCATTATATATATATATGCATATTACATTTTACATCATTTCTATGCCGTTTAGTCACATAGGGCTCGCATGGTAGTTCGCCAAGTTTTCCTGTTTTCGGCGAGCTTTTCAACCTCATTAAGGGATGTTATGCCCACTAAGCTGGCCTCTCTTAACAACGTCCTCTTTAGAGTTTCACGTGGTCGACTTCTTTTTTTTCTTCTACCTGTTGTGTTCCAGGTGATATCTTGTTTTGGGATTCACTGACTGTGTCTTGTCATCACATGACCAACATATGCCCATCTCCTTTTTCTCATCACCAAGAGACAAGTTGATGTTTGCTCATCTGCCTTATCTCTGCGTTGTTCTTGAATTCGTTACACTTTACACCGAGTATGTTCCTTAGGCATTTGTTTTCAAAAGAGTCTAATGTAATTTCTATTTCTTTAGTTCCTTTGCAGTTTTCGCATTCATAAATAAGGGTGGAAATTAATAGAATAATCTTTTCTTTCTTTTTTTTGTGCTTATAACTTTTGAGTGCCATATATTCTCAAAATTCTTGAAGGTCAATGTTGCTTTTGCGATTCCAGGTCTAGCTTCCTTGTTTGTGCCACCATCTTGATCTATATAGCTACCGGGGTATGCAAACTGGTTTACTTCTTCAACAGCTGTTCCTTCTACGTATATTATTTCTTTTTTGATTAATGAGAAGTTTCATTATTTTATTTTCCTTGTCAATTTCAAGTTCTATTTTACTAGCCAGTGAAGGCAGGATATCAATTTTTTCTTGCATCGAATTCACATTGTCACTGATAAAAGTTATCATCTGTAAAATCAAGATATATATATATATATATATATGCCATTATCTATCTGTTATTCACTTTAAGTTATAATGTCCTGTTTCACAGAGGAAAATCATAGCAGCAACAACTACAACGCCAGCAAAGATGACAAGCGTGACAAGCTTTCGTGCTTGTAAGTTCATTATCGAAACACTCGTAGAATTCAAAGAGGCTGGAACAATCACTGGAGACTACGACAAGTCTACTAGGTAGTTTGAACAAAAATATTTCGCTCTCGGCGCTCTCTAACAAAGTCGTACTTCCTCTGAAATAAATATGAAAATCTCTTTTATAAATATTCTTTCAGCTGAATTTTGGCCCTTACGCTACACAGCTGTAACTGTAATAAGAGATTGATATCCCCGCCCTCTGGGCATTGTCATGTATGCTTAGTCTTTCGTTCAACACTCGCTGAAGTGTGCGCCAGCTGATGTAGCCAATCACACAGTGGTTGTGGTTAACCCGCTAAATTACTTCGTTCAGGAAAACGTCCACTTCTCCTCTTTTTCCTCAACTCTATCATCCTCCTAAAACGATTATCGTTATTCAATCGCTACACAGCGCATATGTAATGTGCTTTTGGTATGTTAGTATGTCAGTAAATGTGCTACGATAAGGAATGAAGCTGAAATATGTGTTTTGAGCAACTGTTCAGCTGTGAAAACCTACCACTGAATTACAACATACAAACAAACAACAACAACAACAAACAGTGGCATGCGATCCTAATAGTGAAGAACTGGACCTGAAAGAAGTAATGACAGCTATAAAGCAGCAGAAATCTATCAAGCAGCAGGATCAGGCGGAATTTATGCAGAATTGAAAAGAGTCGGATGAAAGGCACTTCATAAAATATTAGGCTCCCTCATACAACAAATATGGAGAGAGAAGAAACTACCAGACGAATAGAAAGTAGTGTTGATAATTCCCATTTACAAGAAAGGAGATAAGAGATTATGTGAGAACTACAGTACAGAGGTACTGTATATCATTACTACTACTAAACTTTAAAATACTGTTACTAATATTAATGAACAGAATAAAACTTATGTAGAAAAAAATCTTGGGATATTATCAAGTCAGATTCAGGAAAACCAGGTCTACAATAGACGAGATATTCCCACGGAAACAGAAAGTCGAGAAGACTCGGGAGTTTGGAAAAGAAGTCTATATTATATTCATAGATTTCAAAAAGACATATTATAGCATCCATTCAAGCAGCTTGTCTTATCTTCTTCCTCATCAACCTTTCAGTGTTTAGGGGAGATGTAGACTTCTTGATAGGGCTCAAGGATTTTCTTCAAATAATTGGATATTTAATACTTCTGTAATTTCCTCTCTTGCGTGGACGGCTTCTTTCTCTGTTACCTTCAAATCTTAATGTGAATGCTTTTGGAACTTATAATGAAGGAGTTTGGAATATCTAAGAAATACATAAACATAAGTAAACTACGGATGAAGTAAACAGTACACACGGTGTTATAGAAAGGAAGGAAACCAAAACCAACTCAAATAAGAACATGCCTGAAGAAAGGTCATGCTTATCCCCAGTGCTGTTCAATCTGGTCCTAGAGAAAAATTATAAGATTAATCTTCCATGTTACATCAAAAGTTTCTGAATAAAATGGGGGCAGGTCTGTGTAACAGCACAACAAACCCTGTTGCCCCTGGCAGCGACCCTTTGAATCTCATTTCATGTATTATTTTTGAGGTGGATCGATGCGCATGGGAGAATGGGCTTACTTCGAACTATGACTCGGGTAGGAACAAAAGGTTAACACACATGAGATCCCCTGGTTACGGTTAGACAACGGACGCGATAATTAGGTAGGTGAAAAGTAGGTGAAAATCCTCAGCTTCTAGAAGAAGTCACAAGTCTTCAGTGCCCGGCATGGCGGTGGAAGGAAGAAGAAGATGGCTGTTAGAGAAATGTGAAGAGAATGAAAAAATATTTTGTAGTGGCAAAGAATTTCATAAAAAGATTAATAACTCTGTGGAAAAATAACAAGCAGAACAACAGACTGTTCGAAAACTAAGGAGGTCAAAGTTATCATGGAAAAAAAAGAAAATGATACAGAGATAGTCAGAACACATAACAAACCTGTATAATGATCATGGAAATGAGCTTTGCTATATAAGCATTAGTAATGGCGGACCATGAATGCTGGAAGTACAAAACGCAGTCATACAAATGCAACAAGGAAGGTACCAGGACCTGATAATATCACAGAAAAAATGATCGTAGCACTAGAAGATATCGGCATAATAAAGCAGCAAGCCTCCTAAATGTGATCTATGACACAAGACATATACCATCAGATCTTTCCACATAGGTATTCTCTGCAATTTCTAAGAAAGCTGTAATCGACAATCGACAGTTTAATGAGCTGTATCACAAAAATAATATCAAGAATCATTAACTTGAATAAGAAATAAGATCGCAGAAGAACACATTTTTTTTTGCTGGAGGAAAATTTTAAAAAAACACAACGCAATTTATATTAACAAGAAATAAAATAGAATTATGTATCTTTAAAGGTAAACAAAGATTTATATTGAGCTTTATTTAGTACGCTAAATTTGACGACGTTAGACATGAAAATATGTAGACATGCTAGAAAAACTTAATAAAAATTATAAAAATATGCGATTTATTAAGAATATGTTATGAAAGCAAATAGAAGAAATAAAAATGAGCAATGATGTAGGTGAGTATCAGGATATAAAACGAGGCATAAGGCCACCTGATCAGTTCTCGTTATACAGTGAAAACATCATGAGAGGCATTAATAAACAGAACTGAAATGTGAGGTCATAATATCAATAACCTGAGATATGAAGATGACACCGTTCTAACAGCAGAAAGTGAAAGCAGTTTACTGAAACGTGCGAACACGATTATTGAACAGAGCAATAAAAGGGGTCAGAATTAAACAGCAACAAGACATAAACAATGGTAATATCGAAAAGAATAAACATACAAAAGTCCAGCTTCCTTTCGAAAGAGAAGACACTGACACAAGTAAATAAATTCCTTTACATTGAAGCAAAAATAACAGCTGATAGCAAGTGCACGAATGAAATAAAAATCACGAATTGGTAAAGCAAATGCAAGTTTTTACGAAGAAAAAATTCATGTCGTATGACATTAATAAGATACTAGCAAGTAAAAATGTATCCGTACAAGTCAGGAAAAGAGTACTACAGTGCTATATAAAGCCAGTGTCGCTATATGGATGAAGAACTTGGACAGTCAAACACAAAATGACAAAGAAACTGGAAGCAATAGAGATATCGTTAAAAGTTTCTAGGAAGTTCATATATATACTTTCTGTAGAATGTCATGTTATTGGATACCATTTCTTGTTCTGGCTTTAAAGGTTTGGGAACCGCTGCCCTAATATATAATGTATTTTCCTTCTGGCACTACTTTGCCCGTTCTATTTTACCGTTTCCTGTACGATTTTGTACCCATATTTTAGGCTCCCATAAAAATGGTTTTATTTTTTCTAAAATTCATTCTGAGATCAACATTAAACTTCCTTTTATTTCGGTGTGGCACATATTTCTTATAGTTTCTTATAATAATATATAATAATGCAGTATTGATATTATAATTTTGCTGATTGTTAGATTTCAAGGCATCGTTTTTTTTAATAATCAGAACTTCCATAGTTTTGGGCACCTCGTTTAGTATGAAGTATTGAGAAAACGATACAAGGCATGGTGGGACATTTTCTGAACTGAGACAGAGACGTCAAATCCCGTTGGAGTGGCGCGATGCAACGTGAGATGGTAATACAAAATAGCATGTGGTGTGAGCCAATGTAGCAACTAACGTGAACTAGGCTTACCTTGAGAGTGGTGACAGTTGGTAATACTAGCATGTGATGTGAACCAGTGTAGCAACTAACGTGAACTAGGCTTACCTTGAGAGTGGTGGCCGCCATATTTGTTACGTCATTTGATCATTATCACCCCATGTTCAAGATGTATATAAATAAGGAACAGTAAGCTTGCATCAAATTTTATGTGAATCTAAAACAAACAGCAACAGAAATCCAAGCCAAGATTAAACAAGTGTTTGATGATTAGTCTATCGGGTGTCACACAATAAGTATGGTATCACGGTTCAAGGCCACACGAACATCAGCTGATGACAACTTCCACGTAGAGAAGTTCTTGAGTTGCACAACTCCTCAAAATTTTCGCATAGATCCAGCACCGTAATGTAACAAAATATGCTTTTTTCAGAGTTTGCTCCTCTGAGTGCTGGTATAAAATTTAACTCCCTTGCAGTTGTGCGCGAGTGTGTGTGTGTGGTGCGTATGTATGTGTCTATGTGTGTGTGTTTTGGTAGTAGTAGTTTTGGGATGATCTTAACCTGAGTTAACAGTGCAGAAGTTTTAGTTGTAAAAACTCCAGGAATGGTCGGCAGTAGCTTATCAGGAAAGGCTTTTCTAGAGAAGAGGAAGCGGGAATTGATTTTGTACTAAAGAGATTAAATCTGTGTCCAACGTTGTAAAACAGCAGGTTTGTTTTCATACTAGTCCCAGTGTAATTGTTCGAAATTGGAGGCAAACTATGTCTCCGTGGGATTTTTGTGGACTCAACTGGCTCTTGTCGCTGGTGGCAGTGTCATTTTTCTTCTACGTATTTCCACCAGCAGTTTCAGATGTATAAGTTAATACTTCATCCAACATCAAGCAATTTCATCATCATCCTGCTCCACTGTTAAACTGGTTTTTGATTGATTTCAACGAGTGTGTTTACCGCAACACACTGCATTGAACTGTGAGATGTCAGAACTTGACCCTGTCACGTGTGTATTGTACAGGAAACTGTAACGTCCATAATCAGTGTGACGTGGTGCTTTTCATCAAATCATCTTTACCATTTGACACGCTCATGTACATCATTGGAGCCTGCCCACAGTCCGTCTATGACAATCGACAAATGATCATTCGAGAGCTTTGTGAGGCGATGGGAGTTAGAATTGAGAAATGTTAGAAGATTCTCACTGAAGAACTGGCATACACTGCAATGTAGTCAAAGTTGTCCCCAGGATCCTAACGGCCGACAATACACAGCAACATGTCGATACCCTGGGTACAGCTGGGGCAACCATCCTCAACCCAGCGTGTCACAATTGGCGGATGGTGAAAGTACTCCAGATATGGATGATCCCTGTGAATAAGGATTTACCCAAATAAACAGACGCGGACCAACTGGCGGTAGTCTCAGAGAGCGAGATGGGGTAGTAGGTGGCTCTACTACTCCTATAAAATGCCTCATGCGCTCAGTGACAGGAATACCAAGATGGTAAGAGGCGACTTAAAACCTCTCGCTCCCGCTGCCTTGCGGGTTGGACAGGGAGTCCAAAGGCTAGCGGAGAGTCAGTACACAAAACGACAGAAGGTAAAGGGAAACCACTGTTGTAGCTCCCAAGAACAATTATGCTTATTCAGAGAAATAGATTTATCATGAACGACATTAATGGATGTTCCTCTAGAACAGACTCGTCAGGTAGGGTAGCGCACGAGCCACAGGTGAGGCCAGATCGTCATCAAACTACTGGTAGCAAAACTAACAAATTCAAAATAGCAACATGGAATGTTAGAATTTTATTCCAGGCTGGAAAATTAGAAAATATAAAGATGGAAATGGAAAGGATGAAGATCAACATATTAGGAATGAGTGAAGTTAGATGGGCAAGTGCAGGGAAGATAAACTCTGATAAGTATACAATAATATATTCAGGAAGTGAGAAACATGTACGAGGAGTAGGAATTATATTTGACGAACAAACAGCAAGGACAACTGTAGGATATTTGAACACTTCAGACCGAGTCATTTAGCCCAACTGAAAGAACAACCAATAAACATAAATAGTATACAAGTGTACGCTCCAACATCAAAAAGTTCTAAAGAAGATTACAGCTATTTTATAATGACATAGAGACAGCCCTGGAACACACAAAGTCACATAAAGCTACTATAGTCATGGGAGATTTTAATGCCAAAGTTGGTAAAGGAAGAACTTCAGACATCGTTGGTATCTATGGACTGGCTGAGAGGAATGACAGAGGTAGTAAATTAATTGAATGTGCAAGAATACATAGCATGGTTGTAGTAAATATATGGTTTAAACAACATCCCCGAAGACTGGCAACGTGGTGCAGCTCAGACAAAAAGACTTTTAACCATATAGACTACGTATTAATCAACAAACGATTCCGGAATGCATTATTGACAACAAAATCCATGCAAGGAGCTGACTGCAATAGTGACCACGACCCACTCTGTGGAAAAATTAGAATAAAGCTAAAGAAAGCATGCAGAAAAGTGAGAAACATCAAAATGAATACAGAACTCCTTAAAACGACATCTTAGGACTGATGGAAAAGAGGAGGAGGAGTAAAAATAACCAAGAAAAATATAGCAAGATAAATAAAGAAATAAAATGCAAATGCAGAGAAGCAAAGGAAGTGTGATTAAATGAACAGTGTAGACAAACATAATAAAGACACCAAAAACATGCACAAACGAATTAATTAACTCACAGGCAAAAAGACAGAATATACCACAGAATGTCCTGAAATCAAAAGAGGGTAAAATGTTAATGGGAAAAGAAGACATTGTGGACAGGTGGACAGAGTATATCGGTGAGCTATATGGAGGAGAAAGACTAGAATTAACACCAGATACTGAAAACTGTGATGGATCACCAATACTTGAAGATGAAATCATAGATGCCATCAAACATATCAAGAAAGGAAAAGCGACTGGGCCTGATAATATAACAACAGAAGAAACAGAGGTGCTAGAGGAGGAACTATTCTAAAGCAGGTGCAGAAATTCAAATACCTTGGAGCAGTAATAACTTCAGCTGGGAAATGCAGAACAGAAATTAGGAACAGAATAGGCCAAGCAAAGACTGCATTTCAGAGAATGAGAAACATATTATGCAACACATCCTTATAAATGAATGTTAGAAAACGAGTCCTAAAATACTATATTAAACCTATCTTTTTATATGGAAGTGAATCATGGACAATAGGGAGGTCTGTACAAAAATCATTGGAAGCAGCAGAAATGTGGTTTATTAGAAAAATGTTGCGAATCCCCTGGACAGCAAAAATAACTAATGAAGAATGTATGAGAATGTATGAGAGACAAAAAAATCTTGTCAAAAAGATAAGAGAGAGACATTGTACTTTCATAGGACATGCCATGAGAAGAGGGGGCATAGAAAATATTATAACAACAGGAAAAATAGAAGGATGAAGGTCCAGAGCATTACCAAGAGAAATGATACTGGACATTCTGACAGGATGGTGTGAGAGGAGATCACCAACTGAACTGATGGCCTGCATGAAGGATCGTATACTCTGGAGAAGCATAATAGCCAACGCCAGTCGGCACGGCACCTAATGATGATGATGATGATGATAGAGGAGATAGGAATAAAAATAATAAGCAAGTTACTGAATGACATTTACAACAGTGGTTAAATGCCCAGTGACCTGCTTAAATCCACGTTTATAGCACTACCAAAGAAACCAGGTGCAAAAGAATGTGATGACCACCGGACTATCAGACTCTCATGTCACATAACAAAGCTACTTCTGAGAATTATTTGAGAAGAACAAGGAAAAAGATAGAAATAGAAATAGCAGATGAACAGTTTGGATTTGTTGAAGGAAAAGAAACAGCTTTACGAACACTAACAGAAAGAGCTTTAGAAGTACAGAAAGATCTCTACTTGTGCTTCATTGATTACACCAAGGCATTCGACAAGGTGAAACATAATGAAATTATTATAATTCTTGAAGACATCAATATATACAGCAAAGACCTGAGGATTGTAAAACATCTAATCTTGCAGCAAGAAGCAGCAATTCGAGTTGAAAATAGGACTGGAAAATATCAATCTATAAAACAATGGGTGCGACAAGGATGTGTACTATCTCCAAAGCTTTTTTCTCTGTACAGCGAGAATATTCTAAGAACGACCATCACACACTCAGGCATAAAAATTGGAGGATACAATACTAACAACCTTCGATATGCTGACGACACGGTACTAATAGCTGAGAACCAACAAGACCTGCAAAGTCTCTTTCATAAAGTCGTCAAAGAAAGTGAACAGAAAGGCTTACTTTAAACATACTGAAGACAGAGACTATGGTTATATCTAAGAAACAGTATCCACCAACATGGCACCTAATGATGATGATTATGATGATGATGATGATGGTGATGGTGATGATGATGATGATGATGATGATGGTGATGGTGATGATGATGATGATGATGATGATGATGTATCAATGCCTGCACTGAACTTCAACAACTTGTCTCAAAATATGAAATCTTGTTCACGACTAAAGTGCAGTACAGTTTTGCTTATTTATACGAAAACATCCTGGCCAGGCATAGAATTCACAACAATTTAGTTCTGTCAGGCCTATTGATCAAAGATCTGTGCCTTCAAGCAGGCTCACATTTCACTTTAAAAAGAATGCCTTTTATGATAAAATTCAATTTCTTTTTCAGATGTTAAAAAATGTTTCATTTATGCACAAAGCATATCGATATGCATTAAATATGCATATAGTCAGTGTAGGTGTAAACTCTGAAAATGCTAAAAATATATGGTTAACTGCATCATAAATACAGGTGGTATGCTGTGACAGAAATTTACGTTACCAAGTGTACCAGAGTTTGAAAACGTTTGAGAACCACTGCATAGCTTTCAGGAAGACAATGAGAGGGATAGCGTTTAGAAAAGGACACGTCACATGAACTGAATAACACTTTTTGCCTACACATGTGTATTTTTGGCCGTTACCAGATCGGTAAACACTATGTGCTAATTCTTCGGGCTAAAATCTACCTCGCCTCATTTCATATTGTTTCTTCTACTCCCCTCCCATAAATCTTTTTACTCTACTTTGGTTGATTAAAATATCTAATGACTTCTCCGCCGTTCTCTTTTTCTCGTTAACAAAAGGCCACTTAAACATCAAATCATTTTAAATAGGCGCTCGCTCGACGCACCTGAAACATAAATACGTCTTCATAGCTACTAGCAATTACACCAACAAAATACAATGTGAACGTGACTAGTCACGTCATTCCACCAATACAATCACAAACCCAATACGCAAACATCTACCGTCATAAGACATTAGCACTTCTCACTTCACATCCAAATGTCTTTTCACAATCAGTTGGTCATGAACCCTTACCCATTACATGTAATCATAGCCTTTCTTCTGGTTATTCATTTTATAAAACTCATATATTGCACATATACATATAATTCTGCGAGCTGGTGCACCTTCTTGACATGCACCCAAAACTTTGCACATTTAACATATCTTTAATTTGTTAGTGCAATGAGGAACAAAGAAGATAAAAATAATCTCCTCACATCGAGGAGAAACCGTTACATGTCATATCAATAAATGAAACCAAAAAAACATACAGCCGAGAGCCATTCTGTAACAGAATGTGAATTAGAAACCCTTTTGTTGAGGTCAATAGTCTTAACCATAGCTCAGCTGTTTAAGCGAGCACGTATAATATTGTCGTGTTATGAACTCTTATTCGGTTGTTGAACTGAAGTAGTTCTCTGATCAACACATCGTGGCTTCACAATTATTACAATTTCACTCGACCAGAGCAGAGCAAGTCCGATGAAATGTTCACTGCATTATTTAATTCTGACAATTAAGATATTCGACTTAGAATTCACAACATCACTTGACTTAATATGTAATATGACATAAACTTCGTTAGTTTCGTCGATGAAGCACATAATCATTTCTTCATTAAATCAGACTCTATCATATTCTAGATGTAACATTTCTCAATGTTCCCAACTTAACAATATTCTGCATGCGATATTAGGACGATTCTGAACTCCGTTTTCTAATAGATCTGCAACACGTGGTCAACTAATTACACGACTAAATCACTTTACTCGAAGTTTCAAAAGTATCAATTCTTCGTAATCACTTGAATCACTTGAAACACATCTTCAATCTGTCCTAAAACTACTTCTTCAAAACTGCTTTTCCTGAGTATCTATTGCCCTAATTGTCCTCTGTTACATCTGTCGTTACCTACGTCTTCTTTCTCTCTCGTGTCTTCCCTGGAGTGTGTTCTTCTTCTGCTGTTCTTCTTTGGTTCTCTGTTCTTCTCTGATTGTCTGTCCTTCACTTCTTCTCTTGTCTGGACCGGTCTCTATTCACTGACCGTCCTTGTTCTTCCGTCTTCGGGCTCCCTCCTCTGTCTCCCCTCTCCTGTACTTCCGTACTTCTTCGTCCTCTCCTGTCTCTCCACTCGCTTTTTTTATCTTCATGTCTAGCTTAATGGATTAACCAATAAGTATTTTGGCTCCATCCTTCTAATGTCCACCGGTTCCCTAAAGCGTTCTGATTGTCCGTCGTTCAAACTGCCCCGTGACTTATATGTCGTAAGGCAATTGTCCAATAGGCCACGCCTCTAAATATTTAATTGGTCAGCTGGCCGAGTTGGTCATTCCTTTATTTAAAAACCGTGTGTAATAGCGTCCTAACAGCGTCCTAATAGCGTCCTAACAGCGTCCTAATAACGTCCTAACGCTAATAGGTGTCATGCGTGTCAGTATCAACTCCGTCTATACTGTCATTTACCTAAGTCATTATCTTGCTCTTTCACTGTGTCTGTCTCTTCTATTCGTCTTTTCTATTCTGTTTACACGTGTCAGGGTACCGTCATACAGTGTCATGTAAGTGTGTTTTTCTACCTTCCTCTAATTTTCCTATTTACTTTTTCTGTTTCTATTAGATATTACCATTATGCCTACACCATTTTAATAATCATATTCATTAATAATAATAACAACAACTATTATCATTACTTACAAAGCCATGCAACACACGGAGAAAGAGGTATCTGCGTGTTTCAACTGGAGAGTTCAGTCACGGGGTCTGAGCTGGCGGGATTTATGAAAGAGACTTCGGTACGAGCGCTTGAAGAGAGATAAAAGAGATAACGACTGCATTAAACCGGGTTCAATAATACAGGTAGTTAGAGGTGTATGGTACAGCTTTACAAAGCGATAGAAAGAGTGAGAAAAGTGAAAAAACACAATAATGAAAAATATACAACATCCAATATTTCGGCGCGAGCCTTTTTCAAGGATTACATACAAAAACAAACACAACATAAAATAAAATAAGAAAAATGAAAATGGAAAACTTAGCTTTGTGGTATTTCTCCTTGTACACAATACAGCCCTAAAGACAAGGCTAGGAGACCACAAAGGAAAACAAATTGAACCATTCGGATATTACCAGCGGTGAAGTGAAGACAACAATACGGGTGTGTGTGTGGGGGGGGGGGCTCAGGAAAGAGATCAGGAGGCAATAAATACCTCTATGCCGCTAGAGAAGAAGGTGGTGGTGGTGGGTTGGGAGAGGGAAGAAGGGAAGCTGGGAGATAACATGAAACTGATGAATGGAGAACTGCAGCGAAATGCGCGGGGCTAAGACAAGAATGTGGAGTATAAATAGTAGAAAAGAGGTGGAAATCTAAAGTGGAGACAGCCGGCCTGGAAAATAAGGCGCCTTCCTATAGCCTTCCGAGATTGTACATCAGAAGAACAAGAGCGGATTGCACTGACAGGAATTCACATTTTCCCCCGTGGTTTCTTTGACAAAAGTGTTTTGCCACAGGAGTCCTTGCCCTCTTGGAAATATCGTTAAGAGGTCTCCTAAGCGTAAACCGTTCCCCCCTATATACTTCATATCGCAACGTTTTCACATTATGACATAAATGACATTGCATGAAGTGTCGGTGAAGCCCTCCTGAACTGATAACGCGGACTTTGGGAAGGAGGTCTGGCTAGTCTCAATAACAATTAGGGCAAGTGTTCCATCTACGACGTCTGCAACGTCTGGTACCATAAAAAGAGAGAGGTTGTGTGTTTGAGTTGTTCTTGGATGTCGGTTAGGATGGTTTGATTCGTAGTGTAAGTTTCTGATTGCTTGTCCTTTTTATGACAAAAATGTATGTTAGAGTTTGTTTTGAAATTTTTGCTAGGATGAGTTGGTCAATAGGTTAGTTTATGGCTATTTGTCCTTTTTATGACAAAAATATGTGCAAGAATTGCTATGTAGTTTTATAAACTGATTCATCCCTTTGGACAAAGAATGTATTTGTGATAGAAGGTATGTCAGAGATTTTTGGTTGATATGAAGTTAGCATATTTTTTATTTTGTGTGATAGTGTGAATATCCCATGCTGATGTTAATCGCCCGGACAGTTTTTCTTTACTCATTGCTGACTGTCTCATCAGTTTCCAGTCCACGTTCATCTACAACACTCATTTACATTTTTGAGATTTCATCACTAAACATTTGTTTAGTTTTGTAACAGCTGAATCCTGTGCTCTCTGGATTCATGCTGCGTGTGCCAGCTGTGGTGTTGAGCTGAGCTGTTACACATGTACTGTTAGATTCGTGTACTGATTTGTAGTGGTATGTTATTGTTATCTGGGTTGTCATGTTACATATAACAATGTAACGTTTTGTTGTCATGTGTGAAGCAGTAAGTCAATATCTGCTCTATGATAGTGACGTGAAGTATTCAAGAGTCAAATACTATTTTAGCTGGTGTGTAACACATCTACACCCATATTAATAGCTGAGTAAGCCAACACCAGGTCCAATACTTGTAATACGTATTTAGTGGTACAGTAACTCTTGATTATTGCCTCAAATGACACAGATTACCACACTTACACTTATAGCTTAACATACACAGATCACCTAAATTCATCTAAAGTTTTCTGGATAGAACAACAACAAAAACAATTTATAGATGCCTGCACCGCGTCGTCAGATGAATCAATTCAAAAATTATACCCCCCCCCCCCTTTAGTATTTTATACACATTATGCACAATGACAGGCACCGTCATTAATGCAATCCAAGTAACGCCCCATCATTAACGCCCCTGACAACAGAACAACAACGAATCCCTCCTATTTATGGAATGCCCACACGTATACGACCAACAGTATCTCCCAGCCAGCCATCCACACCTTCCTTACCCTTATCTGGGGCACAGACCATCAACAACGCCTCTCTATTTGTATCCTGTGCTGTTACTTCTGTCTCCAGATGTGGTTCATCTTTGAGATCTCAGCTTCAAGACTCCTTTGCCAAGTGCTTCTAGGTCTTTCGTGTTTGCTCTTACCCTGGGGACTTCAGGTAAGAGCCTGTCTGGTTATGTTAGTAGTATGTTTTCGAAATGTATGTCCTATCCATCTTGAGCGTCTTTTCATTATCATTTCTTTCATTGTGTGTTGGTTCGTGTTCTGCTGTAGCTCATTGTTGATCTTATCTGGCCATCTAATATGAAGGATCTTCCTTAGGCAGGTGTTAACAAAGGTCTCCATTCTCTTGATACTCTTTGCTAATGCCGTCCATGTATATGATTCATACAACAGGACCGATTTGACATTTGTTTGGAAAGTCTTAAGTTTTGTTTTTAAGGATATTCACTTGTCCTTCCCAATGTTTCTCAGCTGTAGAAATGCTACTCTAGCCTTCCCAAATATTGCTTTAATATCTGCTTCTGTACCACCGTCTCTGTCTATAATGCTGCCGAAATATGTGAATATGTCTACTTCTTCTAATGTCCTGCTTTTTAAGGTGACTGAATTAGTGTTGGTTGTGTTTTTTCTGAGAATTGTTGCTTTTCCTAGATTTATTTTTAGTCCAACTTGTGCCGATCAACAAGATCTGTATGACTTCCTTCACAGTATTACATCCCCAAGCTTTACCACTTTCATAGATTTTAACGACGCCCTTAACGATGCCTGCCTGATCTGCATCGATCACTGCGAGAAACTAAAGTGTTGAGGTGATTTCCCCAACCTTGACTTGTCCTGAGCATGGGCGTATAACTATGTACCCGACTGCTCACAAATCTCTCATTTTCCATTGCAGCTCTACAATGACATACCCCAAACTATAAGGTACATAACCAATCCTACAGAGGAGTACAATGGCCTGATCAGGAATTATGTGGCATAGGATGACAAATGTAGGAGTAATGGCGATAGAACTAGTGGAAACATCAGCTTTAACTCGGAAAGAGATGTTTCTTTTCCTTATATAAGCCAGAACTTGATACATTTTCATTTTTGTTTAAATTGTGGTGAGCTTTCACGAGGATATTCTTACAATGGCAAGTAACCTAGAAAAAGAATATAACTGCCTAAAACAAGCTTCAGTCAACAGAAAGTATCAATAACTTTATAGGGTCTTAATTTATTTTAGAGTTTAAAGAGAATCAAATTATCATAGTAAGATGATTTTTCTATTGACTGGGCACATCTGTAAACTCTGTCAACAATTATATATCTTGCACCATATTTTGTCTTTTTTTTATTAACTCTACATTAATATGAAGTGCTTTAAGCACTCTGTCTTCTGTCATCAAAATTTACTGTTATAATTATTAAGCATTAGGCTTTTATTTAAAAAAAACAGAGAATCCCAGTGAGTGTCTTTTAATACTTTATATACATACAACTGCAACAAGACATTGGTACAAGATATTAAAAAGCCAAATCTAACAACTTAATACACTATACATTTCGCTCTTCTTCTTTGGAGTATGTCTGTAATTTTCACGTCATCTTGGCATGCGCTAATCTTGACTTGCTGCTTAACAATGGCGGCGCTATTTGCTTACAACGTCTCTGACTTTGGTTTTAACAGTTGTTACTACTAAGGGATTTCAAATAATATATTAACCCTCTCAAACACTGAAAACAGGGCGTTATTTTCATACATTTTAAAGAAGCCACAAATTTAAAAAAAACTGAATATTAAATTAAGTAAAATGAAAAACAAATGAGAACCGGGCAACTAAAATAAGATACATTTACCAAGAGACGAAAAAAATAATATTAAAAAACTATAATCGAGTGATAAACTGAAAGAAAAATCTGATGTCATAATACAAACCGATGAGCAAACTTTAAGGAATGAAAGAGTAAACTCTGTGGAGGTAAATCAAGAGAGAAATCAGGCTGAAACAGTTCAAGTGCAGATGACAATAGATGATAATGAAGAAGAAGGTAACGATGATGATGTGTACCAGTAGTGCACATTTCGATGAATATTTCCTCATCAAGAAATATAAAAAATAGAATGTTCTATTAGATACGAACACAAAGTGATAAATCAAACATTTCTTACTTGATTCACAATATATTTCTTATCATCTGTTGCGAACGAGCAACTTAAGACATAGCAGGAGAAATAACGAAAATTTACAAAATAAATTATGCATGTCAAAGTAGCCATACTCTAGTCAGCAAGCTTCTACATTTATACAATGATTATAGGATTTCACGTCAACTGCGTCCGGAATCCATATACATGTTTGTGAGAGAAATCAATATGTAGGTAAATAAGAAAAATTTTAATAAAAGAGCTGACTGAATCTATTCAAAGCTGAAGGAGTAATCAATCTTTAGGGTGAATGCATCTGTTTCTGTTCATAAACTGAAAAACAGTGGCATACTCAACCTTAGAAAATGAGGGAGTGAGATTTTTCTTCACTGTATTATCAAAAGTTGAAAACCGTGAAATATTTGTCTTTATAGCCTCGGTTAATTTCGTATTTATTGCGACTTAAAACTAATTCACATCAAAGCTGATTCAGTCTTTTATCCTTCTGTTATGAAATAAATACCACTGTGTCCCGAAAGTAAATGTACTGATTATTTATTTACATGCATATGGTGCTCTCATGAAGTTACAAATGATTTCCTTCAAAGGACAACCCTTGGGAAGTTATACAATAGATCTAATGTTTTTTCTACTTGTCGTAAAAGTACTGGAAGTCATTTTCCATGAGTGTGCCTAGTTCAGTGCTAACAACTTTGAAGGCGGATTCTCTTTGTAATAGAGCACAGTAAATAAATGAATGGTGTAATCTTCTAGTAGACATTTTATATTGCTTCTGCTTGTATGCTGCTGATTGTCTATTGTGTTGGCTACAATTACTGGTGTACAGACAGAAGACGACGAAACACTCCCTGCAATGATATACTCTTTACAGGACACCCAGGACGATCACGTACTGGCACCTTGGATATATCTACCAAGACTGCATTACCTTGGCATTCACATCAGATTTATTGCGTGAACGTGATGATGATGGTGATTTCTGACGACGAAGATATATGGAAATGTTTTCTCAGAAACATGCATACTCCAATACAAATAATTCCCGGCTGCTATCTAGCCAAGCTATTAAGATAGCGCCATAAGATTTCAAACCGCCTATCAACTATCACATACTAAACACGACTACATTTCTGGACTACACTACCTTCTCACTCCACAGTCAAAACCTTTCTCCCGTCTGAGCTGAAACTTTCCACAAAACTTACTTTCCACGTGCAACGAATGACTTGAAAATCACGAATCTGACAGAGACAACAAGCATGGGGCTAACTCTAACACAATAATTTAGTTATATCAAGCTTTAGATATCCTTTACCAAATACTATCATAATTTTTTAAAATATTTTCCACAGCCTTGAAATGACGACCCTTCAACGTAGAGTTCAACTTAGGGAAGAGGTAAAATCGCACGGAGATAGTTCTGAGTTGTAGGGAGGTTGTTGATAAGCGGTGATGTTTTCCTTTGTCAAAAACTCTCGAATTGAAAGCGCTGGGTGAGTAAGGGCATTATCTGCAATGTCCCTTCGGGCTCGCTGGACCCGTTTTCGAAGTCGTTCCAACACGTTTTTGTGGAAGGCCTATTTAACTGTCTATCCTGGAGGTAAACATCCTTTGTTCACAATTCCACCATTGTCGAAACTCGCACAACTTACACACTGTGATCATTGTTGACAAGACGGTCTTCCGGAGCGAGATTCGTCTTCAATATTTTCTAGACCTTCTTTGAAAGCTGTGTACTACCTAAAGAGCGTATTTCTCGATAGAGTAAAATCTTCATAGGTTTCATTTCAAGTTTTCTAATGTCTCAGTGACAGATTTCTTTAGTTTCACACAAAGTTTGACAGCATACCGCTGTCCGATATTTCGATCCACAGCAAAACATGGCGATGCATTAAAACACGACCTTACACCAACTGTAGTAGCACAGGAATGACTCGACCGATCCAGTTGAAACTAGTCTGGAGATGCAGATGCGATCTCTACCAACACGCCGATATCCACCAATGATGTCTGGACACACAGCTGCGATCTCTACCAACACGCCGATATCCACCAATGATGTCTGGACACACAGTTGCGATCTCTACCAACACGACGATATCCACCAATGATGTCTGGACACACAGTTGCGATCTCTACCAACACGACGATATCCACCAATGATGTCTGGACACACAGTTGCGATCTCTACCAACACGCTGATATCCATCAATGATGTCTGGACACGCAGCTGCGATCTCTACCAACACATCGATATCCACCAATGATGTGTTACGTTTGCATATTCGTACACAGGAAAATCAGTACACTTACTTTTTAGATGCAGTGGCGGGTCTTATTCAACCCGCACTCTTTTCATCAAAATACACTTTTACTACAGCATTCTTCTCTTCTCTTTCATTATCTCTTCAACACACTCTTTCGCATTCTTAAAACTACTCTCTTTTTTTTAACCCACACTTTTCTTAGCATTAATCTTCTCTTCAGGTTACTTTTTTAACAAAACACATTTTTAAACTACAATTTTCTCTACTTCAGCATTTTTTTTCTTCACATTAATCTTTTCTTAAAATACTCATTTTTTGCGCTATTTTATTTCTTCTGCCCATTCTTTCCTTGAACCCAGACATTTCTCTGCATTAATGTTTACTAAGAAAAAAATAATCTCTACTTTATGTATCCACATTTGATATACATCAGGTGTAAACTAATAGAATATCGAAAATCGAATCACATCCTGGTTACTTTAGTATGCTCTGCAAATATCAACTACTTCTTCAGTCATATGCATGTTCTTTGCTGAAATTTGCCTCCCTAACAGCTCTCATGTAGACCTCTCGGTTGTAAGCAAGATGCCCTGCTTCTGATGATTATAGATCATTTGCAGATTATCTACTTCTTAGATAGCTGAAAAAAAATCACCTGAAATGAATAATAATAATACTTTTAAGAAAGTTATTCTGAATAGAATTAAAAATATAGTGGATGCTGCAATAAGAGAGGAACAAGCAGGATTTCGAAAAGGGAGAAGCTGAATCGACCAGATCTTTACTCTAAGAATAATACTTGAAGAAAATATTGAAAAGCAAAGACCATTAATCCTGAACTTCATAGAATTTAAAAAGGCATTTGATAGCATACACAGAGATTCATTGTGGAGAATTTTAAGAATATATGGAATACCATCTAAGACTGTCAACATCATTAGAGGCCTCTACAATGGATATGTTTGTGCAGTCAACACAGAAGAAGGAATGAGTGAATTGTTCCAGATTTAAACAGGCGTGAAGCAAGTATGCATATTATCTCCCTTGCTTTTTGGAATTGCCATAGACTTCATAACGAAATAAATGCTGCACAGGTAAAACGGGCATTGACTGGGTACATGAGACCCAAATGGAAGATCTTTATTTTGCAGATGACATAATTCTTATCAGTGACAATGTGAAATCAATGCAAGTTAAAAACATAGACTGTCTTCATTGACTAGTAAAATAGGAATTGAAATTAACAAGGATACAACAAAAGTAATGAAACTTCTCATTAACCACTTCGTAGACAAATATACGTAGAAGGAACAGCTGTTGAAGAAGTTTGTATATCTCGACAGCTACATAGATCAGGATGGTAACACCAGAAAGGAAGTTAGAATTTGAATTGCAAAATCAGCACTGACTTTCAAGTATCTTGAGAACATATGGCATTCAAAAGTTATAAGCACAAAAATCAAGTTATGATTATTCAATTCAAATGTAATATCCACCCTTATTTATGCATATGAAAGCTGGAAAACAACTAAAGAAATAGACATGAAATAAGATTCTTTCAAAAACAAATGTCTAAGGAAAACACTCGGTATAAAGTGGAACGAATTAAAGAACAACACAGGCATAAGACAGATGAGCAAACAACAACCTGTCTCATAGGTGAGCAGAAAAAGAAGATGGACAGATGTCGGTCATGTGATGAGAAGAAACAATCAGAGGATCCCCAAACAAGCTATCAAGTGGAACACAACAGGCCGAAGAAAAAGAGATCGTCCACGTGAAACTCTAAAGAGGACATTGTTAAGAGAGGTCAGTTCAGTAGGCATAACATCCTTTCATGAGGATGAAAAGCTCGCTAAAGACAGGAAATCTTGGCGACAACCATGCAGGCCCTATGTGACGTTTAGCGGTATGGGAAGGATGTAAGATGTAAGAATGTAAGGAGATGTCAGGTAGGAATTGTAGTCTGGTAGAATGTAAGGAGAGTTTTTTATTTGTTCTTTTTAGGACATAGTTGGAGTTTTTTATATAGTGTAGTTAGGATGTAACTGTAGATGTCTGTTTGTCTGATTATAGTGTAGTTAGGATGTAACTGTAGATGTCTGTTTGTCCTTTTTAGGACACAGACGAGAGATGGTTAAATGATTATACTGTAGTTGGGTTTTTTCAGTTAGATAAATTCGTGACGTAAGGTTTGTATGCCTGTTTTCCCTCTTTGTTGGGGTATATGCACATTCCTGTGGCGGACCCTTATCCGTCGGGATGTTTTCTGTACTACTGTATTCTTATTTTCTCACTTTGTTCATTGACATTCACCATATCTCATTCATCAAGATTCCACCCTCATCCTTACTCACATTGAACTTTTGAAGGACTTTGTTAGAAGCAGACTTTTTCCTGTTGTGTACATCTACGTTGCTGTAGTGTTGTTGATCGACTGATCAGACTGCCGAACCTTTGTGACTGTTTAGTCATTCACGTTACCTCCCTTTTTGTCGTTGTTTTCCTCACCTGGGTTAAATGCGATTACTAAGTGTGTAACGAAATAACGTTTTGTGTGCATATTTTGTTGTATCACTTATAGTTAGTTAGTTTGTGTCTACACTGTACACGGCACAGAAAGATTCTACTTTATAATGTTTGAAGGAAGTGAGAAGGAACTTTTATATATAATAAGTAGTTTGAAACAAGGAGATATAATATCCTCATTATCATTCAACTCTTGTTAGAAAAGACAACCAGAAAAGTGCAAGAAAAAGGAAGTGCAGAATAAACAAACTAAAATACTGGTACATGCCGACGACATCATCTTAGTGCAGAAGGGGAGGAAAAGGGAGGTGGTGGCTATGGCTATATAAGACGTCAGCAATTACTTTCATACATCAGAGAGATGTGGCACTAAAGGTGGGCCTGATCCAGCTATATAACTCTTGCTGAAAACAGAGCGTACAAATGTATAGACACAACTTCCAAAAGCTGCAGAATTGTAGGGGAAAACATTCAAAGTAGAGTACAGAAAGTGAATAATAATAATGTATTAATTGTAGTAGTAGTAGTAGTAGTAGTAGTAGTAGTAGTAGTAGTAGTAGTATAGTAGTAGTAGTAATAGTAGTAGTAGCAGTAGTAGTAGTAGTAGTAGTAGTAGTAGTAGTAGTAGCAGTAGTAGTAGTAATAGTAGTAATGGTGGTGGTGGTGGTGGTGGTTGTGGTGGTGGTGGTAGTAGTAGTTGTTGTTGTTGTTCTTGCTGTTCTTGCTGCTGCTGCTGTTGTTGTTGTTTTGTAAAGTCAATAATCACATTTAAATTATTTTTCATTTACTTTTAAGACCACCCATTTTTTACATGTCGGTGACAATAATCCTTCGTTTTGTGTCTTGTTACTTTTTCTTAGACTACTGAGACATTATCTCTCTCTTGGTCTCCTTCTTTCTGTGGTTTCTCTAGAGATTATTCACTAAAGTCGTTTTTTGTGACATATATCCATTCTGTTTTGGTTGCTTTGCTTTGTAGTTTTAAATTTCTGTATTTATTCCATAATTTCTCTGAGAATTTTACTATTAATTCTTTCACCCCTTATGGCGTTTTTCTTTTTTTTAATTTCTCTGTCATGTATGTGATTATTTTCTAGTATGATAATTAACCGGAATTGTGAACTCTCTATACCACTGAAGTACCATTTAAATTATTATTTTAAACTTCTCCTATTTGTTAATATTTTTTTTCATGTCTTTTATTTTCAGTACCTTATTACTCCTGTGTATTTACAATCTGATGCTATTGTTGCTTCAAGTTTGTGTACAGCAGCAGTGCACTTCCGTACTTCATAGATATTGCATTTTAGTAATTTGCTCATTTTGATATTATCATAGTTTATCTCGTTGCTGTTGTGCTTTTTTTTTGCTGTACTTAATACACCAATCACTACTAATTTGTTTTTTGCAAGCTGCATTAATTCTCTGTTTTCACAGTTATCACATTATCTCATATTATTGATACAGAGACTTCTTATTGTCTTTCTTGGAAAGTTTTAATACCACGCTTGATATTTTCACTTTACAGTGATTAAAGAACTGGTCACAGGAAACATGATTGCTTTACGTTCAACCTTCTATTATTTACCAGTGCCATTGACCATTTATATTGCTTCTCTTAGATTTCAGTATGTACTGTTAATAAGTCTCTTACTCTTACAGTCCATTAATCATTTGTATTCCTTCTTTATGTCTAGCTTCGTTGAAATATTTACGTTATAGACGGTAAACATTTTTTTACTTCAAGCGAACATTCTTTTGTTGATCTTAGTACCATTAGCAGTACCTATTTACTATGCTGTCTTCTTTCGGAAGCTTAATTTCTGTTTTTAGGTTATTACAATTTAAACCAATTTTCATGATTTCTCGCATAGATTCGTTAATGGTTGTTAATCAGATTCTCTTATTTCAGCATTCAGTGGCTGTGCACAGTTCGCCAGACTCTGGAATCTCATCGAGACTGTTGACTTGGAACCATTCTTGAAAGTTAGAATAGATTTATTACCAATTCAGTTTCGATGGTCACAGTATAAGTTTCACATTTCTAGTCCTGTCTTTTATTATCTTTGCCTTCGACTGTGTTTCTTTACACAAAGATTGGGTAGTGAAAACTGGTTGAACTTTCTATGATTAGTTTTGATCACAAATTTATCAAATCGTTCTCATAAATGTTCATTTGTTTTTAAATGAATAATCTTTTTGTTTCAGTTGGAAGACGACATTCGAAAGAAACCCGTATTACTTTGACACCAACTTAATGAAACTGCCACTTCAGAATTATAGCATTTTTGGCTACCTACAGTCTTTTAAGTATTTCACCGCCATTGTCGATGAAGTGAGACAAGAGTTTACTTTCCAAGACTCAACTGTCAACGCATCGTCTAGAATTCTAAACAGTCTCCGAAATAAATACGAAGGTTCTTTGGTGATCGGAGTACACGTCAGACGTACTGATTTCTTAAGTTATACCAACCAACGGCTAGGTTATCTTGTCCCTGAGAAATCATACTTTATTAAAGCATTTGAAATGATGAAATCAAAGTTTCCTTACAGAAATATTACATTTTTAGTTGCAAGTGATGATCTCTCTTGGTGTAAGAAAAGTTTGGTAAGAAATGACGTAGTTATATTACCACCAGCTCCGCCGAGTATTCACATGGCCATACTGTCCAGCTGTGATCACGTGATAATGTCTAGTGGATCGTACGGATGGTGGGCTGCATGGTTGGCGGGTGGGCTCGTTGTTTACTTCAAGGATTTTATGGAAAGAAACACAACCATTGGAAAAAACTTCGTTGCACAAGATTATTATCCTCCTTCTTGGAATGGATTAGGAAATTAGTGCTCAGTCTTCTGTTTCCTCTCCTCCTCTTCCTCCTCCCCTCCCCCCCTCCTCCTCCTTCTTCTTCTTCTTCTTTTGTTGTTGTTAATTATTGAGTTCTGTAAGTTTCATTATCTGTATCTTGGCTCAAGAATGCGATGTCGAGTTAAATAATGTCACACATTTTCTCTTCAAGATTTCACCAGTCACTTTCATTGCTGTTCATGTTTCCACTGTTTAATGTTCATTTTACATCACGTTCATGTGTTGGTGCATGACTAGAATTAATTCCCATCAGATGAGCAACCCGATTCATCATTTGTCGCTCAGGGTGCTGTGAAGCTGGTGCTATTTCTCTGATAGTTTGGACGTCTTCATCTTTCATCTTGATCTTCTTATTTTATCTACTACTTTACACTTTACTCTCCCGTCTCAGTGGCCTATTATTATTTCTGGAAGCCACTTCTGGCACTGGTAACAGAGTTTTAGTAAGAATATTCTTTCTCTCACATGATACTTTGTCTTTAAGGGCAATTGGATGCTTCAGGATTGTCGTTGTTTATATGAATTTTGTTTCTGTTATTTCTTTTTGTTTCCCTAAGTGAAATATTTTTCCAACATAAAAACATCCATAAAGTGACTTGGAGGTCCCCAGATAAAACCATAGAAAACCAAATCGAGCACATACTAATAAACAACAAATGGAAACAATCACTGCAAAATGTGCGAGCAAGGAAAGGAGCAGATGTAGGAAGTGATCACAATCTTCTGGCAGCAAAAATAAAACTAAAATTAAAGAATGCCAAAGTTGGAGAACACAGAAAAGCACGTTTTGATACAGCAAAACTGAAAGACTAGCAAACAAAGAATGAATTCTCAATAGTACTTAAGAACCGCTTCAGTGTCCTACAAGACGAAGCAGAAATGTCCATAATAGAGTTCAATAAAAACACTACAGGAAACGGCAAAAGAGGTGCTGGGATATCGGAAAAGAAGAAAAGAGGAATGGTTAAGCAAGACCACGTGGGAAAATATAGAACAAAGAAAGGAAATCAAGAAAAAAATTACTGAACACCACATCTCAAAGGCTAAAAGAATAGGTTTTAAGTAATTATGCACAAAAAGACAAAGAAGTGAAGGAATCATGCCGTCAAGATAAACGTCAATACTAGCAGAAGCTGCAGAGAAAGCAGCATGTGCAAATGACATGAAAACCATAAAGAAAATCACAAAGCAGATGAAACTTCAGCACAAGTTGTGAGAGTGCAATAAGGACACATAGAGGACAACTCGTCAGTGGAGAAAAAATAAAAAATTGAAAGATGGGAGGAACACTTTAACACACTACTAAACAGAACACAAGCAGCACAAGCAATAGACATACCTGAAGCAAAAGCGGAACTAAACATCAATACAGGACCAGTAACAATAAGTGAAGTAAAGGAGACAATAAAGAACCTAAAATTAGACAGGGCACCAGGTGAAGATGAAGTAACTGCTGAGATGTTGAAAGCAGAAGAAACAGAAACACCAAAACACCTCCGCCGGATACTACAACAAACGTGGGATCTAGAAAAAACTCAAGAGAAGTGGAAAACTGGGCTTATAGTAAAATTACCAAAGAAGGGTGACCTCAGAGATTGGGGGAACTGGAGAAGAATTACCCTCCTGCTACTCACCAGTAAAGTATCATGCAGAATAATCATCAACAGAATTGTACCAGCACTTGAGGGAAAACTTCGGAAAGAGCAGGCAGGATTTAGGAAAGGAAAATCATGTATAAACCACACATTTGTACTTAGGCAAATATTAGAGCAGGCAAATGAATGGCATAGCACAACATATGCACTGTTTATAGATTTTGAGAAAGCCTTTGACAGTCTCATCAGAGATGCGCTGTGGAAAATTCTAAGATGGCATGGCCTCCACCATAATATAGTGAATGTAATCAAAGCCCTATACGAGGGTTTTCAGTGCAAAGTGATCTGTGAAGAACATACCTCCACCAGCTTTAGGGTACAAACAGGAGTGAAGCATTATTTATCTTGGCAGTAGACTGAATGAAAGAGGCAACATCAGACTAGCGCAGAGGATTACAACGGACCCTTGACACAGTGCTGGAGGACCTTGACATTGAGGACGACATTTGTCTACTATCAAGCAGCCACAAAGATATGCAAGATAAAATAGACAAGCTAACTCAGAATGCAAACAACATAGAACTAAAGATCAGCGTAGGAAAGATAAAGTTAATGAAGCAAAATGTGAACAACAGAAATGTACTCAAAGTAGATAGCAAGTTAGTGGAGAAAGTCAATGAATTTATATACCTTGGCAGTAGAGTGGTAGAAAATGGAGACAGCACAGAGGACATCAACAGCAGACTTACTAGAGCTAACCAGGCTTTTGCAATGCAGCAGACTATATCGAAATCTAAAAACACTCAGCATGAAGAGGAAAGTCAGGATATTTAAGAGTAATGTTCTAAGTGTACTGCTCTGTGGAAGTGAATGCTGAACAATCACCAAAACCATAGAAAACAAGTTGAATTCTTTCCAGACTAAATGTTTACGAAGAATTAGGAAAATATTTTGGCCAAACACAATAAGAAATAACATCTTGTTGGCAGAAATGCAGATGAAGCCACTGACAACAATTATTGAGGAAAGACGCTGGCGATGGTTGGGACGTGTGCTCCAAATGACTGGCAATTCACTACCAAAAATAGCACTAAGATGGACACCACAGGGAAACAGAAGTAAGGGTAGACCAAAAGAGACACGGAGAAGAGCAATAGAGAGGATTTGAGTAAGAGCGTAAAAAAAGGCAAACGACAATCATTTGTGGAAAACCCTTGCGGAAGCCCAATGTGCCCTAGGCACTTAAGGTTCAGAGAGAACAAACGAATGAACATACTTTATTTTCAAAGGGTTAAGAAATGGGCACGCAGGCCCGTCTAACATTCTGCCCTTCATCATACAGCTTTCACTCAGTCAAAGTCAGTCAGCGTTTGTTAATGAGCATAATAATCATGAAGACACATTAAATGATTACATAAATAAATAATAAACTTATCTCGTGTACACACACTCTACACTCTGATTTATGCAAGAACATGAAATAAACTTTCATTCTTACACTCATTCAAAACTAACAAATTAATAGAAAAACAGTATTTAAACAAATTTACAACACTCAAGCCATACTTTAAACTACTTTAAACTATGCTTAGGGAGGCATATAGTCCATAAGTTATAAGAACGAATATTACTTATAAGTTTTACGTGAATTGGTAGGGCATTTCAAAGGTTGGCAGCTGAGTAAGATAAGCTTTTTTTAAACATGTCAAGCCTTGGTTTTGAGAGAATACAATTGCTTAAGCGTTGACTGTGTTTTGGGCTGGATTTGAACAACGACCACAGATAGGGTGGAGCATTGTGCCATAGAATTTTACGAATTAACTTGGCCTTGTTGAAAAGAAATCTCTTCTTGAGGGGTATAATGCATGTTTGTCATCTATAAGTTTTACTGCTCGTTTTTGACGTGAGTAAAGTCTTTTCATGTTTGACATGGAACAACCATTCCAGACTGTGGAACAGTAGTCCAAGTGTGTTTGTATCTGTGATATGTGGTATATTTTTCAGGTGTCTATGTCAAGAAAATGTTTAATTTGAGTAAATTGGTAAACTTTTTGTGCAATGAGTTCGGTTAGATTGTCTATATCATGATTCCAGCTGAGGTGGTGGTCAGTCATGAGACCTAGAGTTTATGTTCCCTAATATTCTCTATCTGTGAAGTTTCAGCATAGAACTGTAGTGTTGTTGTTGGTGAATTTGTTCATTTCTGTCGAGGGAGAGAGAGAGAGAGAGAGTGAAAGAGAGAGAGAGAGAGATGTGAAATAATTACGCTATCAAAACATTTAAATTATTCACTTCATTAAGACATTTCCTACGAATCAGGATAGTTAGTTGGTTAGTTGGTTGGTTGGTTGGTTGGTTGGTTGGTTGGTTGGTTGGTTGGTTGGTTGGTTGGTTGGTTGGTTGGTTGGTTGGTTCAGACAGTTGACCACGAATATTGATACCTGTTTGATGGTGATTAACCAAACGTATTGTATCACACCGAAAGACATCATATTTAGTAACTCCAGTTTTAACCTCCATCCCAGTAAGTCTTGACAAACTCCTAGAGCTAGCTTCTGCAGAAAAACACTTTAATGCTTTCATTTACGCAGCAACATGAGGTCATAATTTTAAAAGGCGTAACATGAGGTAAAACAACATAGAACCTAATACGTGTAAGGACTCTATTCCTTTTTCCCAGCTTTTTAGGTTGCGACGTTTGTGTAATGAAGATTTGGATTTCCAGGATCAAGGCAATAAAATGCTAGATTTCTTCCGTCAACGCGGCTATCCAGAACATGTTCTCTCGTCATCTTGGAACCGCATCAACCATATATCGCGGCAACAATCCTTCACTCCTAAACCGCACTGTAGCTCGAACAGAGTTAAACTGGTACTCACGTACCACCCTCATAGTTTAGCAGTTAAAAACATACTGTTTTGCCATCTCCATCTCCTCCAGATCGAGCCTGATACACGTGAACTTTTTGGGAAACCCCCACTGGTAGCCTACAGACGGGACAAGAACCTCGGGGACATTTTAATTCGTAGTCATCTTAAGACAGATGACACTTTTTATGGTACCAGACGTTGTGGACGCCGTTGATGCAACACTTGTCCGTTTGTTGTCGAGGCCAGCCAGATCTCCTTCCCTAAGTCCACGTTGTACTTCACGCAATGTTATTTATGCTATCATGTGCAAACGTTGTGGTTTGATGTACATAGGTGAGACTGGCTTACGCTTAGGAGATCGATTTCGCCAGCATCTAGCATCTCAGTGATATTTCTAAGAGGGCCTGGACACCTGTGGCTAAACATTTTTGCCTTAGCAACCACAGGGGAAAACAGGACATTTCTGTTAGTGCGATCCGCTCTTGTTCTGCTGATGTACGATCTCGGAGGGTCCTAGAACAACGCCTTATTTTCCAGACTGGCTGTCTCCACCCAGCTGGAATTATCAATGTCTTCAGCTTTCTGTAACTTATTTAGTTTTCCACTTCCCTTTTTTTACTCTACTTTCTTTCTCCTAGCTACCCCTCCCTACCGCCACCCTCTTTTCTTCTCTGGCAACATATTGGTGTTTATCGGGTCTTGTCCTATTCACCAGTTTCACATTTTCTCCCTGCAGGTATTTATGTTCTTCATTCATTATCTCTCCGCTTCACCTTTTCCCTCCCCCCGCCCCCGACACCTTCTTCTCTAGCGGCTATCATGTTTCTATTGCCTTTCCCCCCACCCTTTCTACCACTTGTTTTCCTCCTCTCTCTCCACCTCTTCTTTACGATTGACTCTATCGGGTATTCTTTGTTGTGGTCCGCTTGGTCCTTCTAAGACACACACTTCTCTGCTTTTTACTTCTGGAGGAGGCAATATTAAGATAAGATCTTCGTTTTTTGTTGTTGTCTTGTTGTGCATGTAATCCTCGAAAAAGGCTCACGTCGAAATATCGGATGTTGTATGTTTTTCATTTATATATTCTCATACTTTCTATTCGTTTTTTCTCACTTTACTCACTCCCTCCCTCACTTTGTAAAACTGCACCATACACCTCTATTTACCTTTTTTATTTAAACCAGTTTTATTGCAGTCGTCATCCCTTTTATCTAGAACCTAATGGGATACAAAAACAAAAAAGTGACATAAATAAGAAAATAGTATATAAATATGGGTTAAAAATAAAATTACGTATTGCCACAAAATACAAACATTACGTATATAACAAAATATAAGCAGTGATGGATTAACGGAAAAAAAGTTCCTGATTGACATTCTTTGGGTTTAACAAGCTTGGCTGTCAGTGTGGGTTCTTTCGATAACGACTCTGCAGGTTCTGTCGTTTGTGCTGGTACTGTATTCCAGGTTGTTCTATGTCGTCCTTGCAAGATGTTTTAGTAGTACTTAAGAAGGGCTAGGACCTCTCTGAAGACAGTGAAACTATGCTCCCAGGCAAGGCCGTAGTGTAAAGGTTATCCAAAAGCTCATGAATTTTGTCAGCTAATGTCACGTTCTGTGTGAGTAGCTTCTGCTGCTTTCGATACAGGTTCTATCTCATTTAAGATAAAAAATAGAACCCGGTCACATCTTTCGCTAAACGTCATTCATCACTACTGGCTTACATTCTCCCAAGAAAATGCGATATTGGTTATTGCCATCAAAATGTAGTAAAGACCTCCAGTGCTCCTTCACAGTCATTGATGTTTTCAGTCACATCTTTGAAAGTTGTCAACAGACAGAATGCCTTGAACGTCGCCATTATACCTTGATTCACTGGCTATTTGGCGGGAAAACAAATGACCTTGACATCTAAGTGGTTGTTAGGGACGTACTGAAGACTATCTGACTGACCGGGGCTACTGTTCAGGACCAGTAAAACTTTCTTAGGCAAATTACTGGGTCTACAAAACTTGGAAACCTCTTGAAAAAGTGTTGGAAGAACCATGCACTAATAATATAGTTTGAGTAATCAACATCTTCTTATTATGATGCCAAAAGAAGCAGAAAACGTGTTTTCAGTTCCCTTTACTACCCTTGGTATCTTCGAAGAGCACACAAAGTCGGCTTTGATCTTAACTATCCTAGTGGACAGCTTCCTATATGCAATGTCAGACGATCCTTTCATGTCTTGAGGAACTTGTTTCTTCGCACACGATATAGGTTCGAGATGGTTTCCTCTTCTAATAAAATCATGTTTGTCCACATTAAATACTAAATCAAGTGTGTATTTGTCTTCATATATACCTTTCTGAAATTTGACGGCTTACTCGTTTTCCGTTGCAGTTTTTGCACTTGCATCGTCTGCATTCACCTTGACATGAAATTTTCATCGACATTTGATAACCTAAGAAAATATTCCTTACTTACCACAAATGTTTCACTGCCACGACTGTAAATTTGAAACGGTGTAATCAGAAGTATAGTATTCGAGATCTACCTCTACATAAAGAGATTTTTTCAGTGGTTCTCATCTCTTTTTTGTCGTTGGATACAAGAAGTCGTTTCGCTACGGTTCATCTCACTACACTGCAAAAAATCTTCATACATTTTTAATATTCTTTAAAATTCAGATTAACCGGACTGCTGCATTCAACCAACTTCTGTTATCTATAAGTACCATTTCAATAAATAAGGCCATTTCTTTATATAATATTTAATTAACAGTAGCAGTGTACAGTCAAAGTGAAAACTGAGTCACGTGTTGTCTTCTTATATGTTCTCTTTTTTGCTTCACTTTCTCTCGGTTCGTGTCAAGTCTCCTCACTCGTAGGACTGAACTTTACATTAACGTACACTTTTTCAATCCTTAATTCATCACATAGTCGTGTGTGCACTGTAGCCCGGTGTGCTTTGTCCTGAAAACAGGTGTCCTGCGTCTTCATTCAGTGTTTCGTTTGATTGTTTTCATTATTTTTGCCCTTTTCACTTTTCCTGAGTATGAAAAATCGAATGGCAAGATCAGTCAGGACTTAACTGGGAGAAAAACCAACCAGCTTGGGTTATGTTCTCATAGTGTAAAATGAAAGCACTAATCTGGAATCTGTTACAGAGAACCCACATAAAGGTACTAAACTCGTAAATGAATTGCAAAACAAAACCGGGCTTTTCATCACAATGAATATAGCCATTGAAGTCATTTAACATTACCACCCATTGCAGAGAACCGTTCTTTTGAATATGTTGTGTTATGTGCAGTACGTGTGTTATTCAAATTATACAGCTGTTTTTAAATCAATATTTACACATGTGAATGGAAAACGTAGATGAGCGTATATGATGGACAGAACAGCGAAGAGAATACCGATCACTGATGGCTACGACAATATCTACTAGCGAGTTGTGCTTCTAAAACTCACCAAAGTTTGATCACAACCTCTCGGGACTTGTCGGTATCGATGTGCTCCCCATAGATGTATTGTTCCTCAGAACCTTGGTCT
Organism: Achatina immaculata; assembly: GCA_009760885.1. Taxonomy (NCBI): domain Eukaryota; kingdom Metazoa; phylum Mollusca; class Gastropoda; order Stylommatophora; family Achatinidae; genus Lissachatina; species Lissachatina immaculata. The sequence goes on from CM019696.1 coordinate 20,196,424, forward strand.
TTGTGACAATCCAATGGAATTAGAAACGCAACCGTAGCCAGTTCCAAATCTAGGGGAATGCCTGTCTTGAGCATACCCATCACAACATTAGCTGTGAAGAATAATTGAAATGTGCAGTTATAAATTAAGCAGCTAAGCAACCAGTAAACAAACAAACCAGCAAATCAACTAACCAGTTAACAAAACAATCAACTAGCCAAACAGTAAAGAAAGAGAAGCAGCTAACCAACCAACCACACAACCAACCAAGCCAACAGCTAGTCAACTATCCAAGCAAATAGAGAAAACAACGAACAACTTAACTAACCAATCAACCAAGTAACTAATTAAGTAGCTACCTAGCTATTCAATCAACCAAAGTTAATCACCTAGTTAATGAGCTATCCCACCAAACTTCTAAGTAATCAACAAACAATAAGCTATTTCACCAACCAACCAGCCAAACAGCTAACTAATCAATCAACAGTGAGCTTTCCCACCAACCAACAAACCAACCAACCAAACAACTAACTAATCGGTCAACAAACGAGTACAGAGTTTGTAATCTTAATTCACTGTGCATACCTATTTATCGCTGAATGTACTAAATATGTATCATATACTAGTACTGCAGGATCCATAGAAATGAGACTTTAACATACCTCTCCACTTTACATTGCTGCCAGACAAAGTAATGGACAGCTTTTATTCCAAAGTTGGCATAATAATCATACCTTTTCTTCGCTCTTACTACAAAGACGATATGTTTATTATCTCTTAAAGCACTGTTAATACCCCTTATCAGGCTCTATTCATACATTCAAACTATTGAAAACAAAAGTAGGAACTGCATTATTGGTGAGCGAGCACACAGTTGTAAGGTTTCAGTTTATACCTTAATCAAACAAAAACATACAGGACAAAGAAGCAAGGAAAAAAAGATAAAATCTAAATTCACATTAATGTTATACAACAAATGAGAATGAAAGTAAAAAAGAGAGTGGGGTGCACTTAGCTGTATCTTGGAGGAAGCTGAGTAGGGTGCACTTAGCTGTATCTTGGAGGAAGCTGAGTAGGGTGCACTTAGCTGTATCTTGGAGGAAGCTGAGTAGGGTGCACTTAGCTGTATCTTGGAGGAAGCTGAGTAGGGTGCACTTAGCTGTATCTTGGAGGAAGCTGAGTAGGGTGCACTTAGCTGTAGCTTGGAGGAAGCTGAGTAGGGTGCACTTAGCTGTAGCTTGGAGGAAGCTGAGTAGGGTGCACTTAGCTGTATCTTGGAGGAAGCTGAGTAGGGTGCACTTAGCTGTAGCTTGGAGGAAGCTGCGCCTAAGAGTGCGCTTAAAGTAACTTTGTGGAAATAAAAGCTAAATAATGAATCATTATGTAAAAACCTTTGAATGACACACAAATCTGTATAAACATCCACATGTAAACATTTTAGGACTCGTTTTCTAACATTCATTGATAAGGATGTGTTGGTTAATATGTTTCTCATTCTCTGAAATGCAGTCTTTGCTTGGCCTGTTCTGTTCCTAATTTCTGTTCTGCATTTCCCATCTGAAGTTATTACTGCTCCAAGGTATTTGAATGTTATACTTCAAGAATTACATCGAAATTATGTAATTTGTCTTGAAGGTTTCTAGTGTACTCTATTAAGACTACGGAACATTACAGACTATTCGTCTGAAGATCAGTGGTAGTGCCGGCTGAAGTAATAAAGCAATATTAAACAACCACAACAAATCTTCTTGTTCAAAGGTGACAGTTTATTCAGCTAGAGTGCCGTAAGTGACCATACGAAAGTGGTTTTCAAAATACAATATAAAACATGACAGATAATTAACAGTGCAACATGAAAATAAAATAAACGTTTTAGAACTGTAACGTTAAAAACGGCCACAGCGTGACATACGCGACAATCACCGTCATTCAAGATCCAGAATTATAAGGCACTGTTATCATTGCAATTTATTATTACACCAGCAGTGGGGTCACCCGGCCACTGAAAATGGGTGCCAGAGAAATCTGGGACGGTGATTGCGGCCAGGTGTGATAGTAACCACTTCACTCTTCCGTGTGCCGGAAGTCTTCGAAATATGAGCCTAACACCGTATCCCAAATATGCCCCAATGGCATGGAAACGTGAATTTTATATATTCCTTTAGGACCTCGGCCGTAATTAAGAATGGTCGTATGTCGACGCATGACTGTACATGCCCTTTAAGTACTTTATAGCAAATAATTAATGTGAAAAATACTAATTATTTTCAAATGAGTGCATCTATGAACTGATTTTATTTATCACTTGAGTGACTTCAGTGATTGATTTTATTTATCACTTGAGTGACTTGATCTCTACCACAAACTTGATCTCTACCACAAACTTGATCTCTACCACAAACTTGATCTCTACTTGAAAAGGTCCTTAGCTCTCGGTCTACTAACTCAGTGGTGCTAGTTAAGTTCCAGTGTCTTCTTTATTATTATTATTATGATTATTATTATTATTATTATTAGTAGTAGTAGTAGTAGTAGTAATAGTAGTAGTAGTAGTAGGAGTAGTAGTAGTAGTAGTAGTAGTAGTAGTAGTAGTAGTAGTAGTAGTAATAGTAGTAGTAGTAATAGTAGTAGTAGTACTTTCAGCGTTATCATTATTGTTAGGATTGTTATTGATAAGTCGAATGTAATTAAGAAACGAAGTAAATAACTTGAGAACCAGTGGGAGAGAACTCCCATTGCATTTGTAGTTCTTCTTCTTCTTCTTCTTCGTTCACTTCTACCACCAAAAACCGCACTGTGAACCTACTGAATTCACGCATGTGGTCCTCGTTAGGTCCCGTGGTCCCCTGTGTGGTCCAAAATAGACCACACGAGATCCACGAAAGGACCACAAGGGATTCAGAGTGTCACAGTGCTTTAGCCTGTATTCTTGGTGGGTCTCGGAAGCGGGATTGCGTGACACCGTGGTTTTCATTGCACCAGTTTAGTCTAGGGTTGGACTTTCTCACCGGAAGACCTCGACGTGTTTAGGATATCAGTGCATCCCCGCTGGGTGAGAGGCGGTAGCCCACCCAGGCCAGAGTTGGACTTTCTCACCGGAAAACCTCGACGTGTTTTGAGATACCCGTGTATCACCGCCGGGTGAGAGGTGGTTGCCCATCCAGTCCAGGGTTGGACTTTCTCACCGGAAAACCTCAGCGTGATTAGGATACGCAAACATCCCCGCCGGGTGAGAGGTGGTTGCCTATCTAGACTTCCCTGGTCCAGTGTCTCCGACTTCAGCATTTTACGGTCGTGGCCGCTACCCTTCCTAGTTGTGACCAGGATGGAGCTTTTGTCCAGGAGGACGAATCCTCGCCACTAGTGACTTCTACCCCTGGGTTGAGCCGGTTTAGGCATTATCCCAGTATGGGCGTGTTTGGGACGGGACCGACCTCTAGAGCAGAGGTACTGTGACATGCATAGCCTTCAAGATTCACCCCTGGTATGATCCGGTTTAGGTAAAATTCACCGGTATGGGTGTTTATCAGGCGTTACCGACCTCTAGAGCGGAGGTGGCATGATATGTCTAGCCATCAAGTTCCACCCCTGGTGTGTGCCGGTTTAGGCATATTTCACAAGTGTAGGTGTATTTCGGACGTGGGCGGCCTCTAGAGCAGAGGTGCCGTGGTATAGCTCTCGTAGCGATACTACTGGATATACCGGTTAAACTTCACTTTCCACCACCTTTTCCCATCGGCTCCGCACAGCAACCTTTATTTCTTTTCCGCATTTACTTCCTTAACCGGGAGGAGCTTCACTCCACGCACGGCATTTGAAGAGTCTCGCCAGCAGTGAGCATTTGTAGTAATATTACAACAAGATGCTCAGAGGACTTTATTAGAATTTTATTCCAGGCTGGATAATTAGAAATGTAAAGATGGAAATGGAAAGGATGAAGATCAACATATTAGGAATGAGTGAAGTTAGATGGGCAGGTGCAGGGAAGATAAAATCAGATAAATATACAATAATATATTCAGGAAGTGAGAAACATGAACAAGGAGTAGGAATTATATTTGATGAACAAACGGCAATGACAATTGTAGGATATTTGAACATCTCGGACCGAGTCCTGCTAGCCCAACTGAAAGTAAAAAAGTAAAGATAGTCCCATAGCAATTATGCCGTAGGGGGTGAAGCGTTAGAGACCTCATTATGCTGGGTCATCAGCGTGTGAGGTAGGGTGACCAGTTCCTTTCCTCGCTGCCTTTACTTCCCAGATTTTCTCTGGTACCCATTTTACGAGGCTGGGTCGACCTCGGGGCCGTATTGGTCGGAAAAAAAAATCCTGCTCAGCTGGGGATTCGAACCTTCGACCATTTGGTTGCTAGACGAGTGCTCTAACCACTACGCTAGCCGGCCAACTGAAAGGACACCCAATAAACATAAATATTATACAAGTGTATGCTCCAACATCTGAAAATTCTGAAGAAAATGTACAGCTATTTTATAATGACATAGAGACAGCACTAAAACACACAAAGTCACATGAAGTTACCATAGTCATGGGAGATTTTAATGCCAAAGTTGGTAAAGGAAGAACTTCAGACATCGTTGGTGACTATGGACTGGGAGAGAGGAATGACAGAGGTTATAAATTAACTGAATGGGCAAGAATACATAGCATGGTTGTAGGAAACACCTGGTTTAAACAACATCCTCGAAGAAGGCAACGTGGTGCAGCCCAGACAAAAAGACTTTTAACCAGATAGACTACATATTAATCAACAAACGATTCCACAATGCATTACTGACAACAAAAACCATGCCAGGAGCTGACTGCAATAGTGACCATGATCCACTCTGTGGAAAAGTTATAATAAAGCTAAAGAAAGCAGGCAGAAAAGTGAGAAACATCAAACTGAATATAGAACTTCTTAAAAATGACCAAGAACTGCGAGAACAATACAAAGTTATTATAACAAATAGATACAATGCAATAGCAAAGATAAATAGTATAGATGAACAATGGGAAATGTTAAGAGATTCTATCCACCAAACTGTTAAGGAGATAATACCACCAAAAAAGGAAGCCTCTAAAAATAAATGGATGACAGACGACAACTTAGGACTGATGGACAAGAGGAGGAGAGGAGTAAAAATAACGAGGAAAAATATAGCAAGATAAATAAAGAAATAAGACGCAAATGCAGAGAAGCAAAAGAAGTGTGGTTAAATGAACAGTGCAGACAGATAGAGGACTTTCATAATAAAGACAGCAAAAACATGCACAAACGAATTAATGAACTCACAGGCAGGAAAACAAAATATTCCACAGGATGCCTGAAATCGAAAGGAGGTAAAATGTTAATGGGAAAAGAAGACATTGTGGACAGGTGGACAGAGTATATCGATGAGCTATATGGAGGAGAAAGACCAGAATTAACACCAGATACTGAAAACTGTGATGGACCGCCAATACTTGAAGATGAAATCATAGATGCCATCAAACACATGAAGAAAGGAAAAGCGACTGGGCCTGATAATATAACAATAGAAGAAATAGAAGCACTAGAGGAGACAGGAATAAAAATAATAACCAAGTTACTGAATGACATTTACAACAGTGACCTGATTAAATCCACGTTTATAGCACTACCAAAGAATCCAGGTGCAAAGGAATGTGATGACCACTGGACTATCAGCCTCTCATGTCACATAAAGAAAGTACTTCTGAAAATTACTATGAGAAGAACAAAAAGATAAAAATGGAAATAGCAGATGAACAGTTTGGATTTGTTGAAGGAAAGAGAACACACAATGCCAATTATGCTTTACGAACACTAACAGAAAGAGCTTTAGAAGTACAGAAAGATCTCTACTTATGCTTCATTGATTACACCAAGACATTTGACAAGGTGAAACATAATTAAATTATTAAAATGCTTGAAGACATCAATACAGATGGCAAAGACCTGAGGATTGTAAAACATCTATACTGGCAGAAAGAAGCAGCAATTCGAGTTAAAATAGAATTGGAAAATATCAACCTATAAAACAAGGGTTGCGACAAGGATGTGTACTATCTCCAGACCTTTTTTCTCTGTATAGCGAGAATATTCTAAGAACAATCATCACAGAACCAGGCATAAAAATTGGAGGATACAATATTAACAACCTTTGATATGCTGACGACACAGTACTGATAGCTGAGAACCAATAAGACATGCAAAATCTCTTGGATAAAGTCGTCAAAGAAAGTGAACAGAAAGGCCTTACTTTGAACATCAAAAAGACAGAGACTATGGTTATATCTAAGAAACAGAATCCACCAGCATGCAGTATTAAATTAAACGGAACTATTCTAAAGCAGGTGGAGAAATTCAAATACCTTGGAGCAGTAATAACTTCAGACTGGAAATGCAGAACAGAAATTAGGAACAGAATAGGCCACGCAAAGACTGCATTTCAGAGAATGATAAACATATTAGCTAACACATCTTTATCAATGAGTGTTAGAAAACGAGTCCTAAAATGCTATATTGAACCTCTCTTGTTATATGGAAGTGAATCATGGACAATAGGCAAGTCTGCATAAAAATCATTGGAAGCAGCAGAAATGTTGTTTATTAGAAGAATGTTGCGAATCCCCTGGACAGCAAAAATAACTAATGAAGAATGTATGAGAAGAGCTGGAGAGACAAAAAAACCTTGTCAAAAAGATAAGAGAGAGACAATGTACTTTCATAGGACATGCAATGAGAAGAGGGGGTATTGAAAATATTATATCTTATATCTTATATCCTTCCCGTGCCGTTAGACGTCACATAGGGCTCGCAAAGTAGTTCGCCAATTTTTCCTGTCTTCGGCGAGTCTTTCAACCTCATCAAAGGATGTTATGCCTGTTAACTTGGCCTCTTTTAATAATGTCCTCTTTAGAGTTTCACGCGGTCTGCCCCTTTTTCTTCGGCCTGTTGTGTTCCACTTGATAGCTTGTTTTGGGATTCTCTGATCATTTCTTCTCATCAAGTGACCAACATATGTCCATCTCCTTTTCCTGATCACCCGTGAGACTGGTTGTTGTTCAGTCATCTGTCTTATCTCTGCATTGTTCTTGAATTCATTCCACTTGATGCCGAGTATTTTCCTTAGGCATTTGTTTTCAAAAGAGTCTAATTTCTTTTCTATTTCTTTAGTTGTTTTCCAGCTTTCGCATGCATAAATGAGGGTGGATATTACATTTGAATTGAATAGTCTTAACTTGGTTTTTGTGCTTATAACTTTTGAATTCCATATGTTCTCAACAGAATATTATAACAACAGGTAAAATAGAAGGAAGAAGATGAAGAGGAAGACCAAGAGAAATGATACTGGACAGTCTGACGGGATGGTGCGAGAGGAGATCACCAAATGAACTGATGGCCTGCATGAAGGATCGGGTACTCTGGAGAAGCATAATAGCCAACGCCAGTCGGCACGGCACCTGATGATGATGATGCTCAGAGGAGTAATCAAACTAAGTAGATACCAGAAATACAAAACATAATGAAAAGAGAGAACACAGTAGGAGTTGAGAATGAACGAATCCCTGACACCTACAGCACGAAATAAGTAATGGACTGCATAATACCCCCCCTCAATAACAATTGAATAGACAGAATAACACAATGGCTCAACAGAATTAGTGACAGGACTGACATGTTTATCTTAGAACTCAACGTGGACATGTGAAGAGGTTAGTCGACCAAACCAATAGATAATCAAGGGAAGGGCTTATCCCAGATCTCAATTTGTACGCAAAAATGTCAGCTGAAGGAAGGATGACAACAAAGTTGGGGCTTCGGTGCCGACTTATCCCGGAGTTCAGTCAGAACGCATAAAGAGACCAGCTAGGGACCAAGGGGAGGAGCTTAGCCATCAACATGACAGCTGGAAAATGGACTTATAAGAGGAGAGAGAGACAGAACGAGACGGAGACAGACAGAGGAAGATAGAATCGGTCAGTGAGAGTAAAAAAAGTAGTAAGATCCGATCAAGGAAAGACCTCTAGATGTAGCTATTCACTAGCTGTTGATCTAGTGCAGCGTAGAGTTACGCATTTCCGGTCAGGCTGTGTATAGAATATGGCTTGACTTTGAATTTGTGGACAAAGATTTTGTCCTTCAGCGACGAAACCAATGGATATTATTTCCTATGGTATCTTATTCCAAATTATGTTGTCAGTAATACATGTGTGACCTTATTTGTCAGAACTAGATGGATTCCTTAAACTTATTCAGCGGACTTAGTCAAGTGAATCTCGTAATATTTGTGAAGCCTATTCAGACAAGGAAAGTCGTGTGTCAAGCTAACATCCCACAGCGTCTACCTAAGATTTGAATGAAATACGATGACTTTAACTAATTGCTTGCAAAACTGACCTGCCATATCAAATGCTGTCCCTGCCCTAGTTCAACTTCAGACGGGTAAAACGAATAAATTCGAAGTAATTGTTTTAGTTCAAGAATTACATCGAAATTATGTAATTTGTCTTCAAGGTTTCTAGTGTACTCTAGTAAGACTACGGAACATTACAGACTATTCGTCTGACGATCAGTGGTAGTGCCGGCTGAAGTAATAAAGTAATATTATACAACCACAACAAATCTTCTTGTTCAAAGGTGACAGTTTATTCAGCTAGAGTGCCGTAAGTGACCATACGAAAGTGGTTTTCGAAATACAGTATAAAACATGACAGATAATTAACAGCGCAACATGAAAATAAAATAAACGTTTTAGAACTGTAACGTTAAAAACGGCCGAAGCGTGACATACGCGACAATCACCGTCATTCAAGATTCAGAATTATAAGGCACTGTTATCATTGCAATTTATTATTATACCAGCAGTGGGGTCACCTGGCCACTAAAAATGGGTGCCAGAGAAATCTGGGACGGTGATTGGGGCCAGGTGTGATAGTAACCACATCACTCTTCCGTGTGCCGGAAGTCTTCGAAATATGACCCTAACACCGTATCCCAAATATGCCCCAATGGCATGGAAACGGGATTTTTACCTGTATATATATATATATATTGAATTGAATAATCTTAAATTGGTTTTATTTCTTAAAACTTTTGAATGCCATATGTTCTCAAGATTTTTTAAGAACAATGCTGCTTTTGCAATTCGAATTCCAACTTCTTTCCTTGTGTCACCATCCTAGTCTATGTAGCTGCCAAAGTATGCAAATTTGTTTACTTCATCAACAACTTTTCCTTCTACGTATTTTTTTCTTCTTGATGAATGAGAAGTTTCATTATTTTCATTTTGTCTTTGTTAATTTCAAGATCTATTTTGCTAGCCAATGAAGACAGGGAATCTGTCTTTTCCTGCATCGATTTCACATTGTCACTGATAAGAGTTATGTTATCTGCAAAATCAAGATCTTCTATTTGGATCCCATCTACTCAATCAATGCCTGTTTTACCAGTAAATCATCTTTTCATTATAAAGTCTATGGCAGTTCCAAAAAACAACTGAGATAATATATATCCTTGTTTCACGCCTGTTTCAGTCTGAAACCATTCGCTCACTCATTCTTCTGTCTTGACTGCAAAAACATATCTGTTGTAGAGATCTCTAATGATGTTGACAATTTTAGATGGTATTCCATACAGTCTTAATTTTATCCACAATGAATCTCTGTGTATGCTATCAAATGCTTTTTTTTAAGTCTATAAAGTTCAGGATTAATGGTTTTTTGCTTTTCAATATGTTCTTCAAGTATTATTCTTAGAGCACAGATCTGGTCAAGACAGCTTCTCCCTTTTCGAAATCCTGGATGTTTTTCTCTCACTGCAATATCCGCTACATCTTTAATTCTGTTCAGAGTCACTTTACAAAACATCTTTGACACAAATGATAGTAAGGTTACACCCCTTCAGTTATTGCAATCACTGAGCTTGCCTTTTTTTAGAGGGGGGGGGGGGAGGAGGGGGTATCTTAACAATGATTCCCTTTTTTCCAGCTAGAAGGGACTTTTTCTTCTTTCCAAATTTTATTAATCATTCTTTGTAGTTGGCTCATATTTCACTGTTAATACCTTTTAACATGTCGGGTGTTATTTCATCTTCACCTGCAGCTGTGTTGTTAGCCATTAGAGTCACTGCTGTTTCAATTTCAATCAGTGTAACTCCATCTAAGTTGACATTTAGTTGTGGGACTGGTAAATCGGTTGCAGGATTTATTAATTCATTTGGGTGTGGTCGACTAAGTATTTTTTTGAAGTATTCGGCCCATCTTTATATAATTTAAAATTTCTGGCAGCCGCGCTAGCACAATAGATTAGTCATTCGCTTGCCGACCAGAATCCGGTTTCGATTTCCATTCACTACAGTGGCGGTCAAACCGTGGCTGGCAAAAAACTTCCGAGGTTCACTCAGCCTTGAGAAAAACTGAGCACTAGGGTTAAAGCTCTGAGAAAGAAGACGTTGCAGTGGCCATATACTTGTCTGTTGTTCAGACAAACCAGGTTTCCTACCCAAAGTTCATGATATCAGTTCTGGAGAGCTTTACCTGCACTTCTCGCAATGTCATTTATGCCATTATGTGCAAGCATTGTGATATGATGTATATAGGGGATACTGGCTTACGCTTAGGAGATCGATTTCGCTAGCATCTGAACGACAAATCCAGAGGGCACTGACACCGGTCGCCAAGCCCTTCTGTCAGATAATTTATCAAGGGAAAGGGGACACTGTAACTGCTGTACGTTCCTGTTCTTCTGATGCACGCTTCCCGAAAGCTCTGGAACAGCGCCTTATTCTCCAGACAGGCTGTCTACACCCAGATGGAATGAACAAAATTTCAACTTTTTAAAAACTACCTTGTTGTTACCGCCTTCTGTTTCTACTACTAGTTTTATATTTCTTCGCTTTGGTGATGGTAGTTTACTGCAAAATTTCACATGTCATCTGAAAGTCTGTTTGTAGACACTGAGCTTGGAAATCTCATACTCTCACAACTAGTATATGTGGTCTCAGTTACGATGTTCTGTTCCATCCCCCTACACCCTCCGCTCACCCATGACCACCTAGAAACAGCTTCTTTACTGGCTTTTCTTAGAAAATGAATTGTTGGGTATTTCATCACTCTTCGTATTTTTGTTGTATATTTCCCGTTACTATCACACTTTCACTGCTACGTTGTGCTGTGTTTGATGATGAGGCACATGAAACTGGTTGGCAGATAACTGAAAATTCTCAAATATCTTATTTCACAGAACAGAATAACGACGATGCGATGACGAAAATTATTACACGCATGTGGATGAAAGAAATTTATCCTTCCTATAATTCCAATCGTCATTCAACACCCCCCCCCCCCTACAACTATTAAGTTTAAGTACACGACCTCCGCTGTGAAAATTGTAGAGAAATGCACCATGTTGTTGTGTGTGTTGTATAGGTTCATTTCTTGCTACATAAAGGACGGAGCCGCCGTATTTTAAGAAGGCGTCAAGGCGGAAGTTTTTCTTTACGTTAGTCTCATTGTTTCTTTTCAAATGGATGCAAATAAATGTTCTACACTGGAAAGACCAGTGATGAGAGATTTATTTAGAAAGTAGGCAATAAAATGAATGAAAAATAGACTGAAATCTCTGACAGAGATTATATCACAAATGTAACAGTGAAAGGCGAATAACAAAGAAGACAGAAGGAGACACGCTGTGCTACATGGCAAAGTACGAGCAATACTAAGAAATGTATATGGTTGAGTGGTTAAAGCGGTGCCTTCTCTTGGCTTGGTCAACTTTGGAGCCCCAGATTGAATTTTTCAGATATTCTCTTGCTATTTATTTTTCTCTCACTTATAAAGTGTTTTGTTTCAATTAGTCATACTTACTTTCCTCTCATATTTTGCTGTGTACAAACCTCACTGTCGTTATAGTAACTCACACTTTATGTCAAGCATTTTATAAATATTTTTTTCACAAAAAGTATTTTTTTTTACAACCAGAAAGTGCCTAAACATTTTTATTAAAATTTCTCTAAACCACAGATTATCAGGAAATACAAATGTTGAAAGTACCGGTATCTTTAATGAGATGATTCTTACTTACTTATATCCTTCACGTGACATTGAAACGAAGCATGCATCACTGTAGCGACCCTTCCGGTTTCTCACGGGAGTGCCTTGCTATGGCGACCCGAAGCACGGGATGAGTTTAATTAAACGTCACATAGGACATGGTAGTTTGCCAAGTTTTGCGAGTTTTTCAACTTTATCAAGGTTTTGCTGTTTTCTGCGAGTTTTTCAACTTTATCAAGCGATGTTATGCCCACTAAACTGGCCACTCTTAACAACGTCCTCTTTAGAGTTTCATGTGGTCGACGTTTTTTTCTTCGCCTGTTGCATATGCAGGAAACTCTCTACCGTAGAGAGCGGAACAACAACACAACTCCTTCAGATCATCAGAGGAAGTACCCCCCCCCCTCAGACAAGTGTTTCGGCCCTTTAAACTCCTGACACTCTAAGGGGGGTGGTGGGCCCCTCTGGGTCATGACTCCCAGAGGTCTTGTGAGTTGTTGCTTTTTTTCCGGTCCCGGGATTGAACCCATGGTCTTCCAGTTGGCACTGCACTTTATGAAGTGCGTCTTTAGCGATTTAGCTACGGAGGACTGGTATTGGTTGTGGCAAATGAAATTACTTATGTTCCCAATGCTTGTTTCGCATACTCCACAGCCAACATGAGGCCTTTTCTGCTGTTTCTGAAAGGCTTCTCAATGCCCTTGCTCTTGCTTGTCCCTTTATGCCCAGTTGCTTACATAGGCCATATGCTGATGTTGCTACGAATCCCTTTGCTCCCACTTCAACAGCTATCACTTTTGCCCTGATTCCTGCCCCCTGCCTCAGTTGCTTGACCAGATCATTGTACTTCTCCAATTTGAATAAATGCTGTTCCTCTATTCTAGTTTCATATGGGACCGTAAGCTCGATCATTATTAATTCCTGTTTTTCTGTGGAGTACGCTACAATGTCCGGTCGCATTCCTGTGTTCTTGATGGCAGTCAGGTATTCTCTTCTTTCTGGAAGGTCTGCTGTCACTTCCCAGCCATGTGTACCATCTAGCAGTGATGGTAAGGGAATGTCCTTGATTTCAATATTTGATGTCGTACCAGCACCTATGAAGTATTTAGGTGGGACCTCAACTCTTTTGCTGTTATTTGCTTTATAGTTTGCCCTGTCTACGATGGCTACTAGTTCCTGCAACACTCTGTTGTGCCGCCAGGTGTACCGTCCTTGCCCTAAAGACACTCTACATGCTGAGAGCACATGTTCCAATGTTTGCCTTTCGTTGCAGAGAGAGCACTTTGTATCTTCTGATACACCCCATTTGTATAGGTTGGAGCCTGTAGGCAGAAGGTCATAAGTAGCTCTGATGATGAAGCTGAGCCTCAAGGGTGCCATTTTCCAGATGTCATTCCATGTTAGTGATCTCTGCAGGACTTCCTCCCATGTTGTCCATTGCCCTTGTTGTGATTGTTGGACTGCCTTCTGGACCCGCTTATCATCCTCTGAATTCCTTACTTCGCTGATGATCATATCCCTTCTTTCCTTGCAGGAGGCCTTTGACCACCATTTGATTTCGCCATGACCAAATCCCCTTCTGTTGGTCTGGGTGTACCCTCTTACTTCTTTCAGCTCCTGCTTGTTTTGGGATTTTCTGACTGTTTCTTCTCATCACGTGATCGGTATACGTCAATTTTATTTTTCTGATCACCCATGAGACAGGTTGTTGTTTGGTCGTCTGTCTTATGTCTGCATTGTTCTTGAATTCGTACCACTTTATATCGAGTATTTACCTTAGGCATTTGTTTTCAAAAGAGTCTAATTTGTTGTCTGTTTCTTTAGTTGTTTTCTAGCTTTCACATGAATAGATGAGGGTGGATATTACATTTGAATTGAATAATCTTAACATGATTTTTGTGCTTATAGCTTTTGAATGCCATATGTTCTCAACGTTCTTGAAGGTCAATGCTGCTTTTGCATTTCGAATTCTAACTTCCTTTCTGGTATCACCATCCTAGTCTGTGTAGCTGCCGAGGTATGCAAACTGGTTTATGTCTTCAACAACTGTTCCTTCTACGTATATTTTTTCTTCGTGATTAATGAGAAGTTTCATTATTTCTGTTTTTGTTTTCCCTTATTAATTTCAAGTCCTATTTTACTAGCCAGTAAAGATAGGATATCTATTTTTTCTTGCATCGAATTTACATTGTCATTGATAAGAGTTATGTCATCTGCAAAATCAAGATCTTCTATTTGGGTCCCATTTACCTAATCAAGGCCCGTTTTACCTGTGCAGGATTTTTTCATTATGAAGTCTAAGGCAGTTCCAAAAAGGAAGGGAGATAATAATCCTTGTTTACACCCGTTTCAATCTGGAACCATTCGCTCATTCCTTCTTCTGTGTTAACTGCACAAACACATCCGTTGTAGAGGTCTTTAATGGTGTTGACAATCTTAGATGGTATTCCATATATTCTTAAAATTCTCCACAATGAATCTCTGTGTATGCTATCAAATGCCTATTTAAAGTCTATGAAGTTTTGTATATAATGGTTTTTGCTTTTCATTAGGTTCTTCAAGTATTACTCTTAGAGTAAAAGATCTGGTCAAGACAGCTTCTCCTTTTTCGAAATCATGTTTGTTCTTCTCTCATTGCAGTATCCACTATATCTTGAATTCTATTCAGAATAACTGTGCAAAATACTTTTGATACAAATGACAGTACGATTATTCCTTTCCAGTTATTGCACTTGCTAAGGTTTCCTTTTGGGTATTTTAACACTGATTCCTTTTTTTCCATTGAGAAGGGACCTTTTCTTCATTTCAAACTATATTAAACATTCTCCATAGCTGGCTCATGTAGTCATTGTTAGTGACTTTTTAACATTTCGGCTGTTATTTTATCTTCAGCTGCAGCTTTGTTATTAGCCATTAGATTCACTGCTGTTTCAATTTCATTAAATGTAATTTCATCTAGGTTGACATTTGGTTGTGGGGCTAGTAAGTCGGTTTCAAGGTTTAACAATTCTTTTGGGTGTGGTCGATTAATTAAGTATTTCTTGGAACTGTTCGTCCCATCTTTGCTTTTGGTCTTTACTTGATGTTAATACGGTGCCAGTTTTGATAAAGATTGGTCTGTGTTTGGATACAATGGTAGTATGTGTTAGCCTCTTTTGTATGGTCTATAGAGTTTTGCTATCTCCTGTTTTTGTTCCCTTCTCTTCTTCTTTCGCCATATTGTCCATGTATTCTCCTTTATCCCTTCTACCTGAACTTTTTACTTTATTGTCTAGTTCTTTGTATGTTGCTTTTATCAAATATTTTCCAAGATCTGTCTTTACATTCAACATTGCTAATTTGGCTGTTCGTCTTTCATGTACGTATTTCCATGTGTTATCTGATATCCATAGTTTTTCTATTTGGTTTTTTTTTTGCAGTCCAGCTGTAAGAATTCCGTAATCCATCTATTTCTGTCTCCTCAACCTCACCGAGTGCTGCGAACTGTTTGGCAAGTTCCAGATTGATTTAGCACTGTTAGCATTTTCTTCTTGTAAGCTGTGGCTGTTTATCTTTCTGAGTACTGCTTTCTTGTGTTGGCTTTTCAGTTTTAGTCTTAATTTCCCTATACATAGATTGTGATCACTGTTGACATCTGCACCCCTATGTGCTCTTACACCTATAAGATATGTTCTAAATTGCTTTCAAATACAAAAATGATCTATCTGGTTTCTGGTTCTATCATCTGGAAATATCCATGTTGTTTTATGTATCTCACTGTGTGGAAATTGTATTCCTCCAATGACCATGCCCTCTGCTATTCATATTTCAATTAATCTTTCTCATTCTGATTTATCATGCCAATTCCTTCTTTCCCCATTACTTTTTCGATGTCGGTGTTATCTTTTCCTACCTTGGCGTTGAAGTCTCCCATGACAATTAAGATGTCGTTTTTAGGCACTTGTTGATGAGTTGTAGCTGGTGATATAAATCTTCTATTTCATTACCTGCATCATTCGTGGGTGCATAGCATTGCATGATTGTCATTCGTCCGTGTCTTATTTTGTATCGTGCTCTTAATATACGACTGTTCACTGGTTCCCATTCTGTAAGACTCTTTGTTGATACAGTTGACATAATTATAGCCACTCCTTGGTATTTCCCATCGTCTCTGCCTGAATATATATATATATATATATATATATATATATATATATTACGGTTTTCCGCCGTTCTTTTCCCTGCTTCTGGCCATCGCTCTTCACTGATGCCCAGTACTTCTAGGTGATATCTATCCATTTCTCGGATTGCCTGAGTAGTTTTTGATGACGCTGCCCTTATTCTTACGTTCCAGAATACAGTCTCTGTCACATATGTGGGGCCGATGAATGTATTCTTTCGATCGTTGTCTCCGTTCGTCGGAGTTGGTGTCTCTGATGTTCAGTTGATTGTGTTGCTAGATTCCGTAACAGTTGCTTTTTTCCCCATGTAGAGTCGCCTGTAGGTGGATCTCAGGATAAGGTTGTTAGCCTTATGCCAAACTCCTGTTTTACGATATGTGACGAAGCAAAAGATTCATACGAAAGTATGCGGCATGAGCGTTAAAAAGCTCCCGCCATCTTTTACGTCACCCGGAAGAGATGATTACCAAACGAAATAAACAGTTTATGAATATATTCTTTTATTTTAAAAAAATGACATATTGTTCAACAAATATGAATTTACAAGAGACTTCAGAAGAACAAACTTTCCTACTATTTTAAAAGTTTATTTGTTATTAATCGTTCCTATGCATGCCCCTCCTCTCTCTCTCCTTCCCTCCCTCTCTCTCTCTCAGAATGAATGAGAAAGGGAGTGACTGATATAAACACACCGAGATAAGGTACCATAAGCAAACTAACAATCTTAACGCCCGCTTGTATATGCTACATATACTGTAATTTTATGTTAACCACCTCCATTTTTAGTTCATAATATTTAAGTAGAACAATTAAACATATGATTTTTCTTAAGTTTCATGAACGCTGTTTAGTTATGGTTTTTACTTATAGAAAGTGATCAACCCTGTTCACCTGTACCACATATGAAGTTTAGTGTGATGTTACGAAACTACCAATGCTCACAGTGAACAGTTTTAATGCTGATTTGTATGTACAGGGAAGTCATCAGTTCAGCTCAGCTGTACCAAATAAAAACAAGCAAGACGTTCTGTTGTTTTTTTTTTTTCAACATGGATGCTTCAGTTACTTTCATAAATCTATGACTTATCAAATCTCCATGTGACTGAGGCTGCCAAGTCTGAAAAGACTTACAAATCAACAGCTGCTCTTCCTGGATGCCATGATGACAGAGACTCAATGATATCTGTGACAAATGGCCTATCCTACCTTCCCTGAGTGCTCCTCGTGGTTACTTCAACATGACCAAGGTGTCGCCCATGGCAGTGAAGTCTACTGAGAAGCTGGTACTGAGATCTGTTCCTGAAGTACACACACTCACGTCTGCCCACCTGGCTGTCTGATATGAGGTTTGAGTTTCGAAATATTCTCAAAATTCTTATAAACAGTGAGAGATTATCTTGCTTCCTAGACCTCAGTATGTGTTTTTGTTTTAGGCAGAAAAGATACTACATGTGAACAATATGTGGTTCCCACAACATCAGATAATAAACTATGATTCAGAATAAAATCATTCTGTACAAACAATTTTAACTACATCACTCATTAAGAGTTCACTATACATAGTTTATCTGAGATGGACACTACAGGGGAGCAGGAGTAAGGACAGAAAAGAGTGAAAAAAAAAGGCATTTGTGGAAAACCTTTGTGGAAGTTTCACGTACCTTGGGCACTTAAGGATCAGAGATAGAGAGAGCGAGAGAGAGAGAGAGAGAGAGATGTAGTTTATGGGAATTATTCATCATTTTTATGAAGGTATTCACATTTTATTGCTTGTATTCACAAGTTCTGAATCAGCTGATCTGACTGAATGATGTAATAACTGGCACTGATAAAGATAACAAAACAAATCAACAACAACAAAAAATATATATGATAATATAATGCTATTAAAAAATCACAGATTCAATAAACAATTCAACCAGTCAGTTACTCAACAGATGTTAGATGTATAATATATGTTGCTTAATGCTGCTGCCATCATTGTACAGAAGGAATGCATAGATTTCATCAAAATTAAATGCATTTTACCTTATGTGTAAGTCATATCATTTCAAGAAGCAGTATATAATCAGCTGTTATGTCACTGGGTTATTTTACAGTTTTAAAAAAAATAACAGAATGCTGCTGTACCAATAAACATACATTGTTTCTCTATTCATTATATCTGATTTTGGTCTTTTTTTCTGCTAATTGTACAGTTTTGTTATTTTTTTATGCTAAGTGTGTCAAATATTACTATTTGTCTGTTAGTTGTGTCAAATGTTATTTTTCTTCTAGCTGTGTAAAATATTATTTTTCTGTTAGTTGTGTTAAATGTTACTTTTCTGTTAGATATTTGACATGTTATTTTTCTTCTAGCTGTGCAAAATATTTTTCTGTTAGCTGTTTTATTGCCAGATGTATATGATTAAATTTTTTTTCTAAATTTTTTAATGCAGTTTTTCTGCTTTTCATATGCTCTTTGTTATCATCCTATGGCCTTATTTAGATTTATTCTTTGTCCTGGGAAATTTTCATTTCAATTTGCTAGGGGTTTCTTGTATATTTTGTTGGTTTTTTTTAATTGATTTATCTGGTAACTACTTTTGATTTTGCTGTTTTGTTGTAGCTTATGATTAAATATATTTAACTGTTATGTTTATGAATTTATATTTTACTGTATCTTTTTTTCTGGCTGTCCTTTACTGCATTATTTTTATTACTTGTTATTTTTTTCACTTTATTTACTTATGTTATTTATTTCTTCTGACAGTATTTGATTTCTTTTTTTTTTTCCTATTACTGATTTCATGTATTTTTATTTGTAAGTTAAGTCGTACTTTTTATTAGCAGTTCTTGATTTCACTCATATTGTTAATGACATTTAATTTCGATTTCATTCATTTATATTTTCCTCACTGCAATGGCATTTGATCTATCTGTTGGCAGCAGTCAGCTTATTTCATTTTTTTTATTCTGAGAATGTGACACATAAAAGTGCATTTATATCGTCTTCTTCCTCAACACTTCATTAAACAGCTCTGAACAATGGATTTCAAGTCATTAAAAAAAAATGAAAGAAAAAGAATTAAATCTCTCTCATTTTCTGTTAAATTCAGCAGATTTCACTTGATTCATCACATAACCTGAACCAGGATTTGGGTATAAGGCCAACAATCTTATCCTGAAACCCACCTAAAGGCAACTCTAGATGGGGAAAAAAAGGAACTGTTATGGAAACTCACATCAAAACCAACTGAGTCAAGGGATAGCAACTCCAAAGAATTCAGTAGAAGGAACAGCTGTTGAAGAAATACACCAATTTGCATACTTCAGCAGCTACATAGACAATGATGGTGACACCAGAAAGGAAGCTATAATTGCAAAAGCAGCATTAACTTTCAAGAATCTTGAGAACATATGGTAGTCAAAAGTTATAAGCACAAAAATCAAGCTAAGATTATTCAATTCAAATGTAATATCCACCCTCATTTGTGCATGCAAAAGCTGGAAAACAACTAAAGTGGAACGAATTCAAGAACAATACAGAGATACAACAGATGGGTGAACAACGACCTGTCTCATGTTTGACCAGAAAAAGGAGACGGACATATATCAGTCACGTGATGACAAGAAACAATCAGAGAATCCCAAAATAAGCTATCAAGGGAAACACAACAGACCAAAGAAAAAGAAGTCAACCACATGAAACTCTAAAGAGGACATTGTTAAGAGAAGCCAAATTAGTAGGCATAAAATCCCTTGGAGAGGTTGAAAATCTCGGCAAAAACAGGAAAACTAGGCGAACTACCATACTACCATGCAAGCTCTATGTGACGTCAGGAAGGATGTAAGATGTATTTTCTGTCCAAGATTTCTTACAAATGACTCAAAAGCTGGCATCCAAATCCTGGTCCTTGTTTCACGTGGCAAGTTAATAATTTGATGAAAATTTAATATCAATTAGGTACTATAAAAAAGTGTTTTTAGATTAAACATATTAAATTACTTGTAAACCATACATTTCACACACCACTGAAAAAAAAATATTTGTGATGAAATATCATCAATATAAAATGAAATTAGGAATTTATAAAGCCAAAGGTAAAATCCTCATTTCCATGCCATTAAGGTATGGTGTTAGGCCCTTATTTCCAAGACATACGACAGTGTGATGTGATCAGTATCATGCCTGGCAGGGTCTACTTTCCTAGATTTCTCTGGTACACATTTTTAGAGGCTGGGTGGACTCCAAGGGCTTTTTGGTGTGGTGGTACCAGGAAAAAAAAAAATACCCACTACTGGGACATGAACCTGGTGCCACTGAATTAGTAGACCAAGTGCCTAACCAAACCACTAGGAAGTCATACAGTAAATAAATTTGATGTCTGTTGCAGGCGTGTGTTTTAGGAAAGTGTTAACTGTTTCCATATTGGCTGCCTTCACAAAGTAAAACACAAGTCAGGCAATGATCTGCACAAGTAACCAAATCATACAATAAACATCTTTCTCTCATGATAACACTCCCTAGGAAAAGGTTAAAATGACAGGAGAATGCTGCAAGAGTGGATGACAACAGCTCATGACAACAAATCATCATCAGTCCTCTGTACTCTCATTGGAGCATAAGGCAACAACAAAGGTTCTCCAGTCAATCCTGTCTTGAGCAAGTCAGGATACCTCAAACCATGTCTCTCCCACTTCCTTTAGTTCTTCCTCATGACAAAATAAACAGTACATTATACCAGAGAATTCCTGGCAAGAAGAAGAGATCAGATAAAAAAAAAAAAAACCTATCTGCAAGGCATTCATGGTAGATAATTTTTTTCTTCCTCCAGCAGTCACAACAACTAGGAAAATACTAGTGGAAAAACTATGACGCATGAATTACAACCTCTTTACACAGATACTAGATCATATGAGGTGAATACAGAAGTTAGACTGCAAGACAGTTGTACAGGCATATGACATTGTTAAAAAAAATTTTTAAAACTGTGACTGGTCCTGTCCATCAAGAGCTGGCATAAACTGCCATGCCAGAAACTGCTTAACAAGATAATGCCCAGGCACTTACAGGATTCATTAGCTTCAACACTGTTCATTCACAAGACAACAATACTATATAAAAATTGCATATATATATTACATATAATTATGGCATGTGTAATGTATATGTATAATGAAATAATCTGCACTTTTAAAAATTATTTGCTTTTGAAATCTGCATCAAGGTGATTTTATTTAATTACTACTATTTTTTTCTGGTGTGTGTGTGTGGGGGGGGGGGGGTGGAGAAAAGAACACTTCAAACTTGTGGAAAAAAAAAAATGTCACTATCTCCTGAAGCAATGAATCCAAATAAAACACACATTCAACATTACTTTCACATAGGATGAGAGGAAGACTATGCAGAGATGAAATATGAATGAAGCCTGCAAGAAACCTCAAAAATTAGCAGATTACAAGAAACTACTATTATACTTGGACAGATCTCACCATATAGATTTCTGTATCTTTGTAGGAGAAGAGAATTGAGGAAAGAAGAGACAGAAGAAGACAGAGAGAGAAATTATTGGATGGGATGTCAGTGTGGCTAGGAAGAAAGTCACCGGCGGATCTCATAATCAAGTCAAAAGACAGGGAACTGTGGAGAGAAATGATCGCCTACGCCGCGTGGCATGGCACTTGATTGATATCTTTGTGCAAGTTTACATTTCAAATCAATTTCATTTCTAATCCCATTGACAACAACCGTCAAAATTGTGCTTCTATAATAGTATGAAAGTCTCTTTTTTTAAAATTAAAGCTCCCTCAGAATACTGTTTATAATATAACTATTATCAAACCCTAGCCTCATCAGAGCTGCAGTTTCTTTCTGTCTTTGCTATCTCTGAACCTTCATGGGAAGTATTACAAGGGGATCTTGCAGAATTCTTGCAATTCTAAAACAGAGGATAGTGAGGATGTCTAACTCACAAGCCAAATATCTCAAAGAAACACACACTAGTATTACAAGGGGATATGATTTATGCTTAGTGATAGGGCAAGAATTTCAAAATAAAACACAAACACTTTGAAATATGAATTATTTAAGAGAAGATTACACTCTGGAGTCATAGTAAACCACATGCTGATGAAATTACTGATTAAAAAATAATGAAAAGGGTGTTTGCTCTGAACATCTTTCAGAATAATACATATTGAAAGACACACAAAAATTACACAGAAACTGGTTACAATTACACAGAATAACTGACTGGGTAGCTCACTGGTTAATTTGCTTATTTACTTAGTCAATCACAGAATCAAATCCCACTGGCAGCCAAGATTTTTTTTTAATATGCACATGGCTCTTGAAAAAAAGAAGAAAGTCTACCTGTAAGTCTAGGCACACTGGAGTAAAATGTACAAACTGCTGTCAGGATGTTAACACAGGAAAACAAATTTTCTGGTAAAAATCAGCTAAATTTCACATATATAAAATGCTACATTTGTGTTCTGTGGTGAGTAAACACCAAAATGAACATTGTGAAGCATACAAAGAGTTTACAAAATGAGAAAAAAAAAAGCTGAAAGAGTACTAACTGAAAATCTGTGGTCTGAGGTCCACATCTTGTGGGTTTTGTAAGCTGAACTGCTACATTCAGTTACTAAAACTTGTGAATCCACAGCAAGACACAGGCATCATCCAGTTTGGCCTGATTTCTTGAAAGGTCAAGGTCACAGTAGCCATCTCCCCCACTAAGAACAATCACCGCATTGTTGCCAGTTCTGCGAATAGTGGTCAGTCTCGTGCTTCCATTCCTCACAAAATCTCTGACAAGTGGGGAACTCTCTGCAGTGCTGTTCTGAAGTCTGTTATCTGAATGAAAAGTAGAAGCAGGGACTGGATAAGGAGGTCGAGCTTGTGCGGACAATAATTCGACTCCTACATCCTGTATCTCTGCTCTGTGATCTAGATCTCTGTTTAGCCATGATGGCATTTCCTGTTTGGGGTTGGAATCAAAAGTCACTGTTGGCATCATACTGCCAGAACTCCATCTGTCTCCCTCTCCTGCAGATGCTACTCCAATATCTTCATTATCATCATCATCTTCTTCATCTCCCATATCTGCTTCATCTTCAAGTAAAATGTCATATAATTCTTCCACTTCAAGAGCCTCCAGGGAAGTTGCATCTAAACCTGACCTTGACACTGTGTTGGATTTCTGTTGAATACGCTGAGCTAGTTCTGTGCGAAAGGATATTGTCTTACTTTTATGAGCTGCTTCAGGCTTGTTCTCAGTTCTATTAGCTGAAATTTTCCTGCCCTTGCCTAAAATATTCATTTCACTGTCTCTATAATTAGACGGTAACACTTCTGCTTTCTCCTTCTTTGACACAGTTATATCATCCACGGCTGTAGTTTTCCTGTAGTCTCTAGACATTGGTTCTTGTCCTTGTGCAATGATGTCAAAACTTTTAACATTCTCTGCCTTTATCACCCTTGCTTTCCTCTTCTCTGACTCCTCAAGCTCGAGTTTTTCTCTCTCCTGGTTTCGTCTGCTCTGTCTTGCACTAAGTGTAGAACGAAGGGAGCTGGCTCGGGTCAGCTCCAGAATGTTTGAGGAACAGTGCAAGGGAATGAGGAATCTCACTGGTCCTCTGTGTG
This sequence comes from Achatina immaculata, assembly GCA_009760885.1. Classification (NCBI taxonomy): domain Eukaryota; kingdom Metazoa; phylum Mollusca; class Gastropoda; order Stylommatophora; family Achatinidae; genus Lissachatina; species Lissachatina immaculata. The sequence continues at coordinate 20,220,247 of CM019696.1, forward strand.
CATGTAAGGAGACCTTTGGACGACCTCTGTACAGTGGAACACCATCACTGAGGATAAGATAAAGAAATATTACAGCACTCTTTGACTCTGCCACAATGAGTTTTTAAAAGAGGTTAAAAAGCAAAATTATAGAGACAGTGACATTTCAGGATGAAACAGAAATAAGAAGCAAGAGAGATGTGGTTTTGCAGAAAGACATAACATACATGTGCCATGGTAGCTGGCGGATAAAAAAAAAAATTCAACAGTAATGAAAATCACATGTACACACATAAATAACATGGAAGAAGCAAGTATGAGAAAGAATCATACTTGGAGTCCTGGATGAGCCCACCTACTGACAAGTAACAAGTGTGTGTTTGCAGATGTTGAAGCAGATGCCAGACCAACAATTAGGAGGTAAGATTTGTCATTCAGGCTGATATTCAAGTACACCTAACTGAAGTTGTAAAAGAAAAATATGTAATGATGAATGAAGTAACTGTGATGACAGAGTGGCTGACATGATTCTGATAATTATGATGATAATGATGCTATCTGACAGTGCTGATTACTGAAAAGATGATAATGAGTAATTCAAATGAAATATATCACAAATAATGAAATATGATGCATCATGTTAGCAACTATTTATGAGAAAGACTAGAATCACTAACCTCAGCCTGGGTAATGGTACAGTCAACACAATCCCTAAGCTTGTCCCAATCCACAAAAGTCCTCTAGTGACATTAAGACTTGTCACCACCAGGTTGTCCACAGCTCCACTAATACTCCAGAGCTTTTCTATAAGAATTAATGTTCTAGTTTTTAACTCAGTCTAGAAATGTAAACTGCAATTAAGCTAGAATCAACATTATTTTTATGATATTCTTACTGTAAAATACAAGACCTCAGGAGTCAAGGAGTTTATTCTAAAGCAAGGAGTGTTGAATCAAAGCTAGTCTTGACCTTATTACACCTCCTCCTTTTCAGCAGCTCATTTGTAGGTTTTCACCTTTTTTTTCCCAGCTTAGCTTTCATCTTCCTAAAATGCTCCACTCCTTGATCTGATGAGTCACTCACTCATGACAGGCTGTGTCACAGCAACCTGGCAAACATAATAGTGATCAATGTTGGCCTAATGCTGTGCAGCCAACTGGTTGATTCTGTTGATGAGCCTCACTTAGAAAGTCTTATCCTATCTTCTTGGTAATGAGGAAAACCAGGAAAATCTGCCGTCTGCAAATTCCATCAGCTCTTGCGATTCTAACAGAGAGGATAGAGCATTTTAGGAAGTCTAACTCACAGGCCAAATATCTCAAAGAAATACACACAACTTTACAATCAAAAGGCTAAAAAACTTGAAGTGACACTGACTTCAAAGACCAGAGCAATGTCAATACCACCTGAATCATAACTAAGAGGAGAAAAATATACCAAAAGTGATTTTGCAGTTTTCTCTGATTAAAAATAATATAATTGCTTACCCATGGAAGGTGAAAAGAACAACATCTGAAATTTAGATAGTCCACATAAGATGAATGTTATATACTTGTACATCAGAGTTACAGCCTATTGATCTTACTTAATCTTACATCCTTCCCATGCCGTTAAACATCACATAGGGCTCACGTGGTAGTTTGCTAAGACCTTCTGTTTTCGGCAAGCTTTCAACTTCATAAAGGGATATGTTATTCCCACTAAACTGGCCTCTCTTTACAATGTCCTCTTTAGAGTTTCACATGGTTGACCTATTTTTCTTTGGCCTTTTGTGCTCCACTTGATAGCTTGTTTTGGGATTCTGTAGTTGTTTCCTCTCAGCACACGACTGACATATGTCCATCTTCTTTTTCTGATCACCCATGAGACAGGTTTTTGTTTGCTCATCTGTCTCATGTCTGCGTTGTTCTTGAATTCGTTCCACTTTAAACAGAGTATTTTCCTTAGGCATTCGTTTTAAAAAGAGTCTAATTTCTTGTCTGTTTCTTTAGTCATTTTCCAGCTTACACATGCATAAATGAGGGTGGATATTACATTTGAATTGAATAATCTTAACTTAACTGCTTACCAATAAAGTCTTCTTTATCCTTACCTGAGCGAATTCTATTCACAAAGTTGCCTACACTGATTTCCTGAAGATTCTCCATTGTTTCCAAATGGAACAACTTGATAACCGAGCTATCATGAAAGGATACCCATATTCCTACTCCTGACTTCACGATCTGATCAATTGGAGAATCATGATTACTGTTTAATACAAATGTCGCCTGTGGAGAACAGAAAGCAATGAATAAAAATTAATGGACAATAAAACATATCTCACACTAATTTAAGCATTTTGATGGAAGGGAAAATGAAACTTTCACCACACCTTCATTTTCTTGTCAAATCATGCTTCACAGATCTATGACTAAGTGTAACAAATAAGAGGACATTCCTAACAGTGAGTATTATACTGCTATATAAAACCAATATTACTACAACTGTGAAACTTAGACAACCAACAAACTGATGTTAAAGAAAATGGATGCAACAGTGATGTGCTTTTGAACAAAGATGCAACAAATACTCTGGACAGAAAAAGAAATGAAGAGATCTTGAAGGAAGATTCTTAACAACAAAAAGCACTTAAAATTATAAGAAAAAGACGGTCAAAATTTCTAGGACACGTCATGAGATGACAGTAGATAGAGGACTTGACTGGAAAATTCAAGAGAAAAAAGGAGAAGAGAAAGGTGAAGAGATCAGGGGACTGATCATGTGGCACAGAAAAAGATAAGCATTTAAATGGATCAGAAACAACAAAAGATCACACAGGATAGAGAAGTCTGATTACCAGTGATATCTGGCATGGGACATAATGTAAAGCATCATAACATGTTTCTCATGAACTGATAGGTTTGATTAGATTAAGTCAGGATTTATAGGCGTTCTGATCTTCTTAAATATATCCCTCATGCTACAATAATTGATGACACCAATTCTATATTGTTTTATATTCTTTCAGCACTTCCTCTTCTTTTCCTTCTCCTTAAGAAGTGCAAGCTGGTGTTCTTTCCAGCCAGTGTGGTGAAGATGAGGCACTGCATCATGTCAGACTGGGAGCAGATTACAGCAGCTATTTTTTAGGTCTCTAAGAGAAGCTAAAATACAGTCGAAACCGTTTAATGTCACATCGTCAGGACCATCAAAATGTAATGACAATAAGCGGAGTTGACATAAACAGGAGTGCAATAAAAAGGATTTAACTGGGCCAGTGTGTGTGTGTGTGTGTGTGTGTCCATCCACTCCACATTTGCCACATTAAACACATAATAAACAGTCTTCATTTTTTGGAATTACAATAGACTTCATAATGAAAAAATGCTGCACAAGTAACACAGGTATTGACTGGGTACATGAGACCCAACTAGAATATCTTGATTTTGCTGATGACATAAGTCTTATCAGTAACAATGTGAATTCTTTGCAAGAAAAAACAGATAGCCTGTCTTCACTGGCTAGCAAAATAGGACTTGAAATTAACAAGAACAAAACAAAAATAATGAAACATCCCATTAATCAAAGTGGAAAAATTCACATAGAAGGGACAGATATTGAAGAAGTCAATCAATTTGCATACCTTGGCAGCTACATAGACCAGGATGGTGACACCAGAAAGGAAGCTAGAATTAGAATTGCAAAAGCAGCATTGATCTTCAAGAATCTTGAGAACATATGGCATTCAAAAGTTATAAGCACAAAAACCAAGTTAAGACTATTCAATTCAAATGTAATATCCACCCTCATTTATGCATGTGAAAGCTGGAAATCAACTAAAGAAATAGACAACAAATTAGACTCTTTTGAACAAAAAATGCCCAAGGAAAATACTCGGCATCAAGTGGAATGAATTCAAGAACAATGTAGAGATAAGACAGATGACTGAACAACAACCAGTCTCATGGGTGATCAGGAAAAGGAGATGGACATATGTTGGTCATGTGATTAGAAGAAACAGTCAGAGAATCCCAAAACAAGCTATAAAATGGAACACAACAGGCTAAAGAAAAAGAGGCAGACAGCATGAAACTCTGAAGAGGACATTGTTAAGAGAGGCCAAATTAATAGGCATAAAATCCCTTGATAAGGTTGAAAGACAGGAAAAATTGACAAACTACCTTACGAGCCCTATGTGACGTTTAACAGCATGGGAAGAATATAAGATATAAGAAAGTTATCATCATTGGACACATATGTACTAATCACAGAATATGTTAGTCAAAAAATATATTAATCACAAAATACAGTAAGTTTAGTCTTACAATATAGAAAACACTTTAATTAAGCATCATCTGACTTGTCAGCAGTAGTATTTAAAAAATGTGTGATTTTGCATTTTGTAGTGATAACTGGTCAATTAATAAAAAAAAAAAGTCATTTAAACACGACAGAGCACTAAAAACATCCTGCGTCACGTCAGGCATACTGTAAATTTAACGACTGTACATTCTCGAACTCGCTTACAGACTGAGCTGTCATCAGCTGAAATGAACTGATCAAACGTGACACTTAAATCAGAAATTGCTGGCCACTCTTCATCTGTGATCAAGTCCAGAGGAATGTCACAAATATCGCCGGCATTTGTATTGATCACTGGCTCGGGCAAGAAAGTAAACTGTGATTTACGAAAGCAGTTCACAATCATTGACTGACTGGCGCTATTCCATGCTGCATGCATAAAATTAATAGCAATCTTGATGTTGATCTCAGCGATACACTTTTGTTCCACAGCATACAACACATGATGCACTATTCACTTTCTGTACCGTTGCTTGAAGGCATAAATGATTCCTTGGTCGCAAGGCTGCAGCATGCTGGTTGCATTAAGTGGCAGAAAAATAAGCTTTGTAGCCATCAAGTTGGTGACGCCAGTGTGCGCTGGACAGTTGTCAACGAACAACAAAACTTTTCTGTTCATTTGGTTCATTTTGTTGTTGAAACCAATTACCCAGTCCTCAAACAGTTCACTTGTCATCCAAGCACGCTGGTTGGCCTTGTAAGTGATGGGCAGGGTCTTTACGTTCTTGAAGCACCACAGATTTCTTGACTTTCCGATAACAAGGATTGGAGTCTTCTCAGTACCAGACATGTTACAGCACACAACAGCTGTTAAGAGATCTTTAGAACGTTTGCCACACTGGCACTTCTCATCATGAAAGCACAAAGTCCTGTTCAGCAGCAGTTTATAAAACACGCCTGTTTCATCCATGTTAAAAATGTCATCTGGGCTGTACTTATCCAGAAATTTTGGCAAGCGAAAAATCCAATCATTAATGACATCGGTATTAATCTGTGCCACTTCACCCGAAGCAATCTTAAATATTATGCTGTGGCATTTCTTAAAGCGCTCAAGAAAGCCGTTGAAACACTTCCAGTCAGGCATATCCATTTCTTTCACAAAACGTTCTGCAGTTTCTGCCAGCATAGGACCACACACAGGCAACTGTGCAGAATGTGTCTGTCTGAACTATTTCAGCAGACCACCTGCAGTATCCATGTAGGAACTCGCATGCCTTTGCTTACAGTTTGACCTAACTAAAGATGAGTGAAAGTCTCATTCAATATTGTCTTTGTTTCTAACAAGTTGAAAAGTCAATTTCAATTTCTTGTAACTTTTTCATCAACTTGCTTCAGAATATCCATTTTACTGTTCAAATCCAGAGCAACACGTTTGTGTTTAGTAGCCATTATCTATCACAATGAGAACCAGAGAGAAATTCCCAGCTATATGATTCACAGTACACTATTCGAGTATGACTAACTATCACCTCATGTTGCCAATTTAACACCACCCACGTCTTGATAATGAAGCCAATGACTGAAAAAAGCCTGGTTTTAATCACAAAAGGGCAGCTGTGGTAAGTCTTTCATTCACACCACATGAGTTTCAATGCCCACATGTTCAACAGGTTGATGCGGCAATTACTCGGTGATCAAACGGCCAGCCCCTTTGATGAATCACGAAGCTGATAATGCTTTGTGAGATGTTTGTAGCTTGTACTCGCCCAGTCTGTGATACAAAGCAGGGTCTTTAGCTCCTCCGGCTACAAAAATACTGTGACATTAACCGATTTGCGGCAATAAGCTGGGTGATATTAACGAGAGTAAAGCCCATTAATTACTTGTGTGAGTTGGCCAAGGACACAAATTTATGAGACAATATCCAGGCAGTGACATAAAACGGTGTGATATTAAGTGGGTTCAAATGTATAACCCCAGTACTGGTTGATCCAAAAACAAAACAAAAAATTCACCCCGATAAGGAATCAACCCTGGGAACCTTTGTCAGTAGGCAAGTAAACTAACCACTATCCTATTCTGCATCTATATTATTCAAACTACCATTTTTATTAGAAGAGATAAAGCATATATTCCAACCATTATTTGTAGTAGAAGATATATAGGATATATTCCAACTACCATCTATATTAAATGAGATAAAGAATATATTCCATCTTTTTTAGTAGAAATATAGGATATATTCCAGCTACCATCTATATTAGTAGAGATATAGGATATATTCCAACTACCATCTGTATATGTAGAGATACAGTATATATTTCAACTACCTACCATCTGTATTAGTAGAGATATATTCTAACTATCTGCCATCTGTATTAGTAGAGATATATGATATATTCCAGATACCATCTGTATTAGTAAAGATATAGGATATATTCCAACTGCAATCTACATTTAAAGATATTAAGGAAAACAGAATAATTTAGTTTCATAAACTTCAGTTTCTACAAAACAACTACATAAGTGATGACATATGGGAATGAGTTAAGTTAAAATGTTAAAAGGTTACCATTACTGAACTTTGGACCTATGAAAGATATCCCAGGGCAGTGGATGAATTCTGCACCATTGACAAGTACCTGACAAATGGAAGCAGCGGCAGGCAGAGGCAGAACATTTAGTTCAAGAAACCACCTCAGTTATCACATCAGCCACTCCTGCTCCAAAGCAGGAGACTGAAATGATTAAACAACTGAAAACAAGATCTTCCTACTTATGAAAGGATGTTTGCAAAAAAAAAAAAAATGAACAAAAACAAATGAGCATTTGAGACAAGATATACCTGTAAAAATGAATTGCTTGGCTAGTTTTGGAGGAAGGAAGCTAAGATAAAATTTCATGTCAAGATTTTCTATTTTTTTGTTTTTGTGGCTGTTAGTTTTTCTTAGTTCTTGCAAGACTGTTTCTTGGTCTAAACTCCTTGTATTTTGTGGAGCTACCAAATGTTTAATTTCCTAATGATTTCATCTTTATCTAAGCCTTGTTCTACTGACATCTAGTCAATTATAATCTCAGTTCTGCATTACAGATCAGTTATTAATCTCATTTCCACATTATAGATCTTATTTGTCACAGATTTTTGTCACATCACTCAGTCATTAAACTCAGTTAAGCTTTATTAGACTCAAGAAAAGAATCAATGTTATCTGAGCAAGTATCTAGGCATGGTTGTTATTTTTTTGTGAGCTATCATATTATTATGCCATACTGGAGGACCATACCTTCATCTGACAGTAACTATAAAGGATTTCTTTCTTGAATGCAGTAGTTGATTCTGACACAAAAATATTTCTGTAATCTTCTATAATGTCACAGGAAGGATTCCTAAAATTCCCCTTCCATTAATCCTTGCTTCCCCAAGATATAATCCAGTGATTGACATGACAGTGTTATCACTTCAAGCATACATACTAACCTGCTTTACGAGAGTACACTGTGAGAAACCCATCATCAAACCCACAAAACAATCGCTCATCCACAAACTTCACTGAAACAGTCACAGCCGGTGTCCGTACCACAGCCAGAGGCTGGCGATGAACTCCATCCTCACTTGTCAATGGAAAGATAAGGATTCTAAAAGGAGGGGAAAAGGAAGAGAGAAAATTATGTCATCTGATAACAATAAAACTTGTAACCAATTGCGTATACTCGTATTTATAGCTTTGCTCTTTCAAAGTCTGGTCTCAAATGCTGAAGGATAGTTTTTTTTTTCTTTTTCCCTTTCACTGGAAACTTTTCTTGGAGAAATGTACAAAAACACCGTATGATGGCTCACACTGAAATTTAGATAAACACAGTAACAAAACAGAGACAAAATAAATTTTGAATAGATAAAAACTGTGAATCCTGCCATGAAAATGTTGCACTATGAAAACAAGAAATAACAGGAAAAAAAACACGACAAATTGGCATCTGTTAATGGAATTGGAGGAAATAACGAAGAGCTTTTTTCTCCTAAAAGGATAACTTCTCATTGCATATAAACAGACTGAGGGAAAAAAAAAACAGGAAATGTGAAACAAGTTAGTCAAACAGAAATAGAAGTGAGGATAATAATATAACAAAGCTAGAAGTATACCAGAAGCAGTAAGTCTGATTGATATCTTGAGTCATTTCTTGCCACTGAAATCTGTTGAAAACAAACAAACAAACAAAAAAACCATACGAGACTGAACACACAGAACCAGAAAATAAGACACAAAAACTGTGTTGAAAAAAAACATCTGGCACCTTAGGTCATTACATACTTGGAGAAAGCTGACTGAAATCTTCAATTATATTTCATGTGGTTGAAGATAAATTATTTTTTTAACAAAACAATTTTAGTTAGCCTTTCAACTTTTTAGATACGCTTTTTATTCAACAATGACCAATATCTGAAACAGTAAAGTTAGAAGCAGTCTAGAAGCTTAGATAGAGTTGCGTAACATACAGCACCCCCTGAAACTATAAAACACATTAACATTTCATATTCGCTGAGTATTACAGTCAATGGTGAACTTCACCGAAGCTTTGAATGATATACTGTGACAATGTTTTTTTTTAATGACTCTGAATTTAAAAAAAATAACTCATTGGTTCATATTTAATTTTTACTGTTTGACAAAGAAATGTAGTGCTAGCCTGAGAAACGAGGAAAAGATAAACATAAAATCAGATCACTAAATCATACAACTTTGTATAAAAGACACTTTCTAACTGTGAGAAATATAAAACAGATACAGTTTCTAACTGTGAGAAATATAAAACAGATACAGTTTCTAACTATGAGAAATATAAAACAGATACAGTTTCTAACTGTGATAAATATAAAACAGATACAGTTTCTATCTGTGAGAAATACAAAACATATACTTTCTAACTATGAGAAATATAAAACAGATACAGTTTCTATCTGTGAGAAATACAAAACATATACTTTCTAACTGTGAGAAATATAAAACAGATACAGTTTCTAACTGTGAGAAATACAAAACATATACTTTCTAACTATGAGAAATATAAAACAGATACAGTTTCTAACTGTGATAAATATAAAACAGATACAGTTTCTATCTGTGAGAAATACAAAACATATACTTTCTAACTGTGAGAAATATAAAACAGATACAGTTTCTAACTGTGATAAATATAAAACAGATACAGTTTCTATCTGTGAGAAATACAAAACATATACTTTCTAACTATGAGAAATATAAAACAGATACAGTTTCTATCTGTGAGAAATACAAAACATATACTTTCTAACTGTGAGAAATATAAAACAGATACAGTTTCTAACTGTGAGAAATACAAAACATATACTTTCTAACTATGAGAAATATAAAACAGATACAGTTTCTAACTGTGATAAATATAAAACAGATACAGTTTCTATCTGTGAGAAATACAAAACATATACTTTCTAACTGTGAGAAATAAAACAGATACAGTTTCTAACTGTGATAAATATAAAACAGATACAGTTTCTATCTGTGAGAAATACAAAACATATACTTTCTAACTGTGAGAAATATAAAACAGATACAGTTTCTAACTGTGAGAAATACAAAACATATACAGTTTCTAACTATGAGAAATATAAAACAGATACAGTTTCTAACTGTGATAAATATAAAACAGATACAGTTTCTATCTGTGAGAAATACAAAACATATACTTTCTAACTATGAGAAATATAAAACAGATACAGTTTCTATCTGTGAGAAATACAAAACATATACTTTCTAACTGTGAGAAATATAAAACAGATACAGTTTCTAACTGTGAGAAATACAAAACATATACTTTCTAACTATGAGAAATATAAAACAGATACAGTTTCTAACTGTGATAAATATAAAACAGATACAGTTTCTATCTGTGAGAAATACAAAACATATACTTTCTAACTGTGAGAAATATAAAACAGATACAGTTTCTAACTGTGAGAATATAAAACAGATACAGTTTCTATCTGTGAGAAATACAAAACATATACTTTCTAACTGTGAGAAATATAAAACAGATACAGTTTCTAACTGTGAGAAATACAAAACATATACTTTCTAACTATGAGAAAAATAAAACAGATACAGTTTCTAACTGTGATAAATATAAAACAGATACAGTTTCTATCTGTGAGAAATACAAAACAGATACAGTTTCTAACTGTGAGAAATACAAAACATATACTTTCTAACTGTGAGAAATATAAAACAGATACAGTTTCTAACTGTGATAAATATAAAACAGATACAGTTTCTATCTGTGAGAAATACAAAACATATACTTTCTAACTGTGAGAAATATAAAACAGATACAGTTTCTAACTGTGAGAAATACAAAACATATACTTTCTAACTATGAGAAAAATAAAACAGATACAGTTTCTAACTGTGATAAATATAAAACAGATACAGTTTCTATCTGTGAGAAATACAAAACAGATACAGTTTCTAACTGTGAGAAATACAAAACATATACTTTCTAACTATGAGAAATATAAAACAGATACTTTCCAACTGTGATAAATATAAAACAGATACTTTCTAATTGTGAGAGATATAAGTACCTCAGATGAATATGTGAGCATTCCAAGCATGATAACATTCTTCACGTATTTCTAGTTCTAGTAACGCACTGGTACATATGTTTTGACTTCATTAAAATAAAAAGTAATGGTGTTTTTCGTCTGTTTAAGGCCATCAACACATATAAGTTTTCAATTTCACATGAAAAAAAAATCTGATGGCTCTTCCATCTTTGAAAAAAAAAAAATGTGTCCCATAGCATTAGCATGCCTTGGAGTGTGAAGTATTAGTACTTTCACATTTCTTGACCACTACATCATTTGAGGTAAGGATGTCAGCACCTGTCCTTACTGTCTTTGTTTTCCTAGGGAAACCCCAGGTACCCATTTTTTAAAGCTGGACTGACCTAAGTGCTGGTTGGTCCAAAAGAAAATCCATCCGAGTATAAAACTGAACCAGGGACCTTCTGATCAGCTGGCAAATGCACCAAAAACCAAACCACCACAGCACCTCTCCATCATTAGCAGGAGGTAAATAGAGCTGTAAGTAGAACCTGCATCTGAAATTCTGTTCTTGGTGGACAGTATCTTTTTGTTCCAAGTCACTGAAATTTGGTCCAGCAACCTATCAAATTCTCAGAGCACATATCTCCATCAAGTTCTGTGCTGATAAGCATGTGTGAGAATGCCTCCCACTCTGTTTGGTCTTTGAAATTTCTAACAAGATCTGTTGCCTTTCTTGTTCTGTTCCACTAGTTCAGTCTATTCAGATAATTCTTCCTAAGTCTCCCTCTTTCACTTCCATTGATTTTTCCACTGAATGTCAGACTCTCTAACTGCTGTCCTCTAATGGTTTATGGTTTTTGGTCTGGGTAATCATCACTGCAATCTGGATATGTCCATTGGTGCTCAGATCCCCCCTCATCAATGTCTTGTGGCTGACAGTGCCTGTCCTGTGTTGGTTGACAAGTCCCCTCCCACGTCCTTTAATGATATGTTCAAACAATTCTAAATGCACAACAATTAATTCCTAAACATATGTTCTAGAAACACTAGAACAACATAACAGTAATAAAAAAAAAACATTTTCTCAATGATTAAAAGTCAAAAATACCAAAGGAGTTTTAGCACAAACATATATGAATTCTGAACAACACAGATTACTTAAAGCACAGCATTCAACACATGTAACACTGTAAGAGAAACAAAAAATATCTACACACTGCAACAGAACACTGGAATGTGAGCACAGTCATCCTTGTCAACCCATGCTCTCTGCTCAGTTTCCTGTGGAAGAACCAGTGATTCTTCCTTAGAATGTCACTCAGGCCAACCACCAAAAATCTGCACTTCCTGTTGCCTGTCACATGTTTTGTTTTTTTTTTTTATCTTTTTTTCACGTTCTTGTTTTTTTTTTTAACTGTATTTTATGGTCAAGGTATTTTTGAGGGATTATAACTCTTTCTAATCTAATATTACAAAAAGAAAAAAATAATAAAAAAAAAAAAGAAGGTCTGTTTGAGAATCCAGTTTATTAGCACTTGGTGGCTGGAAGATTCTCCTTTGCTGTGTTCTAACTGGTGTGTAAAAGTAATTTTCAAATATAATTTCAAAATTTAAACTAATAACATATCACAACTGAGTAATTTTCAGTCCTGTATGTATTTTTTTCTTCACTGAGTCACTTAAGTATGAGAACTCTAGCACAAGACTGGAACACTGAATTTGGTTTGTCTAGGAACATAAGACATAAAGCCATGTTCTAGATAATGGTTCTCCTCCTCGTCTTTTCTCTGCTGACACAGAACATCAGAACTAGTAGAGGGGGAAAAAAAGTTTTTTGTGGGGGCTGAGGATGTGATCCAGATGGCAACCCAAAGAAGTTTGGCAACCACTGGCATAGAGCATAAGGTCTTCTTTTAATCAAATTATCAAGTAATTTCCTCCTACATTCTTTTCTTTCCTTCCAAAATCTTTTATATTTATGAGCATTTATTAGTAAATGTCTAACACTCCATAACCTTTTAACACAGATGAAAGGTAATTGTACAAAACTGAATCTACAGTATCAGAACTACCAAGAAACTGCATATATAAGTATGGAAAAAAAGTAAAAGTAGTACTGAAACACCACAAAGGCATATAGGGTATTTGGTGTTGATGATGATCTTTTCCTTGACCTATCAGTACACTAGAAGATGATGTGGCTAGAATCAAGCCTGACTGACTTTACTTCCCCAAAAGGAACTAGGGTCAATGTATCCATTTCTACACTTGACCCCATTTTTAGCTGAGATTGAACTGCCCACTTTTGCTATATAAGAAGAACACAATTAACCACTTCACTACTGTGGCACTAACAAACTAGTTTTGGCAGTCAAATTCAGCGTGAAAAGTTTTCTTCTGCAAAAAAGTGGTTCCTAATAGCAAAAAAAACCCCAATTTTAACCATTTCACTCCTAAAGTTGTATTTACTCCCTTCTTAAGTCACTGTTAAGGACGAGTTAACATGTTCCTATCATTTTGTCCCTCCAGTGCTAAATACGTGTAAACTCATTTCAAGTTTTCTTGATCGCTTCTGTAGACAGTTATTCTCGTTTAATATCTAGGAAATCACAGTAGCTATTTTAGTTCTATGTGACCTATTTTCACATGCTGAAACTGGCCATGTGCTGGAAATGTGTAATTTTTAGTAGGTGATGGGGGCAGGCCTATTATTCTACATGCAAGCTTCTGGCAAGACTGTTTTTTAGTGCAGTGTACCGTTTACTCATTAAAGATTACCCACATTTTCTTTATAAAATTCTTTTGTATTTGTAGTTACATAGCTACCATATGGATATGAAACTTTTCCAAACGGATTCATGGCCTGGATTTTGAAACAGCAGGGGATCCACTGACTTCTGTTAATTGAGAACCACTGAGATAGATTATACCCAAAGTTAAAGATGGGGGGAAGCAGCATGATCATCCATCATTGCTTTGTATTATAATCATTTCCTCTATTTTCACAAATGTTGGATTTCTGGAGTTGACTTACTGAATGTAATGACAAAGCGTTGAATGGATAAATCAAACACTTGTTATTTGGTTATACGTAAATGACCACAGGCGTAAATTCAGCAGGATCACAGGGCGGTCTTGGTGGTAGAAGCGAACGAAGAAGAAGAAGGTTATACGTAAGAAGTGAGAATAAATATTTTATTTTGTTGTCTTTTTGTTTGAATCTATGTAATAATGCTTATGAAGAAATAAATGTGTTATAAGCTATATCTCTCTCTCTCTCTCTGAACCTTAAGTGCCCAGGGGACCTGGGGCTTCCACAAAGGTTTTCCACAAATGCCTGTCCTTCACCTTTTTTTCTGCTCTTGCCCAAGTGAGCCCTCTATTGCTCAACATCCTTTCTGTTGTTCTTCTCCATGTCTCTTTTGGTCTACCCTTACTTCTGTTCCCCTGTGGTGTCCATCTTAGTGCTATTTTTGGTAGTGAGTTGTCAGTCATTCGGAGCACATGTCCCAACCATCGTCAGCGTCTTTCCTCAATAATATATAAGCTATATAATGTGACTTAAATGAGACAAGAGTTACAGCATGTTTATATTTTCTGGTGATAAAAAAAATTGTCAACACCACCACTGGGTCTTGGATTTTGAGATGACAAAAAATAATTCAGCACTGGGTGAAAGAAGACCAGCAAAGTATTCATTCAGCACAGTGGGAACTGGCTTTCAAGAAGTATGTAGCAGTGAAAAGATTAATAATGCAATAATATATGCTACAAAAAATAATTTATTAATAATATTGCAATAATATTTGCAAGAAAAACATTAATACTATTGCATTAATATGTGCAAGGAAAAAAAAAGTATTAATTTAAGTTATCAGTTCTTCAAGTTCTCTTTTCTAAATTTCACATAGCAATCCCAAATATAAGTGAGAAAAAAACAACAAATTTAAATACAACAACATATGCAGATGAAGTAGTAATAAACCAAATTTTACACCAGATTTTAAAAATGAACAGTAAAGGCTCCTCTAGTAATGACAACAATACAGAACAACAAACATCCACTATGTTTATAAACACTGTATTAAATAATGTCAGCCAAGCTACATGTTACTCACAAGTTTTGAATGTTCGGTCACGTGGAACTTTAAAAGAGAATTTAATAGTAAATAAAAAAAAAAGAGAAAAGAAATTTATGGCACACCACAATCTGTAGTTCAGATATAATTTTCAGCAAGTTGGAAACAAGGTTTGTGCACAAAGTTTGTACCAGCTTGAAAAAAATAGTACACAAAGCACTTTAAACATGAGAGAAAGAAAAAAAAAGTAAGAGGGCGACTGTGATACAGCTGTTCTCTTACTATCTGCTATATTTTATTTATACAATTCTGGGCTCAATGGTAAAAGTCACAATCATTCTCTTAATTTTTGCATACTTTCACTGAATCTAGAGTCAACGATTAAAGTCACAGTCACTCTCTTACTATCTGCTTTATTTTCTCTTATTTATACAACCCCATAGCCAGTGATTCAAGCCACAGTCATTCTCTTACTGTCTGCTTTATTTTCTCTTATTTATACAACTCTATAGTTAGTTCTTCAAGCCACTGTCATTCTCTTACTTTCTGCTTTATTTTCTCTTATTTATACAACTCTATAATCAGTTCTTCAAGCCACAGTCATTCTCTTACTATCTGCTTTATTTTCTCTTATTTATAAAAACCCCATAATCAGTGGTTCAAGCCACAGTCATTCTCTTACTAACTGCTTTATTTTCTCTTATTTATACTACCCCATAGTCAGTGGTTCAAGCCACAGCCATTCTCTTACTTATTTTTCTTGCTCGGAGCCATGATGCAAATGGCCAGAACCTGGGGGCCACAACTTTAACTCAGCATGTTGTAAAGATAGAGAAAATCCATAAATCAAAGCTAACAAAAGTGACAACACTATTTGGCAATGGCTGCAGAAGAGAGAGAAATCTGTTGCATGTGAACAATGCAAAGCACACAAAGAAAAGTTTCTCCTCACTATGGCAACAACACCAGCAATATTATGTGCTTTTACACCAATAAGGAAAGCACAAACTTACTTACAACTGTGAATATGAGAAACAGGTTCTTTACTGTTCTAAAATATGATGATGCCTGTTGATTTTTCAAATATAATAATATTTTCCACATAATTTCTTTTTTCCTCTTAGAAAAAAATAAACTCAAAGTTAGTAAATTATAAAATCATGATAATTTTTTTTAAAAATCAAAACAGTAATAGAGAAATAAAGTTCATCATGAACTCCACTGGCCTGATTTCATAGTACTTTGGTCCAATCAAAATTATTAGGAACACGGTGGTGGAATCTTAAACAAAGGATTTCCTTGGAAATGTGTATTGAAAAACACTTTGAAATGTCTGTTAATATTTATGTCTGCATATGTCTATGCTGTCAGAACAGATAACAGTATTGCTCAACAGAGGTTGCCAAGATTTTCTTCAAATATATCCCAAAAGCTGTGGAGAATGACGGACACAATTACAAAAATTAGGTTTTTATGGACTTGCATTTTTCCAATCACAACATATGCCTGTGAGACCTGGACAATCACCAAAACAGCTGAGAAAAACTTAAGTGACTTTAAATGCAATTAAAAATATCATGGACACAAAAAAAAAAAGAACAAATATATCCATACTACAAGAATTTAACACTAAACAAGACTGGTTAGTAAAAATGATTAAGCTTAAGCACTTCGGAGATATTAAACATCATGAGAATTTAGAGAAGACAGTCTTGGAAAGGTACATAATGGGAAAAAAGAAAGAGAGGAAGACCAAGGCGAAGATGGCAACAAGACATTGTTGATGATTTGTGAATGGACACAGCAGCAGCAGCAAGGCATCTTGCTTACAACTGAGAGGCCTTTAAGAGAGTTGTTAAGGAGGCAAAGTTCCATAAGGGACATGATAATGAATGACTGAATGCATATCCCAAGGCAGACACATCAGACTGACATTTTTTATACTGACTCTAGAGCCACAAATTCTAACAGATGAATCTGGAAACTTACATACTGCAACCAATGTGAAATACTTACTCTCTATGTGATGTTGTCAGCCACACAGTGTCTTCTGGAAACAGGAAGTTTACTGCCTTAATAACTTCACCACAACCAGGAACTAATTCTGCTGCCAGAATATCACTACTGCAGGCCCTGGAATTGAATACCATATAATCAGCTTTAAATGACTAAGATATTTTTTCTCAGTTAAGTTCTTTAAACAAGTAAAACATAATATGGATTTGAAATTCCAAGACATAAGTAATTTTTACTTCATTAAAAACAAAATATCTGCAGTCATATGATTCTGCTCCATAGTTATGAGTTCTCAATTTTAACCTGCTCACGTGGATATCTGAGCAGTGAAGTTGCTAGTGCACTCATCTCTCATACAAAAGACTGGTGGTTTGAACTTGTCAAGAAGTACCTTAGTCACCCAGCTGTAGAAATGGATCTGTATCTTGCATGCAGGTTCTATATAATCATACTTACTGGGTATTAGGACTCGAAACTCTTTGCTCATTCAATGGACTTGATGCATTAACCAATGAGCTAAAACCAAACATACACAAACACCACTGCTCACATGAAGTATATGAAAATCTTGCAGGTACAGAAGAAAAAAACGATGTCAGGCAATAAAAAAAAACTAATATAAGCTATGCATGTCCCTTACATCCAAGACCTGGAGTGTAAAGCAGTTATCTCAGGTTATTTATAGCAAATACTGCTAAAATATGCTGCAGTAGGGCTTCTACCACAATGGAAAACAAACTGTCAAACATAATATAACATACATATAGAGATCCTGCAGATGGTATTCTCTTTGCAGACAACCAAGGATGATAAATGTCAACGTTGCTACAATAATCAAGAAACCACTGAGCCTGCTGTTACTGTTGAAACTCATGATGTTTATAGTGCACAAGATGATGATGAAAAACATAAACTGGTAATAAAGTGTGTCGAGAAGCATCTCGACTGATACAGCATGGAATACACATCACAGTTCCAGGCAGCTAAAAGATGGGAAAATAATAACTGCCAACATAAGAACAGAAAAATCTATGGCACATGTACAAGAGCAACATCCATACTCTACATGACTCAAAACTAGACTATCCATTCACCCAGGTTTCCACCTCCACAAGTCACTCAAACTTTCTGGAAGCACGTGAAAAACCAGATACACTCACAAGTGAAGACCCAAAACCTGAGGGCGATTACTATGAAATAACAACTACAACTGTCAGCACATAAGTGCACTAACTTAAATCATTTGATCTCAGGTTGTTTGCCTTTCATAGCAAATACTGCTATAAGAAATCTTAAATGCTCCTGAAGTGTGAGGTATGTGACCTACTTGAATGACTCCATGAGTGAAGGCTTAGAGTTGTGAACTGACAGCACAGACACCTGTCCATGTGTAGGTGTAGATGAACAGACCCATAGGTGCTGAACACCAATGCCATAGACTGTCTTCTCTGGGTTCAGAAAGATAGACACTGCACACTTGACCTGAGGAGAAGAAAATGAAAGGATGCTGAACATTTCTTGACATGTATCAAAGATTTCCTGAACATTTCAGGTTTGGCATCCAAGTGCTATATCAAAATTTCTTAGAAAAAAAAAAAGCTCACTACATACACAAATGTTAATATTAATAACTGTCATAGGAATAATATTTTACACTGATTAACTCCTGCTATTTTTGGATATGGATAGATATATGAGTTTGACTAGGTCCTCAATATCATCACAAATGAGACATTCCCGTAATCACTCTACTGCCTGTGCCAGTGAATATCACACATAATGTTCATCAACAGTCTATTAGCTCTTGATGATGAGCCACTCAATTAGGACAACACTTTAGGAACTACAGCAGTCCAAATGCAAGAATAGTCAGTGTTGCTCTCAACATGAACTCTGCAGCTAAGGCGCCAAGCCAAACCAGGACATACAAAAGACCACCACAGTTCGCCATTGTGCCAAATAGATATGACGAAGAATCTTCAATGCTGTCTATGCAAAGTTCACAGCTCACAGTGGAGCCACAGCACTAAGCTCAATAGCTTGGCGCACAGAGCTAACCTCCATCTTGAAAGCATTGATGACACTGTTGCTCATTTGACATGTTTGTGTGTTCCTGTTCGCACCACAGTCTATCAAACTGTGAAGAGCCACCACAGGACACAAGCACTTTCAACCAGCAGCTGAGAAATTCAACCCCACATCGGATATCATGACAATCGGAGTGTCATTTGTGATAGTGTGAAATAGTCAAATGTGACCTACCACTATTTCTGAATCAGAAGTCCATATATAAGTTTTGCTACAACACAAAATGTTGCAATTCTAGAAAATTTCATGTTATAGAAATGCATGCATTCAAAATACCAGGACTTATAGGAAAAATATGGTTAGGTTCAGATCTAAAATATAGACTATAAGTGTTTATGTCAATTATCACAAATTTTAGTCTGCTGAAAATAAGATAGTTAAATTGTTATAATAACATAAAAGCATTAAAAAAAATGATTTTTACACTACAAAAACATAGTTATAATTACTGACAGCACTGTTGGTAGATGAATCAGAAAGGCAGGCATAAACATCACAATCTTCAACACTGTCAACTTTTGGCTGCAATCAATGGAAAAGAACTGGATGAAAAGATGCGGCAGTCAAGACTCTGGTTTGGGTATTTGATGCATCTTCTTTAGAGAAAAAAAAAAGACATCTAACTTTTGCTGCTGCACCATTCTTCTCTGTTCATGAGGCAGATGTTCATAAGGAACAAGAGTTCTCTCCACAAATTACTACTCTGCTTTGTCCTGCATAATATTCACTGTCTCTTAAGCTGACATTGCAACTGCCTAAAACCACTTACCTTGGTATAATTTTTAGGCACATCTACAGGCAGGTGTTTCATAAAATGGGCTGGTGTAAAATCAAAGTCAGTGCTGTCGCTGCCTGATGTCCCATCCCAGGCTAAATTATTTGACCTATCAAGTGACAATTTTGCCATCATAAAATCAGTGCACCAGTCCTGCTTTATGCCAGCTGTCTGTGTCTGTAGCACATAATGTGCTTTGTCTGACCTATAAATCAGAGAATTGTTATCATTATTAATCAGAAGCAGAGCTGATTGTGTCAAAAGTTGACACACATATCAAGGCCGATGCAGGTCAAGACCCTGCATCCAGGCAGTTATATTAAATAAAGGCCCTCCCATAATATGACTGTATTAAGTGCAGCTCATCTCAACAAATTTAAGAAGTTAAGTGGTCAGGGTACTCATCTCTTATGACAAAGGTCAGCGGTTTGACTCTAGCCAGATGCACCCAGACAACCCAACAAGTGGAAATAGCTTCTTGGCTCTCCCCCCCCCCCCATACAGGTGGGTAAGAAGGGGTCCACATATGATACTGGTCACACCATTCTACAGTGTAAAGGAATCACTAGCACAATATCCTCTATATGTCTCATAAACCAAGGGTTTACCACTACCCTTACCTTACATTTACTGTAACAATAAGGATGACACTATTAAGCCAAGCAATATATATATATATATATATATATATATATATATATATATAAATTTACATGTCTGAAGAACTGGGTTTGCATTCTTGTTATTGCTGTTTCTCTCTAAATGTTGAAGAAATGTGCCAACACTAGAGCACACTGTTACTGACAGAAAGCCACCAACTAAGCTAATTGAAAATATCAAGATCTGTGGAGAAGCATGGCTGCCAATGAATATTAGCATGGCACATGATGATG
This sequence comes from Achatina immaculata, assembly GCA_009760885.1. Taxonomy (NCBI): domain Eukaryota; kingdom Metazoa; phylum Mollusca; class Gastropoda; order Stylommatophora; family Achatinidae; genus Lissachatina; species Lissachatina immaculata. Next base: position 20,240,938 of record CM019696.1, read on the forward strand.
CTGACTTTTAATGATATGACACTGTTGTAGGATCCCTTGTACATAACTGCAAACTTCACATTTTTGCAGCTAAAATGGTGTAAATCTCGTAACACTGACATTAAAGTCAGTCCAAATTCCTGGAAATGGCCCCTAAAGAGTGCTTCCTGGCTGACTCGAGTCATCACAATGAAAAAAAACACTGACACCTGCCACTTTTGTTACTGTAACACAGTAGCTAATATTATGACAAGCTCTTCCTGCTCACCATGCTGTTCCTACATATCAGTGGTCCTAAACTTTTCTGGCCGCCACCCATTTCCTCCCTGGCCACATTTCAAGCCCCCTCAAAAAAAATATTTTTCACCAAATTGGTTCTGATTCTTCTTTTTCTCTTACATCCCGCCCTCCTCCACTTATCTTTCCATCACCTTCAAGAATATGCTACTGCCCATTTTTTAGAACAATGCTATATTGCCGGCCCATAAATGGAACAGAACTGGCAGTTCATTTCTTGAAATGATCATAAATGAAAAATAGGTGACAATTTCAAAAGAACAAAGACCCTGACCCTTTTTTTTAAAAGCATTCTTCTTCTTCTTCAGTCTCCCTGGATTTGCAAGATGGTGATCTTTGCAACCAACGCAGTGATGATGATGAGGCACAGTATAGGCTCTAGAGCAGGTTATGGCTGCCATTTTTTCAGTGCCTGAGTAAATCTAAAAATTGGAGGTGTGCACTGCTTCTTCAGCAGACTCCACCGCTATAGGAACTATGGCAAGCTTTGCACTGTTTGCCAGGCTAGGGCTGTTACTAGGGATACCAAAAGTGAGGTTGGACAGGGTCTTGGTCAACTATGGTTCACCAGTCCTGATGCTAGCGGGTCAGCTGTAGGTTGCTGATTGCCATATCAGACAGTATTTTCACCCCCTTTTAAAGCAGAGCATAAAGAAAAAGACAAGGTACTTGATCTACAAACCTAGAATTGTCCTGAAGAATTATCGAGCAGCTGTTGACCAGTCTTAGCTGTTCCTCTTTGATCTGTATCATGCGCTGCAAGTCCCTTGATACCTCATACATCAGCTCTTCTCTCAAACCCTGCAGACAGTTAAATAATACCATCATGATGAGTTACTACTATGTGATGCTCCACCATAAAAACATGCTTGTCAGCATTTGGGGAAATGTAAATAACGTAACAGGAAAAATAAGGCAGTTCCATGGAAAAGTATATCTGCCAAAATAGTACAAAGTTCTAGACAATTCAGTAGCAGAAAGTCTCACTTTAATGAAACTAATTTTGTTTAAAACAAAAAAGTCAAGTCTGTATGCAAACAATATTCTAATATGCAAAATTATAAGGATATTAGTTCAGAATATGAGATATCTTAGAATAGTCATCACTTAGACAGACATAAAAATGCATTCAGTATCAATTATGATGCAGCACTGACGTTCAAGAATTTTGAGAACATATGGCACCCAAATGTTATAAGCACAAAACCAAGTTAAGATTATTCAATTCAGTTGTAATATCCACCCTAATTTATGCATTCGAAAGCTGGAAAACAACTAAATAAATAAACAACAAATTAGTCTATTCTGAAAACAAATGCCTAAAGAAAATACTCGGTATAAAGTGGAATGAACTCAAGAACAACACAGAGATAAGGCAGATGAGTGAACAACGACCTGCCTCACTGGTGATCAGAAAAAGGAGACAGACATATATCGGTCATACGATGAAAGGATCAAAGAATCCCAAAACAAGCTATCAAGTGGAACACAACAGACTGAAGAAAAAGAGGCAGACCACATGAAACTCTAAAGAGGACATTGTTAAGAGAGGCCAAATTAGTAGGCATAAAATAATCCCTTGATTAGGATGAAAAATTTGCCGGAAAAAGGAAAACTTGGCGAACTACCATGTGATGTTTAACAGCACAGGAAGGATGTAAGATAAGAGTAATGTTTAACTATCAACAGTCAAGTTCAGGTTCTCCTGACTTCTCAAAAAAGCCAGGAAGCAGTTCAAGGGAGTGAAAAATCAGAGATAAATTTCAATGGAGTGACACTTCAAAAATTAAAACAAAAAGGAGTGGAACAGACAGAACCACAAAAATAAAATCTTTAAGGGCATGCATCTTTCCCATCACAACATATGCCTGTGAGACCTGGACACTTAATAAAACCGCTGAGAAACACATAAATGCCTTTGAATGTAAATGTTACAGAAGAGTTTTTCAAATATCATGGACACAAAAAAGAACAAATATATCCATACTACAAAAACTTAATATTGAAGAAGGTTGGCTAGTAAAGAGAAAACTTAAATATTTTGGATATATTAAACGTCATGATAATTTAGAGAAGTCCATCTTGGAAGGGTACATGATGGAAAAAAGAAAGAGAGGAAGGCCAAGGTGAAGATGGCTATAAGACATCGTTGATGATCTGCAAATGGATGCATCAGCAGCAGGGTATCTTGCTTACAATTGAGAGGCCTGGAGGAGAGCTGTTAGGGAGGCAAAGTTCCGCAAAAGGACATGCAAATTACTGAGTGACTGACACATAAAGCTTATATTATTGTTAGGTTAGGGTTAGAGTTTGGGTTAGGATTTCGGTATACTTGTTAAAATATTCAATGACAACCCATGACTTGTGAAATGATTTTGATAATGGAGAATAACAATTACTACTGATAAGTTCAATTCATTGTAGTCACATTTATTACCTATTTGATCTTTCACTTTATGTTCAGCTACAAAATGGGTTCTATCTGAAACCTGTAGACATCAACTGAAACTTTCACAGCTTCCCTGTGGATAACCAAAACTTCTTTCACACAGCCTATACTAAAACAATTAATAAGTTGATACATCTTTTTCACCTACTTTGTCTTTGGTCTATGCCTTCTCTATTTCTAAACTTCTTCATCATTAAATATATAATAATGTATTATGTATTATTTCCAAACTTACATGCCCTGCGTAGGAGCACTTCAGTGTGGACAGTAGGGCACTTATTTGTCCTAAAACTGTGTGGTCGTGTACCATGTCATGAAGGTCAGCATATAGATGAAAGGGGTCTTCTTCTGGCTTTTCTAGACGCAGACAAAATTTTCTTTTAAATAAACATACTAGAAATAAAAGATAAAACAAAAAGAGATAGAGCATGACAATTACAAAGATGGGCAGATAACATTAAGAGATGGGCAAAAGGTTGTTTGGTCAACCTTCTCAGGAAAGATGATATAGGATGAAGATGAATGATCTTGTAACTGAGAAAGAGTGATGCCTTCTTTCTTCTGTATATAGCTTCACATTTACATGGTTATTTTCAAAGAATGAAGTGATATCTCTCTCTGAACTTTACGTGCCCAAGGCATAGGGGTTTCTGCAAGGTTTTCCACAAATGCATGTCCTTTGAATGAAGTGATATATACAGAGGAAAAAGAACCACTCATCTATACAAGCACGACAATGATATACAACATCGAGAGACAAGTCTAGTGGATGCAGTTTGACATTCGCCCAATCCCTTGCAACTTTCCACAAATTTTCTCTTTGTGTGATCTGAAAGATGTGTAAACATAATATAATTAAGGCTCTTACAACGAAGACTGTTTTGCATCTCTAAACTGAGTTTTTAGTATTCTAAGCCTATTGTTGTTTGATCTCCTTGTAACTGTGAACTTAAATTCTTAATTGCAGCTGCCTTTTATGCATTCAGTTTCATATGCTTGACCAGCTAGCCACAGAGAGGAATCGCCTCCATGGACCCCACCATCAGCAGTTCTTCAAGCAATTCTTAGCAATAAAGAGATACCTATTTAAAAGCACAGACTGAAGTCATTCATATGGGAAATGGACTTTGAACTCCTGTACATGACCAAAAAAAGAAAAAACAAACCTCCTGTTGGCAGATATCACAACCATGGAGACCTACATCTATTCCTGCCCAGTTAGTCACACACTAAGGAAGTGCATTGGCCTGTATATTGAATCACTGTGACAGGATCCAAGATTCTATCACATTCTCTCATAGTGATTCTGTATACAGTTCAACAGCCTTGATAATTGCACCAACCCCCTAAGGAACTGTTTATCTTATTTCCCTCACTGCTTATTATTTCTACAGACATGAATGTAGACATGACATTGCCATTCTACTAATGACTGTAGTGTAGCATAATCACTCACACTAACAAAAGCCACAATATAAATCATATCCACATTTATTCTCCACAATTTTCAGACAAAGCTAAATCTTACCAGGTTGTGATATAAATCTTACCAGACTGTGAAACAAACTTGCCAGACTGTGGTACAATATCACACCGGGCTAGAGACAAATCTTGCCAGACTGTGGTACAATATCACACCGGGCTAGAGACAAATCTTGCCAGACTGTGGTACAATATCACACCGGGCTAGAGACAAATCTTACCAGGCTGTGATTTCAATCATTAGCAATACTGCATGGTACCCTGATTTTGGCGATGCACCTTCTGGCTGGGTACCTCCAACTTCAGCACCTTTCCTTACTAGAGTAAACTGTGGTCTTGCTCGGACTGCCATGAAGACGGTGGTGTAGGCTGGCCTGGCCAAAACTTTTGTTCCAGCCTCTGGTGGATGTACTTAAGCCCCTTCTCCACATCAGATCCAGCGTGCAACACTGGATGGCCAGATGGCTTTGAGACAGTTCCACACACAACTTTGGGATGAGGAATCTGATGAGTGCCTTAACGATATCCATTCCTCGCCATCTATAGTCTGCTGGCTCTGTTTTGTTTACATCATTCTGATAGCCATTGTTGTAAAGACCCATAGGCTTGTCACGTCCTGGATTCATTGGTTTCACAACAGATTTTCCTCATCCCCGCCGGCGATCTCCATGTCTCTATCCATCCACCAACCTGACATTACATTTTACAAAAATAACAATTACAATTAGTGTTGAATGCCACAGGTTTCTGGGCTACAGAAGTAGGTCAGAGTTTTTAAGCAAACAGATCTATGTTCCCTGTCTCACAAAGACTCTGTTAAGGTAAGTGTGTTCTTAACACAGTTGTTCCCAGGTGAACCAAGCTGTGATAAAAATCTTACCAGGCTGTGATGAAATAATGTGAAATTTTCCTGGTTCATGTTTTATGACACTCTGCATGTTGGGTGTGATGGCAGTGTCTTTCAATTCCAGATCTTTCACCTTTGCCATCCACCTTAGAACAAGTCTCTCCACTGTGTAACCTGACTGTTCCCTAAGGAGTAACAGACACAATATTGTTCTACAAATATATAAATCTTCACAAGCACAAGAAAAATAAATGGTAAATGCTGCATTTAAAAAAAAAAATGGAGTTAGTCAAAAAAACCTTGCGGGTTCCATGATGACCCTAAGTGTTGTGAAAAAATATGGCTTTTGAAAACAATGCTAAAAACAAAGTCTTAATTTACATTCAGGGACAGAAAAAAAGACGGACATATGTTGGTCATGTGATGAGAAGAAACAATTAGAGAATCCCCAAGCAAGCTATCAAGTGGAACACAACAGGCCAAAGAAAAAGAGGTCGATCATGTGAAACTCTAAAGAGGACACTGTTAAGAGAGGCCAGTTCAGCAGGCATAACATCCCTTGATGAGATTGAAAAACTAACTGAAGACAGGAAATCTTGGCGAACTACCATGCGGGCCCTATGTGACGTTTAGCAGCATGAGAAGGATGCATGATGTAAGAAGGGACAGAAACAAACATTCCAAGTTCAAAACAAGAGCTTCACATTACATCTTGGAACAATGTACATGGAGAACACTTTAATCCACATAAAGATGCGAGATGACTGAGCTGATCGCATGCTGTCCACTCACAGCTTGGCAGTTGCCCATCCTATCAGTCTGTGGTTCAAGCCACATGTCGTTCTCTTAATTGTTTTTTTTTTCCTCGCATCTTAAATGCTTTGCAATTTTCAAGGCTAACTACGCAATACTATGCTCTACTACTTTACTGTGTGCAAGTTTCCTGTTTCTTAATAAAAATCTGCCTTACATGACACTTCCTTGACACACCAAAGATATATATTAAAATATTGCTGGTTTTTTTTTTTAATAACATGCTAACTAACCACTATTACATGAAAAAAAAAAGAATGCTGTGATTTAAGAATGAGGGCAGAAATCATAAATAATCAAATATACTAAAAAAAAAAAAAAAAACTCACTTCTGTGCAACCTTGACACACAAAACAAGGTCATTCATCAGAATGAGGCGTCTTTTTTTACATTTCATGTTTTCAAATTCTCCCTGCTACAATGAGAATAAGAAGGAAAAAAAAATTCATAAAACCATTGATTAAATGGCTGTCAATAGTTTCTGAGTAAAATATGAGCGCTGATTAAGTTTACACAAATGAATTAAACCTATAAAAGTGCAGCAGAAATGATTCTGTTACAGTGACAGTTCTGTCATGGTGGTGGGTGAACATCCCATCTCTATGCAGCTCTTGCAAGGTCAAGCTGTGATCCCCATGTAGACAGGCTGTAGCACTTCTTCAGTCTAGCTAGCGGGGGCTGGGGTCAACATGGCAGAATTTACTGTGAAATTTTTTTCTGGGGTCCATTTCAAAAATTCAGGTAAGTCACTTGTACCTATTCGACTCAATACCTTCAAGATTAACAATATCAGCTTATAAAGAACACATATACTACTGAAAAACCAACAGCAGTCAGCAAAAATATTTCAAATTTCAAGACATCAATTATCAGTTTTTAAAAATAAAAGAAGGAGAAGAACTCTTAAATACAGAAACAGATATCATGTAAACAATAACAGCAACTATTCTGCTGGCATTTTCAAAATCTTATATGGTAACTTTTAATTTTTTTTTTTCATTAATTCATTAATTAGATGCCCCACAACTAGGGGTTGGCAGCCATGCTTCTCCATCTCGTGTGGTTCATTTAGACAAGTTTGTATGCAAACATACACAACTATTGCCTTTTTTTTTCTTTCTTGTGCCACTTTGTCAGCCTGTTCAGATTTTTTTTCCTTGGTGGCCCTTTTTTTTTTTTAGTAAATGTCAGCTTTTCTAACTTTTTCATGCTCTTTTAGTTCCAAGATTTAATCTTAACTCTGCCATTACACTGTGAAGTTAAGACAGATTTTAAATGCTCCCTAATGGCCAGTATTTCACATTACATGAATTTGTTTCACTGTGATAATTATTTGGCAAAATTTTGTAATTTTATACTGCTAAATAGCAGCTAACTCATTTCCTGTCCCATTTCTCAAATATTCAGAGTGAAATTATTTGCAAGAGCAATTTAAATGCCAATTTTTAAGCAGTCTTTTCAGATTATCTTGATATAGAAATAATGGCTATGCCCACTATTTTCACCTAACCTCATAGGTATACTTCAGATGAAGATAAGAAGCTTGTTTGATCACTTTTAAATAAGAAAATTGGTTCAGAATTGTGATGACACAGATGAAACACTCAATTATGACAGTTCTGACTTTTTGAAAAATAAGAAAGTTTGCTGAAACAAAAATGAAAGGACACCAAAGCAAATGGTGCATTTATTTTTCAGCACTAAAACTGGGTGTCTGAGTGACCAAGTGGTTAGTGCACTGGTCTCTCATGATAAAGGTCGGGGGTTCGAATCTGGACAGAGGCACCTCAGTCACCCAGCTGTAGAAATGGGTACCCGACTTCTTCTGGAGTTGGGGAAGGCGTGATACTGACCACATCACCCTCTAGAGTGCTAATGGGTCAAGGAAAATATGGGCACTAACACCATATCCCTATGTGCCTCTGAGGCATGACAGGATTACCTTTACCTTTACCTTTTACTATATAAGACTGTTAGTATGGGAATACACATGTAATGCATTAGCAGCACTCCACAGACCTTACCCTCTCCCACCTGTACCCCCCCCCCCCTCCAAAAGTCCCCAACCCCCCCCCCCCAAAAAAAAAAAAAAAGAAAATATCTGTCACAAATCAAAATCTAAAAGCTAAAATACTCGGGCAGAAACTACAGAATATAGACTGACTGTAGGTCACGGAGACTAGATTCTGTGACTAGGCACAGAATTTGTATAGAACCTATTTCTTACCCTTTTGTTCAACAGCATCTGTAGCAGTATTTGTATTTATCACATGTTTAACAGCATACATATATAAACTGGGTTTACTTTATGCAAACTTTCCATTTAACCCAATACTTACCACTTGGTCTACAGCATCGGTTCGTATCAGCTTCCTCTTTGGATCCAGATCATGGTTCCATGAAGTCAGCACATGCTGGACCTTCTGTTTAATCATCTGTTGAATTGTCTGATTAGCCTGGAACTTTTGCTCACTCTGCCGTTTACGTTCATTCAACCTATAGGCTACATTCTCCAGTTCCGTCAAGGCCAGCTGGAGGGCTCTGCGGTCAACATGATCTTGTGGTGTGAATTTGATCAAGTCCTGTTCACACCAATAAATACAAATAAGATAAATACAATAAATATTACACAGAGAAAAACTTTTCTTCAGTTTTAGGGAACTGCAAATTTGTAGACAGAAAAAAATAAAACAAATAAATTTTGGGACAATTTAATTTTAAAAGACTCATTATGAAAATCCTTATATCAAATAGCAAAAGTACAATAATGCAAAAGCACAATAATAAAATCACAATAATAATAATCTTAAAACTATGAAGGTGGTTACCTTTAACTTTTTTATAAACAAAAAGTTCTATAAAAACTAAGAATGTCAGACAGATGACACATATGGGTGAACAAACATTAACTGTTTCCACTCTTGTCAGCAACAAAAGGCATGTTGCGGTATGTGCTCTCCCACCGTCATAGCCCTATAAGTTTTCTGACTTTCTTCCATTGAAAACATGATGTAACTTTTCATTTAACCAATCAGAGCTCTCCTGAATCCAAAGTTAAACTAGTGTTTAAGCATGCCTGATAAAGGAAGCCATGTTTGATATCATGACAGGAGTGTAAAATGCAAGTTTTTTTCGAGATCGAGTGGTAGAATGGTCACACCGACTGACTAGATGTATCTTACCATATGTGTTTCTTGCAGCTGTAGACCTGTTAGATTTATTGGATGTCACAAACATCCATAAATATTGATTTTTCTGTGTTGAAATTTGAATGACTAGGTATTCTATATTGGATTATGACACAACTGAGGTAAATATAAAGAAGACTTTATTGCTCAGTCCTAAAATTTTTTTAGCGCCAAAAAAATCATTCCATCATTTCACACCAGTTGTCTTTTTTTTTCTTTTGCTTTTTTTTTTTTTAAATGACAAATAACTTCATTTATGGAATCTTCATTCATTTCCACTTATTTTAATGTGAGATACACACGTGGTGATCATGGAATTAATTCAGTACAATAACTTTTACACAGGGACCACCTTCCCCAAAATGTCCACGTCGTCAGAAACTAAGGAACGTTTTGGAAGTAATGCGAGTGGAAAGAGTTAAGATATATAAAGAAAGTAGACTGAATCATCAAAGCAACAAAGTATCCTCCCAGCACAAAACAGACTATACCCCTCTAGCATACCTGTAGAAACATGATGAACTGTGGGAACCGCTGCACTGGCTTGACCATCAGACCAAATATGGGGAGTCGATCTACAGAAAGTTTTTCTTGCTTCTGAAAACAGAAATGAACTGCTACACTTATTAATGCAGTAAAAATTACATCAACAGTTGTGATGCTCCAAAACAGGATTATAATTTAACATTTTCAAGTTAAGCATTATTTCCAAGTTATAATATTACTTCCTCTGTTAAAACAGAAGTATTTAACACAAAAAAAAAAAAAAACAACTTTAAACACATATTTCCTCTTTAATGTCAGTGATACATGAACATTGTGCAGCACCTTGGAACATATAATAACCTGCTTTTGATAATTTACTGTCATTGGACAGAACAGCAAAAACTCATATCATTCACAACAAAAACAACATCTAAAAAGTTATTACCATCACTGGTTGGTACATGACTGATCAGCATCTGATTAACATATGATCCATTATGTACATGTGGATATGCACACACAAACAGAATACATAGACAGATGAATGGATATTTGATATATATCACGGGTAGTTTCTGAATGAATTTTTCTTGCCATTGGCCTATGCATACTTTTCACAATTTTAATACACTGCTGAATCTTTATCATGCACAGGTGTGTATATAAAACCTGGTGTGTTTTTGTTCATATCAAAGAAAGTTTTCATAAACAACATCATTATACAAGTACATTATTATACGGGAACAGCACCATGAAGGTATTCTTATTTGTATATAAAAAATGGTTTCCCAAAAAATATCTGAACTTTCTGGTGACTCATGAACCCTGGATAATTAATTTGGAAATGAATGCTTCACACCGAGATATCGACAGACCAAAATGATGTAGCCGATTTGTGATGAAAGCTACAGTATATAATGAATAAATGTTTTTTTTTTTTTTGTATGATTTAGTATGGTTCAATTTATATTTAAATGAATGGCCAAAGTCAAATTTGTGAACCAAATACATGAACAAGTAGTTTTCTGCAGTTACCTGAATGAAATCCTGAAAAGACTGTTTGCTCCTCTGAAGAGACCGAATTTCCTCCATTGCTGCCGCAAAACTGTTCACGTAAATGCTGTATGCATTGATGAGCATTGTCTTGGAAAACTGCAAAATATGTTGATACCAACTACATTTTACATGCTCATTAATGCCTGTAAACAGAGTTAATTCTCATGATTTTTATTTTATAAACAAATCTGATAAAACTGCTATAAGTCATGGAATGAATACTTTTTTTTTTTCATTTGGCTCATATATTTTTAAAAACTAAAGACAATTAATATGAACAGGGATAAATTTTTTTGAGGAAGAATTCATTTAAAAAAATAACTTCAGTGCACTTGTCACAAAAAAGCAATTATTAAATTTGCAATTTAAAAACAAAAAAACACTATATATCAGAATGATTAAGTGAGAATAAAAGTTATTTAAAAAAAAAAAAAACAATATAGAAGTATAAACTACAAGAGAATGGCAAGTAAAGTATCACAGTAGTTGAACAACTGCATTTTTATTGCCTTGTAGAGAAGGACAAGGCAAAAGACAAATGTTCATGAAAATGAAACAAAAACAATAAAATGCACAAATAACAAAATAAATCTACAAAACAAGAACAGCAAACAAATCTATTCACTTATAAGGTGCTATGCAGACTGGAATATGTGATCATTCTTCTCTATTTTGTCAAATCATTATTGACATTTCCATGAAGACACTGTCCAATTTAGCAATCATGACCAACAGATCACTTCAGTGATTAAGACTGAAGTGATGGTCATCTCAATGAAAAGAATACCACCAAAATGTAGCACTACCATCTATGGCACAGAACTGAAACAAAGTTGATAGATTCAAGTACTTAGGATCAATTATAACAGCTGATGGGAAATGTCACAATGAACTAAAAAGCAGATGTGGTCAGGCAAAGTCAGCATTCCAGAAAATGAGAAACATCTTGTGCAACAGATCCATATCAATGGAAACAAGATTTCGAGTACTTAAATGTTACACTGAGCCAATTTTGTTTTATGAATGTGAAGCATGGTCCATGAATAAGACAGTACAGCAAGAAATGGAGGCCATGGAGATGTGGTTCATAAGAAGGATGTTGATGGTACCATGGACAGCCAAGAAAATCAACGAAGAAGTCTTAAGAGAGGCTGGAGTTAAAAGACAAATTACAGCAAAGATCAGAAGCAGACAAGCGAGATTTGCAGGACATTTTCTGAGAAGAGGAAAATTGGAACACATTGTGGCAAGTGGAAAAATTGAGGGAAGAAGAGACAGAGGAAAACAGAGAGAGAATTTACTAGATGGGCTGTCAGTGTGGCTAGGAAGAAAGTCACCGGCGGATCTCATAATCAAGTCTAAAGACAGGGAATTGTGGAGAGAAATGATCGCCTATGCCACATGGCATGGCACTTGATTGACTGACTGCTTGACTGACCAACAGATGACATGCTATCATCAGGACTGGTCATCAAGGCTGACCAAAAAACCTGTCCCAGTAACAGGTCTACCCTGGCAAATGGGGCAGGGATTGCCAAAGTCCCCATGATGGTACAATCTGCTAAAGAATCACTGCACACTCCCAGGTTTAGCTTCATTCAGATACTGAAAAAAATAGCCTGCTCCCAAAATAACATGATGCTGTGCCTCAATAAGAAACAGCAAAATGTAACCCTTTTGTTAAAACAGCAATACAGAACATAGGGTACACATGACATAACTCACCGATGCTGTGAATATATCTCCAATCTTCTCTTTATTATCCCAAGTCTTTACACATTCAGACAACTCAATCTGAAACATCTTGTGATGGGAGATAATCTCTTTCATCGCTGTAAACACAAGTGGGATGCTGGATTTTTGAACTGAGACTAATTCCAGTATTGGTTTTTCATACTCCTGAAAAAAGAAAGCATGAAAAATTATTTGCAGTCTTAAAAAAAAATAAACCTCTTTAGTGATGATAGATTTCAAAATGATCATGAGCTCTTGATTCAGTTGATGCTGAGATAAATAACTTGCCCATCTTTCCTGGTTCTTCTGCTTCAGATAATAACCAGTTTCGAATTCTAAATTATCTTTGAAGCTGCTTTGTTGATAATAAGAGTGGTGATGAAAAAGCATGTATGCAAACAGGTAGGCAGCTTTTTCATGCACCACCCTGTAGTTCATGGAGATTTGGGTATTTAAGTATTCTACTGCTTCCTACACACTATCACGGTGTTTGTTGTTTATGCTGTGGTTATCAGTTCTGTTTAGGTTATAATGCAGCAAGAAACTGTGCAGTAAATTAGGGTGCTGTATGCAATTAAACCTATACAATAAATGGACTAAATTTACTCCTAGCATTCACAAACAAAACATTTACCGCCACTTGCTCCTAAAAATGTTACTCGTATTTTCTTGCTCACAATTCCTAGAAATGTATAAATGTTCAAGTAAAAATATACACACACAAAAATGTATTTATTATTCTGTATGTAATTATTTACCTGCAGTAAAATGACAGTTTTTCTATGTTCATTATCTTACTCTTAATGCTTCTTTTTTTTTATCACTAAGTTCAGAACTGGAGAAACAACAAGGAATGTGTTATTTATCATACTCCACTCTTAACTTGAAGTAAAAGAAGCTTTCTTAATTGTCATTAACTTGAAGTATAGGAAGCTTACTTACCTTCACAACTCTTTCTAAGCTCTCCAGATATGACCGCTCACTGATGATGATAGATTCTATAACCATTCTGCGTTTTATCTGCCCAAAAAAGAGAAAATCATATTTAAGAAGCATATAATTCTATACTTAATTCTTACATAAATGCACATTTTTTTCTGAATGCAGCAGATTCATTACTTACTGGAATATTATATCTTCATAAAACAACCTACTTATAGCTGTCAGCGTAAGCAGGCCTACAGAAGTGTTACAAAATACAGTTTTATGTATTAGCTTTAATTTGGATCTGAAAATGTATCTTTAATATTTATTGATGTCTCAGTGAATTCTTAATGGTAAATAGAATTTTTGTTGTTAATAATAATGTAGCTTTGATAGTTATTGAAGAAGAAAAAAAACCTGTGATCAATTACGACTTGCACGTAAATGACTGATCAACATTTTCTAAAGGTTAAGATAAACACATTACATCATGTAAGTAATCTACTGAGAATTGACCAACATAGCTCAAATTAATTTCAGATTTTATCTAGAAGTATTAAAAAAATTGCCACTTTTTTTTTTCACATTTTCTTCCACAGGTATGCCTCATATATTCAAGTAAAGTTTTCTGTAACATTTCAAGTAATCTAAAAGAAGTAACTAACTTAAAACTAACTTACTGCAGAGAAAATAATCATGAATAACATCACTATGAACCTTAAAATAACAATCACATTTAACTCTTTCTATACTTCGCGTCACACTGTGTGACGATCCGGCGGACACTTTTTGCCTTGTGTACACGTCATGTGCTGGTCTCTAATGTTGAAGTTACTGAAAGTATGCTTTAAAATCTGACCAATCCAGTGGTATCACTTCTTTCCGGGAATCATTCTCGACATGAAGCGTGGGAGATTTGTGATTCAGAGCCATTGTTTTTTAATTTTAACTTTTTTTTCCTAAGGTTATCATTGCTAGGTTTTTTGTTTACAAACAAAGATGGCATCCAGTGCTAGTTCCTCTCGTCCAGAGCCGCGTATGTCTGGTTTAAAAGCTCAAAATTTAAGAGTGGCTAAAGAAGCACTTTCTTCTTAGCCACACTGACAGCCCATCCAGTAAATTCTCTCTCTGTCTTCCTCTGTCTCTTCTTCCCGCTGAAGAGGGTGCAGATAGCAATTTTGAGCTGTCGGACCCACGTGCTGCTGCTGATTCAAGTGATGAGGATGAAGCAGCACACCAACCAAGCCGAATAGAACTCACTTCTATTGCTCAGGGTGTCCAAATCTTCCACATCTGCACCCTCAGTGCTTTGGTCATTACCACTTTAGTGCTTAGAATGTAAAAAAAATTAAATGTTGTAAATATAATGCTTCCACTTTTTCAAATTAAAAAAAAACACAATGGCCTGTGTCTTCCGGAAAATATTAGTCAGGGCCCACTTTTTTTCATGCAAATATTACCTACCCACTAGGTGTTTTTAGTTTGCTGTAAATGCTTCATTAGTGTATGTTTTCATGTAAATTCTGGAGGATATGTGAAGAAAAGGTGTTTGTGTTTATTTTTATTCATTTTGGATATATTCAGCTATCTACAGCAGATTAACTTGATGGGTACATGAAAAAAAAACGTTCCAATTTCTTCATTTCCCATTCTTTCTTCTCAGTTTTTAGCTCTTTTTTGTGTTCTATACTAATAAAACACTAACAATTTTATTAGAAAAACAAAATAACATTTTTTTCTGTTTAAACTAATGTATAATATGTCATGCTACGAATCAGACTAAGCCTTTGTATTTCTTCTAAATGTGACAACCATTCAATTTCACTTTATGAAATTTACCCCCCTTGGTCATTTCATGGAAAACCCCCCCAGTACAGAAAGTGTTAAGTAACATGTATCTGCAACAGTCAGATTTGTGACAACAATGATGATGAAACTGATTAATACAGAAATAACTGTAATAATGAAATGTAATGATGAAACTAGGGTAAGGTCAACAGATTAAGAAGTTGATAAAGAACTGCATTTAGAGAACTGTCACTGAATGATCTCTGGCCAAGACCCTATTCCACTATCACAGTCCACTCATCACCTAATGTAATGACTGTTTCAATAACAGCTGCAGTGAATACTAGTTTTCAGTTACAAAATAATACTTTACTCATTCCATGAGGTTTGACATTTAAAAAATACCTGATTTGGGGTAAGCCAACTTGGCTGAGGTGGCAGCACAGGTGGTGGGTGCTTCTCTGGGTTGATGATCACTGGGAGACAAGCTGTGGAACTTGGGTCATCATTAACTTTTGAGTCATAGGCGACAAACTTAGCTCTCAACATAAATGGCTGCAAAAAAAAAAGCATTTTTTTACTTTACAATAACAGAAATTATGCTAATGGAAATGCCAACATGTGAATAGTGAAATAAAGAAAAGAAGGTAAACTCAAGAAACCTCTACCTGTACTTCTTCAATCTCCCTGTACCTGCGAGCTGGTGTTCTCTGCAGCTGACTCTATGAAGATGTTGAGGCACAACATCATGTCAGCTTGAGAGTAGATCATGGCAGCTAAATTTTTTTCACTCCCTGAGTGCAGCTAAAAAAGCAGGGAGTGTGCAACGCTTCTTTAGCAGATCCACCCCTATGGGGATTATGATCCCTACCCCATTAGCCAAGCTAGGCCCATTATAGGGAGTACCAATAGAGAAGCGTGACAGAGTCTTTGTCAGCTCTGACCTGCCAATCCTGATGCCAGCATGTCAGCTATGGGTCGCTGAATGTCAAAACAGACTGTCCTCGCTCCCACCTCTCTCTCTGTAATCAGTTAAAACTCATTTATTTTGGGTACATTTTATGAAACAAGATATTACACAGAAAAGAACAGTTTCTATAAAATAGCAAAAAACTTCACACTGTTCAATATCTTCAGATATTGGTTTTAGGATGCATGATTATGTTGGCTTTTATCTGCCTGTAACTGTAAGCATGAATCTGTTAGAAGTGGTCCTAAGGGTGAATATGCTGTACAACAGTTTTTACACTGACTAAATTACAGTAATTCTTAGAAAAGATTTTAAAAACAGCTATTACACTGAATGAGATCAATTCTTGGAATGGACCTATGAAGCAGCTATTTCACTGAATAAACATACTTTAACCTCCTTAGCTTTTGAATTCCAATGAAGAAGAAAAAAACATGTTGAAAATGTTGCCCACAGGCTCATTAACATTAATTAAGGAGTTCTCATAATTATTTTTAGAAGCATGCCATCATTTCACTCACTAGATGGCAGCACAGTACTACCCCATAAATTATTTGGGCTTAATGCTGTGTGTGGGGACAACCAGATTAGCCCATATGATGTACAGGCTTACAACAAGGAGGTTAATTCTTGGAATGGACATAAGAAGCAGATCAACCATCATGGTGACAAACTAACCCATGCCATGACTGGATAGAGATTTTCTGAAAGGAGGATAGTGCCTGGCTCTTCCCCTCCCCCAAATCTGCATACAGATGTAGTCCCTTATTAATGGGACTGACCATCACTTGTCCTATTTTCCAATCATTTACTAACAGACATATGTGCAGTGCAAACTGGTGTACATTACTCTGCAAGTTTATTTTTCTCCAACATTACTGTGTCCAGTACCTGCTTTTGTAACAAACTAGGTCATCTTGAAAGTGACAGCATTTTGAGTGATAAGAACTATTCCACTCAGCTAGCAAACCCATGGCCATGACCAACAATCATCTGCTATACCCAACAATCACCTGCTATACCCAACAATCACCTGTTGGACCCAACAATGTCATCTCCTCAGCACAGTCAGCTTCATTCCTTATAAATTCTAAAATTCTAAAAAATTTAGCTTCTGCTATGAAATGGTTACACTTAAAAGTGTAAAGAATAATCTTAAAAGATTCTAAAATCATTCGAGGGTGATGATACATAGCAAAACTTTACCTCTGTTGTTAAATGACTGCATTTATAATGTGCCAGTAGAGTGTGTATTGCAGTTCTCTACAATCTGCCTAAGCCATCACAGGAAAGTTTTTGTCTTCTGCATCAGTGACTGTAATTCAACCATATTTTCTTACTCACAGCTTTCAAAGAAAATATTAGAGATATATGAACCTTCAAGTAATATTAGTTAACAAAAAATGGTGCTCTCTTATGTTGTATCACATTTTTGTATCAGAAAATCTATACCTACACCATGCCATCTTTTTCAAAACTATTTTCCCCCAACAGTTTCCAAATTCCTACCTTTGTTCCTGGCTTTGGTGGCAAAGGTTTATTTGGTGCTTCATCTTGACTTGCCCTTCCACCTCGGCATGCATTTCTTCCTGTCAACAGAGAAAAAAAGCAATGGTTTCCTTTAATTCTGAGAAATCTTTTTTCCTATTCTCACTATATTTACACTACTATACAAGGTTCCCAAAAAAAAAAAACTGAAAAAAATGTTGATATTTTAAAGTCATTTATTTCAAAATAAAAAAGAAGACAAGAAAAATGGATTATTTCACTTTATCCCACAAATCAAATCAAAATTGTTTTTAAAAAGTGCATAGCACATCGTATGAGCACCTCATGTAACTCTGCATAATTTTGTGCATAAATTGCAGGCATAGAAACTTCCAAAGAATCTTGAGAATGTGAGCAAAGCAGTCAAAAATGAATGTTTGGTGTGTAGTAACAAGTGAATGAGTCACTAGGTCATTTTTATTTTCTGAGAAAATAATAATGAGCAACTCATTTCTGAGAATGCTGAAAATTTATGGTCTCACACACACTGGAAACAATGACAAAAATCTTCAGTCTGAAAGAGCACCAGCACATTTCTCTGATGTCATTTATGACTTCCTAGGTGATAATTTCCCTGGCAAGTGATGTGGTAGAGGAGAACTGATTCCTTTGTCTGCTTGCCACTTAATTTCACTTCTTTGCAATTTTTTTTCAGGGGTTATGTAAAGACAAAGTCTATATTCAGAAAACAAAAACAAATCTGCAAGAAATGAAACAAAGAATATGTGATGTAAATGATAGTACTGCTATAAATATGAAACATCATGTCTGACAGAAGATGAACAATAAGTTCAGTGCTTACAGCTTTACAGGAGGTGCTCATTGTATAATGTAGGTCAAAATAAACTTTATGGAACAAAATTAAATAATCTATTTCTTCATCATTTTGGAGGAGGGGTTCAAAATAAATTACTTTTAAAATGATTCTTGACTCTTTTTTCAGAATGAATTTCTGCATTTCTTTGCCTCTTCAGAATTTAAGCCTGGAAAAGGTCTATACATACTATCAGCAACAGTCAAATGTAGGAAACAAGGATTTCAAAACTACTTGAAAACAAATGCACAAGAGAAAAAGTAATTAGAAACTTGTTTAAACCATCTGAAGAAGGTAAACACCAAATCATCACATCATTAACTTTTTACTATAAGTGAAGATTTATACTATCATATATGGTCCTCAAGTAAAGACTTTTATTATCATATATGATCTTCAAGTTATCTTTAAAAACTGAAGAGGTTAGGTTTCAAAAGTGCATTTGAAGAACAACAAAATTTTCTTCATCATTTAGTTAGTTTTTCACTTAAAGAAAATATTTTGACCTATTCTACAAAACATATCTTTATTTGTTACAAATATTTTCCTATAGTTTTATGTATGAAGCATTTAAAGATGTCAGATGGTCTAAATGGATGGTGTGCCATTTTTCATAACTTGGTGGTTGCTCATCCTACCAGAGTCCATTGTATTTTTATTTCTCTCATGTCTAAAGTGCTTTGCCTATTACTTTTTTTATGCTAACCATACAACACTGTGCTAAATCACTTTACTCTTTTATAATACTACTTCATCATTACTTTATTTTTTTCTTTGGTTACAATATTTTTAATGTAATTATTTTCTTCTTACTTTTATATAATATCTTCACAGTGTGAAGATGTGCATATACACAAATATGTATTTCTTCTGTTGCTCTATCTCTCACACACTGAGAATCTGAAAGTCTGAATGTGTCACTGCAATACACTGGTCAACTTGTGCAATACTGTATTGCATTCAGGAGGCTGTGAGAGGGACAAGGTTCTGGACAGGACATGTCACATGAAAGAATGATACCTGTGAGGAAGTTTCATCAAACTCTGAGCCCCATAGACTGAAACCATCATCATCTTGAGATCCAGCAACTGAGTAAATCTCTTGGTCCTCACTTGATGCTTCTGACTTCTGACCTAAGAAAGTAAACATGTCCCTAAATATAGAGACACTAATATTTTCTGTGGATGTTGCTATATTTCATTTAACTGTAAAGAAAACACTGCTTCATATCAGTGACAGCACTAGGATTTTGTTATAAACTGGTAAAGTCATACCTGTTTTTCACCTTGCATGAAGTACCTTCAAAAATACCAATTTTGTCAATACAATATTCAGTACCTTATATCTTTTTGTAATGTAAAATTAAACACATTTTACAAATATCAGTGGAAAGTAAAGGTTCATATGAGTTTTTTTCTTATCTTATTTAATCTTTACAAAATCCTCACGCTGAACCAAAGTCAAAACTGACTGATTCTCCTCCACAGAAATTGAGCATCATCAACATACTGGCTGATTCTCCTCCGCAGAAACTGAGCATCATCAAACTACTGGTTGATTCTCCTCAACAGAAACTGAGCATCATCAACCTCGTGACCTGATTATCCTCCACAGAAATTGAGCATCATCAACCTAGTGACCCGATTATCTTCAAATGGATTTCGCTGGGTTTTTTTTACTAGGTTTTTAACAATATAAACCAGTTACAATAACAGACAACCTCCAAAATTTTTTGTTTTTCTCCTTTTCAATTGGTAATTTACCAGTAATTGCTAGTAACACAATCACTGCTTCTTATAATATTCCCAGCCCTACATAACACCTCAAAATACCATGTTACTGGCTCTACGTAGATTAGCAAGTAATAATCTTTAAACTCCGTGTACACCAGCCTGGGGCATCAAATGACGAAGAAATTAAAATATGTGCAGGAGACATGATTATGTAATAGTGACAAAATGACAGCTTATGCCTGATGCTACAGGAACAAACTGGCTGACACCAGCAACAAAATCTGTAATCTCCACCACCTCAGACTAACCACTGCTTTTCTTAAATATATTCCCAATGAAATAAATGTTTGGTCAAGAATACATGTGTCCAATCTTTGGCATGATATTCAAGAGGAATGATAGAAGGCTATATTATAATGGCTAAGGTTGAAAATAAATCAGGGACTAACATATCATCATCATCATCATCATCATCAGGTGCCGTGCCGACCGGCGTTGCCTATTATGCTTCTCCAGAGTACCCGATCCTTAATGCAGGCCATCAGTTCAGTTGGTGATCTCCTCTCACACCATCCCGTCAGACTGTCCAGTATCATTTCTCTTGGTCTTCCTCTTCATCTTCTTCCTTCTATTTCTCCTGTTGTTATAATATTTTCAATGCCCTCTCTTCTCATTGCCTGTCCTAGAAAGTACATTGTCTCTCTCTTATCTTTTTGACAGGGTTTTTTGTCTCTCCAGCTCTTCTCATACATTCTTCATTAGTTATTTTTGCTGTCCAGGGGATTCACAACATTCTTCTAATAAGCCACATTTCTGCTGCTTCCAATGATTTTTGTGCAGACTTGCCTATTGTCCATGATTCACTTCCATATAACAAGAGAGGTTCAATATAGCATTTTAGGACTCATTTTCTAACATTCATTGATAAAGATGTGTTAGCTAACATGTTTCTCATTCTCTGAAATGCAGTCTTTGCTTGGCCTATTCTGTTCCTAATTTCTGTTTTGCATTTCCCATCTGAAGTTATTACTGCTCCAAGGTATTTGACTAACATATGAAAGTCGAAAATAAAACAGAGACTAACATATAGAAACTGAAAATAAAAGAAAATGGAAATTGAAATTAAAGTAGAGACTTACATATGGAAACTGAAAATAAAACAGAGACTAACATATGGAAACTGAAAATAAAACAGACTAACATATGGAAATTGAAATTAAAGTAGAGACTTACATATGGAAACTGAAAATAAAACAGAGACTAACATATGGAAACTGAAATAAAACAGAGACTAACATAGGGAAATTGAAATTAAAGTAGAGACTTACATATGGAAACTGAAAATAAAACAGAGACTTACATATGGAAACTGAAAATAAAACAGAGACTAACATATGGAAATTGAAATTAAAACAGAGACTAACATATGGAAACTGAAAATAAAACAGACTAACATATGGAAATTGAAATTAAAGTAGAGACTTACATATGGAAACTGAAAATAAAACAGAGACTAACATATGGAAACTAACTGAAAATAAAACAGAGACTAACATATGGAAACTGAAATTAAAACAGAGACTAACATATGGAAACTGAAACTAAAACAAGATTCACTCAGTCATTCATTCATTTGCATGTCCCTTGTGGAATTTTGCCTCCCTAAAAGCTCTCATGCAGGCCTCTCGGTTGTAAGCAAGATGCCCTGCTGCTGATGTGTCCATTTGAAGATCATCAACAATGTCTTGCAGTCATCTTCGCCTTGGTCTTCCTCTCTTTCTTCTTCCCATTGTTTATCCTTCAAAGACTGTCTTCTCTAAATTATCATGACATTTAATATGCCCAAAGTATTTAAGTTTTCTCTGTTTAATCTTCCTTACTAGTCAGCCTTCTTCAATATTAAGTTTAAGTATGGATATATTTGTTCTTTTTTTGTGTCCATGATATATGAAGACCTCTTCTGCAGCATGTACATTCAAAGGCATTTATGTGTTTCTCAGCTGTTTAAGTGTCCGGGTCTCACAGGCATATGTTATGATGGGAAAGATGCATGCCCTTAAAAATTTTACTTTTGTAAGTTCTGTCTGTTCCTCTCCACAGATTCTTTAGTTGCTTTATTTTTTAAGAGTGATAGATGTCCTCCTTTTGATTTTCCTCAAAGCATCTCCACTATTAGTTAGTAATGATCCAAGATATTCAAACCTCTCCACCTCTTCCAATTTTTCCTGATATATATTTCAGCTGCATTATTGTTTTGTCAGTTGTCATTAATTTAGTTTTATTTGCATGAAGATAAAGGTTTTGCCCTTCACTGTTCTTACGGACTGGCATAATTAGTTTTTCCATTCCTTTCGTGTTGTGGACAGTAATACTGTGTCATCAGCATATCTAATCTCTAGTATTTCATAACCTCCAATTGTTATGGCATCGTAATATTCTCTGTCTAAATCTTCTCTAACATTTCTCATTATATTTTCAGTATACAAGCTAAATAAGTAAGGCATATGCACCCCTGATGGACCCCTTGTTTTATGTCAAACCAAGTTATTGTTTCACCATTTATTCTTACTGCTGCTCAATGGCCTAGATACAGCAATGATACTGTGTCAGATGTGTTGGAAATCCCACTTTTTCCATTATTTCCCAAAGTTTCTGATGTTGTACACAATCAAATGCTTTTGAATAGTCTACAAAAGATAAATATAGATTCACATTAAATTCTCTGCATTTCTCTATTATTAATCTTATGTTGAAAATATGATCTCTTGTTCTTCCTTGTCTAAAACCAGCTTGGACCATACTGATTTCTCTTTCTATTTTCTTCTGAAGTCTACCCATTATGATTTTTAATCGATTTTTATTGGCATAACTAACAACAACAGGTCTGTAGTTTGTGCATAATTTCAAGTTACCCTTTTCTGTCAATGGTGTCAATACCATTCTTTTGGCCAAATACCTGAATGCCATATCTTTTTACACAGTGCATGATATGCTGTAGCACATTCCTTTCCTCCTGCCTTAATGAGTTCAGCTGTTATCACATCCCTGTGATTTACCATTTTTCAGATTCTTTATTGCCCATAAAACTTCTTCAATTGTCGGTTTGGGTTCTTTCTCCTCCAATAATAATTCACACTAACAAGACTAACATATGGAAATTGAAAATAAAAGGGACCAGAAATTTAGAGTGTTAGCATACAAAGTCTCGGAATGAGAAAAAAGAAAGAAAGGAAGACCAAGGCAAAGATGGCTGCAAGAAGTCGTTGATGATCTGCGAACGGATGCATCAGCAGCAGGGCATCTTGCTTACAACCGAGAGGCCTACATGAGAGCTGGTAGGGAGGCAAAGTTCCGCAAGGGACATGCAAATGCCTGACTGAACATTAACAGGTAAAGTAAATAAATCACATGATTAAATTCATCTGAAATAACTGGAATTTCTTACCTTTTATTTCAGATCTAAAGCTTGCCAGGCTTCGGTATCCTCGGCTCTTGAGTTTCTCTTTCAGACTCTCCGTGAATCCATCAACACTTTTGAAATAGAGTCTTTCATATTCAGAACTTTTCTCATTATCCTTGGTAACATTCTGAACTGGATTTATGAAATCTACTGGAACCTGTCAGAGGTAAACAATGTGTTTCCCATTAGGATTTCCACCTTTTGTGTGAAGATGAAGGGAAGATGAAGAGTTCCAAGTACATGATATACCTGTATATATAAAATCAAGCAGGGGTGACTGTGCCACACTAGTGGTGGAGAGTTATACAAGACCTTATCCTTCATATTTATTACTGTGTTATAGTCCCTAATTAATTTGGTTGGGCTTTAGTGTGTACTCATTTGTACTGAAACCTGCATCTTGAGTAAACTCACGGAGTCAGTATAAGTCACTGTGATTTACTCCCCAAAACTGAACAATGTTATTGGTAGCAATAACAGGCCAAGCCTGGTAACTGGATAGGGATCACAATACTCCCCATGGTGGTGGAGTCTGCTACAGAAGCACTACACACCTCAAGCTTTGTAGCTCCACCTGGAAGCCCTCAGGGACTTGAAAATTAGCTGTCATAAGCTGCTCCTGGGCTGACACAATGTTGTGCCTCAAAATCCTCACCTTGTTGGTTGCAAAGAATACCAGTCTGCAGTTTCAGGGAGATAGAAGGAGGAGGAGAATAAGTAGTAGTAGTAGTGGTAGTGGTAGTAGTAGTGGTAGTAGTAGTAGTAGTAGTAGTAGTGGTAGTGGTAGTAGTAGTGGTAGTAGTGGTGGTAGTAGTAGTAGTAGTGGTAGTAGTAGTAGTAGTAGTGGTAGTAGAAGTAGTAGTAGTGGTAGCAGAAGTAGTAGTAGTGGTAGTAGTAGTAGTGGTGGTAGTAGTTGGCGGTAGTAGCAGCAGTAGCAGCAGCAGTAGTAGTAGCTCAGTAGTTCATATTTTAAAGATGTATAAATTCATTATATGAAAATAATCCCACCTCTTTTG
The DNA here is from genome assembly GCA_009760885.1 of Achatina immaculata. NCBI lineage: Eukaryota > Metazoa > Mollusca > Gastropoda > Stylommatophora > Achatinidae > Lissachatina > Lissachatina immaculata. The sequence goes on from CM019696.1 coordinate 20,265,522, forward strand.
TTTCCGTGACTCTCTTTTTTCAAACAATATAAAAATTTTTTCCATTATTTTCATTCACAACCACTTACTGCTTGTCCTACTCCTTCAAGACATCCTTTGTTTACAGAAGGAGCAAAGGATGTGGTTGACTTTATTGTATCAGTTTGTCTTGATGCTGCTGGAACTGGATGGGCAAGTTCATAAACAGAAGTGTCATTGTTTGTAGCAAACGAATAGTTCTGCCTGGCCTGGAAACTACCTGCATGAATGCTCATATCTGGCATCCCAAATGGAGCAAAATTTTCTCCACTGTTGGCTGCTGGTAGTAAATTATCTCCACTACCACCACACACAGCAAATTCATATTCAGAACCACAACTCGTAGCTCCTCTTTCTGCGAGTAACACTGCTGCGGCTGTGATGTGCTTTGCTCAAGTTTAGCTTTTATGTTTCCTTGTGTGCCATTTGCAACAACTGTGTAACTACTCTTCTCTTCCTTGCCTTGCCTCTCTACAAAGTTAATTAAAAGAAAAAAATATCAGTCAATGATAACAGAAACATGTGGACATAAAATCTTTGTGCCAAAAACAAAAACAAACAAACAAAAACAAATGATTAATAAATATGGAAAACCAAGATAATGAGATTTCCCTCTAGATGCAGCATCCCCCTCCCGTCCTTTCCAAATCCCACTCATCCATACTCATGCTGAGACTGACAAGCTGTTAGATTTCATGGTTTTCTACAAAACTAGACAACTTTGCTGACTGAACAATCTTTGTTAGTGTGACCATGAGATCATGATTTTTTTCCCATCTGAACTTTACTTTATGCATAAAACTAACTTATGTCACTGACTTATAACAACTGGATTGAAAATTCTGCACAATACATGTACTATAATCAATTCACACATGAAATCTCAAGGCACCGTAGATAATTAAATACAGATTTATGGGTAATGAAATAGATGTACCCCAATTTACGTAGCTCTGACATACACAGATCTAGACAATCTACAGAATTTTTCTGAACAAATCAGTAACTTAAAATACTGTAAGATGTTTATAATAAATCACAGCTCTGGGTTACATAAAATTCAACTTAAGCATAGGGTTGTGAAATGATTCACTTAATTAAGTTATGGATTTTCTACATACAGTCATATTATTCTGAAATTCTCTTCACATGTATCACTTACACAGTCATAAAAAATTATATACATTCACAAGATTCTATTTCGTAAATTCAAGACACGACAAATTTCTTATTTCAAGATCATAAATTTACAATATAGTTACATTTACATTAAATTTACAATCTGATATTTATAAAATAAGCAGCAATTTATTTTCATGAATTAAACAACCAAAAATTTTATCAATTTTCTAGGCCTGAATGCTTCGTGACCTATTCCTTTTTCATTACAGGAGAATTTTCAAGCCAGCCATGACATAATTGCTGTTAATGCAATTGGAACAAAATTAATACACTGTGTTTTTAATAATCTTACCAGCTTTTGTTTTTCCACCAAATAAACGAGAAAAATTCAAGTCATCAATCTTAGATTTTATAGCAGTGTTGATCCTTTTCATGTTGTTGGCTGTTGTGGGGTAATTCCTCTCTTCATCCTGACTGCCCTCATCACTACTTGTGGTAGACCCTTCCTGCTCGAGTTCAAAGTACAGACGGTGTATATCGCCTGCATTCTCATATTCTGAGAACTCATTCTGACTGTTGGCTTTGCTTTCATCAACTGCTGATAAAATGCATGGGATTAGTAACAAAGTCTTGCCTCATCTGAACTAGATGAAATAGTAATTGTTAACAATAACCAGGTCACATTTATACTGTTCAGTTTCTAAACCATTTACTCACTCTAGTTGTTCCCCCTTTGCCATTTGAAATGCCTGGATGTGCTCCTCCCAGGAAAAACTGTACAATAAATGTCAAGTGGTAGTTATATGCACAAAACTGTGGCTTCTTGCACACACACACTGGCCTCAGCTAATTATTTACAATAAGTGTGTTGTATTTATTAATGGAAGGACTGTTATGATACAAAAATGGAGACAAAACCTTGAAGTGAGAGCTGTTTTTGTCAACTTTAAGTGCTTCAAACCCAGTTTCCTCAGACACTGATTGTACAGGAGATGAATCATAAACTATATATTGATAAAATCTTTGTTTTGAAAGAATAAGTCAAGTGTACAACTTGACAGTGTTAACAGTCTCTTTCTTCACTCTCCCAAAAAAAAAAAGTGATGTGTCAGCTTAAGAATCAATCATGTCTCTTCACAACTTCTTAAAAAATGTTTACTTGTAAATTCGGGTGTAGGGGGGGAACTCTCCCACATAGAGAAAAACACATGAACAACTCCTCAGATCATCAGAGAACTACTTCTCATGAAAGTAGTTCAGCCCTTTAATTTTATACTCTGAGAATTATTAGTATATGGATGAATATCTTATTTTCCCTTAATGCTCTGACAGCCATGTGTATAGTGAACTCCAGAGGGGTCCTTGCACTCTTCCAATTTCAGGGACAGTTTCTTCAATATATGTATTAGCCATTCCCTTTTTAGATTCAGGTTTGCTAGAGCACAGTGGAAATATAAAATTGCCATTAATGAGAAGTCACAGTGCTACCACCATTACAACTTGCAACAGCAACTGAAATGTTCTCAACTGCTTTCATTTTTTTTTCTCTCTTTCCTAACTTCTGCTGTCAGGCAGCTAAGCTGTTCTTTCCATTTTATTCTCATTTGTTCCTCTTTCTATTCATTCTGCTGTCCTCAAAACTGTTTCAAACCTTCATCAAATTATAAACACAGTTGCTAACAGCATGGCTATGCATTCTGAACACTGATTTCTCAATCAGTAAACTTGAGTTTGAATCATAATGAAGTCTAAGGGTTTTTCTGTTGGGGGGGGGGGGGGGGGGGGTGTTATGAACTCAGCCTGCTCACTCTGTGGCAATCACCCTAGAAAAGCAGCCTTAATGCATCAACCTCAGGTACTCCCAGCAGAAACTGGGACACTAGTATATGTACTGTAATGGATACCTTTTTTTTTAATTAGCTCAGGAAAGTAGAGGTAAATGAGATCACAAATAGATAACTTTATTAAAAGTGAGGAATGAGAAAAAAAAAAGTGTGTGAATGTTAGTGTAGTAGTATTTATCCATAAATGTAAAACAGTGTAGTAGTATTTTATTTATCCATAAATGTAAAACAGTGTAGTAGTATTTATCCATAAATGTAAAATAGTGTAGTAGTAGTCATCATCATCATGTGCCGTGCCGACTGGCGTTGGCTATTATGCTTCTCCAGAGTACACGATCCTTCATGCAGGCCATCAGCTCATTTGGTGATCTCCTCTCACACCATCCCGTCAGACTGTCCAGTATCGTAGTAGTAGTATTTATCCATAAATGTAAAATAATGCCATGACTGAGTAATTAAAACACAAAGAGTCAGATTTTGAATGTGAGGTGATGGCGCCAGTACTCAAGCTGAATGAATTAGTGAGTAGCCTGCAATCCATAGCTGACAGACAGTGCCAGGGATGGTGAACTACAGCAGACAGAGATCCTATTCTATATCCCAGTAATGTAGCCTGGCTTATAGAGTTCAAAATGGAAAGGCAAAATCTGATCCTAAAAATAAGCCATGCTGAAGATGAATGTCAGGCAACAAGGTGCAGACATCACAGCCCCACTGCCGACTGTGACACAACACAACTATTGCCCATTTCAAGGCAAACACAGAAGCAGACAATAAGGAAGAGTAAGTTACAGAAGCAGAAGATTAGGAAGAGTGAGTTACAGAAGCAGAATATAAGGAAGAGTGAGTTACAGAAGCAGAAGATAAGGAAGAGTGAGTTACAGAAACTTGTCTGAAATGCAGGTGTAAGGCTTCACCACCTTGAGGAAACATGATTGCTACTTCAATATGACTGAAGTAAACAGAAGACCTTATAGAAGTGTTGCACTGAGCAGTGATTCTTAACCTGAGGTACATGGACTTCTATGGGGGTCCACAGAAGGATTTTATGGGGATCCACTGACCAGCAGATAAATTGGCCTGAGTTTTAAAAAAGGTCTTAGCATAATCTGGGTTCTATTATTGGTTTATTTTTAATGATGGGTCAACTGGTTTCTATGTCAGAAAGGGGGTCCATGAAAAAAAAGTTTAAGAACCACTGGCACTGAGGAAAATAATCTTGGTTTTCTCTGGCCCATTGACCTTGATAAATGATAATTGGACTGTCACTCTAGCAATTATCTTTGCCCCCAGCCCAACCAAAAAAAAAATGTCATTAAAGAATTTTTTTTAAAGACTTCTGAATGAAAAAAAAAAAGACACAACAAATGGGTGAAAATTTCTCATAAATTTTTAAATTAAGAATCTGTTGGACATGATGTACCTGAATCTGAGACAGCATCATAGAAAACTTCATAGGGATTGTCAGACATCGTTGTCTTGGCTTAGTCCTTTGGAAACACCAGTAAACAATTACAAAAATACTGTGAAAATTTTATATAAGATGTGCAACACAGTTCAGTAAAAAAGAAAAGTACAAAAGGATGTCTTGAAACTGCTGGTAGAATATTTTTCTTGGATAACTGAGAATTCTATTTATGGTGGATCAGCACTTTGTGCTTGAAGCTGCTCAGCTTGAAATGAATTGTATAAGAGCTGTCCCTTGATAATGGGAAATGTCTATATGACAAATTGGCATTTTATGACTGTAAATAGCCCAGCCTGAAGTAGATAGTAATTTATCCTGTAAGATTATATTCTTCTTATTATTTTAAAAAATTCCCTTGCTGGAAAATGAAATGTAAAAAAACAATCTGTACAGCAGTACAAAAAATGTTAACAGAAATTATCACTAAATTTAATTAACTTTTTCGCAGAAACTAATGCCGCTAATATTTAATGCAAGCACAGCAAATGAAGTTATGACAAAATAAAAATGGGGACAAAAGCATAATTACATTATGTTGATCTTGTATTTGCTGTTTCAAGGGGTTTTTTTTAGCATTTTATTACATATAAGAAACTGTATATTTATATAAAACTGATTAGTTTACACGAAAATGTGTTTATTTTCCAGGATAAGATTATGACAAATGCAGTGGTATTTCTTGTCACAGATCTATTTTTAACATGAGAGAATGAAGGTAACCTGTCTGTTACGACAAAGTATGAACAATGTTCCTGCATATCTGAAAATGAAAGAAATATATGTTAATTTTGCTTTGAAATCTGAAAATGCAATCACAAGGAAACTGGACTTTGCAACACAAATATTGCTTTGCTGTTACTGCTATGCAAATTTAACACTGACAGAATCAGCCACAACAGGAGCTGCCCAGCAAGATGATGCTTGGCAAAACTCACAAGTTGATATCTGCCTGCTTAAAAACCAATTCCTTAGACAGAAAAGTGTCAATATATATGTTCACTTCAGGACTGTGAAGTCAGCATGTCAAATGTTTAACTCTGATTCAGACTTTTCAATTTTTCTACTGCTTGACTATGTCTCCAATTATTTTATATATGGTATTGTTCTATACTGACTCATTTTCCACTCAAAACCGTCTCCAGCTCGGATACCTCTAGTTTTCTTCTGTCTGACTCTTGCTCTAAAAATAGACATGCACTTCTGCCACTCCAGCTCAGACTCTACCTAAAACTGCCCCACCTCTTAGACTACCATGAGCTGTTTAGACAGCTTTTAAATAATTCTAATCATCTGGTTTTGTTCCACAGTTGGGGTTTGTAGTTTTAAACTTCCTAATATGCTAAAAGTAGTTACCACTTTATACATCATTTCATTGCAAAAGATGGCATTCATGATAACTAAAAATGTGCGTGCATCATGTTGTCCAGTAGTCTAAGAGTTAATAGGCATTTGAGTGCATAAATGTGAATCACAAGTTTTTTGTTTTTTTTTTCAGATTTTGCAGCAGCTTATTAGCTTCTGTCTCATGTCTAATTCTTCTGATTTAGCCTAACAATGTAGGTCTGAATGAGCATCTATACCTCAATCCTATAGTCCATATAGGATATATTTTTTTTTCTTTGTCTGAATATACAACCCGGTAGTTGGCAGTAACTAACTGATCCATTGTCAAGACAGTGTGGTCTGCTGGTGCCTTAGTAACTAGTGTGCTGGTGGCTATTGTACTAGTAGACAGAGACAAGTTTATGTTCAATCTTTTTTTTTCAAATGCATTCTGAACTAGTTAGGAATGTTTTTCTTTTCATGCAAATTTTTCACATGAGAAACAATAAATCTTTCCAACAGTAAAGTGATTTAGCACAGACTTGTATGGTTAGCATTCAAGAATTTGTTGACAAAGCACTTCAGACATGAAAGAAAGAAAAAGAAAGAGAAATCTCAAGCATTTTTTTCTTTCACACTGGAAGTGCTTTGTAAAAAAAAGAAAATGCTTACATTTCTCAAATGCTAACCGTACAACTAAGTTTTAAGTCACTTTTCCTTTAGACAGTTTCAGGACTTGTCACATCAGTCATCATCAACATGTGCCATCTTTAATACAAAGTCTGGCTGCAATAAATCTCTAGTTCAGGTTGAATAAACAAGATGACAGAATACATCCTTGCCTGACTGTCTTCTTTATGGGTACGTTTGTTGATGCCACTGTGCCATATATTACCAATGCCTCCAGCTTCTAGAAGAGACTTGCTATAATTTGAATGTCCCATTGAGACTGATTTCCTCCAGAAATTTTATTAGTCTGTCATATTTCAGGCTGTAACAACACTTCAGCATAATCTATTTAAAAAAAAGGGACCATGTACTTCTTGATCATCTTTCTTACGCACACAAAAAAAGTCTCTCTTGTTCCACTATTTTGCCCAAAACCAGATTATTCTTCAGTGACTTCTTGATCCTTTTTTTTTCTTTCAATGATGACTTTGAGCAGAACTTTAGTCACATCAGACTTACAGTTTGAAATTCTGAGCAGTACGTGGCCTTTTGCTTTCTTGGGTAGTGCCACAAACTCTTGAGTGTTTCATGAGTGTGTCAAAACAGTATTCTGTAGAAATCAAATTATGAAAGAACTTTTCAAGCTACAATCAAAGTGCAGGGTAGGTTGCAATGTGATCTAACTGCTAGGAAAACATCGACCTGTTGTTGCAACTCGCGACAGCCATCTTTCTAATTCGAAGCCGAGTTCTGCTCCCAGTTTTTTACCATGCAGTTACTTTTCCGGTTTAACAACAATCGTGCTATTTATCTCTCCAGACCTATTGGATTCATTTACGAATGACTGTTAACAAAGAAATTAAGAGTCTAAGTATGAATTATATTATAAAACGAGTTAAATCAGATTTTAATGAAGATGATGATGATGATAATGATAACGGGTTACAAGTCTTACTGGGTTTCTCATTTCAAGCAAATTTTAAGATTTTGAAAATAAAGATGTGGTTAAATCTAGTGTATATACTATAGAAATGGTACATAACCTACTGTCGACTAATCTAGTCTCATATTAAGACGTTTCAATCAGACATTTTGTTTCTGATTACTTCACGTCTGCTGACTCCATGACAAGGTATAAGATTTCCACAGCTACTGTTTTGATCGAGAGCTCCTTGTCACGTGATGGCTTTCCATTTCCGTGACTTCCTTTTTTGATTAAAAGTCGGGATATTATTGGTCGATTGTGACCTGCAATATTTCAGTTCATCTATATTTATCATTCAGTATATGCGGGTGAATGTGACGTAAATTGCGCATTTGTAAAAGCCAGCAAACTAGACAATACAAATGGCACAAGGAACCCTTTTGTACCCACGATAATATGCTGTTTTCAAGGCCGTGCAGAGCCAAACCGGAATCCGAGGTTAATTACTATTGCCCCTTACTCCCAGTGCTGAATTCTGTCTCTAATTTTTAAAAAAAGGGGGGGGGGGGGGAAACAAGGTCTGAAGCATATCCCCAGTTCTCCCAGCCCCCCTCTCTCTCATGTATATACATATATGTGTACATGTATACATAAATATATACATATATGTATGTATATAGTAACACGAATAATTAGTGTTTAAGTGTACACAACTAAGTATATAACTATACACGAAGCCACTGAAATAAAGCTGTGATAACAAATGTTTGAGCTAAAACTGTTTAACTAACTTTGAAATGTCACAATTGTGCGCTCAATACTTCATAAAGATTCCTAGTTTAAGCATGTATGAGTACATATGTGACAGCTTATGTTTACGTGTATACATACTTTTGTGTGTACATACGTATCTGTACATTCAATTCAAGTGCCATGCCGCGTGCAGTAGGCGATCATTTCCCTCCACAATTCCCTGTCTTTAGACTTGATTATGAGATCAGGAGGTGACTTTCTTCCTAGCCACACTGACAGTCCATCCAGTAAATTCTCCCTCTCTCTCTCTCTCTCTCTCTCTCTCTCTCTCTCTCTCTGACTTTCTCTGTCTCTTCATCCTTCAATTTTTCCAGTTGCCACAGGGTGTTCCAATTTTCCTCTTCTCAGGAAATGTCCTATAAATCTCGCTTGTCTGCCTCTGATCTTTGCTATAATTTGCTTTTTAAGTCCAGCCTCTCTTAAGACTTCTTTATTGGTTTTCTTGGCTGTCCATGGTACTTTCAACATCCTTCTTAAAAACCATATCTCCATTCTACTCCATTTCTCTCTGTACTCTCTTAGACTATGCTATATCATAGACATCCATAGCTCTATCTGTACATTCATTCATTCATTTGCATGTCTCTTGCGGAACTTTGCCTCCCAAACAGCACTCCTGTAGGCCTCTCGGTTGTAAGCAAGATGGCCTGCTGCTGTTGCATCCATTTTCAGATCGTCAACGATGTCTTGCAGCCATCTTCGTCTTGGTCTTCCTCTTTTTCTTTTTCCCATTATGTATCCTTCCAGTACGGTCTTCTCTAAATTATCATGACGTTTAATATGTCCAAAATATTTCAGTTTTCTCTCTTTAATCCTCTTCACTAGCCAGCCTTCTTCAGTATTAAGCTCTTGTAGTATAGATATATTTGTTCTTTTTTGTGTCCACGATATTTGGAGAACTCTTCTGTAGCATTTACATTCAAGGGCATTTATGTGTTTCTCAGCTGTTTTGTTAAGTGTCCAGGTCTCACAGGCATATGTTGCTATGGGAAAGATGCATGCCCTTAAAAATCTTATTTTTGTTGTTCTGTCTGCTCCTCTCCACAGATTCTTTATTTGTTTTACTTTCTGAAGAGCGATAGATGTCCTCCTTTTAATTTCCCTCATTGTATCTCCATTATTAGTTAGTAGCGATCCAAGATATTCAAAACTCTCCACTTCTTCCAGTTTTTCCTCATTGATACATATTTCAGTTGCCTTGTTTGTTTTGTCAGTTGTCATCAATTTAGTTTTCTTTGCATTAAGATAGAGGTTCTGCTCTTCGCTGTTCTTGCGGACTGACATAATTAGTTTTTTATCTGCACATATGTTTGTATATTTGTCGTATGCACTTGCATTTATGTGTGAATATATGTATCTGCATCTACTTGCTTATATGAAAAGTATGATATATATATATATATATATATATATATATATATATATATCAGGTGCCGTGCCGACCGGCGTTGGCTATTATGCTTCTCCAGAGTACACGATCCTTCATGCAGGCCATCAGCTTGGTGACTTCCTCTCACACCATCCCGTCAGACTGTCCAGTATCATTTCTCTTGGTCTTCCTCTTCATCTTCTTCCTTCTATTTTTTCCTATTGTTATAATATTTTCTATGCTCTCTCTTCTCATTGCATGTCCTATGAAAGTACATTGTCTCTCTCTTATTTTTTTTACATGATTTTTTGTCTCTCCAGCTCTTCTCATACATTCTTCATTAGTTATTTTTGCTGTCCAGGGGATTCGCAACATTCTTCTAATAAACCACATTTCTGCTGCTTCCAATGATTTTTGTGCAGACTTGCCTATTGTCCACTATTCACTTCCATATAACAAGAGAGGTTCAATATAGCATTTTAGGACTCGTTTTCTAACATTCATTGATAAGGATATGTTGCATAATATGTTTCTATATGTCTATCTTTTGTGCTGTGTGTGTTTCTATTATGATATGTAGTGTTGCTATACTAGGTATAATTATATTGCACTCATAAAATATGTGTTCTTCTGTTTCATGTATGTTGTTCCTGCATAGTTGGCATGGTGTTGTCTGTTTGAATCTTTGAGCTTCTCTCTGTGTGATGGGTCTCATGTTGTAAATAAGCCGATATGTAGTTTCTCTGGGTTTCGGTATGATATACTTAAGATGGAGGTTTTTTAAAGTTTCTTTAAAGTCGAAGAGGCCGTATCTCCGACCTCTTTTGAGATGCAGTGGAGGTGCTTGCTTTCTGATTAAATTTTTGTAGATGTAATTTGTTTTACGGTGTATGAGTGCTTCGTTTCCGTGGATGGCTTGAATGTAGGTTTTGTAGAAGAGTGGCAGTGTACCAAAACTGTGTGGCTGTGAGTTGTTTGGTGGGACCAGATTTGATAATCTGAGTCCCATGTAGTAGTGAGCTAGTGCGTGCTGTTTTGGGTGTTTGATGATGCGGCCCACGTGACTGATCCTGAGTGCTTCGGTCTTTGTTTGTATGTCTTGGAGGCCGATTCATCCGCGCAATTTGTCCTGTATGAGAGTTTTGTTTTTAATGCTGTGTATAGTGTTTGTGAAAATAAAGCATCTGATCTGTCTGTTGATTTCCTTGATTGTCTGTTTTGGATGTTCTAGTACTGTAGCTATGTAGATTATTTTTGGAATGATGTAAGTGTTCACTACGGTGCTTCTACCAAATATAGTTGTAGCTTTGTATTTGTACATGTTTAGCATGTCTGTAATTTGTGTTACAAGGTTCTCCCATGTCGGTTTGTGTGTTTTATTTGAGCGTGACAGGAAAGTGATGCCGTAAAGTTTTATGTTGTGTGTGATTGTGAGGCGAAAGGGGAAGTTTTTTTTTAATTTCGCCATCTGCCTATCCCCATTATTAAGGATTTCTGTATGTTTTGTTTGGCTTCGCTTCCTTCACTAAACTCTGTGAATGTGTCTAGGATGTTCGCTATTGATCTATCTGTTTGTAGAAAGAAGATTGTGTCGTTTGCGTACGCAAGCAACTTTCTCTCTCCTCAACCAGATATGAAGGTTCCCTGGATTTTTGTCTTGTCTGATCTTCTCTAGAATTGGTTCCAGAGTGAGTGTGTACAGTAAAGGAGTGTGGGGCATCCCTGAGGAGGATATGTACTCGCAAACACAGCTCACGGGAGTACCCTTCTCCTGGGCCCAGCAGAAGACACAACATTATACTAGGAGGAGATTTTAATTGTGTATTGTCAGACGCAGACATCATAGGAGGCCATGTTGGAGATCAGATAGTTGGAACATGCAGAAACGACAAGAACCAGCTAGAGACATTACAAGACATAATAGATGCACATAGTTTAGTGGACACATACAGACACACACATCCGCAAGGCAGAGACACCACACACCAAAACAATGCCCACTGCAGACCAACCAGACTAGATAGAATCTACGTATCCTCAACACATCACATAACACGAACCAAGCACCTCACAGAAACCCTACAGTTCACAGATCACAAAGCAATAGTCACGATAGTAAACACGACACACACAAACAGACTTTTCAAACGATCACCGCATTGAAAATTTAACACACTTCTCCAAAACCAAGAATTTGTAGGGCACATAACAAAGCTTATCCACATTTTCACAGACAACATACCGGCACACAGCGTTTGGTAACAATGGGAGATACTTAAGAGCATAGTAAAGGATAGAGCACAGACGCTCTCAACCCAGATACACAGAGAAAGACTGAGACAGGAGAAAATAACTGAAGAAGCAATCAGATTAACAAAGCAGGTAGACAGAAACTCACCGCACCTACTTACGCTGCAAGAAGAACTAGATAAACACAAACAACACAGATTTCAAGGTGCGCTACTGAGGACTAGACTCAACACTATCACCCAAGAAACACCCACCAAGCAGTACTTAAGGATAGAACAAAACATTCAACCCAGCAGACAAATAGGCCAGATAATATGGTAACAAACAGACAGAAATACAAAACATAACATAGGCAAACTACTACAAAAACCTGTACACTGAAGAGAAAATTAGAAACACACATACAAGACAAATACATGCAGTACACAAAAAACTGTGTGACGCCGACAGACATACATTCGATACACCACTAACACTGGGAAACTTAACACAAGCAGCACAAGGAATGCAAAAAGACAAGTCACCATGACCAGATGGCCTTACAGTAGAGTTCTACCAACACTTCTTTCCTCTCTTAGGTCCCCTCCTCATACATGTTTTTGCAGAAACCTTTGACCGCAAAGAACTACCACCTAGCCTGAACCTATCATACATCACACTCATACCCAAAGACAACCCAGACAAGGCACAACTCAAAAACTACAGACCCATATCTCTCCTAAACGTAGACTACAAAATCCTTACAAAAGCGCTTAACAACAAGCTCAAACCATTTCTGCACAAACTCATACACGAAGACCAACAATGTAGTGTAGAAAACAAAAACATATATCAACACACACATTTCATACGAGATATCATACACTATACACGTCAGAAGAACTGACAGTCGTCAATTCTTTCCTTAGATCAGGAGAAAGCTTTTCATAGAGTATCACACCAATACTTACACAAGACATTACTTCACTGCACCATAGGGAATTACTTTAGAGAATGGATTCAGATTCTCTACTCCAAACCTGAGAGCAAAGTCTTAGTAAACCACATGCTTACAGAGACTTTCAGGCTAACTAGATCTGTTCCTAATTTCTGTTCTGCATTTCCCATCTACAGTTATTACTGTTCCAAGGTATTTGAATTTCTGCACCTGCTTCAGAATAGTTCCGTTTAATTTTATACTGCATGTTGGTGGATTCTGTTTCTTAGATGTAACCATAGTCTTTGTCCTTTTGAAGTTCAAAGTAAGGCTTTTCTGTTCATTTTCTTTGGCTACTTTATCCAAGAGATTTTGCAGGTCTTATTGGTTCTCAGCTATCAGTACTGTGTCGTCAGCATACCGAAGGTTGTTAATATTGTATCTTCCAATTTTTATGCCTGGTTCTGTGATGATTGTTCTTAGAATATTCTCGCTGTACAGAGAAAAAAAAGTCTGGAGATAGTACACATCCTTGTCGCACCTCTTGTTTTATAGATTGATATTTTCAGTTATATTTTCAACTCGAATTGCTGTTTCTTGCTGCCAGTATAGATGTTTTACAATACTCAGGTCTTTGCCGTCTATATTGATGTCTTCAAGCATTTTAATGATTTCATTATGTTTCACCTTGTCGAATGCATATATACTGTCAAAGGCTAAGTTGACTTAAAATATGTCTTGATTGTTGTATTTTTTGTGTTGCTTTCTATAAATTAGTTAGTTTAGAATGGATGTGAAAATGTAAGTAAGTTTATTTCATGCAGCTGCATAAATCAGAGTGTGGAGTGTATGGACAACAGATAGTTTATTATTTATTTATGTGTTGATTTGGTTGCTTCTTCATGCTTATTGTGCTCATTAACAAATGCTGAATGACTGTGACTGAGTAAAAGCTGTATAATGAAGAGCAGAATGTTAAACGGGCCTGCGTGCCCAATTCTTAACACTTCGAAAATAATGTATGTTCGTTCGTTCTCTCTCGTTCTTCTTTCTCTCTCTCTCTCTCTCTCTCTCTCACACACACACACACACACACACACATATATATATATATATATATATATATACCCACACACACATATACACACACGCACTCGCCGGATTGGCGTTTGCTTGTCTAGAAGTCAAGTTCTTGAGAATTCATGAAATTATTGAAACTCTGCAGTTACTGAATCGTCTGTCAACAATATATACATATTGTTTTAGAAATAGATCGCCATTTAGCACAGTTAACATTAGCGATAATGCGTGTTACCCTGATTTTTGCGATGCGCCTTTTGGCTGGGTAACTCCGACTTCAGCACCTTTCCTTGCTAGGGCAGACTGTGGTCTTGCTCGGACTGCCATGAAGACAGTGTGGCTGGCCTGGCCAAAACTTTGTTTTCCAGCCTCTGGTGGCTGTACTTAAACCCCTTCTCCATGTCAGATGGTTTGAGACAGTTCCACAAAGACACTCCGACTCTGAGATGAGGAATCTGATGAGTGCTTCAACGATATCCATTCCCCACCACCTATAGTCTACTGGCTCTGTTTTGTTTACATCATTCTGATAGCCATTGTTGTAAAGACCCATAGGCTTGTCACGTCCTGGATTCATTGGTTTCACACCAGACTTCCCTCATCCCCGCCAGAGATCTCCATGTCCCCATCCGTCCACCAACCTGACATTACATTTTGCAAAAATAACAATTACAATTACAATTAGTGTTGATTGCTACAAGTTTCTGGGCTACAGAGGTAGGTCAGAGTTTTTAAGCAAACAGATCTATGTTCCCTGACCATCTGGCCAAAGAGGGCACTGAAATGGAGCAACCAGACATACCAGTCACCTATAATCAGAAGAAAAGCATGATAAAAACCTACAGGAAGCCACAAACACCACCACATGATGACTATCACATGCTAAACAGAAAGGAACAAGTCACCATCTTCCGTCTCCGAACAGGACACAGCCGACTCCGAAGTCATATGTATACAAAGTTTAAGGTTGGTACTACTAATCTATGTACATGTGCCCAGGTGCCCCAAACCGTGGAACATATCCTCCAGAACTGCATCAACTACGAGACACTGAGAAATAATTACTGGCCCAGTGAAACCACTAAAGAAGATAAGCTCTACGGTTCCATACATGAGTTACAAAAAACAGTGAAATTTATCCAAGAGACAGGACTGCAGATATAGACAGACAGTGCGAACGAAGAAGAAGAAGAAGAAGAAGCACAGTTAACAAGTATTTCCAGTTTGTGGTCATGTGCCAGAACATAGCTAGGAATACTAGCGCTATGCTAACCTGTTTTCAAATTGGTATATTCATTCTGTAGCATATATTGTAGTGTATAACACTTTATATACTTCCTTATTCTCGTATATGCGTTCAGTTTTCTCGCATGGAGGGCATAGATGTTACGTTTTCGTTAACTTCTAGGTTAAAAATTATCAAAAGATGTCGAGATATCAACAAGGAAGTAATTCAGTTGTGAGAAGAAAATGAGTTAATGTAACAAAGTAAATAAGTAGTTACACACCAAGGGATAGATTTTATGAAAAAAATGAGACTTTCACTTTCGAGTAAATAAAGATTTGTACTTGCTTTTAATCGTTTAGACAAAAGAATTCGACATTATACGACAGGACCATTTTATAAACAAGCTTTTTTTAAAA
The DNA here is from genome assembly GCA_009760885.1 of Achatina immaculata. Lineage (NCBI taxonomy): Eukaryota > Metazoa > Mollusca > Gastropoda > Stylommatophora > Achatinidae > Lissachatina > Lissachatina immaculata. The sequence goes on from CM019696.1 coordinate 20,280,963, forward strand.
ACACTCACAAGGATGCAAAAATAACAGAATTATTAATAGCACGAACTGAAATAGGTAAAACATTAATAGTAATGAGGCAGCTATTGTCAAGAAATGAACTGGATAGATTTCTCCTTTATTGTAATTTCCATTATAGTGATGATCCAACAACCATCTAAGAAAACGGAATATTTCTGTTAGTGCAGTCCGTGTGGTACCCGGGATCTGCAAAGATTAGGACCACTGTACCCTACCACGCATGATCGTAAAAGGCGACTAAGGAGGGTTCGGGATAGGGCCAGCAACCCTATCTGGTAAAAAAAAAACAACTATCAGACCGCTACAGAAACAGAAGCAATGGGGAAAAAAACAAATGCAGGTGGAAGAAGAAATGCTTATCAGGAAACTGAGCCCATGAAGGTTGTGGATGAAAGCCAGCCACTGGAAGTCCCCACCCCGACTGCAGACCTCCTGGAACCTAAACACAAGATGCAAATAGGCAGCTGGAATGTAAGAACACTTAACCAGACTGGAAAACTAGCACAAACCATCAAGGAAATGCAGATACAAACTAGACATACTAGGAATACAAGAAGCAAGATGGACAGGACAAGACAGAAGGAAATTAACAACACTGCACACAGAAGATACAATAATATGGTCAGGTAAAGAAGATCATCATGAAGGAGGAGTAGCATTGATTATAACAAAAGAAGCATCAAAAGCATTGCTGAAATGGACCCCTATAAATGAGAGATTATTATATGCACGCTTCAACTCAAGATTCACGAAGATGTCTATTATAGTTTGTTATGCACCAACAGAAGCAGCTGAAGAGGAATTAAAAGAAGATTTTTACAACAGCCTCCAAGCAATACTAGAAACAATACCCAAGCATGATATGCTACTCATCTTGGAAGACTTCAATGCAAAAGTAGGTGAAGGAAATGAAGATAGAATAAGCATCATGAGAAAAGAAGGAATCGGAGAAATAAATGAAAATGGAGAAAGACTGCAGTTTCTGTGAAGAAAACATGATGACCATCGGAGGGACTATTTTCCAATATAAACATCCATAAAGCGACTTGGAGGTCCCAAGATAATGCCACAGAAAACCAAATCGATCAAATACTAATAAACAACAAGTGGAAACGGCCACTACAAGATGTGAGAGCAAGGAAAGGAGCAGATGTAGGAACTGATCACAACCTTCTGGTAGCAAAAATAAAACTAAAATTAAGGAATGCCAAAATCGGAGAACACAGAAAGATACGTTTTGATACAAGAAAACTGAAAGACCACCAAACAAGAAATGAATTCTCAATAGTACTTAAGACCTGCTTCAGTGTCCTACAAGACGAAGCAGAAATGTCCATATTAGAGTTCGATAAAACACTACAGGAAACAACAAAAGAGGTGCTGGGATATCGGAAACGGAGAAAATAGGAATGGATAAGCAAGACCACATGGGAAAAGATAGAGCAAAGAAAAGAAATCAAGAAAAAATTACTGAACACCAGATCACAACGGTATATTTTTAAAGAACAAGTTTTAAGTAACTATGCACAAAAAGACAAAGAAGTGAAGGAATCTTGCCGTCATACTATGACAACTTTGCAGAAGCATCAGAGAAAGCAGCATATGCAAATGACATGAAAACCATATACAAAACCACAAAGCAGATGGCAGGTAACTTTAGCAAGATGTGAGAGTGCAGTAAGGATACATAATGGACAACTAGTCAGTGGAGAAAGAGAAAAAATTGAAAGATGGAGAGAACACTTTAACACCCTACTAAACATAACACAAGCAGCACAAGCAATAGACATACCTGAAGCAAAAATGGAACTAAACATCAATACAGGACCAATAACAATAAGCGAAGTAAAGGAGGCGATAAAGAAGCTAAAATTAGACAGGGCACCAGGTGAAGATGAAGTAACTGCTGAGATGTTGAAAGCAGAAGAAACAGAAACACCAAAATGCAGATGAAGCCACTGACAGCAATTATTGAGGAAAGACACTGGCGATGGTTGGGACATGTGCTCGAATGACTGACAACTCACTAGCAAAAATAGCACTAAGATGGACACCACAGGGGAACAGAAGTAAGGGTAGACCAAAAGAGACATGGAGAAGAACAACAGAAAGGATGTTGAGCAATAGAGGGCTCACCTGGGCAAGAGGAGAAAAAAAAGGCAAAGGACAGCCATTTGTGAAAAACCTCGCGGAAGCTCCATGTGCCCTGGGCACTTAAGGTTCAGAGAGAGAGAGAGAGAGAGAGAGAGAGAGAGAGAGAGAGAGTCCGCTCTTGTTCTTCTGATGCACGATCTCAAAAGGCTGTAGAACAGGGCTTTATTGTCTCCACCCAGAGGAATTAACAATAAATTCAGCTTCCTTTAAACTTTTTTAGATTTTCACATACTTTCTGCTATTCATGCTCTACTTTTTTTTGTCTTAGCACCACTCATTTCGCTGCAGTTTTTCATTCATAAATTTTAGCGTTATCTCCCAGCACTTCCCTTCTTCTTTAGCAGCAATAAACTATTTATAGCTTCCTGGTCTCTTTCTTGCCCCCAACTCTCTCACATTGTTCTCTCCCTTTTACCACCTACACGTCGCTGACATCCGATTGGTCGAAGTTTTTTTTTGGTCGGCTCCCATCGATTCATGACTCCCAATTTCTCTGTCTTTATGGCGTATTTGTTGTATTCTGTACTAGGAGAATGCCATAAAGCTACGTTTTTCATTTTTCTTTTCTTTTTCTTTTTATTTATGTGTTTGTTGTTTTCGTATGTAATCCTTGAAAAAAGCTGAGGCCGAAATATTGGATGTTGTATGTTTTTCATTTATACATTTTCATTTTACTTTCATACTTTCTACCATGTGTGTTTTTCTCACTTTCCTCGTTCCCTCTGTCGTTTTGTAAAACTGAACCATATATGAACCATACCTTTATCCAAGATATCCAAAACTTTCCACCACTTCCAATTTCTCCTCGTTGATACATATTTCAGTGGCTATATTTGTTTGGTTAGTTGTCATCAATTTAGCTTTCTTTGCATTGATATAAAGGTTTTTCTTTTGTACACAAACAGAAAGGGAGAAACTAATTATTTCTTTGATAAGAATACTGTTGGAAAATGTCAGCAATTGCTCTCTTTATTTTTATCTGCAATAATAGCTCTGAAAGGTCAGCGAAACAAAGTCGCCCAAAGACCTGCCCTATCTTAGGATCCAGCTTCACTTCCTCATACTTGGTGTTACAACAGCTTAACGAAAAAAATTGAGGTGGACATTATTCTAGTCGTGGTGGAGGTCATCCATTCATATTCTCATATACGTCTTGGATGTGATAAAAACCATGAAAGCTTGCTGTTGTGAACACTTTCATCTTGACATAAAAATGAATGAAATCCATCTCAAAATACTCGGAAAGAGAAGTTTCGAAGTAAAAAAAAAAAAAATGAGGAGAGGGCCTGACAATGAACACTCTCCCAAAGCGAAAGTTCCACCCATTGTTCAGTCTTGACTGAAGAGATTCCAGTCAACCTCGCTGTATGAATGATTCCTCATAAAGGAAGAAAAGTGTTGGTTAGTAAACTTCTCATGCGCCGGCACGTCATATGAAACTTCGAGAACATTATAAATGCTATATGCTTCGATGACAAATTTAAGGATGAGGACGCTTATAACGGATCATATGTCTGTGATCCCTGTTTATTTTTCTAGTTTTATTTAATATATTTCCCCCATATTGAGCAATACTGAGAAACATAATACTTGACGTTCACAGTTTTAATTGTTGCGTTGTTTGTTTCGAGTTGAAGATTTTTTCCTTAATGCGATGACACAGCATATTTTAATGGCTTATTAGTAAACTTTACCAGTTGACTTAAACGATTTATCCGACTGTGAAAAAAAAGAGACTTCTGAATCTTTCTCCTGATGATGTAACTGAATGTATCTATGTGCTCTGCCTGGATTTTACTGCTACTCCTACCATTTAATGTATCTTCATCTTAAAAGAGTACGCATTGCTGTTTTAAAAAAAAGGAGAGAAATGTCTTAAATACCTGGAAAGTCATGTAGGTGAAGGAAAGAGAAAACTGAAAGACCACCAAACAAGAAATGAATTCTCAATAGTACTTAAGAACTGCTTCAGTGTCCTGAAATATGTACAGGTCAGAATGCATGGATCTGTGTATGATATAGTTACGAATAATGTAGAAAGAAACTGTCTGTACATATTTAGCGTAGCCTGTATATATTTAGTTTATCACATGGTAAACCATTTCACGGTAGGAAAGGGAATGCTTTTGAAACTGACATGCTCGTGATGTTTTGTAAACGACTATTTTGCATTTAGCTGTAAACATTTTTTTTCTGTTCTTTCTGATTTAAATAATTAATTCTTCAGAACTAGCATATACTGTTGTTACTCAGACAAGTAGTGCCGGACTTGGGCATTAGCCAAATAAGCGATAGTTTAGTACCTCAGACACGTTCTGGTGTAACCTGGGGATTCCAAGCTTTTTCTTAGCGCCTCATCGAGTCTAAATCAGACACTGTAGCCCAGGTCCTACTCAAATCTAAATTCAGCACTGTAGACAAGGAGCTCGCCAATTAAAAATACGGCATTGCAGCTTACGTCGTAATTTCCTACTAGTTTCTTTGACTGGGAGTCATGTGCTCCCTTATAGCGTCAACAACAACAAAAATAGCGGAAACATTGTCCGGGTGCAGGATTAGGTGGAGAGGGGACGCCTCAGAGTCATACTCCGCCTCATTCATGTTGCACGTGACCCAGTACTTGATGTGTGCACACTATAAGGACCTGATAACTAGAGATAAGATCTATGAACTGAGGAAGTAACGTTCACAAACTAATACCATGAGTAGAACTGATGTCATGAGTGCATCTTAAACTTGGCACAGTTTGCATATAAAATTGTGCCCCTCAAATATCAATAGACTTCCCCCTCTGAGGTCCGTTGTCAGTTGCACTGTCTAGTTGGCTCAGTGGTATAACTAGCCTAAACTATGAAGCAAAAAAGAGGGAGGGGCCTAGAGATGTAAATATATATGGTGAAGTTCAGCAAATAGAAATAAGGTCAGTCATTTGCATGTCCATTTCGGAGCTTTGCCTCCTTAACAGCACTACTGTAGGCCTATCGGTTGTAAGCAAGATGACCTGCTGTTGATGCATCCATTTGCAGATCATCAACGATGTCTTGCAGCCATCTTCGTTTTGGTCTTTCTCTCTTTCTTTTTCCCAGGACGGTCTTCTCTAAATTATCATGACGTTTAATGTGTCCAAAATATTTCAGTTTTCTTTGTTTAATCCTCTTTACTAGCCAGCCTTCTTCAATATTAAGTTTTTGTAGTACGGCTATATTTGTTCTTTTTTGTGCCCATGATATTTGAAGAACTATTCTGTAGCATTTACATTCAAAGGCATTTATGTGTTTTTCAGTTTTAAAAATCTTATTTTTGTAGTTTTGTCTGTTCCTCTCCACATCTTCTTTAGTTGTTTTACTTTCTGAAGAGCGATAGATGTCCTCCTTTTAACTTCCTTCGGTGTATCTCCATTATTAGCTAGAAATGATCAAGATATTCAAAACTCTCCACCTCTTCCAGTTTTTCCTCATTGATATATATTTCAGCTGCCTTATTTGTTTTGTCAGTTGTCATCAGTTTAGTTTTCTTCGCATTAAGATAGAGGTTTTGCCCTTCACTGTTCTTACGCACTGACATTAGTTTTTCCATTCCTTTTTGTGTTGTGTATAGTAATACTGTGTCATCATTATATTTAATCTCTGGTATTTCATAACCTCCAATTGTTATGGCATCGTAATATTCTTTGTCTACATCTTCTCTAACATTTATCATTATATTTTCAGTATACAAGTTAAATAAGTAGGTGACAATATGCACCCCTGGCGGATCCCTTGTTTTATGCCACACCAAGTTGTTGTTTCACCATTTTTTTTCCTCACTTCTGCCTGCTGGTCTAGATACAGCAGTGATATTAATTGTATGAAATGTGTTGAAAATCCCATTTTTTCATTATTTTCCCCAAATTTCTGGTGTTGTACACAATCAAATGTCTTTGAATAGCCTATAAAGAAATAAATATAGATTCACATTAAATTCTCTTCATTTCTCTATTATTAATCTTATATTGAATATATGATCTCTTGATCCTCTTCATTGCCTGAAACGAGTTTGGACCATATTGACTTCTTCGATTTTCTTACTAAGTCTACACATTTTAATTTTTAAAAGAATTTTACTGGCATGACTAATCAGGGCAACAGTTCTGTAGTTTGTGCATAATTTCAAGTTACCCTTTTTTGGTGGTGGTATGAATACAGTTCTTTTCCATTCTTTTGGCCAAATACCAGAATGCCATATCCTTTTACACAGTGCATGATAGATTGTTGCACATTCCTTTCCTCCTGCTTTAATAAATTCAGCTGTTATCTCATCACATCCTGGTGATTTACCATTTTTCAGATTCTTTATTGCCAATCAAACTTCTTCAATTGTCGGTTCGGATTCTTTCTCCTCCAATAATAATTCACACTGTTGATTTCTGCTTTCACAGTCGGTTGTTTCATACATTCCTCTGCAATATTCCTTCCATCTTTCTAGAATGTCTTCTGTTTCTGTCAAGGTCTTCTCCATCTCGTCACAAATTACATTTAGCTTAGGTGTTGCATTTTTCGTCAATGTCTTCATTTCTTTAAACATTTCACTATCTCTCCCACACTTTTGATGTCCTTCTATTCTTTCACAACAGACATGTGTGTATTATTTTTTTTCTTTTCTTATGTTTCTTCGTACTTCTTTTGTTAAAGATTTATAATCCTCTTTGTTGTTGTTTGTTACTTTCCATTTCGTCTCAGTTCTCTACGCTGTTTTATAAGTTCTAGTGTTCCTGGTGTAATCCATCCATTCTTTTGTGTTTTCTTTACTGGAACCATGTCTTTAGCTGTTGTTAGTAAGATACTTGTGGCCTGTGTAGCTAATTCATCTTGTGTCATCTCCTCCTGTATAGCCATCAGGATTTCGAAACGGTTCTTCACTTCTATTCTGTACTGTCCTGGTATTTTTGTAAGATCAAAGCGGAGTGGTCTTGATCCCCTAACTGTCTTTTTTTATCTTTATCTTCATGTCTGCTACTAATAACTCATGGTCCATGTCACAATCGGCACCTAGTAGAGTTTTTGCTGAAGTTATACTTGATCTCTGCCTTCTTTGCACTAAAATGTAATCTATTTGATTCTTGATTTTTCCCATCAGGTGATGTCCATGTGTAAAGTCTTCTTGGATGTTGTCTAAAGGTGTGTTAATGACTATTAGCTCATTTTCTATGTAAAATGCCACTAGACTGTCACCTGCCTCATTCTTATGTCCTATACTAAATTTTCCCAAAACGCATCCTTCGTCTTCTGCTCTTTCTGTTCCAATCTTTGCATTAAAATCACCCATTATCAATACAATATAATTTTTTAGTATCTGGGCTGGGCTATAGTCGTTTGCAGTGTATTATAAAAGTCTTCTACTTCCTCTTCTTCTGCTGCTGATATAGGTGCATATATCTGGATAACCTTTACACTTCTAGGGGTGCCTTTAAGTCTGATAGTGAGGATTCTATCACTTACTGGTTTGCAACCTACTTGTAGTAATGTTTTTGATGTTAATCCGTCCAAGTAAAAAGCTACTTCATTCTTTCCTCCTATTTCTCCACCAGAGTATATAAAGATATCATCATTCATGCTCTTGAAGTGTCCTGATCCTTTCCATCGATGTTCGCAGATTCCCAAAATGTGTATCCCCTATCTTTTCATCTTGTCACTTATTATTTGATACTTTCCCTCATACATACTTCTTACATTCCATGTTCCTACTCTTATTTTTCTTTTTAGTTTGATGCAGGGGTTTTCCTTGATAAAGCCATCAGGTTCTCATACACAATCATAATTACTAGTACTGACCTCTGTCTCACACTCTTCCCCAGTGTTAAAATTAAATATGTCTGTCACGGGGTCACGCTCTTCCACAGTGTTAAAATTAAATCTGTCTGGCACGGGGGACTCACCGCCAAATCTTTTTCCTATCTGACCTTCCATGTTGCTGTATGGGTTTCTTGGTATATTTCCAGAAGGTAGTTTACCATTGTTTTCCTTCCGGGCAGTGACTGTACTAGTCAGTGATCATATCCATTGTCCTTACATAGAGATCATCTGCCTACCATCATAGAATGGTGATATTAACCAACATTATCTGTCTGCTGCTCCCCCATCCATCCACCACCTGCTCCCATGGCTTCTCGTCACGCATGTATGCATAGTTACCCTGATTTGGGAGGGGGGCCTACGCGGGTACTCTACCTTGCCCAAGGGTGTCCCATAGACTAACGGAGATAAGGAGATATCGGCAGGAGGTTTCAAATATGAAGTTGCAGAGGCTGTTTGCTAACCTTCGCACCTTGGGCTTAGAGATGTTTTATCCTGGTTAAAAGGATGTAGCCTTAGCACTTTCTGATGGTGCTGTCTCTGTTCCTTTCCCGCCACATGTTTGATGTGGTGTAGTTCCGCATCCTAAGCTGGCAGACAGTAGTGACATGAAATCGGTCAGAGTTGTTGAAACTTATTTTCAGGTTAGTAGTCCTGATGTAATTGAATGTGAGCTTCAGACTGATTTACCTTGATCCTTGAAATCTCGTGTAGACATGGCAACGAACACGATCCTTTGGGACATGAGGGATGTCGCCGTGAGCGCTTCTTTGACTGTTGAGACCTATAACATGCCTCATAGGATGGGTACGTTTCGGTCAAGGTTACCTCGTCCCGACTGGTATAGGTACTGTTTGCCACGTCTTCTTCTTTTTGTTCCACTGGTACCTTTGTGATTCCCGCCAGAGATAATGCAGCAAGTTGATGCCATGGCTCGAACGTCAGAGCAATCCATGGAGGTTGACGCTTAGACTTCCTGTATTCTTATGTTAGTGGACAATTACTGACCTCGACGTAGGCGGAAGCAAAAGCAGTCTTTATCCTCTTCTCGTAGAGCGCCTAAATCGCGTCGATCTAATACTGAAGAATTTTTTTTTCCAAACGAGACTAAGACTTGTTACGATTGTGACTCAGATTTGGAACAATCTTTTATCTCGGATAGACATTTGATGGTAAACTTTTTATGATTATTTATTTATATCAGCTTATAAGGGAGTATAAAACTTCAAGCCCGTACTGTCGTACAAATGTGGGTCAAACAATTGTTTCCCTCCCCGGCTCTCCCCAGGTCCTGGTTCTCTCTACCTGTAACAGTCCGGCCATCTGGGACATCATTTTGAGTATCTTAATTATCTGCGTACAGTACATATAGTGTCACAACAATCTCCACATAAATGAAGACTCAGAACTAAGAGGTACACGTACAATTTTCAGCTCACACTGTTTATTAACGTGACTAACGAAACGGTGGACGACAGCACAGAGTACATAACACGACTGTAAAACTTCCAACACTTAATAATAGCATGCTTAATTATATATCAGTCTGACCTAATTATTTCAATTATGAGTTCTTTCTCCACTTCGTTCCCTTATACGAATCAGCTGCTTCTGGGGTTCCCTGCCCGCTTCTGGCCCTACATCTTCTTACTCTGTTATCTACCTTATGACGTTGGTCATTGGTGCCTTTTGCACCTGGTAACCCCATTTGTTATTTAATAACTTGTCTGTTGCCTGCGCAACCTTCTCTTATTTCCATAACTCTTGACTTCCTTCCACATATGACACCTGTCATTGCACCTACTGCGCTGGTGGCTTCTCCGTGCATCTTTCCTTGTGCAAAACTCCTAACTTCACTACAATGCATTGAATCATCAATATAATCAACACATAATAAATTCGGTCAATGAAAATAATAACATGATCACATAAACAATTTCGATGCCCCTCTAAGTATACTCGATACCTGCAAGGAAAAGAATACACATTCTACCATCAACCTTAGCCCTCGACTACATATTTTCATATGAATATTTATAGCACATATATGCACTCCTGTACCACAGTGTTACTTCCACACCACCAACATCACAGAGGTGGACTTTGATTTATTACACAAAACTTCAACTCTATCCCGATTAGGCACATATGCACAATATATACAAAGAACGGCACACATTTTAATTTCGCCCCTTACCTCAACAAAAACATAAGAGGAGACTGACTGTTCCAATTGCTCACTCCCCTTTCCCCCCATGTTTGCATCACTCTATCTAAAGCGAGGCGCTGACCTGTTTCCCTTTGGCCGGCCGTGCCAAAAAAGCCAGTTCCTGCCTCCCCCGATCTTACAGTAGCAATGGGGCAAATTCTCGAATGCATTGATTTGGAAAAGTTCACTTTGAGAATGGTGCATCGCACTATGTTAGCTAAGTATTCTAATCTGGATATCGAGTCCCAGAAGAAATTCATTCAGAATACTTTTCTCAAACTGTTGGAAACTGCTAATCCACAACGAATAAGTGAAGGCTAGTGTAGAAGCTGTTCACAAGTAGACACCAGAAACGTTAGTGTTCTGTTGGCTAAGGAATAATTCTGCCTACTGTTAAACTCTACTTCTTCATAATGGTGTGTTAAAAGCACAGAAATATTGTATATAATGTATTATAGTTTATCTTCATACATCTCTCTCTCTGAACCTTAAGTGCCCAGGGCACATGGGGCTTCCGCAAAGGTTTTCCACAAATGACTGTCCTTCGCCTTTTTTTCTGCTCTTGCCCATGTGAGCCCTCTATTGCTCAACATCCTTTCTGTTGTTCTTCTCCGTGTCTCTTTTGGTCTACCCTTACTTCTGTTCCCCTGTGGTGTCCATCTTAGTGCTATTTTTGGTAGTGAGTTGTCAGTCATTCGGAGCACAGCGTCTTTCCTCAGTAATTGTTGTCAGTGGTTTCATCTGCATTTCTGCCAATAAGATGTTATTTCTTATGGTGTTTGGCCAGAATATTTTTCTAATTCTTCGTAAACATTTAGTCTGGAAAGAATTCAACTTGTTTTCTATGGTTTTGGTAATTTTCCAGCATTCACTTCCATAGAGTAGTACACTTAGAACATTACTCTTAAATATCCTGATTTTCATATTTATGCTTAGTTTTTTTATTTCCATATAGTCTGCAGCACTGCAAAAGCCTGGTTTGCTCTAGTAAGTCTACTGTTGATGTCCTCTGTGCTGTCTCCATTTTCTACTACTCTGCTGCCAAGGTATACAAATTCGTTGACCTCTTCCACTAACTTGCTATCTACTCTGAGTACATTTCTGTTGTTCACATTTTGCTTCATTAACTTTGTCTTTCCTACGTTGATCTTTAGTCCTATGTTGTTTGCATTCTGAGTTAGCTTGTTTATTTTATCTTGCATATCTTTGTGACTGCTTGATAACAGACAAATGTCATCTGCAAAGTCAAGGTCCTCCAGCACTGTGTCAAGGGTCCATTGTAATCCTCTGCGTTTGTCTGATGTTGCCTCCTTCATTAACCAGTCTACTGCCAAGATAAATAATGTTGGTGATAGTACACATCCCTGTTTCACTCCTGTTTGTACCCTAAAGCTGCTGGAGGTATGTTCTCCGCAGATCACTTCGCACTGAAAACCCTCATATAGGGCTTTGATTACATTTACTATCTTGTGGGGGAAGCCATGCCATCTTAGGATTTTCCACAGTGCATCTCTGTTGACACTGTCAAAGGCTTTCTCAAAATCTATGAATAATGCATATGTTGTGCTATGCCACTCATTTGCCTGTTCTAATATTTGTCTAAGTACAAATATGTGGTCTATGCATGATCTTCCTTTCCTAAATCCTGTCTGCTCTTTCCGAAGTTTTTCCTCAAGTGTTGGTACAATTCTGTTGATGATTATTCTGCAAAATACTTTACTGGTGAGTGGCAGTATGGTAATGCCTCTCCAGTTCCCGCAATCTCTGAGGTCACCCTTCTTTGGTAGTTTTACTATAAGCCCAGTTTTCCACTCCTCTGGGGCTTTTTCTAGATCCCAAATTTGTTGTAATATCCGGCAATATCTGTTTGTTTTGGTAACTTCAACACAAGATGTGAAAGTGCAATAAGAACACAAAATGGACAGCTGGTCAGTGGAGAAAGAGAAAAAATTGAAAGATGGAGCTTTATCTTCATACATAGTAGTGTACTATTTTGTACGAACTATGTGATGGATGATTTTCATTAGTGAGGCTCCATGTTGTGTTGTGAACCTCTTTGGTTATTCCCTTCGAGAGATTTGTATGGAGCAAATCTCTGCTTTTGGGGAGGGGGTAATAATCTGTCCAGGATGGAATTGTGGTAAAATCATGAGCGGGTTTTGCCCTAACTCCTCCTGTTTTGCTTGACCAATCAGATTACAGAGAGGTCACGTTAGTGGCTCTGATTGGTCGGAGGAGAAAATCTAACAGTTGATAAGTTCTCGGCATAAGGTACAATGGACTATTTGTGGACAACTTTTTGGGGGTTATTTCTCAACATAGTCCCCTTGCAAGTTTATGCACTTAGTCCAGCAATCCTGGAGCATACGGATCCCTTCTTTGTAAAAGTCAGCATCTTGTGCCAGTAAAAGTTGTTTACAGCATGAATGACGTCATCATCTGAAGCAAATTTGCGACCACTGAGCTCCTTTTTGAGTTTGGTAAACAGGTAATAGTCCGAAGGGGCAAAATCTGGGGAATAAGGAGGATATTCGAGAAGCTGAAAGCAGCATTCATGAATGGCAGTCATTCCCATCATCATCATCATCATCAGGTGCCGTGCCGACTGGCGTTGACTATGCTTCTCCAGAGTACACGATCCTTCATGCAGGCCATCAGCTCAGTTGGTGATCTCCTCTCACACCATCCGGTCAGACTGTCCAGTATCATTTCTCTTGGTCTTCCTCTTGATCTTATTCCTTCTATTTTTCCTGTTGTTATAATATTTTCAATGCCCCCTCTTCTCATTGCATGTCCTATGAAAGTACATTGTTTCTCTCTTATCCTTTTGACAAGGTTTTTTTGTCTCTCCAGCTCTTCTCATACATTCTTCATTAGTTATTTTTCCTGTCCAAGGGATTCGCAACATTCTTCTAATAAACCACATTTCAGCTGCTTCCAATGATTTTTGTGCAGACTTGCCTATTGTCCATGATTCACTTCCATATAACAAGATAGGTTCAATATAGCATTTTAGGACTCGTTTTCTAACATTCATTGATAAAGATGTGTTGGCTAATATGTTTCTCATTCTCTGAAATGCAGTCTTTGCTTGGCATATTATGTTCCTAATTTCTGTTCTGCATTTCCCATCTGAAGTTATTACTGCTTCAAGGTATCTGAATTTCTGCACCTGCTTTAGAATAGTTCCGTTTAATTTTATACTGCATGTTGGTGGATTCTGTTTCTTAGATATAACCATAGTCTCTGTCTTTTTGATGTTCAAAGTAAGGCCTTTCTGTTCACTTGCCATTGCCACCACAGACTGTTGAACTGGAGCATTGTCTTCATGAAAGATAACTCCTTTCATCAATTTCCCTCGACGCTTTTCCTTCAGTTTGTCTCGCAATTGCTTCACAAGATTAGCTTAATAGGCCCCGGTGACCGTTATGGCATTTTGAATATAATCTACTAATAGCACACCTTCTGAATCCCAAAAGATAGAGGCCATCACTTTACCTGCAGACAGAACCACCCTTGCTTTCTTTGGAGGTGGGGATCCATGATGTATCCACTGCTTTGACTGTTCTTTGGTTTCTGGTTGAAAATGAAGAACCCAAGTTTCATCCATAGTCACAAATTGCTGAAGAAACTTTTCAGGATCTGCAGAAAAATGGCCAAGATTGTCTCTTTACATGTTGAGACGCTGTTGCTTGCTCCAAGAAGTTTCGGGACCCATCGAACAGAGACCTTTGTCATTTGAAGATCATTATGAATAATGGCATTAACACGTTGCTGGGAGATGCCCAACTCAGTAGCAATGTACTGCTCAGTTAGTCGTCGATTCTCCATTATCATGTCATGGATTCTGCCGGTAGTTTCATCGGTGGTTATTGTTCTTGGTCTTCCTGGAAAGGGATCATCTTCCAGACTCTCCCTTCCATGTTTGAATTGAGCTGTCCATTTCTTCACTGTGTTGTAAGAAGGGGCATTCATCTCTAGAGTCTCCACCATATACTCATGAATCTCCTTCGATGATAAGCCCTTGATGCAGAGGCTGTGAATGACTGCTCGATGAGAAATTGTATCCATTTTCTCAATTTCTGCCACCCCTTACCATTTCAGCACCCTGTAAAAAAACTTGGCGTTTAATATTACATTAACCTGATCTATAAAGGCACCTAATATCAACTGTGTCTTTCAAGTATTTGTACCTTATGCCGAGAACTTATCAATCACTCCTCGTAATAAGTTGACATGTAAGTCACTATATTAGTACCATACCTTTATAACCCCCCCTCCCCCTTTTCCACGAGGATCTGTATGCACCTTTCCATATAGCTACCACTATCACATCACAAAATTACAATTTTTCATGAGTTCTGTCTAGCCTTTCACCACATCACGTGCCTACCATTGTTTTTCTGTTGCTATTTTCATCAAATGTGGACGATACGCTGTATCCATAGTTTTACGGAAACAAAAACGACTGTGACAGCAGACGACGAACTAGACCTGGCCAAGACCATATCTCATGTGTTCTTGTTGCTTTCGTGTAACAGGCTCCTGACCCAGGATAGAGAAGAAACAGCTTCAGTGACGGTTGCCAAAAAACCTCTTGGGTCAGCTGTGGACTCAAGCAATTCATTCATCAGTGTCTGAAGAGGATAAGTTCGAGAACATAGAACACAGTTTCAAAGAAATGTGACATATGTCGCCTTTTATAACATTTATATCTGTGTATATTTATACAAGTATACAACTTACAAAACAAATAAGGCAGCCGAAATATGTATCAAGTATATAACTTACAAAACAAATAAGGCAGCCGAAATATGTATCAATAAGGAAAAACTGGAAGAGGTGGAGTTTTTAATATCTTGGATCATTACTAACTAATAATGAAGTAAATGAAAGAAATTAAAAGGAGGACATCTATCGCTCTTCAGAATGTAAAACTAAAGAAGCTGTGGAGAATGAATGATCGTTATTTTTAATGGTTAAAGAATTGGGCACGCAGGCTCGTCTTACATTCTGCCCTTCATCACTCCATCTTTCATTCTTCCCACACACTAGATTTAATACAAGTATACAAATTACATCAGGAAAAAATATCAAAAGAGTGTAATTTTAAACTATTTCATTCAACGTAAAAGAGAAGTAATTAATCTAATAAAATAGCTCTCACACATGCATACAAACCATAAACAAAAATACATTTTCAGTAAAGATCTTCTAACATATGTTTTTTTAACAAACATTAACATAATTTCTAACAGTATCTAACAGGAGAGGAACAGACAGAACTACAAAAATATGATTTTTAAGAGCATGCATTTGTCCCATCGCAACATATGTCTCTGAGACCTGGACACTTAACAAAACAGCTGAGAAAAACATAAATGCCTTTGAATGTAAATGCTACAGAAGAGTTCTTCAGATGTCATGGACACATAAAAGAACAAATATATCCATGCTACAAGAACTTACTATTGAAGAAGGCTGGCTAGTAAAGAGGATTAAACATAATTTAGAGAAGGCTGTCTTGGTAGGGTACACAACTGGAAAAAGAAAGAGAAGAAGACCAAGGCAAAGATGGCTGCAAGACATCGCTGATAATCTGCAAAAGGATGCATCAGCAGCAGGGCATCTTGCTTACAACGGAGAGGTCTACATGAGAGCTGTTAGGGAGGCAAAGTTCTGCAAGGGACATGCAAATGACCGACTGATATCTGTGTTATACCTACAATATATAATAAGAATCCGCATGAAAACTAAGAATTAAAATTTTGTGCTACGCACGAAATATAATTGAAGGGATAGAAAACGAAGCCACAGAACCTGACATTTAAGAGCTGTTTGCAAGTGCATATTTAAGAGAAGCCAAATCACTAACGATTTGGCCACGCCAACCACCTAAAATCGCCGCATCGAGCTTTGGTGCTGTGCGTTTAAACTGGGTAGTATTAAGACTTCTCCTTTTTCTCATAAGTGTCTCAGTCTTGCTTGTAGAGCTGAGCTCCAAGGACTGGCCTGGTCGCTATGAAATTGATCAATAATAGACGTTCAGCGAACAACATTGACGTCTGGAGCCTGTGTCACGTGACACCACTAGATGGCGGCCATGTTGGCATAGTACAATGGCCTCCAGCTCAAGCTGTCTGTAATATTGTGAGTCATTCAACCATAGGTTTCCCAGTTTGGTGGACGAAAACACCAGTATGTGCTCATGATAAAATAGCCACTGACTAATTTAGAACTATTTAAGCTCAACAGCAGCCGAAGGAGACTGAACAACCAGAGAAAATGCCGTTATGAGGTAAAGGAGCTATTTTGTTTCGCCGTCTAAAATTCAGAACGTGTTGTCTTGCTAATGAATTTCCCTTTTGCCGAAAAGCTACATCATATGGCCAAGAGAGACAAATATATTCTGTTTCTACATAACCATTTCTAAAATATTTGTTTGAATGTTGAACTGTTTTGTTCGTTTTCATAGATTAGGAAAGTAAAATAAAGCTCATGACTTGTTATCGATCGTTGCCATATGAACAAAAAACACGACAAAGCGAAGCAACCACCAGGGGCATACTGAACAAAGAGATTCTTAGTCAGTTTGCGCACTACAGTTTATACACACTTTAAAACAGAGGATAGGCTCTATACTGAGCCTGCAGTTTGTTCACAGAAGCAGCTAGGAGCGATTTTTTGGTGTAGTAGATTAGCATAAAGCAGTAACCTGTTTATTATGGCAGGTGTTCAGTACTGGTTGGTGAGATGGTTTTTTTTTTTTAATCACAAACAAAAAAGTGTGCTGTAACAGACACTTCTGTTACTTTTTCATTGTTGAAAAAGTGTTGTAAATATTAATTTATCAGCAACCCCACCCCTCCCCCATGTTTTCACATGAAATGTGTGAATAGTTGATTTAGTGAATCTAATTGTACTAAATTAGTATAATGGTGAAACAACATTCATTCAGATCCTGTTTTTACTGAGGTGCAAAGTTTTATTGTGCTCCAAGGATATGGGGAGTACAAGCTGTTTTTGCTTGATAATTAACTTTTCGTGGAGTAGTAATGAATAAGAGCTGAAGAAAAGGACTGAACCTTTGAGCAGTATTTCTTCATGCTTATTTAGTATTCAGTGTTTCCTTCTATCAGCAGTTACTTATCTTTGTCAAATTTTTAAGACAAACAGATTTTGACATCACAATCCTCTGAAAACTTGAAGTTTTTTAAACAAGAAAGCTCATTTTAAATAATAACATCACTTACGGTCATAAAAGATAGTTTTAAAAACAGGGTATCTATTTTGATGCCATTAAGCTGTTGGGTTGGAAACTGTCACTCATCATTGTCTTCAACAATTTTTGTCATAGCTGATTCTACCAAGTTTTGGTTGCTATAATTAATCACTATATCTATGTTGCATTCTGTCTTCCATTGGCTCCATCCTCAAATGATACAACACCTGTAGGTTGAGTTCCTGTCCATGTTAAATCTTTACCATTTCTTATTCCTCATTTTACAAAAAATGCCAGCTGCCACAGCTATTGATTTCTTTAACCAGATATTAGCACTAACTGTAGACACAAGATAGTCGAACATTTTCACTGATTCATGTGGATTCCCATTCAAAGTTATATTGATTAGCATGATTGAGCCATCTATGCCTATGAGAGATATTTTTCTGATAACCTTATTGCTTATCATGTCCACATTATGTAGTTCAGAATTTAGTTTTTGTTTCATATTTCACATCTAAAGAGAGGATGCTCTTTTTTCTGTTTTAGGTGCACCACCCTACTTTTTGACCTTTTGCACTATACAAAGCAGTCAGATGCTGGTCTATCTATTGGTCTATCTCTATGCACTATACAAAGCAGACAGATGCTGTCTGACATGGAGGTAGCTGACCAATGGAAGTAAAAAGCTGTTCTCATTCATTGAAAGTGACCTGTGACTTTTTAGTTTGGGAGGACATTTAAATTGTAGCTGCCACTTTCCAAGCTGTGAGCAAGAATGGAGTTTTCACCTGGACAGTTTGTGTGGAGAAAGTTCCTTGCTATTTTGTTTTGACCCCTTCTCTGAATGTAGCAGAACTATAAGATTTAAGGGCCGTGTAACAAAGATAGTACTTGAGTCATTCAAGAAAGAATCAGAAACAAAAAAATAAGGTAAATATTGATTAACAGTTTAGATTTTGAAAAAAATAACAGGATGAGGTTCTTGGAAGTAAAATTATTTAATGTTTACACTTACTTTATAGACTTGACAAATGCCTGAAACAGTAAAGCTTAGATGCTAAAAGACATGAGAGTAAGAATAAATTTGTGTTGGGAACAGTTCTAAGGTCTGGCACAAACTGAAGATCATGGATATGAAAAGAGGGGTCAGCAAAAGTGTGTGCTGTCTCCCTGTTTGGTTTAACTTGTATATGGAAAACAAAAAAATCTTCAAAGACATTATTGAGATGCCCAGATTAATCATTAATGGAACAACCGTTAATAGCCTTAGATATGCATATGATACAGTGCCCATAGCAAAACATCCAGAAGATTAACATAATGAAAAGGCATGATATGACAGTGAAAGAAAAACTTAATGGTAAAAAGAGCAGGAGGATGACAGTGATACAGTTTAAATGGATGACATAAAAAGATGGACAAGATTCAGATTGGCAGTGTTGTACTGTGAAACCAGAGGACAGAGAAAGATAGAAATTCATTGCAACCAACTTCTCTGAGAGATGGCACAACATGATGATGATAGCAGCCAGAAAACAAGTGATACAGGACCAGTAAATGCTGAGGAAATGTATAAAATTGTTGAAAAATGGGATTCACCAGCAGATTTTTGGTTGTAAATATTGATGAAAGGGGGGTTAAAGTTTATTTCTGCAAAGTGCAGTTATGTTATCTCAGTTTGATTTTGCCTGTAATGGCCAGTATTTAGTTTTAATTCTCTTGTCCAGATGAATTAAGCACAGGAATTGCCTGCTACCAGTGTTTTTGTAAAACTCAGGTTTTGTCATTAGTTTTCATTATTTCAACTTCTCATATGTGAAGAATTTTGTTCATCTTTATCAGCTGAAACAAAGGTGATAATGAAATGGTTGAAAACATGAAGGAAATGAATCTAAGTTGTATAAATACTTATAACCAGGGCTACGAAATTCTCACAACTTTCAGCTCCGACTCTTCTGTTTCACTGTGTGGCTCCAACTTCTTCTTAAATGACACTTTTCTGTTGACTCCACTGAAAATTGCCTCCCACTGATCTTTCTTATATGAAACAATAATTCATTTAAGTTAGTCATGCTTTCAGTATTGTTAATTTCCTTTTAAGTTTTCACACTGTCAAATTTTGAATGAATCTGAAACAAAGGCCACAAGAAACAAAATAGCCAGTTCTGATTCTGTGGCACATTTCTAAAATGAATAGCAAGTGGATAAAGGTGTTTTAAAAAAAGTCGTTTAATAAAACAGTATTATCTTGCAGATAACTTGAAAGGAAGGAAATGGAGTCTTTTATACATCTAGCTTAAACAGCTTAGAATGATGAGTCTTCATGTCTTCAGCTAGCTTAGTTTTTTTTTTTTTTTCCTACAATTCACATGATACAACAGATCATTTCATTCCCACATAGCATATGGGTGCTTTAGTGATGTGTTGATGATGTGTTGTCATCTCATGGCCAGGTGGTTGCTTGTCTTTCCAGGATTCAGTTATAGTAATTCTCTTAATATATTTCTTTGTCTCACGGAGGCTTTTGTCTAGAAAAGTGGTTCCCAATTTTAAAAAATCTGTGGACCCCCTGCTGTTTCAAAATCCAGGCCCCTGTACTTTGGAATAGTTTCGTATTTGTATGGTAGCTATCATATTTGTATGGTAACTATGTGCTTTAAATGCAAAAGAAATTTTTTGTGTAGAAAATGTGGATAACCTTTAATGAGTAAATGCCACACTACAGTTTAAAAAAAAAACACAGTATACACTTGGTGAATTTTCAGAATGACAGTACAGTAGTTAAGAAAAAATAGCAGTTGACATTCTTACTTGTTCTGACAAATGAACAGAATATGAAATGTGTCACAGCTAACCGACCTAAATATGGTGAGAGAAATCATGCCTCTTTTTATTCTGAACAAACACTTCCACTTCTGGTTCAATATTTCCTATATTAAACATAAAAAATTTCTTTCCTTCACACATGATTCACTGAAACATCAGTTCTTAAACATTGCACAGTGAAAATAAAATAAGGACTTTGAGAGTTATACAAAGCATTTTAGTGAGATGTGAGAGAAAGAAAAATCACAATTTCTTTCTCTCATGTCTCACTAAAGTGCTTTGTCTACGATTTTTTTCGAGGCCTAATCCTACAAAACTGTGTTCTCTTACTTTACCGTACCAAAGCCTCGTAGTTTCCTATTTATAAAAAATTGTTCCTGAGAGTTACACAGACTGCCATGGCAGATTTCACGATCCCTGGGGGTCCGTGGACCACCAGTTAGGGACCACTGGTCTAAAATATTTGGAGGTTGATCCTACATAGTTCGCTCTAAAATTTTGCAGCATAGTGTGTTCATCACAAAAGAAATTCCAAGTTACTTCAGTGCACAGTTACTTCAGTGCAGATCATTTACTATGTTCAAGGCATGTCATATCTGGGGTTTATTTTATTTTTGTTTTTATCTTTCTATGATGAAATTGCTGGAGCTCATGAAGCAGTACTGCATGGTTTTGTCACAAGATATATATCATATTATGGTTGATTTTGGGAAGGTAGTCCTTGTTAGTACACTTAATCTCATAGTCTGTCTTGTCTGTGGGATTTTAGTGTCCTCTCTAACTTATCACCTGCTGTTTACTGGCCCAGTGAAACCACTAAAGAAGATAAGCTCTACGGTTCCATACATGAATTACAAAAAAACAGTGAAATTTATCCAAGAGACAGGACTGCGGGTATAGACAGACAGTGTGAACGAAGAAGAAGAAGACCTGCTGTTTAAGTTTATTAAATAAAAAAACAAGCTTGTCTTTTCTCAACTAGTTTAGTTGTGTCACTATTTGTTATTAGACTGGACAGATTGGCTGAGTTTTCTCATTAGACTGAAATTTAGCAGTGGATTGTGGATTTTCCCACTCCATGTTGCTTTTTTTTTTTAATTCTCATTTTCCCAGTGTGTTTTGTATTTCTGTCAGTTTTTTTTTTCAAGAAGTGATTTCCTAATGTGTTGGTCTTCCCCATTTTAAAAATGGATGTGATCATCATTATTGTTTTCTTCTATTTTTTAATGTATATTATATATGTACCTGCTGCCGATCAGGTGTGAAGCATAGTGTCAGTAGTTTATGTTTATTTCATTTGATGTCATTCACATCTGATAACCACAGTTTATAATGCTTTAATCCTGTAGCACTGCTACACAACTTGCTTCACATTGGCTCTTTTAAGTTTTATCTCCTGTTGTAGGAAAATAAAATTAGAAATACAGCAGAACTATTTTTTTTTTGTGGGGGGGGGGGGTCTGTTTCTTTTCTGTGGTGAAGTATATATTTAGCTTCATAGTCAACATCTTGGTTTGTCCATTTAGTGGACTAGATTGTAAGTTTCATTATGATTTTTTATCTTATTACCTATACTTTTCTAGTCTATAAGGCATATTCTTCCAGCCCCAAAGTTAGCTTTTGAAGTAAGTACTGTACACCTAATTATTTTTTTCTTCTATGAGCAGAGTGTACCAACGAAACAGGCAGTCTTAAATTCTGAGTTTTTATTGCTTACATATCCGAGAATATATTCAGCGAAGCAGATTATACTTTAATGTGTTTCATTTATCATTAAGTTATTAATGATGTCTTCATTGTTATTCATAAGCAGCAACAGTTGCTTGCAAAAATTCAAGTGATTTACCTGGTTATGTTCTCTCAGTGCCTAAGCAGTGTGAATAGTTTAGGATGGTAGTGTAGGTCGTTATGGAGAAATCAGGAGACACTCACTGGAAAACGATATCTCAAAGTATGCACATGGCAATGGCCAGGGCTACACTGGATTGCATTTCTTATTCCATGTGATGTCTGGTGTAGAGTATATGCTGGAGTAGAGTCCGTTGCTTCAAAGTTTTTTAGTTAGGTCTTTCTTGCATAAGCATATTGCAGTGGTTATTGTAAACTAAGCATGAAGATGAAAATCGGGATATTTAAGAGTAATGTTCTAAGTGTATTGCTCTATGGAAGTGAATGCTGGAAAATCACCAAAACCGTAGAAAACAAGCTGAATTCTTTCCAGACTAAATGTTTACGAAGAATTAGAAAAATATTTTGGCCAAACACCGTAAGAAATAACATCTTGTTGGCAGAATTGCAGATGAAGCCACTGACAACTCACTACCAAAAATAGCACTAAGATGGACACCACAGAGGAGCAGAAGTAAGGGTAGACAAAAAGAGACATGGAGAAGAACAAAAGAGATGATGCTGAGCAATAGAGGGCTCACCTCAACAGCGGAAAAAAAAGACAAAGGACAAACATTTGTGGAAAACTCTTGCAGAAGCTCGATGTGCCCTGGGCACTTGAGGTTCAGAGAGAGAGAGAGAGAGATTGTAAAGCTGTTAAATAGGCTTTTTTGAGCAGAAACAAAATTATACAAGTTTTGTGATAAGACTTGATGGTAAACTCCCTTCATTACCAGTCCATTGTTCATCCTAATTAAATGCTATAAAAGTGAGAGTGATTGTAGCTCCTCTGCCCAAACATAGTAAGAATGTGGCAGTTTTTAAAATCATCAGTTACATTGGTTCACCCTGTATTTTTTAGGATGGCAGATAACTAATACAGTGGTGCCTTGGGTCACAAACTTAATTCGTTCTTTGACTCCATTCGTGAACCAAAATGTTCGCGAACCGAAACAATTTTTCCCATTGAAATTAATGTAAATCCAAATAATCTGTTCACCTGCCCCAGAAACATATTGGTTTTTTTTTACTTTTTTTTATGTATTCATATATGGCAAAAATATATAAAATACAGTATAACTTTACCTTCGTGGTAAAAGAGGCTTAATCTTACAATCCCCACTTGCATTAGCGCACAATAAAAGTATAAGCCTGTCCTTCATTGGTTTGTGGCCAGGCAGTGACTTTTCCTCTTGGGTTATGTAGGTCCTATCTATTTGTTATAATAACTCTGTATTGTTCTCGCAGTTCTTGGTCATTTTTAAAGAGTTCTGTATTGAGTTTGATGTTTCTCACTTTTCTGCATGCTTTCTTTAGCTTTATTCTAATTTTTCCACAGAGTGGGTTGTGGTCACTATTGCAGTCAGCTCCTGGCATGGTTTTTGTTGTCAGTAATGCATTCTGGAATAGTTTGTTGATTAATACGTAGTATCAGTGTTGATAATTCCTCTACATAGGCATCTGCTGCTTTTTTGTCTGAACTAGCTGTCTCTCCATGCCTGACAACACTATGAATTCTAGTTCGTTGATGAAATTTCTCAAACCAGCCTCTACTTACTTTAAATTCATCAACACTAGCATCACTTGTATTCGGCGTTTTCGCCACTAAATCACCATTCAAAAGTAAAGCCTTCTGCATATTAGGGCCTCTCTAACACTATCTCCAGCAAGCTGATTTTCATTAATCCAAACTAACAGTAATTTTTCTACTTCTTCTAAAACTTGAAACTTTTGTTTTGTTAACATAGTCATTCCTTTAACCACATCAGCTGTCTTTAACACATCTTTGTTCTTTAAGATCATACGGATCGTAGATTTAGCCATGTTGTACTGCTTAGTGAGAACACCATTCTCATGTTTAGTTATTATTTCCTTCTTCGTTTCTACTATAATACGCTTAGCCTTCTTTACACCACTGTCACTAACACTTTTCACTTTCTTGGGAGCCATAATGAGGGTTAATTTAATGCAAAAAAGCAAAAAAAAGAATTGTATCAGGAACAACGCAGCATCAAACAATGTTCACAGCACGCAAACCTGAGTACAACTGATGCTGTTCACGAGGCGAAAACATGGCACGAAGACCATGTTTGTGTGTTGAGGCATTGTTCGTGGGTCGAGTCAAAATTTGGAAATTGTGTTTGTGGGCTGCTTTGTTCATGGCTAGAGGCGTTCATGACCTGAGGTACCACTGTATTTGAACATTTAATGAAGTGCTTATTTAACATTTATTATTCTCTTTATTTCCTGCATGATGTGATTATGTGTGGCATATTCTTTGGGGATTAAAGACCTCTACAATGAATATGTTTTTGCAGTCAACACAGAAGAAGGAATGAGCGAATGGTTCCAGATTGAAACAGACGTTAAACAAGGACGTATATTATCTCCCTTGGTTTTTGGAATTGCCATAGACTTCATAATGAAAAAATGCTGCACAGGCAGGGCAAAACGGGCATTGATTTGATACATGAGACCCAACTGGAATATCTTGATTTTGCATATAACATACCTCTTATCAGTGACAGTGTGAAATCAATGCAAGAAAAAAAAACAGATACCCTGTCTTCAGTGGCCAGTAAAATAGGACTTGAAATTAACAAGGAAGAAACAAAAATAATGAAACTTCTCATTAACCATGAAGGAGAAATATACATAGAAGTAAACCATTTTGCATATCTCAGCATCTACATAGACCAGGATGGTGACACCAGAAAGGAAATTAGAATTCGAATTGCAAAAGCAGCATTGACCTTCTAGAATCTTGAGAACTTATGGCATTCAAAAGTTGTAAGCACAAAAACCAAGTTAAGATTATTCAATTCAAATGTAATATCCACCCTCATTTATGCATGCGAAAGCTGGAAAAAAAACTAAAGAAATAGACAATAAATTAGACTCTTTTGAAAACAGATGCCTAAGGAAAATACTCTTCATCAAGTGGAACATATTCAAGAACAATGCAGAGATAAGACAGATGAACAAGCATCAACCTGTCTCTTGGGTGATCAGAAAAAAGATGAACATATGTCGGTCATGTGATGAGAAGAAACAACCAGAGAATCCCAAAACAAGCTATCAAGCAGAACACAAAAAGCTCAAGAAAAAGGGATTGACCACATGAAACTCTAAAGAGAACATTGTTAAGAGATGCCAGCTTAGTGAGAGTAACATCCCTCAGTAAGGTTGAAAAGCTCGCCGAAAACAGAAAATCTTGGCAAACTACCATGCGAGCCCTATGTGACGTTTAACAGCACGGGAAGGATGTTAAAATGTAAGATAAGAGTCTTTTGGAAATAAATGTGGTGATTCAAGAATTAATTTTTTTAAAAAATTGTAATAGCTGTTCCTAAAGGAAAACTTTTAGTTCTCACCTGCTTGTTTTTCACCTATTTTTTCACATTTAAACTTTTTTTTAAATATAGCTTTGTAATACATTAATTAACTTCCTTTATAGTAGTTTTCTTCATACACATTAGCAGTATATATTTGCAGTTCTACCTACCTTTTGAATCTTTTTTTTTTTCAGTTCCTGTATAAACTGTAGATCTTGACTTTTCAGCTTATTTCAGTGGACTGGCAGATATATACCAGTGTGCACTTGTGGAGGACTTTACAACAGCAACCCACTAAATCATTACAGTTATTTATTTTAGCATGCATGTAGCATTTTGTTACTTTTTTTCTCTTTTATCTTGTGTTCCTGTTTTGTTTTGTTTTGTTTTGTTTTTGGTTAGAATATGGAAGGGATCTGTGTTTCATTTGAGTAATTTGTCCTTATGCAATGTAATATTTCTGTTTGATTCAGTTTGGAAACCTGATGTACATGTTTGCTTGTAATAGAAAAGTGCCTGTATGAAAGGTTAGCTAGAGTAATCCACCACAGAATATAAAGTGAATTCTGCCAGGCTTCCAGTTTCATTATTTCCTGTATGTTTTGTAACACAATAAAAAAATGTTCACACTTTCTGTACTTGACATTGTTAGTGTTTTGTTGTCATCTTTTACATCGCTTTAGTAGTGTTGTGTTGTCATCTTTTACATCACTTTAGTAGTGTTGTGTTGTCATCTTTTACATCACTTTAGTAGTGTTTTGTTGTCATCTTTTACATCACTTTAGTAGTGTTTTGTTGTCATCTTTTACATCACTTTAGTAGTGTTGTGTTGTCATCTTTTACATCACTTTAGTAGTGTTGTGTTGTCATCTTTTACATCGCTTTAGTAGTGTTGTGTTGTCATCTTTTACATCACTTTAGTAGTGTTGTGTTGTCATCTTTTACATCATTTTAGTAGTGTTGTGTTGTCATCTTTTACATCACTTTAGTAGTGTTGTGTTGTCATCTTTTACATCACTTTAGTAGTGTTTTGTTGTCATCTTTTACATCACTTTAGTAGTGTTTTGTTGTCATCTTTTACTTCACTTTAGTAGTGTTTTGTTGTCATCTTTTACATCACTTTAGGTTTAAATTACAAAATTGTTCATTTTGTTTTTCAGCAATAATCAGAGCTCATCGAATGCCCAGCACAGCACCATGAGACTTCATCACAGTTCTAGTACAGGTGCTCCAAGAATAGAGCAACTGCAGAAACTTCATACAAAAAGTGAATGGGACATAAATGAAGCTGAGCTTATCAAGAAGTTTTTTAAATAAGATGGAGATTTGTTACTTTAACAGTTAATGAGACTTGTGAAGTTAATGTTTCATGTGCTAGCCATTATTGTGGGCAAGATCGTGTTTCATCAAGCAGTATTCTGAAATTAAACAGGCTTTATTTCGTAAGAGTCATTTGATGTGTGATTTGAGACTCCTGAGATTTTGTTTAGTTTTGTTTGTTGAATGTACGTGTGTGTGCAAACAATTGCAAACATAGGGGGACTGCGAGAGCAAAGGATGAACATGGGGCAGAAGGTGTCAGGAGGAATCAAGACCATCTCCAGTGCTAGAGAGCCTACATATAAAGCCATAAACCGAGAGCCAGCCTACAATCCAGATTTCCAGAAACCCAGCAGGCTAGATGCCTTGCTGGACATGCCTGCATCCCCTCGTGAAGTTCAGATAAAACATTCCTGGAATGCAGATGACAGGTCACTAAATATATTTGTCAAAGATGATGACCAAATGACTTTCCACAGACATCCTGTTGCTCAGAGCACAGACTGCATTCGTGGTAGATTTGGCTACACAAGAGGACTCCACGTGTGGGAGATATTTTGGAGTACCCGACAAAGAGGCACCCATGCAGTTGTGGGTGTAGCAACGAGCGACGCCCCTTTGCACTGTGTTGGGTACCAGAGTCTTGTAGGCAGTAACAAGGACTCGTGGGGCTGGGACCTTGGAAGAAATAAACTTTACCATGATATGAAAAACACACCAGGTGTGACATATCCTACATTACTGAACTCTGACGAAAACTTTGTTGTGCCAGACAGTTTTCTAGTCGTCTTAGACATGGATGAAGGAACTTTAAGTTTTGTGGTAGATGGACAGTACCTGGGGGTAGCTTTCAGGGGCCTCAAAGGCAAGAAACTTTACCCAATTGTCAGTGCTGTATGGGGCCATTGTGAAATCACCATGAAGTATATAGGTGGACTAGATCGTAAGTAAACTGTGTTTGTGCCATTTTGTCATATATTTTTTGGTCTGCTTTATATATAAACTTTAAAAAAAACATGACCAGAGATTATGTAGTATAGATAAGATAATATGCTAAGCCTATCAGATGACACTTGTCTAGAGTCATTGACACTTAATAATGTTATTTAAATAGTGATGACATGATTTTCCTTTTTTAAAATTTCATTGTCATTACTAGTGTTATATCTGTTTGTATTTGTCATCTTGAAGCACTTGGCTAGTTGCTAGAGTTGGGCAGCCATAGTAAACATTATGATTACTTTCTATATTTGGGCAGCTGTAGTAAACATCTTGATTTATTATTTTAGTTGGGTAGCCATAGTGAGTTTCTTGGTTTGTTGCTATAGTTGGGCGGTCATAGGCAAAATCTTGGTTTGTTGCTATAGTTGGGCAGTCATAGGCAAAATCTTGGTTTGTTGCTATAGTTGGGGAACTGTAGTCAGCATATTAGTTAATTGATGTGTTATTGTTGTCACCATTATTTTAATTTAAAATGTTAATACCAATCATGTTGTTTAGTGTAACTTGACAACCATAATGAATGTTTTGGTTAGTTGATATAGTTTGGCTGTGATAACTGACATCTTTTTTAGTTGGCATAACTTGGCAGTCATGGTGATCATCATGTTTAGCTAATGTAGCTTGGCAACCATGGTGAATTTCTTGTTTAGTTGATATTATTTAGAGTAGCCATGGTGAAGATCTTGATTAGTTGATATTACTTAGAGTAGCCATGGTGAGGATCTTGATTAGTTGATGTAGCTTGGCAACCATAATTTAGTTGATATTGCTTACAGTAGCCATGGTGAAGATCTTGATTAGTTGATGTAGCTTGGCAGTCATGGTGAACTTCTTGTTTAGTTGATATTACTTAGAGTAGCCATGGTGAGGATCTTGATTAGTTGATGTAGCTTGGCAACCATGGTGAAGATCTTAATGGATATTGCTTAATAGAGGTAGTGAAGACATTAGTTGATTCAGCTTTGCAGTAGGAGTGAACATATTGGTTAGCTGATTTATCCTGGCAGAAATAGTGAATATCCTGGTTAATATATCTGGCAGCCATGATCAGTATCCTGGTTAACTGATATAGCTTGACAGCCATATTGAACATCTTGGTGATACAGGATGAATGAGGTGAGGAAACCCAAGATACAGGGTTTTTCTACAAGGGAACTTTATTAATCCAAAGTCCTATTGACCAGGTTGCAGAACCATAATAGTTTTTTTTTACTTGGAACCAAAACCAGGGTCTTGCGTAGCAAATGACAGTGCTGTGAAACATAAGCAAGGCTGTGAAGTCAGCATGTCAGACTTTAGCCTTTTTTCCCCCATATTTCTGCTTACCAGTTCCTTTATAAATGGTACATTTTTAGAGATTCTGACTCAGGCTATACAGTGGAACTCCTAGATCCTTAAGGATTTTATTGTCGTCTTTCTTTGTGACCCTTGATTTTTTTTAGTTATATTAAGCTTCATATCTGGATTTAAACATAGAGAACTGGATTGAATATTGAGTCTTTTATGTTGCTGCGTTTGAGTTTAGATCATAGTTTTTCAAGTGCTGTGCCGAGGCACAGTAGTGTACTGCAAGAGAGCTAGAAGCATGTCACCAAAGTTTTAGAGTAAAAGATATTTTTTTGACCAAATTGCAGCACTTCTTGTGTGTATTTATATGACAAATACCTTCCAGGTAGAGAACCCATTTTGATTTAGTTATCGGTCCCATTCCATTGTGAGCTGAAATGGCCAGAGATCTATGCCTCCAAGCTGGCTCTTGTTTCACATTCTAAATTATGCCTAATACAGGGTGTTTTTAAAGTCTGCTACACTTTCTATGAAAAAAACAATTGAAAAATGAAGTAAATGACATCATCACAAAATGTGCTCAAAAAAGTCATTTAATTAGTTACAATAGTGACTGCAATGACACAGGCTGTTTTGGGTTAGCTGGAATGTTCATTCATTCCTTTGCATGTCCCTTGCGGAACTTTGCCTCCCAAACAGCACTCCTGTAGGCCTCTCGGTTGTGAGCAAGATATGCTGCTGCTGCTGGAATGTACCACTGAAAAATTCATTATAAAGTGTTGGAAATGTCCACCATGGGCTTCAAGACATGACTGTCTTTGTCTCTTCATATTGTCAAATACCTTGTGCAACGTGTCTGTTGTTATTTCTTGAATGGTAATTCTTATTGCTTCTTTCAGGTCCTCAATTGTTTGTACATTATTTTTGTAAACATTTTCTTCAAGAAACCCCATAGATAATAATCTAATGGATTTAGATCTGGAGAACGAGCAGGCCAAATTCCACGAGATATTATGTGATTTGCAAAAATTTCTTCCAAAAAACCGTGTGTTGCTCTAGCTATGTGTGTAGTTGTGCCATCTTGCTGGAACCACGCTTCTTCAGTTTCACGTTCATTCGGCTGTTCTAAAAAAAAGTTTCCAGAATGTCAGTACAGTACCGATCGGCATTTATAGTGTTGTTGAAGAAAATTGGTCCAGTTAAACGTTTTCTATTGACAGCACACCATACTCCAATTTTTGCATCGTGTAGCAGCGCTTCATGAAATGCATTGGAATTAACACTGCTCCAAATACAATTATTTTGGCTATTAATGTAACCAGATAGATGAAACCATGCCTCATCAGAGAAGAATGTTAAATCGAGAATTGACTCATCTTCTTCAGCTAAAAATGCTTGAAAACCATGTGGATTGGTTGACTCTGGATTGATTGTCACACTCTTTTAGTTCAGACACAACAGAAATCTTGTATGGATGAAAATTTAACCAATGTTTAAGAATTTTGTGCACTGTGCTCAGTGATACGTTCACTTCTTGCAACATTTTCCTTAAGGACTTGCATAGATTTTTCAGGATTCTATCTTGGATATCTAGACATTTTTTTCAGACGCAGCAGCCCTACCAGATTGCGGAGCATCTTCCACAGTTCCTGTATCACGAAACTTATTCAACAAATTTCTAACTGTAATGCAATGAGGAAGTTGTTTATCAGGAAGTTTTACTATAAATCTTTGAACAACCATCCTTGTGTATCGACCGCCATTTCAAAACACCTGTTCAACCAAAAAAATTCTTTCTTCCGTTGATAACACCATTCTGTTTTGAGTGCAGAAAATTACTCCAGCATATGGCAACCATTCACTGCATTTTTCTTCATGATTGACTGTGCAGCACATTTTTTATGACATCATTTTCTTCATTTTTACACAGAGACTTTAAAAACATCCTGTAATAAAACTTTAAAGCAATCTCAGATTTCTTTTTTTTTTATTTGTCTGTGTTTATATTAATACATACTACACAGTTTATAAAATTTGAATATAGTCAGTGTAGTGTGAGTTTGAAAATGATAAACATACATGGTTAACTGCAAGAAAGTCCAGCTTTAAGAACACAAGTGTGCTGCAACAAAGGTTTGTGTTGCCTAGTGTGCTGCAGTCTGAAAAAGTTTGTGAACCACTGGTTTAGGTAACTGAATAGACTGAATATCAAAGAGTTTTTCTGTATTGCTGGGTTTGAATTTAAAGATCTTTGCAAGAATCTTTTGTATAAATTTAAGAAAATTTTGTATTTCATTACAAATTAATGTGACATTAAAATTTACATTGTTGAATTGTAAACATTTTATGTGTAAGTGGCACTTTAATTTTTAAAAAAAGTACAATGAGTAGAGCATTAATTGTTTTGGCAAAAGTCTTCAAGAGACTGACAAGTTACAACAAGTTGCTGTTAACTATTGTTTAGAAGTTGATATGTTAATATCATTGGACTCAAATCCATAGTTTATTAAAGAATTGCATTTAAAAAAAGGCACATCTGCAATTTAGGCCTCTATAATCTTTACAAAGATAAAATGTTACATAACTTTTACTAGAAGATAAAGAGTTGAAATTTTTTTTTCCACTATTACCAATGATTTTTGTGCCTGTTTGTATATGTGATATTATGAGTAATATGGGAGTAGAGCCACTTTTCTCATCTGTGCAGTAATCTCAAGGATGAACTCTTATGTTTGCCTTTAATATGCAGCCATGCAAACACCACCCTCCCCCTCCCCACACACGCACAGACACACTCTCCTCCTCCACCCTTCCTCCCCCACCCACCTAGTAACTTCAGTCATCACATGAATCCTTTCCTGGTTTTTCTTGCTGTTGTGGTGCAGCCTACTTTCAAGGAGCTGTTTTGCATGAATAAATTGATTTCATTCTGAAGCCATCTATAGATATAATACAGTATACAGATAATTGCTGTCATCATTGTTTTAATCTAAAATGTTAAAGCAGGAGACTAAAGCTCTTATGGATTTGTTTAGAGGGCAGTAATGATATTGTTGGAACATTTATTCATTTAAAATAACTGTGTATATATACTTTAGATACGAGCATCAGTAGCAAATATCAGTTCACACTAAATGATCTTACCTCTGTCCACAGCGGAACCTCTTCCTCTCATGGATATATGTAGAAGAACAATACGAGCGCAGTTAGGAAAAAACAGACTTCAAGAGATACACTCTTTACCTATCCCAACTTCATTGAAGCAGTATCTTCTGTACCAGTCATAGCATCAGGCCAAGGACAAGAGGCACATCGGTCCGGACAACCACTTTATGTATTGTGACAACATTGCCATTTTCATGTCATTAATACTCACAGGACATAGCTGGTCATGTGTTTTGTTATTTATTAGACATCTTTGTCATCATCATCATCATGTTCATCACGCATCCACTGCCACCATCAGTTTTTATATTTTGAATCGGGCATGTTATTGTAAGTTGCTAGTCGGTCAACTGTGCATTTTTTTTTTTACCTCCAGACTATTGCCATAGACAGATTTCAGTCAAAATTTTGGATTTATAAGATGAATTGACAGAATCTGATGTTAGTATCCAAATCTTTTGTTGTATTCTTCATTGGTGCATCTTGTATGTTACACAATTTTTCCATGTATTGTGCAAGTGGAAACGTGTTTCAAGTTCTAGTTTAATGCTGGTGTTTTTAACATATATGTGATTAAGTGTTTTTTTCTTCTTCTCTTTTCTAATTTGTGTAATAAATGCATTATTGTAAGAATGGCCCTGGAGAGCAACATTTGAAGAATAATAGCAAGTTCAGATATTGTTACTCTCAGTTTACTATGTTTTGATATATGATGTGGATGATAGCAGACCAGTTCTTTATAGCTTAATACAGTTCTCCACTCATTAAATAGAAATTTTTCGTGCTGAATTGCTGTAGTGATCATAGAGCCCATTGTCTGCTTGAAACATGCTGCACTCCACAGGCATTTTCTAGTCTGTACTGATATCTAACATTGAAGTCACAGATCAGTTCCGTGGATGAAGAACCAAACGAAGCTGTTTTTTGCATTTGAATTAGTTACTTTATAAATGGTACCATTAATTCAGAACCGTGACTTGTTGGCTTTCATGATGTGTCATATATTTCAGCACAGTAATCTTTGATCTGATATGTAAGAAATGTTATCTAACACTGAGTGGCAGATGCAGAGAATGATTGCACTCATTTCATAATGTCTATGCAGCATGCTGTCCACAACAGTTGCTTATATAAGCTGATAATGGTATGGACCTGGCCTAAAGTGTAAGAGCAAAGAACTGATCAGTAGCTCTTAGAACAGCTCAGTAGGAATTGAACTACAAGAACCAGGTTTATTTCAAACAGATTATCACTTCTTCTTTACTCTCTGAAGTGAGGCAATACTAATGCTATGTTGTGTTTCTTGTTTGTGCATTTTCTTTTTTGCTTATCCTGCTTCTTAAATGTCTGGTTCATCTGATGTGTTTTCATAGTTAAGCTGTTCAATTCAGTCATTTAGATGTTGTCTTGTGGAACATATCCTTTCATTTCTTTTGTGGGGGGGGGGGGGATCTACTAAAATAAATGGCACTTTGACAATTAAAATTAATTTCCTGAATTTTTTTTAGGGGGGGGAATCATGGATGAGAAAAATTCTTGCTGAGTAAATCATTCTAGATTTGGCATTTAAGTTGATTTTTCTTTCCTATATTGATATATTTATTGATATTTTGCAAGACAGTTGCTATTTATTTGTCTATACCAATCATGTGCCAGGCCATGCTGAGTCGGAGCTCTGTCATCAGGTTACATTTCTCTTCACAAAGTTCTGTCCCAGAAGTTTGGTTGCATGTCTGTGCAAGCTGGACATTCTTGCAAATGTGTGTACTCTATTGCTGCTTCACTGTTTACTTGTGTGAAACATTTTCAGTCAGTATAAGTAGCACAAAGGTTTACGGTGTTAAGTTCTTATTTGATGTAGCTGAGTTATCTGCTTATGACTTTTAGCTGTTGTTAAAAAAATGTATATCTTCAAAGCTGTCTGTTGGGTATTATATTAACAGCAATGGGGTTCATTCCATTGATCTTTATGCGGGTATCAGTCAACTATGGAGCTGGTAGAAATGGTTGAATCACACTACAATGCATTGAGTATATTTGATGTTGCTCTAATGCTGCTGGTGTTATAGGATATCCCTTTTATCTTTGAAATTGATGGTTTTTTTTAAACAAATGAAACCATTTTAAAGATCTTGAAAGAAAAATGGATGGGATTTAGAGACTTTTCTTACTTTCTTGAAGGAGGTGGCTCAACAGGCACCACCTTTGGAAAAAAAAAATACATTGATGACAACCATATTGGTCAGATTCTACACCAGAAACTTTGCATTTGACTCACATAAAGTTTTGATCAGCTTTGGTTCATGGCTGACAATGATAGTGCCATCTCTCACTCAGACACCCTAAACTGTTGAGCCCATCGGTCAATATGAACTTGATTTTAATGTCAGTGGTTCATGAAGTAGGATAAACTGTATTGTCTGATGGGATGCTATTTATTAAGGGAAATCCACAACAGCCAGTGCACATTTAGTCCAGAGTTGTTGGAGATTAAGTGATATGTTAATCAGAACATGTTTTCTCAGGCTATTCCTTCTCTGGAATTTTCTGCTTGGTTCCTTTTTTTTTTTTCAAAATTTTCATGCCATATATCTAGAGCCAGTGATTAGACAATTTAGGCAGCAAATGAGGACATAGACTTGAGGGATGCAGAGATTAGTTTACTTTGTCTACAACACAGAACAGTCCAACTCCTGTTATAGCAGACTGATATACCTTGTTTATGGTCATTTATGCACTCTGCATTTCATCATAGATAGGAGATGCAAGATAGTTGAGTGAATAGTCACCATCTTGTAGTTAGGTGGCAACTGATTTTGCCAGAGTCCATGGTTTGAGGTGCAGTCATTCTCTTGCTACTTTTTGCTTTCTTTCATGACTAAAGTGGTTTATAGTTTGTGAAGACACATAAAACACTGTACTTTATCACATAATCTTCAGCCATTGTTCATTTCTTTGTGATGACGAGGAGCATACAAAATTATCTGCACTGTATGTATCATACGCCTTTATCCGTGGCCTATGCTCTCAAGGGAGTGAAAGGCGATGATGATGATGATATATCACATGGCCAATATCTGTCTCTGATTCCATATATGGTCCATTTTTAAAATAAAAGATATGATCTTGGGTTTTTTAAAAAAACTCTTTACCAAATGGATACAGCCATGCATTATCACATTTCAGTGTTGTTAGGAGACTACATGCTGATGCCTACATGAAAGTAAAATATGAATGCATAAAGATGAAGGATACTCCAAAAGTAGTACTCTATCTGTTTTTAGGGAAGGAAAAAAAAAGCTTCTTTGGTGGCTTTGGGAATTTTTTTTTTTTTCATGTTTAATACATTTATTTTTATTCATAACACACCAACAGACATCACTACACTCATTTCTAACTCTTTCTACTTTTGTGCCGCATTTCCACAATGCTGGTCATGCTGTAAGAAAGTTGGTGTTGTGTTTATGCATATAATTGATAGCTTGAGTTTTCTGCAACTGATTCTGTGGCGGGAAGTATTATGGGGTGAAATGATGTGGCTCTCTTTAATCTGTGGAGCAGATCTAAGAGAAAGATTTCTCAACTGGTTCCTTCTTCATGGAAAACATTCTTATTGTTGAGGCTGAACTAACACTGTTTCCAGGAGCAGTGCTTTGTGGGTTTTGGCAGGTGAGATTTGCAGGCCCTAATACAGTATTATTTCTCTGTCAGAGATGTGCAGTAGGTCAGAGACAACATTCTTAACTCAGTTCATGGCAAGATGGCAAGGAAGTGTAGGAAAAAAATATGTTACAATCTGGGCAGGTTCTGAGGTTTTCTTTTTCTTGAAATGTGGGACACAGCACAGGCACATACCCTGTGGCCTTGTTTTTAGGAAAGTGGCAGCAGCAGGGATAGAACCTACTATGCTCTGGCAGAGAAGTTGCATTGCTGTATTTCAGCTATTAAGATGAGGCTGAAGCTGTAGGAATCATCTACCAGAGATTGACATGATGCAGCTGATGAGGTCCACAGAAGTTTTTAGCTTGTTCACTATAGATGACATGGATAGAAAATAATATTAAGAAATCAAGTATTTTGAAAACTATGATACTTTGTTTATATATTGGGAACTCCTCTATATACAGTACATTTTAAATTTATGTGCATTATTTTTATGATAGGAGATAAGTATCATTATTGCTCAGATACAAAAATTACATGCTGACCTGCCCAGAATCATGTGCTAGCTTCATATATACAGTGTCACAGTGCTCACACAAAGAGAAACCTACACTGGACATTGAGAAATGCAACACCAGGGGGGATATCTACACAAAATAATAATGTTGCAACAGGAAAGAGGCTGGACTATGAAAAGTGCAGCTTAGAGCGAGGGTGATATTAGGTTTTGCTCTGGAAGGCTGTATCTAGCAAATATTATAATAGCAATAATCCAGATAAATGTTAATGATTCCTAAAGTGTAGAGTTTTACTTTTGGAGTGTTGTTCATTAGCTTTAGAGCACTTCGTGACTAGTTCTCATTGACAAGCAGCTCATGCGACAGTCTGATGTATTCATTTGGTAAATGTTACAGAACATACTTTCATATATGTGAGATTTCTTTTGTGTATGAGTGGTGATTAACACTGTACCACTTTGTTTCTAGATTAAACATGAGATATTTTAATTGAAATTAAATGAGAAAGTTAACACAAGAATGAGTGAAATAGTGTGTGGTTAGGGCTTTGTATGAGAGTAGTGAGTAGTGTAAGGAAAATTTGCTGTGCCATGTGTGTTACCTTTGGGTTGTTCACATTTTCCAAGTAATTTTTTCAAATTCTGTCTGAAAATTTTTTCCCTTTAACAAAACTGAACAACTACAAAAGACAGACAGGTTATTTACTGTGGTATCAGCTGCCACAGGAAAATCCAGCACCTTTCCCTGATAGTTTTTGTCATTCTAAAGTCGCTAGTGCATTTGAAATTCTGGACTTTTTAATGTTTTTTGGAGATATGAGACTAGTCTGTGGTAAGACTTTCCATGACTCATTTTGTGTCATAACAGACAGTGATGAAAAATCTTGAGATATACCTTGTTTATGGTCATTTTTGCACTCTGCATTTCATCATAGATAGGAGATGCAAGATAGTTGAGTGAATAGTCACCATCTTGTGGTTAGGTGGCTGCTTATGCTGCCAGTTTGAGGCCCGGTCATTCTCTTGGTAACACACAATAATTAGAGTATAAGTATACAACTATACTTGAAGCACTGCAGTAAAGCTGTCATACCAAAATATATAAACTAGGAAAAAAGTAGGAACAGCTTTATTACTTAACGATCACAAATGTTTTCTCTCTCTCTAATTCTTCATCCCGTTTGTGTTTGTATGATTAAGGCTAAGGCGAAACATCACACCTAAGTAATAAAGCTGTTCCTACTTTTTTCCTAGTTTATACATTTTGGTCATTCTTTTGCTACTTTTTTCTTTCTCTCATGACTGAAGTGGTTTATAGTTTGTGAAGACACATAAAACACTGTACTTTATCACTTCCTACAGTGATGGCAGTTTTAAGAGTGAACTAAGTACTGTAAAGATCATAATCTTCAGCCATTGTTCATTTCTTTGTGATGACGAGGAGCGTACAGATGACAGTTTTTTTTTGGCACATTTTTAGTACTGACATACACGCACATGAATATTTGTAATATTTGGTATATAAATGTCCAGATAGAAGCAGAAGTAGATAGAACTACTGAAGCTCAGCTGAACATTTCTAATAGAGCTGCTGCTATCTGCAGACATGTTTTGTCAGTTGGCTGTGTGAGGGGTATGTGTGTGCATGTAGCTAAACTATAAGAATGACCTGACCTTCCAACACAAATGTGATTTTTGCTATTACTGTAGTGTTCATGTGGAACTGGTCATAAGAGAAGTTGCTTGGACAGAAAGATGCGGTGCAGCTCCCATGAAAACCTGTCAACTTCCTGTTATGACTCTTCTAAATCGGAGAGGAAAAAGCCATAATTTGTATTTCTAAAATCAGCATTGCTTTTTTAAAAAATCTTTACCATACAATGTCATAATTCTTAAAATAAATCTCAGATTAAGACAGTGCATAAGAAACCTAAGAAAGACTGAACAAGAATAGTATATAAACTGCATAGTCTGTGACATGAGTTGGGAATTTGTACAGGATACACTTAGCAAATGTGAGCATTCTGATAGTGAGAAGAACAAAGACAAGAAGTCTTAGTTTTCCTATTGGTTCCACTGGCATTCAGTAGAAGCATATGATGAAGGGACTGTTTGTGATAGGCATCCATCATCAAGGACAAACTAGATTTATATATGGTGATGGATATAGATGTTTCCATTTCACAGTGACTTCTGTATGCTTTCAGTTATAGTACATGATATGAAGAATTGACACATATTTGGTATTTGTTAATGGCATGACTGCTATAATAGTATTTGGCTTATGAATGGAAGCAGTGTTTTTGTTTCTTTTTTAATGACATTTGTGTGCAACAGAATGTGCAAGTTAGTTCTGGGACTGGTATTAAGCTCTATGGTTTTTTTGTTTGTTTGTTTGATCAAACCAGGACTCCACCCGAAGTGCAATATTTTAATTTTCTGGGGTTCATGCATGTATTATTTTATTTTGTTGTGACTTAAAACTTCCTTTATAGACTGTACAAAAGTTGATGTTGTCATTGTAACTTGTTGGAGTAACTCATCCATGCACATGGCTTTTCTGTAAATGCTGCCATCAACATTTATTTCCCTTTGATATATGTATACGTTTTCTGTGGATTTATTGTTAGGTTGTTTGCAGCAAAGTGAGAATATATGAGCTCGCAGGTAGCAGCAGTTTTGTCCTCCTTACAAACACAAGAATATAATGTTTCAACCAAAATCTTTATAAGACAAAGAGAGAGAAAAAAGGAAAGAAGAAAGCTGAACTGTGTGCAGGCTTTTAATATGAAACTGCCAAACATAATTTTTAAAACAATATCTGAAGTTCAGTCCAGTGAGATGTTATTTAAAGACCTCTGTCATATTTGTAAAGCCATTAACACCTGGATGATAATTGTGTCTCAGAGCACATCATGAATATTTAAATCATTTGGATACAGCCTAATTTTTAAATCTAAAATAATTGTTTAAAACTTCATTATTTCACATTGCAACTGTTCAGTACTTTTTTTTTAAAAAGCTTTGACAGGAAATTTGTAGGATTTGTTTAAAAAAAAAAGCATCACTCTTGACTACCTTTTTTGTTTTTCTTTTCCAGCGCTGCTGTTTGTTGTTCATCAGAAAGAGGGAGAGGGGGAAAGAATGGGAGAGAGAGAGAGTGAGAGAATAGCAATAGTTACAACAGAATGAAAAAAAAATGAAGAGAAAACTGAATGGAAGATACATTAGTAGTTTCATGAATGTTTCCACTCACCAGAACATTTCCAACAAAGGGATTTTTTTTTTTTAAACTGAAATTTTAATTCTTTAGTTTATTGTTCATGACAGAACTGATTTTATACACTTCTCCACATTATTTCATGGGCTGCTGCTAGTAATAGTTTTGTGCTAGTAAACTAACTGAAACAATTTGAGTTGTATTTGATTGAACTCATTGTTTTGTACTGATGTATAGTCAGAACTGTCACAGTGTGATCATATCATAGATTACTGCATTTCCTGCTATATAAAATGCACCCATATTTGGCAGGTAATATTCTGGAACAAAACTGACAACCTCACATTTTCTATGAAGGTCATAGTTATTATCCCTACAATAAGATTTTGGTCCAAGAATATGGTGCTGGATGTTCTCCAGCTAAACTTCTCAAGTAAAATCTATAACTAACTGGTATGTCAGCACTCATAGCTAACTTAGTGCTCTGGTATGTTAACTTCTCAAGTAAAATCTATAACTAACTGGTATGTCAGCACTCATAGCTAACTTAGTGCTCTGGTATGTTAACTTCTCAAGTAAAATCTATAACTAACTGGTATGTCAGCACTCATAGCTAACTTAGTGCTCTGGTATGTTAACTTCTCAAGTAAAATCTATAACTAACTGGTATGTCAGCACTCATAGCTAACTTAGTGCTCTGGTATGTTAACTTCTCAAGTAAAATCTATAACTAACTGGTATGTCAGCACTCATAGCTAACTTAGTGCTCTGGTATGTTAACTTCTCAAGTAAAATCTATAACTAACTGGTATGTCAGCACTCATAGCTAACTTAGTGCTCTGGTATGCTTGAGGTTCATTGACTGACTCACAAACCAATGTATAGTCCAAGCAGTACAAGTCTTTGCATCTATCACTCATCATCATCACGTGCCATGTCAAGCAACATAGGTGGTCATACTCCTTCACAAATCTTGGTCTTTGACATTTCTGAGTAACTCTGTTGCTGATTTCTTTCCATGCCACTATGTTGGACCTTCTAATATCTGTTCTCTAGGTCATCCTCAGCCTCTCCTGCCTTCAGTTTTGGCCATTGTTATGATGTTTTTCAGATTCTAATCACATGCCCCAAGAATGATGATTGCCTTTTTCTTGTCTTTGTTATTATACTATGTTTTTTCATTAGCTTGTCTCAGACACTGCTCATTTGTTATCTTTGCTGTCAGTGAGATCCTGGAATTCTTCTCTGTTGCCTCCAGTGATTTACTCATTTGCTTGACATGTCCATATAGCAAAATATGTTCAATATAGCACTGTAATATCTTCTTTCTCATATTCTGTGATGGTGATTTATTGCACAAGATGGTTTTCAATCTCTGAAATGTTACCTTTACCTGGTTTATTCTGTCACTCATAGAACTCCATGAGCATGAGTGCTTAGATTTTAGTCTAATGCTATTTTTTTTTTTGGCGGGGAGGGGGGGGGGGTAAGTATAGAACGCGGGGTGATTTTTTTTTTTTGGAGGAGCGTTTTTAAGGACAAAAATGTCCAGCCTTATAGAATGGGAAGAAATATGGTACATAAAATGTTACAACCCTCAATCCACGATATGTTGAGGGGACAGACTTCTTGATAGAGCTCAGAGGTTTGCTTTGTGTAAGTGAATATTTAAGGCATCTGTTATCTCCTCCATCCACTTCCTGCATGGACGGGCCTGTCCTGGTATATACATGCATGTGTAGAGAGGCGCCAGTCGATGGCCTGTATGAGGGATCGGGTATGCGGAGAAACATAATAGCCAACGCCAGTCTGCACTGTGTCTGATGATAGCAATAACGATGATAATATAGAGTAAGGATGGGTGGTGGCGGTTTAAGTTTTACAGATTACTTACACAGAGCAGTTGCATGCTGTATGTTTAATTTTTACCCTAAATGGAGAAGGAGAAAAAAAAAGAAACGCAACATTTTAACACTTGTTTTCAGTCAGTCATTTGCATGTCCCTTGCAGAACCTTGCCTCCCTAACAGTTCTCCTATAGGCCTCTCGGTTGTAAACAAGATCCCCTGCTGCTGGTGTGTCCATTTTCAGATCATCAACGATCTCATGCGGCCATCTTCGCCTTGATCTTCCTATCTTTCTTTTTTCCCCATTATATTTCTAGAAATCGGTGTTTATGGCCCCATAGACGTGTCCTCACATATCATCGTTTTTGGTAATTTCAGGAGATTCATCTCTCTCTGCTCGAAATAATTGTGCAAATGAATGCATTTTCTGCATTTCCAGTATCTTACGCTTCTGTTCTTTAAGGGGGTGCTAGTTGGCTAAGTTGATAGTACGCTGTTCTCTCGTGGCTAGACGGCCGCTCGTCCTACCGGAGTCCGTGTTCAAATCCCAGGTAATTCTCTTATGATTTTTCTTTCTCTCACGTCTCATTAAAGTGCTCTGTCTACGATTTTTTCGAGGTCTAACCCTACAAAACTGTATTTTCTTACTTTACCGTACCAAAGTCTCGTAGTTTTATACTGTATAAAAAATTGTTTTTCGTCTTTAGATGCGTCTCTTCCCAAGGGAAGAAACCCATGAAATATTTTGTATACTATACAATTTAATTGTTAACTACCTTGAAATGCTTTCGGTGCATAAAGTGCGCACCATTTTGTGAACTGAAGTAGAAACAACG
This sequence comes from Achatina immaculata, assembly GCA_009760885.1. NCBI lineage: Eukaryota > Metazoa > Mollusca > Gastropoda > Stylommatophora > Achatinidae > Lissachatina > Lissachatina immaculata. Next base: position 20,323,304 of record CM019696.1, read on the forward strand.
TCTCATTCCAACGTTGTGCTTTATAAAAGCAAACTGGTTATTATTTACAGAACTATTTATAAACTGAGTCTTGTCTTATCTTGTCTCTTTCCTCAGATACTTTTCAATGCTGAGGGGACAAACGGACATCTTGATAGGATTCCGCGATATAATGGGATATCTAAGAGTTTTTGACTTCCTCCCTCCGCCCTTTTTTTTTTTTTTTTGCGTGGCACCGGGTTCAGTCCCTGCAGTGGGAGTTTTTCTGGTACACACCAACAAAGCCATCGACCTAGCCTCTTTAAAAAGGTACCTGAGAAATCTGGGAAGATAAATGCGGCCAGGCGTGATATTGACCACATCAGACTTTCATGAGCTGAAGCTCTTGGAAATACAGGTCTACCACTGTATCCTGAATGTCTTAATTTTATCTTTACCTTTTACCCCCTTTTTGTGGGCATCATCAACCTCTTTTTTTTTAGCGTGAACGTTTTCTGTGACGTGCTGTCTGGTCGCAGTCTTGTAAAGTTGCCGAACATTTGACTTGTTGTTTCTAGATGTAGTGCAGTACTGGTGTTACTCCAACCTTTGCCCTGATGATGTCATTTTATCTGTCTATTTATTTTTTCTTCATATTACATTTAATATTCTCCTGGATCATCTGATTTCTGTAATGATGATTTCCCTTTTCTTTTTCGGTTGTTAGTCCTATGTTTGACATTGACAGCACAGAGAGGCATCTCACGTTGTGGAGTACGTTGTGATGTATTTTGTATTTGCTTTTTAAAGTAAACATGTTACATGTTCTTTGAGAATGTTCGTGTTATTGTGTGTTATATTAAGTCTTTTCTGTGAACATGTGATCTGAGGAAAAAGAAAGAAAGAAAAGAAAACGAATACGAGTCATATAAGACAGAACTTTTTAGACGTTTTTAACCTAACTTGAGCAACCTTTGAATAAATGTCAGGTCTCAGAAAAGCATTACTCTGCCTATTGCTGACTGCGCCTTGGCGATCTAGATCAAATATGAAGGACCGGATGTTAGTGTGGAGTCCTCTTATGGCTAGGCGACTTCTCGTTAGCACTGGACTCCAGGTTTCTGCTTTTGGTTATTCTCTGTAGTCCAGGGTTCTGCTTTTGGTTATTCTCTGAAGTACAGGTTTCTGCTTTTGGTTATTCTCTGTAGTCCAGGGTTCTGCTTTTGGTTATTCTCTGAAGTCCAGGGTTCTGCTTTTGGTTATTCTCTGAAGTCCAGTGTTCTGCTTTTGATTATTCTCTGAAGTCCAGGGTTCTGCTTTTGGTTATTCTCTGAAGTCCAGGTTCTGTTTTTGGTTATTCTCTGAAGTACAGGCTTCTGCTTTTGGTTATTCTCTGAAGTCCGGTGTTCTGCTTTTGGTTATTCTCTGAAGTCCAGTGTTCTGCATTTGGTTATTCTCTGAAGTCCAGGGTTCTGCTTTTGGTTATTCTCTGAAGTCCAGTGTTCTGCTTTTGGTTATTCTCTGAAGTCCAGGGTTCTGCTTTTGGTTATTCTCTGAAGTACAGTGTTCTGCTTTTGGTTATTCTCTGAAGTCCAGGGTTCTCCTTTTTGTTATTCTCTGAAGTCCAGTGTTCTGCTTATGAGTATTCTCTGAAGTCCAGGGTTCTCCTTTTTGTTATTCTCTGAAGTCCAGTGTTCTGCTTATGATTATTCTCTGAAGTCCAGGGTTCTGCTTATGATTATTCTCTGAATTCCAGGGTTCTGCTTTTGGTTATTCTCTGAAGTCCAGAGTTTGCGCTAGGTTATTCTCTGAAGTTTGGGGTTCTACTTCTAGTTATTCTCTGAAGTCCAGGGTTCTACTTCTAGTTATTTTCTGAAGTCCAGGGTTCTGCTTCTAGTTATTCTCTGACTTCCAGGGTTCTGCTTCTTACTTAATCTCTGAAGTCCAGGGTTCTGCTTCTAGTTATTCTCTGACTTCCAGGGTTCTGCTTCTTAGTTAATCTCTGAAGTCCAGGGTTCTGCTTCTAGTATTCTCTGACTTCTAGGGTTCTGCTTTTGGTTGTTCTCTGACTTCCAGGGTTCTGCTTCTGATTATTCTCTGAAGTCCAGGGTTCCGCTTCTAGTTACTCACTTATGTCCAGGGTTATGCTACTAGTTACTCTCTCGTGTCAGGGGTTCTGCTACTAGTTTTTCTCTTATGTCCAAGGTTCAGCTACTAGTTTTTCTCTTATGTCCAAGGTTCTGCTACTAGTTTTTCTCTTATGTCCAAGGTTCTGCTACTAGTTTTTCTCTTATGTCCAAGGTTCTGCTACTAGTTTTTCTCTTATGTCCAAGGTTCTGCTACTAGTTTTTCTCTTATGTCCAAGGTTCTGCTACTAGTTTTTCTCTTATGTCCAAGGTTCAGCTACTAGTTTTTCTCTTATGTCCAAGGTTCTGCTACTAGTTTTTCTCTTATGTCCAGGGTTCTGCTACTAGTTTTTCTCTTATGTCCAAGGTTCAGCTACTAGTTTTTCTCTTATGTCCAAGGCTCTGCTACTAGTTTTTCTCTTATGTCCAAGGTTCTGCTACTAGTTTTTCTCTTATGTCCAAGGTTCTGCTACTAGTTTTTCTCTTATGTCCAAGAATCTGCTACTAGTTTTTCTCTTATGTCCAAGTTTCTACTACTAGTTTTTCTCTTATGTCCAAGTTTTTGCTACTAGTTTTTCTCTTATGTCCAAGTTTCTGCTACTAGTTTTTCTCTTATGTCCAAGTTTCTGCTACTAGTTTTTCTCTTATGTCCAAGTTTCTGCTACTAGTTTTTCTCTTATGTCCAAGGTTCTGCTACTAGTTTTTCTCTTATGTCCAGGGTTCTGCTACTAGTTTTTCTCTTATGTCCAAGGTTCAGCTACTAGTTTTTCTCTTATGTCCAAGGTTCTGCTACTAGTTTTTCTCTTATGTCCAAGGTTCTGCTACTAGTTTTTCTCTTATGTCCAAGGTTCTGCTACTAGTTTTTCTCTTATGTCCAAGAATCTGCTACTAGTTTTTCTCTTATGTCCAAGTTTCTACTACTAGTTTTTCTCTTATGTCCAAGTTTTTGCTACTAGTTTTTCTCTTATGTCCAAGTTTCTGCTACTAGTTTTTCTCTTATGTCCAAGTTTCTGCTACTAGTTTTTCTCTTATGTCCAAGTTTCTGCTACTAGTTTTTCTCTTATGTCCAAGGTTCTGCTACTAGTTTTTCTCTTATGTCCAGGTTCTGCTTCTAGTTATTCTCTGAAGTCCAGGGTTCTGCTTGTAGTTTTTCTCTTATGTCCAGGTTCTGCTTCTAGTTATTCTCTGAAGTCCAGGGTTCTGCTTGTAGTTTTTCTCTTATGTCCAGGTTCTGCTTCTAGTTATTATCTGAAGTCCAGGTTCTGCTTCTAGTTATTATCTGAAGTCCAGGTTCTGCTTCTAGTTATTATCTGAAGTCCAGGTTCTGCTTCTAGTTATTATCTGAAGTCCAGGTTCTGCTTCTAGTTATTATCTGAAGTCCAGGTTCTGCTTCTAGTTATTCTCTGAAGTCCAGGTTCTGCTTCTAGTTATTCTCTGAAGTCCAGGTTCTGCTTCTAGTTATTCTCTGAAGTCCAGGTTCTGCTTCTAGTTATTCTCTGAAGTCCAGGTTCTGCTTCTAGTTATTCTCTGAAGTCCAGGTTCTGCTTCTAGTTATTCTCTGAAGTCCAGGTTCTGCTTCTAGTTATTGTCTGAAGTCCAGGTTCTGCTTCTAGTTATTCTCTGAAGTCCAGGTTCTGCTTGTAGTTTTTCTCTTATGTCCAGGTTCTGCTTCTAGTTATATCTGAAGTCCAGGTTCTGCTTCTAGTTATTCTCTGAAGTCCAGGGTTCTGCTTGTAGTTTTTCTCTTATGTCCAGGTTCTGCTTCTAGTTATTATCTGAAGTCCAGGTTCTGCTTCTAGTTATTATCTGAAGTCCAGGTTCTGCTTCTAGTTATTATCTGAAGTCCAGGTTCTGCTTCTAGTTATTATCTGAAGTCCAGGTTCTGCTTCTAGTTATTCTCCAACTGCTGTAGCTTTCTTTCTCTGACGGGGCCTTTTTTTAAAAATTTAGACAAATTCTGTTTTATCTTCTAACTCACTTTTCTATACGGAAGTCTCAGTTTTTCCCCATATTTTTTACCGTACTGATTTAAATTTCGACTATTGACCGAGTAAAACAAGAAATAAGATTTATGCTGCCTCCACACTAAAAACAATTGCCGTATTCTCAATCCCATTTCGATTTCCTCTTTATTCTCTTGCGCTCAGACAAAAATACGTAGCGGTGGTTACGTACCTTTAGTGACATCGCATTATCTCCACCTGCTAAACGAAAACCAATGGCTGCCCAGGTTCATTAGTGGAGAACTTTGGTGCGATTTTCCTTTCGTTTTTCGGTCGGGGAGAAGAAAAAGAAAAATAAGTGGATCTGTACGAGGGTCTTTGACATTTCCAGGTCGTGTCACCGAGTTTTCGGGGATGATGTTTTGTTTGCGCGTTTTTTTTTTCCCAAAGCCGTGTCTGTATTTTTAAAAGTCGCTCTCTCCTTCCTTGGGCTTTGCTTTTGGAAAGCTGGAAAAAAACGTCCTACATTCGTTCGACCAAACACGGTGGAGCTTTTACATTTCGTGAGACTCTGCAGCACACGGGAGCAACCATAAACCACAAGTAAAACTACAGGCAGAGTTTATTTTGTCTGCGGGGTTTGATTTAGATATTTTGTTCGTTCATTCTAATTATCGCAAGACTCTTGGTCAAATGAACATTAACTTGTTAGAAACAAAGTATCACTGAACGAAAACAGCAAGTGACAAAACGAAAATACAAATCTATGGACTAAATAGTGACAACGAGACAAACCAAGATTGGGGAAGGAAAAATCTAAGGCTTCACAAAAAAAAGGGGGGGGGGGGGGGTTAGGGATAAGTGAACAAACAGGAAAACACGTACAAAAATATAACACGACTATACCCACACACAAAAATCAAGACCAAAAAGTTCACGAGTAAAAGCAAAAGGAATGAATTTTTTACAATTAATGTTTAACACTAAAACGAACACAAAATAAGTGAATTTTTGTTTTTAGACTCCTTACTGCATTCAGTAGGGAGATCTTACGTCTAAAGTCGTGCCGGCTCCCAGAGTCCGGAGATCTTACGTCTAAAGTCGTGCCGGCTCCCCAGAGTCCGGAGATCTTACGTCTAAAGTCGTGCCGGCTCCCCAGAGTCCGGAGATCTTACGTCTAAAGTCGTGCCGGCTCCCCGGATCCGGAGATCTTACGTCTAAAGTCGTGCCGGCTCCCCAGAGTCCGGAGATCTTACGTCTAAAGTCCAGGTTCTGCTTCTAGGTATTATCTGAAGTCCAGGTTCTGCTTCTAGTTATTCTCTGAAGTCCAGGTTCTGCTTCTAGTTATTCTCTGAAGTCCAGGTTCTGCTTCTAGTTATTGTCTGAAGTCCAGGTTCTGCTTCTAGTTATTCTCTGAAGTCCAGGGTTCTGCTTGTAGTTTTTCTCTTATGTCCAGGTTCTGCTTCTAGTTATTATCTGAAGTCCAGGTTCTGCTTCTAGTTATTCTCTGAAGTCCAGGTTCTGCTTGTAGTTTTTCTCTTATGTCCAGGTTCTGCTTCTAGTTATTATCTGAAGTCCAGGTTCTGCTTCTAGTTATTATCTGAAGTCCAGGTTCTGCTTCTAGTTATTATCTGAAGTCCAGGTTCTGCTTCTAGTTATTCTCTGAAGTCCAGGTTCTGCTTCTAGTTATTCTCCAACTGCTGTAGCTTTCTTTCTCTGACGGGGCCTTTTTTTTTAAAAATTTAGACAAATTCTGTTTTATCTTCTAACTCACTTTTCTATACGGAAGTCTCAGTTTTTCCCCATATTTTTTTACCGTACTGATTTAAATTTCGACTATTGACCGAGTAAAACAAGAAATAAGATTTATGTTGCCTCCACACTAAAAACAATTGCCGTATTCTCAATCCCATTTCGATTTCCTCTTTATTCTCTTGCGCTCAGACAAAAATACGTAGCGGTGGTTACGTACCTTTAGTGACATCGCATTATCTCCACCTGCTAAACGAAAACCAATGGCTGCCCAGGTTCATTAGTGGAGAACTTTGGTGCGATTTTCCTTTCGTTTTTCGGTCGGGGAGAAGAAAAAGAAGAAAAATAAGTGGATCTGTACGAGGGTCTTTGACATTTCCAGGTCGTGTCACCGAGTTTTCGGGGATGATGTTTTGTTTGCGCGTTTTTTTTTTCCCAAAGCCGTGTCTGTATTTTTAAAAGTCGCTCTCTCCTTCCTTGGGCTTTGCTTTAGGAAAGCTGGAAAAAAACGTCCTACATTCGTTCGACCAAACACGGTGGAGCTTTTACATTTCGTGAGACTCTGCAGCACACGGGAGCAACCATAAACCACAAGTAAAACTACAGGCAGAGTTTATTTTGTCTGCGGGGTTTGATTTAGATATTTTGTTCGTTCATTCTAATTATCGCAAGACTCTTGGTCAAATAAACATTAACTTGTTAGAAACAAAGTATCACTGAACGAAAACAGCAAGTGACAAAACGAAAAATACAAATCTATGGACTAAATAGTGACAACAGAGACAAACCAAGATTGGGGAAGGAAAAATCTAAGGCTTCACAAAAAAAAAAGGGGGGGGGGGGGTTAGGGATAAGTGAACAAACAGGAAAACACGTACAAAAATATAACACGACTATACCCACACACAAAAATCAAAGACCAAAAAGTTCACGAGTAAAAGCAAAAGGAATGAATTTTTTACAATTAATGTTTAACAACTAAAACGAACACAAAATAAGTGAATTTTTGTTTTTTAGACTCCTTACTGCATTCAGTAGGGAGATCTTACGTCTAAAGTCGTGCCGGCTCCCCAGAGTCCGGAGATCTTACGTCTAAAGTCGTGCCGGCTCCCCAGAGTCCGGAGATCTTACGTCTAAAGTCGTGCCGGCTCCCCGGAGTCCGGAGATCTTACGTCTAAAGTCGTGCCGGCTCCCCGGAGTCCGGAGATCTTACGTCTAAAGTCGTGCCGGCTCCCCAGAGTCCAGAGATCTTACGTCTAAAGTCGTGCCGGCTCCCCAGAGTCCGGAGATCTTACGTCTAAAGTCGTGCCGGCTCCCCAGAGTCCGGAGATCTTACGTCTAAAGTCGTGCCGGCTCCCAAGAGTCCGGAGATCTTCTAAAGTTGTATCAGTTCTAACCACGGTCTGGTTTCTTACTTATCATGTTGTGTCGGCTCTCTAGACAATCAGAGGCGGAACATTTTATTGTTGCATGTCCTTGTTTTGTTATCGTTGTTCTCTTCTTACTATTATTCGTCTTCGTCTGCTTTTATATAATAATAATTATTATTATTATTCACATCTCTCAGCTTTTCTTCTTCTGCTTCTCCTTCTTCTTCGTCTCCTATTATTATTATTATTCACATTTTATTCTTCTTCCGCTCCTTCTCCTTTGTTCTTCATGCACTCTCCTTGTATTCTCATTTCTTTCTTTCTTCTGCTTCTCATCCTTTTTAGCTTTCTCTTTGTCTTTCTCATCCGCTTCTTTTTTTCCGAGTCTTCTCCCGCTCTCTCTTCTTAACATCTTCGTCATTTTTCTCTCTACTTATTTCTCTTCTTCATTCTTCTGCTCTGCTTTCATCTTTTCATTTCTTCTTCGTTTCTGTGCATTCCTGACTCTGCATTACATGCTTGCTCTATTGACAATACTCTCTCCTCTGATAGAGACACGTGAGACACATCACCGAAGGGCTACGGCTTGGCCAGTGTGTTGAGATGAAGATCTAAGATCTGTGCAGAGAATGTAGACATAAGCCTGAGCATTACATTCTAAAGTACAGTAGACTCTCAATTAACCGGCACTCGTGGAGACTAGTAGATGCCGGATAAATGTAGTTTCAGGTTAAAAATAGACCTAATTCCACGCACCAAACCATATCGTATCTTATATCCTATCCGTGCCGTTAAACGTCACATAGGGCTCGCAAGGTAGTTCGCCAATTTTTCCTGTCTTCGGCGAGCTTTTCAACCTCATCAAGGGATTTTATGCCCATTAATTTGACCTCTCTTAACACTGTGCCCTTTAGAATTTCAGGTTGTCGACCTCATTTTCTCTGGCCTGTTGTGTTTCACTTGATAGCTTGTTTTGAGATTCTCTATTCATTTCTTCTCATCACGTGACCAACATATGTCCATCTCCTTTCCTGATCACCCATGAGACTGGTTGTTGTTCAGTCATCTGTCTTATCTCTGCATTGTTCTTGAATTCATTCCATGCCATATGCCATACCATATATATTCCATATACCATACTATACACCATGCTGTACACCATACCAAACACAATACCAAACCATACCATAATATACCATAAACTCTATATTGACTTGATATTAATACTGAAATATAAATGCAAATTAAGACACATAAAGACAAACCTAACTTACTGTAACACAATTTTATTATAAAAACAGACATCCAACTTTGTGAATACGGTTGCAATTTTAGTTGTACGGCAGTCAATACACGTTTCAACTTAATGAACTTCACAAACATTTTTTTTTAACTTCGAGTAACTTAGAATGCACAAGCGCATGCGCGCGCGCACACACACACACACACACACATGTATTATTTTTTTAAAAGGTTATAAAGGGGATATATTGTCTGTTATTTATAATGATTTTTATATTGTATTTTTATTTTATATTTAGAAGTGATTAATAAGACTACACGTTGACATATTACACAAATGAAAAGAAACACGATAAAATAACTCTTCTTGTGAGTAATCATGGAACTTATATTATTGTTGGTTACAAGTTTGCATAATTAGCAAAATCAACAATTGAACCATCAATTTATATGTTTATCAACAAAATCACTATAATAATTTTCTAAATATATATGTTCGATTCTGGTTGTAACAATGTAACCAGTTGGCAAGAATATTCAAATGCATATGCATTTATATCAGTAATATAAAAACATAAAAACACACTTCCACATTTACACAAATATCACAATCTTACATAGAACTATTACACCTGCACTGTTATGATTATTCATCAACATACAAGACACAATCCTAACAAAATATTTACCTAAGTGGATCGGCATTGATCGATGAAGCCCACAGCACAGCTCGCATTCAACCACACCACATAATAACAACCCACACTAACCTAACACATATTGGTTCTCATTCGACGAATAAAATTTCTCACTCACGCTTGAACAATAACATAGCTCCCCCGATCGCTGACCTCTCATACGTGCTCAGCTTACAAAATCCCGACCGATTAAAATTCTATTTTCCTTTCTTTTCAGAACTGCGCACTTCCGGTATTAGCCTGTCTCTGACCATTGGGGTTGCCAATGAACCTAGGTTTGCTATGATTCTCTCTCTCTCTCTCTCTCTCTCTCTCTCTCTCTCACACACACACACACTTAAGACTTACTGTAGGGGTAGAGAGTTTACTGGGTAGACATCATATCAGGATCTGATGGTGATGTAGCTGGGGTAGGATTAGGAGAAGTGGATAGTCTTGGATGTGCATCAGTAGATGATGTTGTAATGGCGAACTTGCGTGCGACTTTCTTGAAAAATGAACGAACATCAGCTTGTTTTGTGGCGCGCCAAGTTTAAACTTACATTTCCACCAGAAATTTTTTTTACTTAAAGTATTATTTCTTCATTTTTTCCTGTTGCTTGAATTCCGGTTGACGGGGATTCTACTTTTGTCTGTGACTGTAGTACTTTTTTTTTGTAGAGCTTTAACAATGAAGATTTCTACAGTTCCATTTTTTTTTCAAGTAAAATCGCTAGTTATTTTCTAGGAGTTTCTTATTATGATATGAATATTTCAGTATTATATTTACATATATTCTGGATTTTGCAACTGAAATATATTTTGTTCCTGTGTATCTTTTCTAAAAGACTAATACAAACAGTATAGAAACCGTCTGAAAGTTTGCGATTATTGCTTTATTGTGCTTATAACAGAATTTACTATTTCTCTGTTCAAATGGGACCACTGAAATGGTATGACTACTGGTTTAATTAAATCTTCTTGTGGAGTACAGTTTCAACTTTTAAATTTCTTCTTGTTGTTGGTGTTCTAAAACCACCTAATTTTCTATGTTACTCACTGAGAAAATACAACAAGACACCCAGGCGTCCAACTCCACAGAATAATACAGATACAGCAACTTAAACATAAATTGGCAGTCTTCCAACCAAAACAAACTGGTCAACAATGAGAATTCCAACAAAGCCAATTGGTGTAGTTTATCATCAGACAACACACATTTATTAATGGACAAAATGAGGGGTGAAATCATGATGATGGGAATGTAGCCATCAGGCTGAACAAAATTCACAGTAACAAATGCCCGGCCTGAGAGAACTCTACGCCATATGGGCAGAAACCTTACAATGTCCTATACACATAAAATCATACTCACAACATTCCACCCAAAACCTCAGCCATCACAAGAATAACTAAATCATTCAACTAACTACCAACAAATTGCCACTGCTAGAAACTCTTTCCTAAAACGAGATTCCATCTACATCAAAACTACTGTTGTCTACAACAAACAAGTAAGGCTTCTGCTACAACAAAACAAGTAAGGCGCTCGCTACACAAAACAAGTAAGGCTCTACCTTTTACTAAATCGTGAGTGGTTTTTATATTATCCCTATCCACTCAGTTTTCTCCATGCTGCACGCTTTTCCCAAGACTCCGCTCAATGGTCTCAACCAACCTACCTCTCAAACAAGGGTACTCACTCTATTAATTATTTCCTAAATACCAATCCTGGTTATAACCCCTAGCCTATACTGCTATAATATTCCCCCCTCCCAAAAAGTAGAGTTTTGCCTGTCAAAACTCTCAAAAAAACCAATCTACTTATCTAAATTATAACTCCAGGCTAATTCAAAGATAATAATCGACTCTCAACATAGAACTTCATACTCTGACTATACCCATAAACTGTTCCTGTGACATTCGGCTATACTCAGCCCATGTCCACTTCATATACAATCATCTATTTCTAATATGTGTGACTCCTCAATACACATACATAGAATAGGTAAACTCTGGTACCATATATAATCTGCTATTACTGACAAATGCAGCTATATACTGTACATACGCAGAATAGGTTCATCTGGGTTACAATATTAATCATCCATTCTTAAACATATGTAAATATCCATTAAACATATGCAGAATAGGCAAAACTTTGGGTATCATAGATGATCATCCATTCTTAAACATATGTAAATACCCATTAAACATATGCAGAATAGGCAAAACTTTGGGTATCATATATAATCATCCATTCTTAACATACGAGTCTATACGCTACACATGTGCAGAATGGGCAGAACTTGAGTATTAGGCTAATCCGCCTTCATTTATCCCCAAAGGGATTGTGCCACGTACCACATGTACGCGCAACAAAACAATGTAATATCTAGGTCCTTAAAAAAAAGACCCCCTCTGGTAATTTGTACCCTGAGCTCGGTCACATGGAATCTCCATGTTCCGGGCTAGGTACCCAATCAGAGAACTACACCTGTTTGTGTAATCTCCTCATAACATCACATCCGAGGTAATAATGTCACATCCGAAGCAATGCTGTCACATCACAGATAATAACCAGTTTGAACATGGTTTATGCCAGAACAATTGGCTATCTATAAGTCATCATCAGTAATGTCACCTAATTCAAGGCTACATGATTTATCATCAATCCTAATTAACTACTAATAAATCCGTTATACAAAAAATAAACAGAGGAAAAAAATACATTCACTAATTGCTGCACAAGAACTATATAATCTATTTTAAAAAATATGCTTAAGAGAATCTCTAACTGTAGCCTTATCTCCCAGGGACATCCCATATGTAGCAATAATACTTCCAGGGCTTCTGGTACATTTCCAATGCACTGCGTGACAAAGCCTAACCTCTTCCATAGTGCAAAGACTGTCTCTGGAAAAACTCAGACATGTAACCAATATCTATAACAAAACAAAACAAAAAACAATATTAGAATTATACAATCTACCCAAAATAATCCAACCATACTTTCATGTAATACTAACCAGAATGATTGCTGTACTTTTTAATTAAATAAGTTAAACAGCAAATGGCAATCTTCTAGAGAAATTTTAACTAAGAATTCTCAGTTTTCTAACACCTATCAGAGTAAACAAACTAAGAATAATGACACATACACTAATGTCAAATATCAATATCATCCTTGCTAATGCAAAATCACAACAAAATGGTAAACTAAATGCTAATTAATCACAATCCAGAAAAATTCCATAGCAGAACAAAATAACTGTCCCTAATGTATAAACACAATAATGTTCCTGAAATTTCTAGATAATCTATCCAGAAGAAGCATATCTGGCAACTTCAAATCAACAGAATGTTCATTTCCAAAAACAATTTTTTTTCACAGTTGAAGGTAGTCCAAAATGTTACTATATCCCTCCGTATGAATGTCTGGTGACTGGATGAATCAGAACTACTCAATTGTCCAACAAACTTCCAAAGAGAATGACAGTAAATAAATCCAACATTCACTATTTGAGCTATAATTAATAATGTTCAGTCTGCACGATCTGGCTTGACTTCTTGCTGAAATTTCAGAGGTCACAGTTAAGTTACAAATTGTTACCTGTCCCTTCCTACGTAGTACCAGCGAAATGTACAGTACAAGCTGCACTGGTTCCTGGCAGGATACTGGTTCAGGATCAGCTTCACTGGACTGGATACAAGCTACAGGTATGGCTTCATTCACTGTGCTGTCTAGGGCCCAGGAGCTAGAGGTGCCCCCAAGATTCTGAGCAAGCTGGACATCGTCGCCGCCTTGAGTAGACGCCTCAAAGACTCGTCAACACACCCCTGACGCCAATTCGAAGGAAGAAAAGGACGCCAATGTAACTCAACTCTTTTCCTAATCTAGACTCCTTTTCTTCTCCGGCAGAAGATGTCGGGAAGCCAATGCTGACAGAACTACCAACCGAAATTCGAACGCTAGCTAACTAACCGAACTCCAATCTTGACTCCCTAACTAACTACAAACCTATCCACTCCTAATCTATCTGCAGGCAACTTCCAAAACTTAAGCTAGCCATCCTTACTCTACCAACGCATTCCCTAATGACCAAAACACTAGTCTGCGCATGTCACGAGAGACAAAAACAAGGCTAAGTAAACAGGTCATCGATCGATAATCGTAATCTAGGGCATAGTAACAATAGACAAAACTTTGTGTGTACTACACCACTGCAGACAAAAAATTACTACAACTGGAGACTTGCCAAGACTTCACCATTAAAAGTATAAACCGTGCATGAAACCAGCAGCCCACGAGCAACAGCTGAAACAAATTGTTGCCGACCGTGAAAGAAAGGGTTGGTCACGGCATCACTATAACAGAATGTACTATTTCTCTGTTCAAAGGGGACCACTGAAATGATATGACTACTGGTTTAATTAAATCTTCTTGTGGAGTACAGTTTCAACTTTTAAATTTCTTCTTGTTGTTGGTGTTCTAAATCCACCTAATTTTCTATGTTACTCACTGAGAAAATACAACAAGACACCCAGGCGTCCAACTCCACAGAATAATACAGATACAGCAACTTAAACATAACTTGGCAGTCTTCCAACCAAAACAAACTGGTCAACAATGAGAATTCCAACAAAGCCAATTGGTGTAGTTTATCATCAGACAACACACATTTATTAATGGACAAAATGAGGGGTGAAATCATGATGATGGGAATGTAGCCATCAGGCTGAACAAAATTCACAGTAACAAATGCCCGGCCTGAGAGAACTCTACGCCATATGGGCAGAAACCTTACAATGTCCTATACACATAAAATCATACTCACAACATTCCACCCAAAACCTCAGCCATCACAAGAATAACTAAACCATCCAACTAACTACCAACAAATTGCCACTGCTAGAAACTCTTTCCTAAAACGAGATTCCATCTACATCAAAACTACTGTTGTCTACAACAAACAAGTAAGGCTTCTGCTACAACAAAACAAGTAAGGCGCTCGCTACACAAAACAAGTAAGGCTCTACCTTTTACTAAATCGTGAGTGGTTTTTATACTATCCCTATCCACTCAGTTTTCTCCATGTCTGTTGTTAGTGTGACCATCTCTCTCTCTCTCCTCTCTATCTCTCTCTCTATCTCTTTCTCTCTCTCTCTCTCTCTCTCTTTCTCTGTGTGTGTGAATCATAATCACATATGGGAGACACAGATGTCTTTGTCCTTGTATGTTTGAAATTCTTCGTTTATTTTGTCAGATGGATGAGCAATCTGTCTGTTGTTTCGCTCCTCAGCCTGTGTTCTCTTATCTTTCATTGAGCAGTTCAGACAGAAATGATTAGTGATATTTTTGTTTACAATTCTGACGTTCTGACAATAATTTTGTGAAAAAAAAAGAAATAGGTGACCTGTTTTTCGCTTCTCGTATGAATACAACAGCCCCCCGTATCCGCTGCCACTTAGCTCCAAGACATACCGCAGATTTTGAAAACAAAAATCAATCATACAAGTTAAAGTTACGTTGCTATCAAGCAGAGCAGGCTTTCTGTTCGTTTCTTCCAGCCACAGATTTGATGCTTTCCATACAACACTGTAGAGGTGTGGAATCTAACCATACATCACTGTAGAGGTGTGGAATCTAACCATACAACACTGTAGAGGTGTGGAATCTAACCATACAACACTGTAGAGGTGTGGAATCTAACCATACAACACTGTAGAGGTGTGGAATTTAACCATACAACACTGTAGAGGTGTGGAATCTAACCATACAACACTGTAGAGGTGTGGAATCTAACCATACAACACTGTAGAGGTGTGGAATTTAACCATACAACAATATAGAGGTGTGGAACCTAACCATACAACACTGTAGAGGTGTGTAACCATACAACATTATAGAAGTGTGGAATCTAACCATACAACACTGTAGAGGTGTGGAAATTAACCATACAACACTGTAGAGGTGTGGAACCTAACCATACAACACTGTAGAGGTGTGGAATCTAACCATACAACATTGTAGAAGTGTAGAATCTAACCATACAACACTGTAGAAGTGTGGAATATAACCATACATCACTGTCGAGGTGTGGAATCTAACCATACAACAATGTAGAGGTGTGGAATCTAACCATACAACAATGTAGAAGTGTCGAATCTAACCATACATCACTGTAGAAGTGTGGAATCTAACCATACATCACTGTAGAAGTGTGGAATCTAACCATACATCACTGTAGAGGTGTGGGATCTAACCATACAACAATGTAGAAATGTGGAATCTAACCATACAATACTGTAGAAGTGTGGAATCTAACCATACATCACTGTAGAGGTGTTGAATCTAACCATACATCACTGTAGAAGTGTAGAATCTAACCATACATCACTGTAGAAGTGTGGGGAATTCCCCCACCCCCCAACCACTTTTGCAACATTTCATTCATTTGCATGTCCCTTGCGGAACTTTGCCTCCATAACATCACTCCTGTAGGCCTCTCGGTTGTGAGCAAGATGACCTGCTGCTGATGCATCAATTTGCAGATCATCAACGATATCTTGCAGCCATCTTCGCCGTTGTCTTCCTCTCTTTCTTTTTCCCATTATGTACCCTTCCAAGACGGTTTTCTCTAGATTATCACGACATTTAATGTGTCCAAAATATTTATGTTTGGACTGCCATCAACAATAGCACGAATTTCTTCTTTTTTTCCCCTTTTTCCCCATTTCACGAACAGATTCGCTTTTATTACACACTCTGGCAACTTCAACATACATGTTTTCCCTTTCACTATTAAATCCAGAATTTATACATTCTTTTCACTTACAGGAAGGACTTTGCGGTTTCTCTTTGACATGGCGGAATTGCCAGCATCACTGCTTTTGGACAATGGAGCCATGTAAATGGTCCAAATAAATTATACTAAGTTAGGCACTGGAGCCACGTAAATGGTCCAAATAAATTATACTAAGTTAGGCACTGGAGCCATGTAAATGGTCCAAATAAATTATACTAAGTTAGGCACTGGAGCCATGTAAATGGTCCAAATAAATTATACTACGTTGGGCACTTGGGCCATGTAAATAATCCAAATAAATTATACTAAGTTAGGCACTCGGGCCATGTAAATGGTCCAAATAAATTATACTACGTTGGGCACTCGGGCCATGAAAATAATCCAAATAAATTATACTAAGTTAGGCACTTGGGCCATGTAAATGGTCCAAATAAATTATACTAAGTTAGGCACTGGAGCCATGTAAATGGTCCAAATAAATTATACTAAGTTAGGCACTGGAGCCATGTAAATGGTCCAAATAAATTATACTAAGTTAGGCACTGGAGCCATGTAAATGGTCCAAATAAATTATACTAAGTTAAGCACTGGAGCCATGTAAATGGTCCAAATAAATTATACTACGTTGGGCACTCGGGCCATGTAAATAATCCAAATAAATTATACTAAGTTAGGCACTCGGGCCATGTAAATGGTCCAAATAAATTATACTACGTTGGGCACTCGGGCCATGAAAATAATCCAAATAAATTATACTAAGTTAGGCACTCGGGCCATGTAAATGGTCCAAATAAATTATACTACGTTGGGCACTCGGGCCATGTAAATAATCCAAATAAATTATACTAAGTTAGGCACTCGGGCCATGTAAATGGTCCAAATAAATTATACTACGTTGGGCACTCGGGCCATGTAAATAAATTATATGCACAGAAATTTAGCAGAGATATCGCGAGTGTGGATATTGTTTACAGCGTGGGTGTGTAGGCGAGAGATTGGGAAAGGCGGGAGGGGGGGGGGAGGCGTCCGCGAATTTTATGAATTCAAACTGACGAATTTTTAGATTTTTTTTTAATGTAGTGGATATTTTCCTCTGGTCAGATTTCGAACTAGTGAGAGATATTTTTTTTCGGACCGGCCGGCATCGTGCCCAACCGAAGCTCAAAAAATGAGTATCTCTGGCTTCTCTAGGAAAACAAAAGTAGTGAGGACAGGTGCTAGCAATCCTACCTCAAATTTTGTTGTGACCTAGAAATGTGAAGATACGCCATGGGACATATATTTATTATATATATATATATATATATATGTCTGTCTGTCTGTCTGTCTGTCTCTCTCTCTCTCTGTCTGTGTGTGTGTGTTTTTCTTCTAGCCGCCGCTGCCTGAAACCGCACAAACGAGAGAACTACTATACTATTTGTCTGATTGCGTGTTTCGCTCGATTCACTGTAATGGCCGAAGTGTCTTTGATACAGATCTAGAGTTTCGACCTTTAACCACTGTTTTTTTTTGGGGGGGGGGGGGTTTGCACTTGTAATTTTCGTTTTTCATCTTCTTTTATTGTTTAATTTCTTGACATTCAGAAATGGCACGGTTATCTCGGTGTCGATACTCTGTCATTGTTGGAAACAGAATATCGATTCTATCTTGTTTTCCAGTTCTGTTTTACTCAGAAATAAACAATAAAATTTTTTTTAAAAACCTGAAATAACTTAACCGAATTTTTTTTATTTTTGTCTTGTTTGTCCTCATTCTTGTTGTCTTCAGAAGTTGTCGCGCAGTTCTGGTACAGCAGCACTGACGTACATACAGGTGGTCTCTCTTTTTTTTCTGATTCGTCTTTATGATATTTTCCATTAGTCTGGTGTAGCTATTTAAGATACCCCCCACTTTTATCACAACATCTGATATCAGTATTGTGTCTAAAACACGTGCAGCTCACTTTGCTGCGAAGTAAACGATCGATCAAAGGGTATTGATCTGACTGCAGCTTCGCTGGACAATTTTCTGTCTGAGAAACAGGAGCAACAACCCTCGAGGCAGATTTGACTTGCTTCATGTAATATAAGATATCACAAATTGATGTCGTGTCTTTTGGTTTGTTAAGGCAAGCCAACGTGCTGACATCTTGTTCAAAGCTGTTAGATAATTTGTCACATAATGGAATTTACATCATCATCATCATCATCATCATCATCATCCTGCTTTCTCCCCGAGGAAAGGTTGGCTGCAAAGATTTGCTCTGTCCCCCGCCTTCACAGTACACTCGGCCGAGCTCGGTCCATTCCATGTATGTGTGTGTCTGTGTGTGTGTCTGATGTGTGTGTCTGTGTGTGTCTGTGTGTGTCTATGTGTGTGTCTGTGTGTGTCTATGTGTGTCTCTGTGTGTGTGTCTGTGTTTTTTTTCTTGCTTGTGTATCTACTTTCCCCTTTAATTTGGTTTTTGTTGTTGTATAATATCTCCTAGTACTGTGGCAAGGTTAACGTGGCTTTATTGTCCAGGGCATGTACATAGCAGTGAAGTGCCAGACAGACTTGCTGGACAGACTAAAATAAATGGCAGACTGACAATAGACAAGGGAGACACTGCTAAGGCTGTACTGGACAGACTGCGGGAAAATGACGACTGGGAATGGTAGAACAATGTAGCTGTGAGGAGACTGCTGGAGCTAGGACAAATGAAAGATGCTGGCAGGAAATCTGAACTGTGTGGTAGAAAACGCATCGTAACCAACCAACATTTGATAGGAACTATTAGCAAACAAACTCTTGGATGGATTCTGCGCCATGCCTTGGAGCATATATGAGGTTGTCCCTAATGCAGTGAAGCTGGAGTCTGAATTTTGAACTCTGAACGAATGAAGTACGTTAAGTGTGTGATTCTAATGGTTTTTCAATATGCCATTCTCATTTTCAGTTGATTTAGTACTTTATTTTGTTTTCTAGAATCATATCAAACTTATTATTAAAGATTAGATGTAATATCTAAAAGGTTGTCATGACTCGTGATAAAAGCCTCTGGAATGATGCATTATTCAGATGATGATGATGATGATGATGATGGGGAAAAAAGATGGCTGCAGTGGATACTCTATCTTCTACTTTCGTGATGATCTTAGTGAAGTCCTTCTTTCGATATTGTTCACGTTATCCTTGTTATCCTTCTGCCCTATCTTTTGGGGGTAAAGACGCTGTCCGACCCATAGCTGATATGCTAGCATCAGGGTTAGCTAACTATAGCTGACCAAGACCCTGTCCCACCTCTCCGTGTTACCCCTGGCTAACGGGGCAGGGATCGTCATAGTCCCTATAGTGGTAGAGTCTGCTAAAGAAGCATTCACACGCCCCCTGCTTTTTAGCTGTACTCCGGGACTGAAAAAAGTAGCTGGCATAACCCGCTCCCACGCCGATACGACACTGCGCCTCAGCACATCCACAGCATCGGCTGCAAAGAACACCAGCTCGCAGTGACAGGGAGTTCGTTCAAGTCTTTCTTCAGCATTTACAGGTTTTAAATAATACTACGAGACTTAGTCAGAGTAGAATATTTCAGCAACGAATCATTAAAACTACTCACAGTGCGAAATGGTCTAAGGGGTGTGTAACAGGGAGTCATAGAAATATTCAGTATGTGCGTAATAAAATATCATCAGGACACAGGCTAATTTCTGGGTGATGTCAGTGTCATGGAATATTGCTGTGTTTAATCACATCCAAGCTGTAAAAATTAGAAGATGATACAGAGATGATGAGGCCCAATGCAAATTTTAAAAAAAACAGCTTTGGTAATGTGTAAAAATATTTATTTTAGATAAAGGGAAGTAGATTTTTCTTTTTTTTAAATTTATGGCTATAAACATAGTGATTCTCTCTCTTTCCAACCGAAAAAAATGGCGGCTAGGGCAGAGCCAAACATGCCTTATGTCTCTTATAAGTGTATTTCTTCCCTGGTATGCGAAAAAATGCTTTCTTTACTTGCTTGTAACAGGCTGTAGTAATGCAGGTACAGCTGTTTTATGTACTGACGATGCCAATGATTTAGTTTCGATGAAGATGAGGAAAATAAAGCGCTTATGATCAGGAACAGTGGCTGGTAATTTAGAGGAAACGGGATTTGAATGAGTGACGTTTGGAGGAAGGGTGTGTGAGGAGTAGTTATTAATTATATAAAGCTGAAAGTAGTAAATAAGCATAAAGACGAAAATCAGGATATTTAAGAGTAATGTTCTAAGTGTACTACTCTATGGAAGTGAATGCTGGAAAATCACCAAAACAATAGAAAACAAGTTGAATTCTTTCCAGACTAAATGTTTACGAAGAATTAGACAAATATTTTGGCCAAACACCATAAGAAATAACATCTTGTTGGCAGAGATGCAGATGAAGCCACTGACAGTAATTATTGAGGAAAGACGCTGGCGATGGTTGGGACATGTGCTCCGAATGACTGATAACTCACTACCAAAAACAGCACTAAGATGGACACCACAGGGGAACAGAAGTAAGGGTAGACCAAAAGAGACATGGAGAAGAACAACAGAGATGATGTTGAGCAATAGAGGGCTCACCTGGGCAAGAGCAGAAAAAAAGGCAAAGGACAGGCATTTGTGGAAAACCCTTGCGGAAGCCCCATGTGCCCTGGGCACTTAAGGTTCAGAGAGAGAGAGAGAGAGAGAGAGAGAGAGAGAAAGTAGTAAATGTAACACACACTACATTTTGTTTTTTATCCGCAGTCCAATGTTGAATAATATTTTATACTTGCTGGTTTGGTCATCTGAAAAAACATATGTATATAAATACTGAAAATATTGCTCCTGCTACAAATATTACTGCTACAACTGCTGCTTCTAATTTTGACTACTAACATAACAAAAAATACTACTGCAACTGCTGCTTCTACAGGGTCCGGTATAAAGCATAGCTGGATTTAACTGACGTAGTGCGCGAAACTGAATACGTGTGAAAAAAATCATGACGTCAGAGATGAAGCAGACAAACGGTCATTTTTAACAATGGCTTCTTGGCAGACACAACATCGCGCATTCACCGTTGAAACTTATTTTAAAAGTGGAGAATCGTCTGTTACTCTACAACGAAAGTTTCGTCACCATTTTGAGTTGCATCCCCGTGATAATGTTCCCTATCGGAGGACAAAACAATTTCGAGGTGGGTAAAAAAAAAAAATTTAAGGAAACCGCTAATTACCTTAATAACAAGTCTACTGGTCGTCCAAGAACTCAACAGACATCTGAACGAGTTCAAGAAGTCCGCAATGCATTGCTGAGTAGACCTCGACGATCAGCTGGTAGGAACGCTTTGGCACCTGGCATCCTCTTACTGTTAATAGTGATCTTTATGTGCAGATACTAACTGAATACTTCATTCTAGACTTGGCCAATAGAAATAAGAGACTAATATAGTTTCAACAAGAAACCACGGGGTCACACAGCCCGTCAGTCCATGGCCATGCTGCGACAAGCATTTCCCAATCATCTTATTTCTAGATTTGAGGATATTCATTGCCCGGCAAGGTCACCGGATTTATCGGCTGAAGACTTCTTTTTGTGGGTGTATCTCAAGAGCACGGTGTATGCTAGTCGACCACAGTCAGATGCAGACCTAAAAGATCGAATCCGACACTGCATTCAAAATATCCCTTTGAACATGTTAAATGGTGTTATGCAGGAATTTTTCAGACGCCTGGCTGAATGTATCAGATGTAACAGCGGTCATCTAACCGGTGTAATTTTCAAAACCTAAATATGATTGTCAGTAATAATAAAAATACCCACATTTCTGAGCTTCATTTCATTTTTTTTTTTTTACCAAAAACATGTATAGCGCTTATTTATTTTCCATTTTAAAAATCCAGTCATGCTTTATGCCAGACCCTGTACTATTAACTACTACTACAAGAAATATTGCTACTACAACTGCTTCTTCTATTATTAACTACTGCTACAACAGAATAGTGCTGCTACAACTGCTGGTTCTACTATTACCTACTACTGCAACAAAGTAGTGCTGCTACAAATGCTGTTTCTACTATTAACTACTACCACAACAACTAATGCTACTACAACTGCTGCTTCTACTATTACCTACTACTACAATAAAATAGTGCTGCTACAACTGCTGCTTCCACTATTACCTACTACTGCAACAAAGTAGTGCTGCTACAACTGTTGGTTCAACTGTTAACTAATGCTACAACTAAATAATGCTGCTACAAATGCTGTTTCTACTATTAACCACTACCACAACAAAACACTGTTACTTCCAGATGTTATTATCTATTACTTATTATTAATTGCAACTGCTATCACTACTCTTCCTAGTACTAACAAACTCTACAGTGATGGCGCTAGGATTTTTTGAAGCCGGCACACTTGGCCCTGTCTTTCACTTTGCATGTTGTACTTTCCGAAATACAGGTTTTCTCAGCATAACATTCGGTGCCTTATACTTTTTTTTATGTAAAACTAAACACATTTTATACAAACATCAGCAGGAATTAACTCTACGTGTGAAATTTCTCTTAGCTTTTCTGAATACAAGGTTTACTATTTATAAACTGTCACGTGCTGTACCTAGGTAAAAACTAGTTGAAATCTCCTTCATGCAAACTGAGCATCATCAGTCTATTGGGCCATTCATCCTACAATGCATGCAAGATTGTTGTTAAAAAAAATACAAGGACATCAGAAGTGTGGAAGAGATAGCGAAATGTTTGAAGAAATGAAAACATTGATGAGAAATGTGACATCTAAGCTAAATGTAATTTGTGACGAGATGGGGAATACCTTGACAGAGACAGAGGAAATTCTAGAAAGATGGAAGGATTATTGCAGAGAAATGTATGATACAACTAACTGTGAAAGCAGAGATGAAGAGTGTGAATTAATATTGGAGGAGAAAGAACTCGAACAGATAATTGAAGTAGTTTTATGGGCAATAAAGAATCTGAAAAATGGTAAATCATCAGGATGTGATGAGATAACAGCTGAACTTATTAAAGCAGGAGGAAAGGAATGTGCAACAATCTATCATGCACTATGTAAAAAGATATGGCATTCAGGTATTTGGTCAAAAGAATGGAAAAGAACTGTATTTATACCACTGCCAAAAAAGGTTAACTTAAAATTATGCACAAACTAAAGAACTGTTGCCCTGATTAGTCATGCCAGTAAAATTCTATTAAAAATCGTAACGGGTAGACTTTGAAAGAAAATAGAAGGAGAAATAAATATGGTCCTATTAGACAAGGAAGAAGAACAAAAGATCATATTTTCAACCTAAGATTAATAATAGAGAAAAGCAGAGAACTTAATGTGAATTTATATTTATTTTTTATAGACTATTAAAAAGCGTTTGATTCAATACAATACAAGAAATTTTGGAAAATAATGAAAAAAAAAAGAATTTCCAACACATCTGATACACTTAACATCACTGCTGTATCTATACCAAAAAGCAGCAGTACGAATAAATGGTGACACAACAACTTGGTTTGACATAAAACAGGGGGTCCGTCAGGGGTGCATATTGTCGCCTTACTTATTTAACTTGTACACAGAAAATATAATGAGGAATGTTAGAGAGAAGATGTAGACAAAGAATATTACAATGCCATAACAACTGGAGGTTATGAATTACCAGAGATTAGATATATTAATGACACAGTATTACTGTCCACAACACAAAAAGGAATGGAAAAACTAATTATATCAGTCCGTAAGAACAGTGAAGACCAAAACCTCTATCTTAAACCGAAGAAAACTAAGTTGATGACAACTGACAAAACAAATAAGGCAGCTGAAATATGTATCAATGAGGAAAAAAATAGGAAGAGGTAGAGAGTTTTGAATATCTTGGATCATTACTAACTAATAATGGAGATACAATGAAGGAAATTAAAAGGATGACATCTATCGCTCTTCAGAAAGTAAAACAACTAAATAAACTGCGGAGAGGAACACACAGAACTACAAAAATAAGATTTTAAGGGCATGCATCTTTCCCATCGCATCATATGCCTGTGAGACCTGGACACTTAACAAAAAAGTAAAAAAAAAGTAAAGATAGTCCCATAGCAAATGCCGTAGGGGGTGAAGCGTTAGAGACCTCATTATGCTGGGTCATCAGCGTATGAGGTAGGGTGACCAGTTCCTTTCCTCGCTGCCTTTACTTCCCAGATTTTCTCTGGTACTCATTTTACGAGGCTGGGTCGACCTCGGGGCCGTATTGGTCGGAAAAAAAATCCCGCTCAGCTGGGGATTCGAACCCTCGACCATTTGGTTGCTAGACGAGTGCTCTAACCACTACGCTAGCCGGCCCTTAACAAAACAGCTGATAAACACATAATGCCGTTGAATGTAAATGCTACAGAAGAGTTCTTCAGATATCATGGACACAAAAAAAAACAAACAAATATATCCATACTACAAGAACTTAATATTGAAGAAAGCTGGCTAGTAATGAGGATTAAACAAAGAAAACTTAAATATTTTGGACACATTAAACGTCATGATAATCTAGAGAAACCGTTTTGGAACGATACATAATTGGAAAAAGAAAGAGAGGAAGACCAAGGCGAAGATGGTTGCAAGACATTGTTGATAATCTACAAATGGATGTATCAGCAGCAGGGCATCTTGCTTACAACCGAGAGACCTACAGGAGAGCTGTTAAGGAGGCAAAGTTCCGCAAGGGACATGCAAATGACTGACTGACTGACTGACTAACTGACTGACTGACTGACTAACTGGCTGACTGACTTACCGACTGATCATACAATTGATTTGATTGATTGCCTTTTACTCAGTTTTTGATAATATAAATCGGCTACAGTAACCTCAAAACTCTTGTTTTGTATAGGTAATTGCTAGTTCATGCGATCGCTGACTCTTACCACTACTTATCCAGCCATTACTATTGTCACAGTAACTGCTGCTGCTGCTGCTGCTGCTACTACTACTACTACTACTACTACTACTACTACTACTACTACTACTACTACTACTAAAACTACTACCACTACTACTACTGCTACCACTACTACTACTACTACTTCTACTACTATTACTACTACTATTACACACACACTCTCTCTCTCTCTCTCTCTCTCTCTCTCTCTGAACCTTAAGTGCCCAGGGCACATGGGGCTTCCGCAAGAGTTTTCCACAAATGCCTGTCCTTAGTCTTTTTTTCTGCTCTTGCCCAGGTGAGCCCTCTATTGCTCAACATCCTTTCTGTTGTTCTCCATGTCTCTTTTGGTCTACCCTTACTTCTGTTCCCCTGTGGTGTCTATCTTAGTGATATTTTTGGTAGTGAGTTGTCAGTCATTCGGAGCACATGTCCCAACCATCGCCAGCGTCTTTCCTCAATAATTGCTGTCAGTACTACTACTACTACTACTACTACTACTACTGCTACTATTACTACAACTACTACCACTACTACTACTACTACTGCTACTACTACTACTACCACCACTACTACTACTACTACTACTACTACTACTTCTACTACTATTGCTACTACTATTACACTACTGCTACTATTACTACTATTACTACTACTACTTCTACTACTACTACTACTACTTCTACTACTACTACTACTACTATTACTACTAAGGACTGTTACTATTTATTTTCCTTCTCCTAATTTTCTTCTACCTTTTTACGGCGTGAGCTCGAGGACAAGAAGAAAGCAGTGGCCAGTTAAGTCCGAGGTTAAAAGGTCGCCCAGCCCTCTAAAGCAAGATACAGGCATGTTCTCCTGTCTCCTTAATCATGTGAATATTTGCAGCAGGTACTGATCTATGGTTTCCTCTGCGACGCATGTTTTAATATTCCAGGAAATACAAGTTTTGAATTCTTGAAACCTGGCCATTCCGTTCGGATTTGTTTTCTCCTTCTTGGACTTCGTCTTCTATTTCCATTCAGTTTTCCAGTGTCTGTCAGGTTCTCAAAGTTGTCACCTCATGGCTTTGTATTAAAAAAAAAAAAGTTTTATTAATGACTCACAGTTATCCCATGTCTTATATCGGAGCTCACGCTGAAATATCACGTGTACTTTCTTGGTTTGCTTGGAGTCAGGCCTGGGTCAGGTTACTACGCATTTTCCAGATTTTTTTCCGGGTAGAGCCAAGGATTTATTTTTATTTTTATTGATTTGCCAGCTGGAGAAATGAAGGCGGGAGAGGGAGAGAGAGGAGAGAGGGAGAGAATGGGTTGAGGAGGGATGTCCTGTTCCCTTAAGACTGTCAGAAATGGAGGGAAAGTGAAAGTAAGCAGGGATAGGGTGAGCATTCAGACGCGTTTTTTTTTTACGTTACTGTTCTTTGTGTGAGCTCAGACAGGAAAAAAAATATTTATGGCCCCACTACACTTGTAACCTGACGGTCATGACAAGTAAAAGCTTACAGGAGTTTTGTTACATGAGATGAAAAAGCTGTACTTTGTTACACGAAGCGAGAGAGTGTAACATGAAGTGAAAGATTAGATTTTGTTACACGAGGTGAAAGAGCTGGATTATGTTAGATGAGATGAAAGATTAGATTTTGTTACGTGAGGTGACAGAGCTGGATTATGTTACATGAGGTGAAAGAGCTGGATTATGTTAGATGAGATGAAAGATTAGATTTTGTTACATGAGGTGAAAGAGCTGGATTATGTTACATGAGGTGAAAGAGCTGGATTATGTTAGATGAGATGAAAGATTAGATTTTGTTACGTGAGGTGACAGAGCTGGATTATGTTACATGAGGTGAAAGAGCTGGATTATGTTAGATGAGATGAAAGATTAGATTTTGTTACGTGAGGTGACAGAGCTGGATTATGTTACATGAGGTGAAAGAGCTGGATTATGTTAGATGAGATGAAAGATTAGATTTTGTTACATGAGGTGAAAGAGCTGGATTATGTTGCATGAGGTGAAAGAGCTGGATTATGTTACATGAGGTGAAAGAGCTGGATTATGTTAGATGAGGTGAAAGAGCTGGATTATGTTAGATGAGGTGAAAGAGCTGGATTATTTAACATGAAGTGAAAGATTAGTTTTTGTTATGTGAGGTGAAAGAGCCGGATTGTGTGAGATGAAAGATTAGATTTTGTTACGTGAGGTGAAAGAGCTGGAATATGTTACACGAGACGAAAGAGCTAGATTATGTTATATGAGGTAAAAGATTGGATTTTGTTACGTGAGGTGAAGAGCTGGATTATGCTGCATGAGATGAAAGGGTGGGATTGTGTTACATGAGACGAAATAGCTGGATTATGTTCCATGAGATGAAAGAGCTAGATTAAGTTCCATGAGATGAAAGGAGTGGATTTTGGTAATTAATGTGAAAAAGTTGTTTTTGTTTTATCGTGAAATGAAAGAGTCTGGTTTTATAATATAAGAGGAAAGACCACGTAATTAGTCCCCATGGCTCGACTAGTGTTAGTCACTGTGTGGCTGGGATTAAGTGAATCAGATGTTTTCAAAACAGTCTTTGATACCAGGTGATTCTCTTGCACTCTGCGGCACCTATAGTTGGACGACCGATCCTGTGATACGGCGCCATAAATTAGATTTATTACCGCAATATCTACCTACCTACCTACCTACCTACCTACAGACGCGTATCCATTCTGTCATAATTGTCCAAACCTCTTGAAAAACATATACAAAAGTTAACACTTCTACACATGCAGGAAAACAATCTACTAATAGACTGTCAGTCAGGTTTTAGACCAAATTACTCCTGCCACACAGCATTAACTAAAATGGCAGAAAGCTGGATGTCTAATACAAATGATGAGAAATTGTGTGGTGCTGTCTTTGTTGATTTCAAGAAAGCCTTCGATATGATTGATCATGAAATTCTTGCAAAAAAGCTGGAAGGTTATAGATTACATCCTGACCTAACAAAATTTGTTACATCTCTTCTCTCAGGTAGAAAACAAGTAGTTTGCTTCAGAAATAAAATATCTGACTCATCTATAGTTGATACAGAGTCATTTTTAACAAAGTTAAGTTTGTTCACAGAATACTGTAGCACAGTGCTCCGCCTTACTTGTGGTCACTGTTTACGTATAACACTAAACATAGACAGCGTTTAAAAAACTGTCTTCTTCCTAAATCCAGACTTGATCTATACAAGAAATGCCTTGCATACACTGCAGTGAAGCTCTGGAACACACTCCCCATCATTTAAAATCCATTAGTAATACTTCCTCATTTAACTCAAAGCTTTTTCATCATTTACTTGCTTGTAATTATATGCTTCCACAGAATAACCAGCACTCTCTCAACCCATGACTCGCCAGCCATCAAGTACTAAATGACATATTTCGAAAAGCAACTTGTTAGATATTGTTAGAAATTATTTTAATGTTTGTTAAAAAAATATATGTGAAAAACTCTGTACTGAAAATGTATTTTTGTTTATGTATATGTCTCTGTGTGTTCGTGTGTGCGTGCATGAGTGTGTGAGAGCTATTTTATTAGGTTAATTACTTTTTCTCTTTTACTTCGAATGTAATAGTTTAATCTTACACTCTTTTTATATGTTTTTGTTTCCTAAAGTAATCTGTATACTTGTATTAAATCGAGCGTGTGGGAAGAATGAAAGATGGAGTGATGAATTGCAGAATGTAAGACGGGCCTGCGTGCCCAATTCTTACCCTTTAAAAATAAAGATCATTCATGCATTCATTCTGTCTGTCTGTTTGTCTATCTATCTATCCAAGGCTTGACATGTTTAAAAAAGCTTCTGTTACTCAGCTACCCACCTTTGGAATGCCCTACCAACTCATGTAAAACTTATAAGTAATATTCGTTATTATAACTTCAAACTTTGTCAACATTTGTTTGATATGGACTATATATCTCCTTAAGCATAGTCTAAAGTACTGTAGTTTAAAATATGGCTCGATTGTTGTAATTTTTTAAAATACTGCTTTTCTATAAATTTGTTCATTTTGAATGAATGTAAGAATGCAAGTTTATGTCATGCTGTTGCATAAATCAGAGTGTAGAGTGTATAGACAAGAGATGATTTTATTATTTATTTATGTAATCATTTAAATGTGTCGTCTTGATTATTATGCTCATTAACAAATGCTGAATGACTGAGTGAAAGCTGTATGATGAAAGGCAGAATGTTAGACGGGCCTGCGTGCCCAATTCTTAACCCTTCGAAAATAAAGTATGTTCGTTCGTTCTGTCTGTCTGTCCATCTACCTACCTACCTGCCTGTCTGTCTATTTGCTTGTCCATCTACCTACCTACCTACCTACCTACCTACCTGCCTGTCTACCTACCTACCTACCTACCTGCCTGCCTGCCTGCCTACCTACCTACCTACCTACCTGCCTACCTGCCTGCCTGCCTGCCTGCCTATCTGTCCGCCTGTCTGTCTATGTCTCATTCTTTCTTATCCTTATAGTAAACAACATCTTTTTTTCTCTCACTACTCCCACCCCCCACTCCGCCAATCTCCCCTAGCTAGGCGCCCTGCCCCACCCCCATCCTAGTTCTGATAATCACGTGAGACATGACGTCACAATCTGCCATTGATTCACACGGACATCCGCACCCATCCCTTTCCGGCAAATAGGTGAGGAAATGATGGCGCTGACGGAAAACTGAAGAGAGCTCGGAAGAGAGAGAGAGAGAGAGAGAGAGAGAGAGGTGTTATTTATCAATCAATGCAGTGAGTAATCAAGCCACGTTAGTCATTCTTATCTACTCATTCCCCACAAACACGGACTGGTCAGTTTGTTTTTTTTTTTTTAACTTAGGCCGCTGCCAAATTCCACAATGACCGATTTATGAAACAGACTCATCATGCCAAACTGGTATAAAAAGCCAACATTCCAACGAATGCAAAGAATCCTGTCTCAGTTTGTTAGTGAAAATTAGACATCATCAAATCTCTCGATAGGTAGGTTTTATTTATTTATGTAGGTTGCTTTGTTTTCAATAATTTTTTTTTGTTTCTGATTTTAACGCATATAATATAGTTTTTACATTGTTAATACATTTTATCTGTAATTGTATTATTATACCAGGCTGATATGCTGGTTATATGGATGAAGAGAGTACATGGGATAGTACGTGTTTTTTTTTTTTACTATTTACTCTTTCCCTATTGCGTTTCAGTTGTAGTTTATTTTCCTTTTTTCTTTTTTTGCTAACGCTTATCCTTTGTAGATTTTTCTTCTACGCAGATTATTATTACTTATTTATTTATTTAGTTTTATTTCCTTACTCCCCCTGAGATCTTGGTTCTGAACTTTATTAAAACTTTGTTTGCTTCCTTCTTACATGTCCAGGAGCCAGGTAGACATCTTTGATTGTTTTAGCTTACAAATGTGACATGACCTCTTTGCGTTCTGGAGGCGAAAACGCGGACGTTCCAATTTTGCGGAATCAAATGCCCGGGTCTTGATAGTTATGGGGGGTATAGTTAGAAAAGTGAATATAACAAAGTATTTTCACGTTAAAACTATACTTATTATGCTTCAAAATAACTGTAAATGTATGAATATTCCATAAATGCACAGTTTTCTGAGGGTTTTTTTTTAAAAGAAGTGGTGTGAAAATAAAACATTTTAGCACTAAAAAAAAACGAGAAAACAAAATGATTGTGTCCTATTTACCATCAGCGCAGTATATATCCACTTGTAACGCACAACACGAAGTCATTGTGATATGTGGAATTGCTCACGAAAATAATGTCTGAAATAACCTTCTAGTTACTTTTCCAGTCCGTCTAATAGGTCTAGATCTACTTGGAGTACATTTAAGAACAGTTGTCTGGTCATAGGGCATGTCTGTATGCCAACTTAAGTCACAAAAAGTTGGAAACGCTCGACAGAAAGCTCGAAAAACGCAATGGTTGCTACCAAAACTTCAAAAGGGCAAGGACAGGTCACTGGATATGGGCACTAAACGTTTACTATCAAAATTTGCACCCGTTTTTTTTAAAATGAAACAAAGCATGGGCCAGAATAATAGCGCTTAGTACGGAACGGGTATACCGGAACTGGCAGAATTTCTTTTCCTCAGCAGGGAAAGAGAGATCTTGTCCGCTGTGAGCTGAATATATCATTTGTCCGTGATACATCCAGTCATTGCTGGTTTAAAAATGTGTTTTGCTACATATACGAGAGGGTCTGTTGACTGATAGTATACTGCGATATTTTTCATGCTGGGCCGAATAGGCCCAAAGGGAGGGGATGTCAACCAGTGCATCGCTTCCGTGGTCGGGTTGGCTTTCCCTGTTTCAAGGGGTTACCGTGGTAGAAGAAAACTTGTAAGGTAAGCCTAGGCCCGCAGTAGAAGAAAACTTGTAGGGTAAGCCTAGGCCTGCAGTAGAAGAAAACTTGTAAGGTAAGCCTAGGCCCGCGGTAGAAGAAAACTTGTAAGGTAAGCCTAGGCCCGCAGTAGAAGAAAACTTGTAAGGTAAGCCTGGGATTGATGTAAACCAATGTTTCCCAACTATTTTCTGGACCATGTCTCACTACAACGCCTCAAATATTGTGATGTGCCTTCCCCCCCCCCCCCCACATCATAACAGTCAACCAAGTTCTGAAAAAAAAGTATAAGTATATAAGTATATTCTAATTGCCCCCCTCCAAAAAAAAAAATTCAAATTGCACCTCTGTTGGGGAAACACTAACGTAAAGAAAGAGAGGAGAAGGGGGTAGAGAAACAGTTGTGTACCACCTGGCCACTCCGAGGTCCTGCTCTGCACCACAGACTAGAGAAACCTTTTCGTGGGAATAATCACGGAAAATAATCACGGAAAATAATCACGGAAAAAGTCCTGTATTATATTGCGTCTGGGCTTGACATGAAAAATAATGCCCACGTATTTGTAGTGAATTCGGCTCTGTCTGCGCGCGCTGAAACTGAAACCAGTACTCACGACCCTAGAACTCGGTAGGTCTCCTCTACGATTTTAAATATGCTCAACAGTCACGAGAGAGGACACGTTTTTTTTCTTTTCTTTTCTGCAATGTGGCAGCAAAGAGCCAGTACTTTTCCATCTTCTTCAATGTTTATTTGCTAAATGTGAGGTCCTGTTGCTGAAGATGAGGTACAGAGTTCGGAGCTATGGTGGCTGCCTCGCACGCTAAGCCAGGCCTAGTTGAGTAGATTTGTTTACATTGATACATTCCTATTACAAATAGATAAAAAGGTAAAAGGTAAAGGTAATCCTGTCGTGCCTTAGAGGCACATAGGGATATGGTGCTCATATTTTCCTTGACCTGTCAGCACACTAGAGGGTGATATGGTCAGTATCACGCCTGGCCGCCTTTCCTTCCCCAACTCCAGAAGAAGTCGGGTACCCATTTCTACAGCTGGGTGACTGGGGTGCCTCCGGCCGGATTCGAACCCCCGACCTTCGCCATGAGAGACCAGTGCACTAACCACTTCGCCACTCAGACACCCCACTTACTTTACAAATAGATAGCTAAGGTAAAATGTGATTTTAGGAGGGAATGGGTGTAAGATAAGATGTAAGGCAATGGCTTTTCGATTATCAGAGTTGGTAACACTGCTGGACCTGCTATTTTTTTAGGAATGAATTTTTGTTCTGAACTCAACACGTAAATTTCGTGTGTCCCGTTCTAAACGTTCTACCACTACTACTACTACTACTACTACTACTACTACTACTACTACTACTGACAGCCTGGTTGGCCGAGTGATTAGGCGATCGGTCTAATGATCCGTTTGTACCGGGTTCAAGTTTCAGCAGTGGAGATATTTTCTGGTACCACCACACCAAAAAGGGCCAGGGGTCCACCCAGCCTCTAAAAATGGGTACCAGATAAATCTGGGAAGGTAAACGCGGCCAGGCGTGATACTGACTACATCAGACTTTCATGTGCCGAAGGTCTTGGAAATATGGGCCTATCATCATATCCCCCGTATGCCTTAAGGTCATGGAAACGGGAATTTTACCTTTTTTTACCAATTACTACTACTACTACTACTACTACTACTACTACTACTACTACTACTACTACTACTGCTGCTGCTGCTGTTGCTGCTACTACTACTACTACTACTACTACTACTTCGGATTCTTCTGATTCAGTGGTCCAGCATTGTGATGCCTTGCATTTGATGACGGTCTCCATGTATTTTTACTGTCATATTTTGTTGGTAAATACGAGTATGTTTTAACGCCGTGTTTTAATTGGGCATTCGGTTGATATCGTCGACATATAACATACGACAATGAAAAGTCGTTTGACCTATTTGCACCACTTGATTGCTATTATTGTTGAATAAATCAACACTGAACTTTCACTTGCAATAGCCAATCTATTTACAAAAATTAGGATGATATTATGGGTGAGACGTTTAACACACAAGATATTCCACCGATGTATGAAGATGATCTTGCTGCTGAGTTCTCTGGAACATTGAATACTAATTAAAATGTCAAGGAAAGAAAAAAAAAACAAAAGAACATAGTTTGGAAATATGACAGAAGTTAGATAATATGGCTACTTCTGCAAAAGTTTAATGAGAAAAGTAGAGAGAGAGAGAGAGAGATGTGAGAGAGAGAGAGAGAGAGAGAGAGGCAGTCAGTCATCTGAAAGTCCTTTGCGGAACTTTGCCTCCCTAACAGCTCTCATGTAGGCCTCTTTGTTGTAGGCAAGATGCCCTGTTGCTGGTGTATCCATTTGTAGATTATCAACGATTTCTTGCAACCATCTTCTTTCTTGTTCCCATTATGTATCGTTCCAAAACGGTTTCTCTAGATTATCATGACGTTTAATATGTCAAAAATATTTAAGTTTTCTTTGTTTAATCCTCATTCCTAGCCAGCCTTCTTCAATATTAAGTTCTTGTAGTATGGATATATTTGTTCGTTTTTGTGTCCATGATATTTGAAGAATTCTTCTGGAGCATTTACATTCAAAGGCATTATGTGGATCTGTTGTTTTGTTAAGTGTCCAGGTCTCACAGGCATATGTTGCGATGGGAAAGATGCATGCCCTTAGAAATCTTATTATTTTTTTTAGCTCTGTCTGTTCCTCTTCTTTAGTTGTTTTACTTTTTGAAGAGCGATGGATATCCTCCTTTTAATTTCCCTCATTGTATCTTCATTATTAATTAGTAATAATCCAAGATATTAAAAACCCTCCACCTCTTTCAATTTTTTTCTCATTGATACATATTTCAGCTGCCTTATTTGTTTTGTCAGTTGTCATCAACTTAGTTTTCTTCGGTTTAAGATAGAGGTTTTGTTCTTCGCTGTTCTTACAGACTGACATAATTAGTTTTTCCATTCCTTTTTGTGTTGTTGACAGCAATACTGTGTCATTAATATATCTAATCTCTAGTATTTCATAACCTCCAGTTGTTATGGCATCGTAATATTTTTTGTCTATATCTTCTCTCTAACATTCCTCATTATATTTTCAGTATACAAGTTAAATAAGTAAGGCGACAATATGCACCCCTGACGGACCCCTTGTTTTATGTCAAACCAATTTGTTGTTTCACCATTTATTCTTACTGCTGCTTTTTGGTATAGATACAGCAGTGATGTTAATTGTATCAAATGTGTTGGAAATCCCATTTTTTTCCATTATGTCCCAAAGTTTCTGGTGTTATGCACATTCAAATGCCTTTGAATAGTCTATAAAAGATAAATATAGATTCACATTAAACTCTCTGCATTTTTCTATTATTAATCTTATATTGATCTTCTTCCTTGCTTAAAGCCAGCTTGGACCATATTGACTTCTATTTTCTTACGAAGTCTACCCATTTCATAATCAAAGAGGCAGACAGACAGGAAAAAATAGACAGACAGACAGACAGATAGACAGACAAACA
Source organism: Achatina immaculata (assembly GCA_009760885.1). NCBI lineage: Eukaryota > Metazoa > Mollusca > Gastropoda > Stylommatophora > Achatinidae > Lissachatina > Lissachatina immaculata. Next base: position 20,358,042 of record CM019696.1, read on the forward strand.
GACACAGAGACAGACAGAAAAAGACAGACAGACAGAAAAAGATAGACAGACAGACAGAAAAAGATAGACAGACAGACAGAGACAAAGATAGACAGACAGACAGAAAAAGATAGACAGACAGACAGAAAAAGATAGACAGACAGACAGAAAAAGATAGACAGACAGACAGAAAAAGATAGACAGACGGACAGAAAAAGACAGACAGATGTATGACGAAGCCCTGGAAAACATGCCCGGGGGTATTAAACTAGATCAAATTAGATCTCAGTCAGTCAATCAGTCAGTCAGTCAGTCAGTTATTTGCATGTCCCTTGCGGAACTTTGCCTCCCTGACAGCTCTCCTGTAAGCCTCTCGGTTGTAAGCAAGATGTCCTGCTGCTGAAGCATCCATTCGCATTAGATCTACAATTTAGAAAATGGACAGGGGACAAAAGTAAAAAAAAAATTCTACCATGGAACAAACATATATCTTTATTTAGTAATGTATATGCGTGCAAAGCGCTAATGATCAAAGAGGAGTAAATACATTTGTTGAAAGCAAAGAAAGGAATCGGTAAATCACTTTGCAAATGATTTCGTTATGAAACTAGCTTTAGTTCGCTGCTACTAGAGACAACTGTGTATGTTTAAAGTTATTATTAGAATTTCTGATAGTGCTTCTGTCTGTCTGTCTGACTGATTCTTCCTTATGCTCAAAGTAAGCCATAGTTTGTTTCTTTATCACTTCTCCCTCCCCCCACTCAATCTTCCTCTGTCTGTCTGTCTGTCTATCTGCCTGCTTGCCTGTCTGTCTAAACAAGCTCTAATCACTCGCGACTGAATACGTATCAGGACATATCGTTTTCTATGCGCGTCTGCCTTGATTATTGGCTAAACCTTCCCAAAAAAAAGGGGGGGGGGGGTGGTGGGGATGTTTGCATTTGTCCGACTTCGAACTTGGTCAAGCTGACATCGTTCAGTGGAGAGGCAGTGGAAGTGATAGCTTAGCTTTAAGCCTGTCAATTTTTTTTTTCTTTAAGAACATAGGGAGGGAAAAGCGGGAGGTTTGTTGTGGGGGCGTAGGCGAATGGAAATGATGAACGAAGACTGAACATTTCTACAGACTTAGGCTGTTTCTTCTACCTTTGTGGCTACTGCCGACAGTAATGACACGACATAGTTCAGCATTTCATTTCGAAAACGATTGTGTCACCAGGGCACTGTCAGAAACCATGATGTTATCATGATATTATCGGAAACCACAGTGTCACCAGGGCACTGTCAGAAACCATGATGTTATCATGATATTATCGGAAACCATAGTGTCACCAGGGCACTGTCAGAAACCATGATGTTATCATGATATTATTGGAAACCATAGTGTCACCAGGGCACTGTCAGAAACCATGATGTTATCATGATATTATCGGAAACCATAGTGTCACCAGGGCACTGTCAGAAACCATGATGTTATCATGATATTATCGGAAACCATAGTGTCACCAGGGCACTGTCGGAAACTGTGAAAACCCATAGTGTCATTGTGACACTGTCGGAAGCTAGTGTGTGTTATCAGGGCACTGTCAGAAACCATGGTGTTATCAGGGCACTGTCAGAAACCATGGTGTTATCAGGGCACTGTCAGAAACCATGGTGTTATCAGGGCACTGTCAGAAACCATGGTGTTATCAGGGCACTGTCAGAAACCATGGTGTTATCAGGGTACTGTCAGAAACCATGGTGTTATCAGGGCACTGTCAGAAACCATGGTGTGATCAGGGCACAGTCAGACTGTTGTAAACCATTATGTCATCAGAACATGCGGTTCATAGATGGCAAGACCCTGTCTCACATTTATCTTGTGCTTCTGATAACAGGCAGTGGTGACATAACAAGACTGGGCACGTGAATTAGCAAGCTGTGAGGCCTGTTTCTCAGATCTGTCCCGATAAGAGTGAAAGTGTCGCGCACGCTCACCATCCGGCTTCAAGACGTTATGTACGACACCTTAACACCTAGACCAGCAGCTGTAGATCAGAGTTTAATGGCGCCAGACATGAGACAATATGGCGGCACAAACATATGGTGCACGTGCAAAAATAAAAAGCAAAATAACTCCTAAACCGAGTAATTAGACAAGTGCAGAGGGGGAAAGGTGGCTTGAAATATAGAAATGAATAGGAAATTAGAAAGAATATTATGAGCTGTTTTGATGATTTTTTTAATAGTTTAGCTGTTAAAGAGAGTGGTTACTGGTTTTAGAATTTCCCAAATTCTGGTTTTTTTTTTCTTCTTCGTTCGCTTCTACCACCAAGACCGCCCCGTGATCCTAATGAATTTACTCCTGTGGTCCTCGATAGGTCCTGTGGTCCCCGAAAGGACCACACGAGATCCCTGAGAGGATCACATGAGTATCGCAGAGCTTGAGCCCGTATTCTCGGTGGGTCGCAGAAGCGGGACTGCGTGACACCGTGGTTTTCGTTGCACCAGTTTAGTCTAGAGTTGGACTTTCTCACCGGAAAACCTCGATGTGTTTTGATATGAGTATATCCCCGCTGGGTGAGAGGTGGTAGCCCCAGTCCAGCGTCGGGCTTTCTCACCGGAAAACCTCAGCGTGATTAGAATACGCATACATCCCCGCCGGGTGAAAGGTGGTTGCCTATCTAGACTGCCCTGGTCCAGTGGCTCCGACTTCAGCATTTCGTGGTCGTGGCCGCTAACCTTCCTAGTTGTGACCGGGACGGAGCTAATAGATAATCTGGCACTGATAATATATACGAATCTTTACTTAAAATCTCTTATCGATATATTCAACGATATACACATTACATCGTACCATACCGTTCTTTTGCATGTTTCTGGCTTTGATTACAGCCACACTGATAAACAAATCATGCACTATAATTACGACACAGAGAGAGAGAGAGAGAGAAAGAGAGGGTGAGAGAGAGAGTGTGTGAGAGAGAGAGAGAGATGCATGACAAAGTCCTCAGAATGTCTCGTGCTCATCCAGAAAGATAACCACGGTACAGGAACCAGGCATTAGTCACAGTTGGGACTAGACCGACGGATGACGTTAGAATGACTGGATGTTGACTATGTCAGCCCGGCTTTGGGTTGGGTTGACATTACAGGTAGGAAACCGCGACAACAAAGCGAGAATTGCAAATGAATTTATAAGTAATGTTGAAAGGGTTTTATTGATACATTTTATGACTTTTTTCCCCCTGTATTTTATGCTGCTTTAACAATGCTCGCTCTTTCACCCCGAGTTGAGATCCCCGATTTTCTTGTGTACGGTGCACCCACAAGGTCTTGTTTATGCTAATCATCATCTTGTGCTCGTCCTCATTGTCTTCCTTCACTGCCCCATGAATTTTTGGAGTTAATTATCTGTCATTCCTGCAGTGTTGCCAGCTTCTTTCTGAAAAAAAAATCTGAAACTTCTCCAAAATATATCTAGAATTATCTACATTTTAAAACATTCATCTAAAAGCAATATCTAGGAAATATTTGAAAATACTGCATAAGTAAAAATTAAATCGTAATTTTAATTAATAGTGAACATCGTCATCATCGTCATCATCATCATCATTATTTGAGGGACCCAGATGATGCAGATTTTTTTTTAATGTGCAGCCATTATTTTCACATATTTTACAACTTTGAAGGGAAACTTTAAAAGCAACAGCATTTTCCATGGCAGCTGAGTTTGACCAGGAAGACAGCAGGAAGAAGTTCTGTGTTAACTTTATTTCACAATTTAGATTTGACCAGATTCTTGGTGTCAGCATTTGAGTGTGCTAGTATTAGAGCCGAGATTTTTTTTTAATGTACAAAGTTCTTATCATGGATTACGTCCCCTGACATCTCTTTACTGTTTTACTTCGCTTTACTAAACCCGTGTGTCTCGTTTATTAATTCAGTCAACTATTTTGATTATTGTCAACTTGTATTCTGCTTTAGTGACTGAGTTTTCGGATGCACTTAAATATTTCACTACTTTACATGTTGAAAAGATCTCCTTCGTTGGTCGCAGAACATTATTTAGAGAGATGACAGATTCAATTTTTCCACGTCCTCGGGAAGTCTCCTTTCATCTCTTTGGGTGCGCAAGAAAATCCCCCAAAACTGACTTCTTCTCTTCATTTTTAAAACATGTTAACTACTTCAGTTTGCAACTTTTCTATTTCTAACACAGATTACCAGCCTGCACTTGGTTTTGGGGGGAGGGGGGGGGGGTTCGGTGTGTAAACTGTGTGTTACTAGAAACTCCAGACTTCTCGGGTCACACACAGAAGAAGATGTACAATTGCATAGTGCAAAGAATGGCACACATATTTCATTTAAATAAGGGGTGAAACCTCTTAAAGAAGCTTGACATACTGTATACCCAGCTAACGAAGTCCTAAGTCTAGTTTCGTCTCAGGCAATATGTTCTTAAGTTCCTGCGCAAGACTCTCAGCAACACATTTGTTCAGTTCTTTAAGTTCGAGATAGTAAGTATGACGCATGCGCGAAGGACATTAGTGTGAAGCGAGGGAGTCCCATCATCGGCGACGGCAGTGTTGCTTGTTTCTAATAAGTTAAAGAACCTTTTACTCATTCACTGGAAGAGGTTATTTATGCAAGATTTACTCAAAGTGCGTGTTTTTTTTTCTTTTGGGTGGATTGTAATAAAATTATCCAGAATTATTTAGATTCATTTTAAAATGATCTAGATTTATAGCTAATATTCAGATGACTATTTTCATTATCTAGATCAGACCAAAATTACCTAGTTCTCAGTCAGTCATTTGCATGTCCCTAACTTCTCTCCTGTAGGCCTCTCGGTTGTGAGCAGGATGCCCTGCTGCTGATGCATCCATTTGCAGATCATCAACGATGTCTTGCAGCCATCTTCGCCTTGGTCTTCCTCTCTTTCTTTTTCCCCTTATGTCCCCCTCCAAGACGGTCTAGATTTAGATATAAAATACCCAGCCTAGGAGCCCTACTTTCGTGTCTTATTATACTTATCCTTTGACATTTGTATCTGAATCTTCCTTTTTTTAGTACGAGGGTCATACTGAAAGTCGTGAGCAATTTTTTTAACGAGAATTTATAAATAGAGAAAATATAAATATATCACCTTAATCTTCATCCTTTGCACTTAATATAATATAGAGGTCACGTGACATCACCATCATGTGTCACGTGACCACGCGGAGCAGAAACAAAATGGCGGGTGCTGAAGTTTCGTTTCGTCAACGTGCTGTTTTTTAGTTCCTCGTTGAAAAGGAAATCCCAGCTTCCGAATTCATCAAAGACTTAAATTTGCTTATGGAGATGTGTGTATGGGTGCTAGCAGTGTTAGGAGGTGGGTGAAACATTTCAAAGATGGAAACACGAGCATCCAAGAGCCTCGCAGCGGTCGCCCTCGAACTGCCTCCACTGAATGCAACGTGGAAAGGGTTGACGACATCATTAAAGAAGACAGACGTGTCATAATATCTGAAATGGCTGTAAATCTTGAAATAGGACATAATGTAGTACAGGAAATGTTCGAACCCCTAGAATATAGAAAAGTTTGTGCCCGCTGGGAGAGAACGTCCAGAAAGCTTCGGTCAGCTGGAACGGAATTCTACCGAGAGGGTATTTTCAAACTTGCAGAATTATGGTAAAAATATGTGCAGAGAAATGGAGATTATGTTGAAAAGTGAAGAAAAGGATGCAGTCAAGGTGATACATTTATATTTTCTTTATGTACAGATTCTGATTTTTTTAAAAAAATGTTGCTCATGACTTTCGGTATGACCCTCGTATATACGTGAACGTGTTTACTCAATGCTCAGGGTCTGCCATCTTTCAAACGTTATTCTGAATTATGTGATACAGGATAAAGGTAGCCTTGTTGCACGCAGTAGATATTTCAAGCTTTCTCACAAATTAACTTTCAGTTCTCGCTAAGATGTCACGGTTTCCTACCTGTGCAGTGGCCATATTTTCCTTGGCCTGCCGATATTCTAGAGGCTGGTGTGGTTTGCAGTCACCCTTGTAGTCCTCACTTTTCCGGCTTCATAACTAGCAAGTTATCCACTTCCACAGGTGGGTTACTAGGGCGTCTGTAGCCCAGTTAGAACCAGCGATCTTCCGGACGAGAGGCATGTGCACAAACTACTTTGCTACTCAGAAAGTGAAAATAAACACCACCCAGAAAAACTAGATGCTACCAGGCATTAGAAGTTTCTTCTTTTTTTTTTCAACAATTAAAGCTATCGGTTCTGGTTTCACGAAGGGACAGAACTCCCTGTTTTTGTCCTTATATACAGTATACATTCCACAATAATCTATACCAAATAAAAAAAAATTCTTTCTATACACGAGAACACACACTCGCGAAGGTGGAAGAACTTTCCACCAGTTGCTCATGTTAAGTTACGCATAACAGTAGTCGGTGGAAAAAAAGCCTATAGTTTTCGGATTATGCGTTCCCATACTGGATCGGTGGAAAATAGCCAACTCCGTACACTTTGTCATTTTAGTAAGCAGGTTTTAGTAGGTCTACGTATAAACACCTTTTGGCTAAGATCAAAGTGACTGAGGTCAAAGTGTGCTCTTGGAAGGTAACCTGATCAATATGCCCTTTGGTTAAAACAAAAGCGTCCTTATTTTTGAACAAAGTGAGATGTTCGAAGCCTGCCCTGTACATTGAATGCCGGGGGCATGGTCCACGTCTCATTACGGGTGGACCCGGTTTGCAGTACCACCGGGTCACGGCCTGTTGTTTTCGTTGTGTTAATATCTAAACACCAACAATTTATGGTGACGAAGCAAGGCCGTTAAATAACAACGTGGAAAAGAAAACAGGGGCCTTGAATTTTGAATATGCAGAAAAATACACAGAAAAAGTATTCCACAGACAGAAAGAAAACAAAGAGGTAATAGAAAAAGTATTCCACAGACAGAAAGAAAGCAAAGAGGTACTTGAAAAAGTATTCCACAGACAGAAAGAAAACAAAGAGGTACTAGAAAAAGTATTCCACAGACAGAAAGAAAACAAAGAGGTACTTGAAAAAGTATTCCACAGACAGAAAGAAAACAAAGAGGTAATAGAAAAAGTATTCCACAGACAGAAAGAAAACAAAGAGGTACTAGAAAAAGTATTCCACAGAAAGAAAGAAAACAAAGAAGTACTAGAAAAAGTATTCCACAGAAAGAAAGAAAACAAAGAAGTACTAGAAAAAGTATTCCACAGACAGAAAGAAAACAAAGTACTAGATTAACTGAATCGAAAAGAAAAACAATGAGATGCATAGTATAGTTTGGTCACTTCAAGAGACCAACCACTATAATGAAAATCATTCTTGAAGGAAAGCTGAAAAGAAGATAGCAAAGGAGAGACAATGGTATAGATAAGTGGACGCCATCAAGAAGCTGGCGGAAACGAACATGACGTGTAAAACTTGGGAGTTATGAGAAAGTAAGCTAGAGTTACGTGAAGGAGGCACTAAGCGATGATGGATGGAAGCTAGAGGGATGAGACAGAAGGAAAAGGTTAGGGTGTCGAAAAGTCACTCAAACAAGTAATGAAACTAGAACCACCGCCCTCTTATTATGATGTATCGTTGCGTGAAGCTTGCGTAAAGTTGCTTTTTACGTGCCAGTGTGTTATTATGTATCTTTATATTTACACCTTCTACGGCGAGGCTAGAGTACATTGTGACAACGGGAAAGATAGAAGGCAAACGAGATCAAGGTAGACAAAGAGAAAATGCTGGACGGACTATCTAGATGGCACGAACAAAGAACGCTAGCACAGCTTATAATCGGCACTTGGAGCAAGGAATTGTGGGAAAGCATAATCAACGGCTAGTCACCAGGACAATAGATAGATAGATAGATGTTTTTATATTTTACGTTACCAATTTATTGGTACACTGTTCGTGTACGTTGTAAAATTCTTTTACGTAACTCTGGACCTGCGGATGTAGGAGCTACGTAATTCTGGGTGTGATGAACGCTGGCGTGGTCTCTTGGAGAACTGGCCTTGTACGTTGGTTTAAGATTCTACACATAAACATCAGAGACTGTGTATAGAACACTTGTGGATATGCATTCACCTTATTACGTTTGATGTAGGAATATACTATAGATACCTTTGTTTGACCGTAAATAGCTTCATGTGTAAGCTAAAAATGTCATTCTTACCTGATGTAAAGTAAGAGTCTACGATCGAGGTCTAATTCTACAAAACTGTGCTCTCTTACTTTACTGTATGGTACGAAAGCCTCGTTCCTTCCTATATATATATATATAATATTTGTATGTTTTATTTGTTTCGTGTTTGGACTTTCGAATTCTCTTTATACTCATATTTCTAATTTTTAACAAGCCTCATCTTAAGTTTATCTAATGCTGCCGTCATTTAAACAAAACAGACACATCAAACGTTTATCTCCTTGTTCATGAGATAATTTTAAAGCCTCACTTTATGGCAAGCGTACAAGCGGTTGCCTGGTGCGTAAGATCTGTTGTGACCTCATTCTATGACCTCATTTTACGGGAAAATCCAGGATTGGCCTCGCCTACTTGCATTGTGCGGGCAACGATTGGCTAGACGCCGAGCCCTCTCACCACGCGACGAATATTTGCGTGGGAGGGTGGTGCTGTTATTGCTGCACGAATGAATATAAGAACTGTTTGGCTTGCCTAGTGGGAGAGACTGGCATGTTAAAACCTTCTCTGAACTTTCGGGTGTCAGTTCTCAATTTACAAAGACTAGACTGTTGTATAGAGAAATTAAATCTTTATATATATATATATATAATATATATCTGAAGAAATGAGGAACGGAAATGCCCAGACCAGGTGACCATTTATGAAAAAAATATAATGTGCGATTAAATGTATAAACTAGGGAAAAAGTAGGAACATCTTTATTAATTAACGAGCACATAATTGTGGAAAACTTAACACTTAATACAGCTGTTCGTAGCCCCCCCCCCCCATTAATACATTTTGTTATCACAGTTTTATTGCAGTGGCTGCTCACATACTAATTATACGGTGCAATAAAGCTCTATTGATGAAAACCAGAAAGAGAGTTATTCAGTATTACATCGAACCCATGTTATTATGTGGATGCCAAGCAAGGACGGTAACAAAGAGGACTCAAAATCTGTTGGATGCGGCGGAGATGTGGTTCATAAGAACAGATGTGAATACCATGAACAGCCAAGGAAACAAATGAAGAGGTTCTGGGCAAGACTGGGCAAAATAAGACAGAAATTATAGTAAAATTCAGAACACGACAGTCCAGATTTGTAGGGCATGTTTTAAGAAGAGGCAAACACTTAGTTACAACAGGGAAAACTGGAGGGGAAAAAGGGACAGAGGAAGACAAAGAAACAAGATACCTGGCGGACTAAAAGAGTGGCTCAGAGCACAATCCAAAACACTTCTTATAGAAAGAGCAAAGGAAGAGATGGTTGTGGAAATCAGTGACGACCAAAGTCTGATTGGCAAGGACCACACAGAGCAGAGAGAGAGAAAGTGAATGACAGAGGGAGAGAGTGAGAGACAGAAAGAGAGAGAGAAGAGAGAAAGTGAGTGACAGAGAGAGTAAGAGACAGAAAGTGAGTGACAGAGAGAGAGTGAGAGACAGAAAGAGAGAGAGAAGAGAGAAAGTGACAGAGAGAGAGAGTGAGAGACAGAAAGAGAGAGAAAGTGAGTGACAGAGAGAGAGAGTGAGAGACAGAAAGAGAGAGAGAAGAGAGAAAGTGAGTGACAGAGAGAGAGAGAGTGAGAGACAGAAAGAGAGAAGAGAGAAAGTGAGTGACAGAGAGAGTGAGAGACAGAAAGAGAGAGAAGAGAGAAAGTGAGTGAGTGAGAGACAGAAAGAGAGAGAGAAGAGAGAAAGTGAGTGACAGAGAGAGAGTGAGAGACAGAAAGAGAGAGAGAAGAGAGAAAGTGAGTGACAGAGAGAGAGTGAGAGACAGAAAGAGAGAGAGAAGAGAGAAAGTGAGTGACAGAGAGAGAGTGAGAGACAGAAAGAGAGAGAGAAGAGAGAGAGTGAGTGACAGAGGGAGAGAATGAGAGACAGAAAGAGTGAGAGAAGAGAGAAAGTGAGTGACAGAGAGAGAGTGGGAGACAGAAAGATTGAGAGAGAGAAGAGAGAGAGAGAAAGTGAGTGACAGAGAGAGAGTGAGAGACAGAAAGACTGAGAGAGAGTGAGAGACCCAGAGAGAGAGAGAATAGAAAGAAACATGATTTTATTCCTTTCCCGGAGCAGTCCATATTTAGGAACCGCATCATCATGTAGAATACGTCAATCCGTATATATTTTTGTACTGGGAGCTCAAGACGAAGAGGGTACAATCTTAGCCAACTACAAGGATTGATTCTGTAGCGTCCCACAATAATAGCCATTATTTTCTCTGCAGCAACATCTTGACATCATCGGCTGTATCATCATCATGTTCACATTCCCAGGCAGGTAGAAGAAGAAGAAGAAAAAGAAGAAGAAAAATTTAGAGAAAGTAGCAACATACAAAAATATAAGAAAGAGAAAGCGCCAACAGCAACATACAAAAGTATAAGAAAGAGAAAGTTGAAACTTTGACATTGTTCAAACCAAACTCAGTTCTTCTATATTGTTTCTAAACTGTGACACAATTCTAAACCAAACTCAAATCTTCTACATTGTTTCTAAACTGTGACATTGTTGTAAACCAAACTCAAGTCTTCTACACTGTTTCTAAACTGTGACACAATTCTAAACTAAACTAAAGTCTTCTACATTGTTTTTAAACTGTGACATTGTTCTAAACCACACTCAAGTCTTCTACATTGTTTCTAAACTGTGACACTGTTCTAGACCAAACTCAAGTTTTCTACATTGTTTCTAAACTGTGACATTGTTCTAAACCAAACTCAATTCTTCTACATTGTTTCTAAACTGTGACATTGTTGTAAACCAAACTCAAGTCTTCAATATTGTTTTTAAACTGTGACATTGTTCTAAACCAAACTCAATTCTTCTACATTGTTTCTAAACTGTGACACTGTTCTAAACCAAACTCAATTCTTCTACATTGTTTCTAAACTGTGACATTGTTCTAAACCAAACTCAATTCTTCTACATTGTTTCTAAATTGTGACATTGTTGTAAACCAAACTCAATTCTTCTACATTGTTTTTAAACTGTGACATTGTTGTAAACCAAACTCAATTCTTCTACATTGTTTTTAAACTGTGACATTGTTGTAAACCAAACTCAAGTTCTTCTATATTGTTTCTAAACTGTGACATTGTTCTAAACCAAACTCAATTCTTCTACATTGTTTCTAAACTGTGACACTGTTCTAAACCAAACTCAATTCTTCTACATTGTTTTTAAACTGTGACGTTGTTGTAAACCAAACTCAATTCTTCTACATTGTTTCTAAACTGTGACATTGTTGTAAACCAAACTCAATTCTTCTATATTGTTTCTAAACTGTGACATTGTTGTAAACCAAACTCAATTCTTCTACATTGTTTCTTAAAAAGCAACAGTCACAAATCACTGGTGAAGGAACGAAAATATGATTTTATTATGCAAGCTTCATCACGAGACGATGGAGTAGAAGAAGAAGAAGAAGAAGAAAACCATAAAAAAGAAGGAATTAAAAAAAAAACCCAAAAACTTACCCGCATATTGTCCATACTGTTTACCACCACACTGCAACAAGTGCATGAGGCAGCTGTTAGTTCATGGACGAAAGATGAAACACGAATTTTTAAGAAGAAAAATAGCTAAAATTGAAATATACAGTTTGTAATCCTATCATCAGAAAAGACAATACCTGCTGTTGGATAAAGAAGTGTTGTTTCTAACATTGTGAGCACAGTAATTTTACGATTTGTTCCATGTCAAAGCAGCTAGCTCTGTTAGTCGAAGTGTGAGAGTGCCATCACAGAAAATTGTATGGACAGACCGAATAACGATTGTTCTCTGACTTTTCAGTACTGCATTAGTTTACCATATGCGGGTAAAAGACGATTGTTCTCTGACTTTTCAGCACTGTATTAGTTTACCATATAAGGGTAAAGGGGTGGAGATTATGATCAATTTAGTGATGTTTTTAATGCTGTCAGTACTGCTGAAGCAATGATTTTCAAAAGCTGTTGTTTCTGTACAAATTTCAGTAAATCAAATGCATTGACTAGAATGAGCCCACAACTGATCTTGAATCAGTCTGCAGAATGTTTATGATAAAGCAGTCTCTCTAACCTCTAAGGACTAAAGATTGAAGGCCAACTTCACGACCAGCCTGATATGCAAAGCCTCGTTGGATGAAATGAGGTCAGCGATAGTCATAGCAAAAACAAAGGGTAGAAGCTTTGAAAATGAAATTCTGTTTTCCTAATATTACAGCAAATTTTGTTCTGTTGATTTAATCTGTATGTTTTATTTAATACCCTCGTCCTATATTATATTATATTATATTATATTATATTATATTATATTATATTATATTATATTATAGACAGACAGACAGTAGGTAGATAGGTCCAGAGAAAAAGTTAAAAATAAACGACATTTAAGCCCGCAAGTCCCCAGTGACTGTGAATGAAGTGTATAGTTTGATATTTACTTGCCCTCAGAAACAAGCTGAAGTCCACAACCTCTATCTTAATGCGAACAAAACTAAATTGATGACAACTGACAACACAAATAAGGCAGCTGAAATATATATCAATGAGGAAAAAATGGAAGAGGTGGAGAGTTTTGAATATCTTGGATCATTACTAATAATGGAGATACAATGAGGGAAATTAAAAGGAGACATCTAAACATCTATCGCTCTTCAAAAAATAAAACAACTAAAGAAGGTGTGGATAGGAACAGACAGAACTACAAAAATAAGATTTTTAAGGGCATATATCTTTCCCATCGCAACTTATGCCTGTGAGACCTGGACACTTAACAAACCGGCTGAGAAACACATAAATGCCTTTGAATGTAAGTGCTACAGAAGAGTTCTTCAAATATCGTGGACACAAAAAAGAACAAATAAATCCATATTAAAAGAACTTAATATTGAAGAAGGTTGACTAGGAAAGAAGATTAAACAAAGGAAACTTAAATATTTTTGACACATTAAACGCCATGAGAATTTGGAGAAGACCGTCATGGAAGGGTACATAATGGGGAAAAGAAAGAGAGGAAGACCAATGCGAAGATGGCTGCAAGACATCGTTGATAGTCTTCAAATGGAAGACATGCAGGACATCTTGCATTACAACCGAGAGGCCTATAGGAGAACTGTTAGGAAGGCAAAGTTCTGCAAGGGACATGCAAATGACTGATTGGCTGACACTAACAGCCTTGTTTATGATGATGTGTTGAAGTGCCCGCACTGCCTAGTTTTTATTTTTTTTTCCATCATTGCATTTTTTTTCAAATATTTGTACATCTATCTATAATTCATTCACCTTTCAACTTATTATTTCATTATTTTAGCAGTGTCAATAACCGCCGATTAATTATGTTCATCCAGTTTATCCAGTCCAGTCATTAATTACCGTATTTATCCTTTACTCATTCATTCATTGCCTTATTTATTAATCTAATTATCCATTCATTTCTTTAACCGCTGCTTCCTGATATGGATCCATCCGTCGAATCCACTAGATATCCACTTCCAAAAAAACATTTCTCTCTGTAATAGTGTCTGTATTGTTCTAGACAGGAAACGGTCCAATCCTCGTTTCCATGCCACTAAGGCATACTGCGGACAGGGTGTTAGGCCCGTATTTCCCAGACTTTGGGCACATGAAAGTCTGACGTGGTCAGTAATACGCCTGGCTCCGTCTGATGTGGTTAGTATCACGCCTGGCTCCGTCTGATGTGGTTAGTATCACGCCTGGCTCCGTCTGATGTGGTCAGTATCACGCCTGGCTCCGTCTGATGTGGTCAGTATCACGCCTGGCTCCGTCTGATGTGGTCAGTATCACGCCTGGTTCCATCTGATGTGGTGAGTATCACGCATGGCCCAGTCTGATGTGGTCAGTATCACTCCTGGCTCCGTTTGATGTAGTCAGTATCACTCCTGGCTCCGTTTACCTTCCCAGATTTCTCTGGTACCCATTTTTGGAGCCTGGGTGGACCTTTTTGGTTTGTACCAGAAAAAAAAAAATGTCACTGCTGGGATTTGAACCCCGTATCTTGGTATTAGTAGACCGAGCTCCTAACCACTCAGCCAAAGCGGTAAAAGTATACATATATCTACCGTCACAAAAACAAATGCACGGATTTTATATATGTATATATAAATATATATATATATATAATATATACACACACACATTTATATATCTTGAACTTTAGACTGCCACATTTAAAGTACATTATAATGTTTCCTTGTCAGACATTCACCTCTACTGCCTCTCGCCTACTCCGTTTTTTTTTCTCCCCTTCTATTTTCAAGTGTTTATCCAGTCTCTCGCCAGGTGAGAAGATCATGCGCACACGCTGGATTTTCCTAATTGCTATGGATGTCGCAATTGTTCAGCCAGTGCCTTTCCGAGCGTTGTTATGTACATTCGGTTTACGCGTCCCTTGTTCGATTTACGTCGACGGATAACTTGGGCTGTGACAAGATTTATGTTTTTTCATATGTTCTGTAGTAACACGCGGTTGTAAATTTGGAAACACTTGTGGTTGTTGCTGTTGTAAGTCCTCCCTGCAACTATGAGGTAGAGTTATTTGCAATCTACGTGATCTTGGAGCAATATCTATGCAAATTTGAAATTACCATGCCCGTGTACAGCAAACTGATGGAGCGAGGTATGTTATGGTTAGCTTTGACACTCTTGTGTCTGACATCATTTGTCTACAGTTTTCGAGGCCATTTCATGTTTACCTCGCTCCTTCTGTTTGTTAATCTTGAGATAGAGACAGTCAGTAGGACTGGGAATCTTGCTTCCATTACAGGAGTGCCGAGATTTGGGGGGTGGGAGGGGGTGGGTGGGGAGGAGCTAGTAGTTAGACACAGTATCCAGGCAGGACTCCAGGTCACGGCTGACCAGACTGAAAGAGGTCAGAATCATTTAATATCTATGACTGTCACGACACTGTGGGATTAGATGCAGTGGTTGTTTGTCCAAGATAAACAATAGCGTGGGAGTGGGGCTCTTGGAGCAGGCTCAAAGTACAGTCGAGTGCCTGGGATAGTAACAATTGACATAGACATGGCAACAAGGAGACAGCGCTCTTATTGCTTGCTTGCGAAAGCACAAGTAAGGTTCTTGCTGAAACCAGTGATACATGTCCCTGGCTGATCACGTTACTGAACGAACGAACGAACTTCATTTTCGAAAGGTTACGATCCAGCTGAATCCCTAGAACACAGAAGATGGATCAAATGAAGAAGTGTAGAGTGGACGTGTTAGCAGTCTAAATTTGACCACTACAATAACTAAAATTGCCCCCATAAGAAGAGGATATTCTTCGTAGTTAATGATGACCCAAGAAACCCCATAGTTATTTAACTTTGTCACGGCTAACCCCATAGTTATTTAACTTTGTCACGGCTAACCCCCTAGTTATTTAACTTTGTCACGGCTAACCCCCTAGTTATTTAACTTTGTCACGGCTAACCAACCAAGGCTAAGAACTTTTAACATAGAATCGTATCGGATTGGGAGCGGGTTACGCAGTTGTTTTTCTTTGCAGTCCCTGCGGGGAGCTAACCCGGAGGGGATGTGTAGTACTTCTTTAGATGACTCCACCACCATGGGGATCATGACGATCCCTGCCCCGTTACCCAGGGTAGGCCTGTTACTGGGGGTAAGAACGGAGAGGCGGGACAAGGTCTTGGTCGGTTATGGTTCGTCAACCGTGACGCTAGCATGTCACCTACACGTCGCTGACTGCCAAACATGACAGTTCACCCCCCCCCGCCCCCCCCCAAGTAGGAAGTGATGATGTAGAAGCCTTACTGCCCGCTGAGACCAACCAAAAAAAAAAATAAATAAAACAGATAAATTTAAATAAAGGAATTAGAACTTTAGAACTTAAATGTTTTATAAAATAATTTTATAGAAGAAAACAGATCTAAAAAAAGGGGACCTTAAAATCATTTTACTTGTACTTGAACGAACTCCCTGTAACTGCGAGCTGGTGCTCTTTGCAGCCGATGCAGAGATGTTGAGGCACAGCATCGTATCGGCGTGGGAGTGGGTTATGGCTGCTACTTTTTCGGTCCCGGAGTACAGCTAAAAAGCAGGAGGGGGGGGGTGCAATGCTTCTCTAGTAGACTCCACCACCATGGGGACTATGGCGATCCCTGCCCTGTTAGCCAGGCGACGCCTGTTACTGGGGATACCACGGAAAGGTGGGACAGGGTCTTGGTCAGCTATGGGTCGCTAACCCTGACGCTAACATATCAGCTGTGGTTCGCTAACCCTGACGCTAGCATATCAGCTGTGGTTCGCTAACCCTGACGCTAACATATCAGCTGTGGTTCGCTAACCCTGACGCTAACATATCAGCTGTGGCTCGCTAACCCTGACGCTAGCATATCAGCTGTGGTTCGCTAACCCTGACGCTAGCATATCAGCTGTGGTTCGCTAACCCTGACGCTAACATATCAGCTGTGGTTCGCTAACCCTGACCCTAGCATATCAGCTGTGGTTCGCTAACCCTGACACTAACATATCAGCTGTGGTTCACTAACCCTGACGCTAACATATCAGCTATAGTTCGCTAACCCTGACGCTAACATATCAGCTGTGGTTCGCTAACCCTGACGCTAACATATCAGCTGTGGTTCGCTAACCCTGACGCTAACATATCAGCTGTGGTTCGCTAACCCTGACGCTAACATATCAGCTGTGGTTCGCTGATTGCCTCATCGGGCGTCCTCGCCCGCATAAAATCTTTTAAAAATCTCTTTTATTTTCTTTTCTTTTCTTTCTTTTAGCCCGTAGAAAAAAGTTTTCTGAAAGAGAGACACCCCCTCCTTTTTTTTTTTTTTATTCCCCTTCCACTCTCATTTCATATTGCCAGCATTTACCAGCGAAATGTTTTTGTTTGCTCTCATAAAAACTGTCCAAGCCAATCGTTGCACAGATTACCATAACCTGGACTTTCAGCTTTCTCAGTA
The DNA here is from genome assembly GCA_009760885.1 of Achatina immaculata. Classification (NCBI taxonomy): domain Eukaryota; kingdom Metazoa; phylum Mollusca; class Gastropoda; order Stylommatophora; family Achatinidae; genus Lissachatina; species Lissachatina immaculata. Next base: position 20,375,153 of record CM019696.1, read on the forward strand.
ACAAAGAGAACTATAATAGATGGACTAAAAATATCTCCCAGCTGTACTCAGTTCAGAAACATGACGTCATCCAGCACTTATTGATGACGTCATGAGAGGCCTGTCTGCGGGGAGTAGATTCCGGTTGCCAGAGAAGGGTTCGGAGACGGTGTTTTTTTTTTTTTCTTGACCACTTCAGGTGCGGTAGCGTGGCAGAGTCGGGTGTGTGGTCAAGTCGGGTGTGTGTTCAAGTCGGGTGTGTGTTCAAGTCGGGGGTGTGTTCAAGTCGGGTGTGTGTTCAAGTCGAGTGTGTGTTCAAGTCGGGGGTGTGTTCAAGTCGGGGGTGTGTTCAAGTCGAGTGTGTGTTCAAGTCGCGTGTGTGTTCAAGTCGGGGGTGTGGGAAAGGCTTATCCGCGCTATAGTTCAACCAGGTAGAAAGAAAGAAAGCTGCACTAGAACAAAGACAACAGTGTGTTCAGTTGTCAGTGCAGTAAAGGAATGATTATTCGTGGATAATGATTCAGAAAAAAAGCATATAAATTAAATACTTCATTCCATAATTCATTCCATTTTCAAGCGCTGAAGTCTTTCCTTAATTCATTCCATTTTCTAGCGCTGAAGTCTTCCCTTAATTCATTCCATTTTCTACCGCTGAAGTCTTCCCTTAATTCATTCCATTTTCTCGCGCCGAACCCCATTTGTACAAGTCACGTCCACTGACTGATTGTGATCTATAGTCCGGGTTGCCAACCTGTAACAGTCAACGATTGGCTGCTCATCCGCCAATAAATCCTCGAGGAAGAGTGCATGCTAGTTAACATATTTGATCGACAAGTTCGGAAGAACCGAAATAAAAACTAACCAATTAAAAATATATCTGAAACAGAACTCAGACGAAAATGTTTGTGGTAATGTTGGTATCCGGCTCGGCCAATCACAGTAGGAGCCACGTGACGTTCTTCAGTGACGACTGATGTGACACTGAAGCCTGGCAGCTGATTCACTTGTTCTCCCAGAGGTTGACGAGCCTAGTGAAAAGTCTAGTCACAAAGGTCAGGTCACTGAAATAAGAAAGCTTACATTCCTGAACAATAAGTTGCCTTTACCACAAGATTTTCCTACGGAATTAGTTGTCTAGAAATATATATATATATATATATATATATATATATATATATATATATATATATATATATATATATGGTCACTTGATGAGAAGAAATGATCAGAGAATCCCAAAACAAGCTATCAAGTGGAACACAACAGGCCGAAGAAAAAGAGGCAGACCGCGTGAAACTCTGAAGAGGACATTATTAAGAGAGGCCAAATTAACAGGCATAAAATCCTTTGATGAAGTTGAAAGACTCGCCGAAGACAGGAAAAATTGGCGAACTACTTTGCGATCCCTATGTGACGTTTAACGGCACGGTAAGGATATAAAATATATATATATATACTTACAGGGATAATCTAGAGAAAACCATCTTGGAAGGGTACATAATGGAAAAAAAGGAAGAGAGGAAGACCAAGGCGAAGATGGCTGCAAGGCATCGTTGATGATCTGCAAATGGATGCATCAGCAGCAGGCCATCTTGCTCACAACCGAGAGGCCTACAGGAGTGCTGTTAGGGAGGCAAAGTTCCGCAAGGGACATGCATATGAGTGAAATGAAATGAATGAATTTAAAGGGACAACCCACAACATTTATAACAAAGTACAAAACAAAACAACCCCCTCCCCCCAAGACTACATCAGAAGATTATAATACTCTCAGTCGCCATGTGTGTACCGAGAAACGAGGCGCATATTTAGCTTATGTTGTATTTACAGTTTTGAATCTAAAAAAAACTTAGTGCCAAAACCATATAAACGTATTTATGATTTTCTTTTTCTTTCCAAGTCATCAGTTTGTCCGTGGATCAGAAAAATGAGATACTGTCAATACATACATAATACTTTCTCTCTCTCTCTCTCTCTCTCTCCTCTCTCTCTCTCTCCCAGGACACATGGGGCTTCGCAAGGGTTTTCCACAACGCCTGTCCTTCGCCTTTTTTCCACTCTTGCCCAGGTGAGCCCTTTGTTGTTTTCTCCGTGTCTCCTTTGGTCTACCCTTACTTCTGTTCCCCTGTGGTGTTCATCTTAGTGCTATTTTTGGTAGTGAGTTGTCAGTCATCCGGAGCACATGTCCCAACCATCACCAGCGTCTTTCCTCAATAATTGTTGTCAGTGGCTTCATCTGCATTTCTGCCAACAAGATGTTATTTCTTATGGTGTTTGGTCAAATATTCTTCTAATTCTTCGTAAACATTTAGTCTGGAAAGAATTCAACTTGTTTTCTATGACTTTGGTGATTTTCCAGCATTCACTTCCATAGAATCGTACACTTAAACATTACCCTTAAATATCCTGATTTTCGTGTTTATGGTTAGTGTTTTAGATTTCCATATAGTCTGTAGCATTGCAAAAGCCTGGTTTGCTCTAGTAAGTCTGCTGTTGATGTCCTCTGTGCTGTCTCCATTTTCTACTACTCTACTGTCAAGGTATACAAATTCGTTGACCTCCTCCACTAACTTGCTATCTACTCTGAGTACATTTCTGTTGCTCACATTTTGCTTCATTAACTTTGTCTTTCCTACTTTGATCTTTAATCCTATGTTGTTTGCATTCTGAGTTAGCTTGTTTATTTTATCTTGCATATCTTTGTGACTGCTTGATAATAGACAAATGTCGTCGGCAAAGTCAAGGTCCTCCAGCACTGTCTCAAGGGTCCATTGTAATCCTCTGCGTTTGTCTGATATTGTCAGTACATACTAGACAGTCGATATTTCAGATAAACTGTCATCTCCAATCAAATACAGAACATAACAAAGCAAAGAAAATGTTATCACTTACGTTTACGCCACAACGGCACTTCACGGGTTAGATGGCATTTTTCAGGCCCCTAAAACATCTACCGCTCCTGGACAGTTGGTATAGAGGGAACCCCTTGTCCACGTGGCAATTAATTCCTCTCAGATAAAGCCAGGCATTTCCAGACGAAGGGCACAGACCACACACCTGCACATGTAGCAGAGTTGAATGAGATATCAAATGTCGGATAAAAAAAGCACCTCTCCTTCTCTTCCAATTTTTTTTCTGTCAGATTTGTTTTTAAACATCACGTTTAAACAGCACGACTCGCTTGAGCTGCTCACGAGACAGTTGGTTTAACAGCGGCTGGTAATATTCTTAACATAAGTTTAATAAGTTAATATGGTCTAATAAAAAAAAGAGGGTCCCAGGCGATGTTTACGGCAACGCATGTCCCGAATGCCGCAGAAAATGTCATTAGTTTCATATTTCGATGTACAATTGTAAAGTATGAAATTCCACATTTAAGAGGCGCTGGAAATTAGAGTTTACAACTTTTTAAACGAGGAGGTGCCAAGGTCAAGATTTGTGCAGGTGTCTTGAATGTTAAGTACATTGAGCAGATCTTTTTATTCTTCTTCTTTTTCGTTCGCTTCTACCATCAAGACCGCCCCGTGATCCTACTAAATTTACTCATGTGGTCCTCGATAGGTCCCCGTGGCACCCAAAAGAACCACACGAGATCACCGACAGGACCACAAGAGGTTCAGAGTAGCGCAGGTGGGTCTCAAGCGGGATTGCATGACACTGGTTTTCGTTGTACTAGTTTAATCTAGAGCTGGACTTTCTCACTGGAAAACCTCGACGTGTTTTGGATATCAGTATATCCCCGCCGTGTGAGAGGTGGTTGCCCATCCAGTCCAACGTTGGACTTTCTCAATTGAAAACCTCAGAGTGATTAGGATACGCATACATCCCCGCCGGGTGAGAGGTGGTTGCCTATCTAGACTGCACTGGTACAGTGTCTCCGACTTCAGCATTTCGTGGTCGTGGCCGCTACACTTCCTAGATGTGACCAGGACGGAGCTTTTGTACAGGAGTATGAATCCTCACCACTAATGACTTCCACCCCTGGGTTGAGTTGGTTTAGGCATATTATCCCAATATGGGCGTGTTTAGGATATGACCGACCTCTAGAGCGGAGGCACCGTGACATGAGTAGCCATCAAGTTTCACCCCTGGTGTAAGCCAGTTTAGGCATATTTCACAAGTATGGGTGTAATAGCGGACGTGGACACCTCTAGAGCAGAGATGCCGTGGTATGAGTAGCTCTCGCCGCGATACTACTGGACATACCGATTAAGCTGCTTTTTATCCTTTCCATCACCTTTTCACATCGGCGCCACACAGGAACCCTAGTTTCTTTTTCGCATTTTCTTCATTGGCCGGGAGGAGTTTCACTCCATGCGAGGCATCCGAAGAATCTCGCCAGCAGTATATTGAGCAGATGAGGTCTTTTGTCGTCTCTGACACAAGTTTTTGAAAGCCCACGATTTTGCTGATCTAAAATGTGCAGTTCGAAAAGTAGAAGAGGGTGAGTTGGAAAACTTTGACAGTCGAGAAAACAGAACAGCTAGGGAAAAAAAAACATTAGTCATTAGACTGGATGTTCAAAAATCTAGTCAGTTGATGCCACCATGTGAATCGCTTTATCATTTCAGTAATCTCTTACTACTACTACTACTACTACTACTACTACTACCACAACTACTACTACTACTACTACTACTACCGCTACTACTACTACTACTACTACTACTATTACTATTACTACTACTACTACTACTACTACTACTGCTACTACTACTACTACTGCTACTACTACAACTATTACTACTTCTACTACAACTATTACTGCTACTATTACTACTACTATTACTACTACGACTACTATCTATTAATATCTATTAATACTACTGCTACTACTACTACTGCTACTCCTACTACTACTATTGCTACTGCTATTACTGCTTCTACTACTATTACTACTACTACTACTACTACTACCATCACTACTGCTACTACTATTACTGCTACTACTACTATTATTTCTACTGCTACGACTACTACTGCTACTACTACTGCTATTACTACTATTTCTATTACTACTACTACTATTACTACTACTGCTACTACCACTACTACTGTTGTTATTACTACTATTACTACTGCTGTTATTATTACTACTCCTACTGCTGTTATTACTACTACTACTACTAATACTACTATTACTATTTCTACTACTATTTTACTACTACTCCTACTGCTGTTATTACTACTACTATTACTACTACTACTACTACTATTACTATTTCTACTACTACTGCTACTACTACTATTTCTATTACTAGTACTACTGCTGTTACTACTACTACTGCTACTACTACTGCTACTACTACTATTTCTATTACTACTACTACTGCTGTTATTACTACTACTCCTACTGCTGTTATTACTACTACTCCTACTTCTGTTATTACTACTACTACTACTGCTACTACTACTATTTCTACTACTACTACTACTACTACTACTACTACTACTAATATTTATATTACTACTACTACCACTACTACTGCTGCTACTGCTACTGCTACTACTACTCCTACTGCTGTTATTACTACTACTACTGCTACTACTACTACTACAACTCCTGCTGCCGCTATTACTACTGCTACTGCTATTGCTACTACTACTGCTACTACTACTGCTACTACTACTATTACTACTACTGTTACTACTACTAATACTAATACTACTACTACTACTACAGTGACAACAGCTGCTAGTACTACTACTACTACTGCTACGACTTATATTACTACTACTACTACTGCTATTACTACAACGACTACTACTTCTAATACTACTACTACTGCTACTACTACTACTATTACTACGGGTACTGTTATTACTACTACTACTACTATACTACTACTGTCATTTTTCTTTTAAAATTTTTTTGAAAAAGGTCACTTCGATTATTGGAGGTTGGTTAAACGAGTCTTTCTTTCAGTTGTTCTGTTCCTTAGTTCTCCGTGTAACTAAACACACAGACACCTTCATTTCTAACGCGGTGCAGAAAACGCAACAAGCAACAACCAAGCTTCTACAATGTGATGCTAAACTATGAGTCTGCGAGGGAGAGAGAGAGAGAGAGACAGGCAGACAGAGAGAGACACACACACATATACACAGAAAGTGTGTGTATGTGTGAGAGAGAGAGAGAGAGAGAGAGAGAGAGAGTCAAAGATAAAAAGTGAGTGAAGAGTGAAGCACACTAGAACCTGATGCTAAAATAAGAACCATAGATAATCTTCAGTCTCCGTGGAACTGCAAGCTGATGTTGATTGCAGCCGATGTGGTGGAGATGTTGAGGCACAGCGCTGTGTATATTTCTTTCGCAGACTCCACCACCATAGCCAGGGACTATGGCTATCCTAGCCCCGCTAGTCAGACTAGGCCTGTCGCTGAGGGTACGAACGGAGAGGTGGGACAGGGTCTTGGTCAGCAGTGGTTCGCCAACCTTGATGCAAGCATGTCAACTAAATGTGTCGCTGATTGCCCAAACTGGCAGTCTTTGCGCCCCCCCCCCCCCCAACCAGGATAGACAGACAAACGAATTGATTCTGTGATCTTTATTTCAAAATGGGTGAGAATTGGGGCACGCAGGCCCGTCTGACATTCTGCCCTTTATCACACAACTTTCTCTCTGTCCCAGCCATTCAACAATTATGATGCGCAGACTGACTGACTGACAGACAGTGAGTGAGGGGGGGGGTGTGAATATAATTACGATTATGAAGGAAGCAGCTGCGTTGTATTTAGCAGCTAGAGAAAGGAAGATCATTCAATAAATGTAGCCTCTCACAGATAGAGAGAGAGTAGGGGGAAAAGACTAACATCCAGAGAGTAGGGAAAAGAGACCAATATCCAGAGTGTTGGAGGTGGATACCAAAATCTAGAGAGTTGTAGAAAGAGAGGAACACATAGAGAGCGGATGAAAGAGAGGAACATATAGAGATTGGGGAAAGAGACGAACACTTAGAGAGTAAAGGAACTTAACACGTGAGAGGACATGCTGGAGAACTTAACACATGAGAGGACATGCTGGAAAACTTAACACGTGAAAGGACATGCTGGAGAACTTAACACGTGAGAGGACATGCTGGAAAACTTAACACGTAAGAGGACATGCTGGAGAACTTAACACATGACAGGACATGCTGGAGAACTTAACACACGAGAGGACATGCTGGAGAACTTAACACGTGAGAGGACATGCTGGAGAACTTAACAATCACTGAAAAAATGCAGGTTAAAAAGAAAATGAAGAAGACTTGGAGAAAAATATCCAGACCGGCTGAGCAAATGGCAAACACATACACACACACACGCATGCACGAACGCACACTCACACAATCTGATGGTAAGTGCTCACGGCAGTCATATTTTTAAAAAAAGCATGTCGACGCCGTGCCCGATGTTAATGACAAAAATGAGATGAATAAAACGACAGACGAAACATGAGCATAAGTGTTAAATGCTATGTGGCTTTCAAACTATAGGAGTATGATGAAAGTAAAAGACACTTTTTCCTTCACAAACCAGCACAGGAGCATACAGTGATCTATCTGGTTTGTGTTTTCCATTGTTAGAAGTTTTCAGTGCGTATCCTGCATGATCAACAGTTAGAATGCTGAATTAACAGAGCACAGCACTGTATGAACTTGACAGAATTATAGACAAAGCACTTTTAAACATGAGAGAAAAATGACAAGAGAACTGCATAGGACTTGAACCACGGACTCTAGTAGGACGAACAACTGTCCAGCCACGAGAGGAACAGTGCATTAATCAACTCAGTTATCTCGCTCACGATGCACTGGCCCTGACTCTGACAGTCAGCTCCAGCGCAAGGACAAGCTGCATAATCTGGAAATCTCGAAGATTTTCCTGGTGTGACAGAAAATATGTAGTAAATAACCCCATCGCCATATGGATTTGGGTTCTTCCCTAGGTTCTAAGGACTGTTATTGCCGGATTTGGGGTGGAAGATACGCTCTCCGCCTCAAAGGCGTGCGTCTCAAATAGCTTCTGAGAGTCAAACCCAGCTCCTGGCCTTCTCATGGCAGAACTGTTTATACTGACAGGAGAAGGGGCGAAGGCGAATATCTGCCGCCTGGAAACCAGACGCTTCGGGTAGATGAGAGTCATGTTTGGTAGCTCATCTACCGCTGCTGGCGAGATTCTTCAGCTGCGTAGGTGGAGTGGGGCTCCTCCCGGCCAGTGAAGAAAGGTGCAAATGGGGTTGCCGTGCGGCACCACTGTGGAAAAGGTGAAAGAAAGGACTAAGCTAAGTAAACAGTAGTAAAATCACGGCACCTCTGGTCTTGGGGCCGGCCAAGTCCTAAATGCACTCATATCGGGCGAAATGCCTGAACCGCCTTAACCCAGAGGTTAAGACACTGCTGGCGAGATTCTTCGGAATGCCTCGCGTAGAGTGAAGCTCCTCCTGGCCAAGGAAGAAAATGCGGAAAACCAATCAGGGTTGCTGTGTGTCGCCGATGTGAAAAGGTGATAGGAAGAATAAAGTGAAGCTTAATCGGTATGTCCAGTAGTATCGCGGCGAGAGCTACTTATACCACGGTGCCTCTGCTCTAGAGGCCGGCAACGCCCGAAATACACACATATTGGTGAAATATGCCTAAACCAGCTTACACCAGGGGTGAAACTTGATGGCTACGCATGTCACGGTACCTCTCCTCTAGAGGTCTGTAACGTCCTAAACACGCCCATACTGGGATAATATACCTAAACCAACTCAACCCAGGGGTGGAAGTCACTAGTGGCGAGGATTCATCCTCCTAGACAAAAGCTCCGTCCTGGTCACAACTAGGAAGTGTAGCGGCCACGACTACAAAATGCTGAAGTCGGAGACACTGGACCAGTGCAGTCTAGACAGGCAACCACCTCTCACCCGGCGAGAATGTATGCGTATCCTAATCACGCTGAGGTTTTCCGGTGAGAAACTCCAGCTCTAAGCTGGATGGGCAACCACCTCTCACCTGGTGATACACGGGTATCTCAAAACACGTCGAGTTTTTCCGGTGAGAAAGTCCAACTCTAGCCTGGATGGGGTACCACCTCTCACCCAGCGCGGATACACTGATATCCAAAACACGCTGAGGTTTTCCAGTGAGAAAGTCCAAGTCTAGATTAAACTGATGCAACGAAAACCACAGTGTCATGCAATCCCGCTTCTGAGACCCACGAAGAATACATGCTCATGCCCAGCGATACTCTTGTGGTTCTCTCGGGTATCTCGTGTCGTCCTTTTGGGGACCACACCTGCGACCACGGGACCTATCGAGGACCACAGGTGTAAGTTCAGGAGGATCACAGGGCGGTCTTGGTGGTAGAAGCGAACGATGAAGAAGAAGGTTCTTCCCATCTGCTTAAAAAAACTGCTGTAGGTTTTGTCCCCTTATCGTTGACTCCCAAAACGTACTTAAGGTCATTTACTCACTTGCCCCAACTAACAGCAAAATCTTTACGGTTACAGTACTTTACTATCATACACTTGCCCCAACTAACAGCAAAATCTTTACGGTTACAGTACTTTACTATCATACACTTGCCCCAACTAACAGCAAAATCTTTACGGTTACAGTACTTTACTATCATACACTTGCCCCAACTAACAGCAAAATCTTTACGGTTACAGTAGAAGTTCAAAAAGTAAGATAAATGATGTGAACTTTGACTCCATATTTTGACGGAACGTAAATGTTGTAGGTTCTGGATGCTCCGTTTCCTGTTGGAATACATTTTGACATTCGGTGGTGGAAGGGGGGGGGGATGATGTTAACAACATTAAGATATTAATGAGTTTTCCAACGGTTTCAGTTTCTTCATTAACGATAATAGTTTTCCTTTTTCTCATCCCCGTTTTCGTTATTGATGTTTAATGAAGGCAGAAGACAGAATATATCACTGTTGTAGTGTGACAGGCTACCTATTTGGTGTCTTGTTTTTAGCTGCCCATATTCTACTGGAAAGAAATGAATGTTTGGCTACGCCATTGTTAGGTCACCGTGACCGAGCAAACCTGCATTTAGCTAAATATTTGGTGTCCTTGACCTCGCTTACATTTTTGAGACCTGGCTGACTGTATTTGAACAGCCTCGTTTACAGCTTTGACTTTGAAGATTGGACGCAGACTGCGCCAAATTTCTTGACTTATTTTTCAATATCACGACTTTTACAAACGTGAAATGTCTGGCCTCTTGGATTCCACATTGTAAGATGCTACGCAATAAGCGCCGTTTGTATTTCACTATGTTTGTTTTCTTGATTTCATTCTTATACGATCTGTAACTTGTCAAAAAGTACGTGCTCAGAAATGATGATAGGATTTTTAATTACAGCCACTACGCTCAGAATAACGCAAAAGATGTGAAATTTTCACAAATAAACCCCCACAAAAGTTATGGTTTCTTAATTTGTAGTACATCACTTGCTTCTTCTTCAAAACTGAATTTCAGCGTGTCACAACCACCAGGTGGTTTGAGCCATACCTTACTTTCTGGGTCCATGAAAACATTTAGGTAGCTTCAAGGTCAGCGAGCTTAACGGTCACGTGAAGGAGATGATAACACGAGAGATGTAAAGCTGAAGTCAGTGCTGGTGGTCTGGAATAGATTAATGTTTATTATTCTGTTTCACATTTAATCTCTCTCTCTCTCTCTCCTTCTCACTCGCTTTCTCCGCCCCTCATTGTCTCCTTTCTCTTTCTCTCTTTTACTTATTTCCCATTTTGTTTCTTCACTACCACAACTCTTTCTCCTGCAGATATAAATGACCTTTCTACCTGTTTTAAAGTGGCCCAACGTTGAAGGAGAACCAGGCGTCCACTCTGCGCTGGACAAATAAACAATAACACATTAGACAAATAAACAATAACACATTAGACAAATAAACAATAACACATTAGACAAATAAACAATAACACATTAGACAAATAAACAATAACACATTAGACAAATAAACAATAACACATTAGACAATAACAATAACACATTAGACAAATAAACAATAACACATTAGACAAATAACAATAACACATTAGACAAATAAACAATAACACATTAGACAAATAAACAATAACACATTAGACAAATAACAATAACACATTAGACAAATAAACAATAACACATTAGACAAATAAACAATAACACATTAGACAAATAAACAATAACACATTAGACAAATAAACAATAACACATTAGACAAATAAACAATAACACATTAGACAAATAAACAATAACACATTAGACAAATAAACAATAACACATAGACAAATAAGGTACCACCTCTCACCCAGCGCGGATACACTGATATCCAAAACACGCTGAGGTTTTCCAGTGAGAAAGTCCAAGTCTAGATTAAACTGATGCAACGAAAACCACAGTGTCATGCAGTCCCGCTTCTGAGACCCACCAAGAATACATGCTCATGCCCAGCGATAATCTGAACCTCTTGTGGTTCTCTCGGGGATCTCGTGTCGTCCTTTTGGGGACCACACCGGCGACCACGGGACCTATCGAGGACCACAGGTGTAAGTTCAGGAGGATCACAGGGCGGTCTTGGTGGTAGAAGCGAACGATGAAGAAGAAGGTTCTTCCCATCTGCTTAAAAAAACTGCTGTAGGTTTTGTCCCCTTATCGTTGACTCCCAAAACGTACTTAAGGCCATTTACTCACTTGCCCCAACTAACAGCAAAATCTTTACGGTTACAGTACTTTACTATCATACACTTGCCCCAACTAACAGCAAAATCTTTACGGTTACAGTACTTTACTATCATACACTTGCCCCAACTAACAGCAAAATCTTTACGGTTACAGTAGAAGTTCAAAAAGTAAGATAAATTATTTGAACTTTGACTCCATATTTTGATGGGACGTAAATGTGGTAGATTCTGGATGCTCCATTTCCTGTTGGAATACATTTTGACATTCGGTGGTGGAAGGGGGGGGGGGATGATGTTAACAACATTAGGATATTAATGAGTTTTCCAACGGTTTCAGTTTCTTCGTTAACGATAATAGTTTTTTTTTTTTCTCATCCCCGTTTTCGTTATTGATGTTTAATGAAGGCAGAAGACAGAATATATCATTGTTGTAGTGTGACAGGCTACCTATTTGGTGTCTTGTTTTTAGCTGCCCATATTCTACTGGAAAGAAATGAATGTTTGGCTACGCCATTGTTAGGTCACCGTGACCGAGCAAACCTGCATTTAGCTAAATATTTGGTGTCCTTGACCTCGCTTACATTTTTGAGACCTGGCTGACTGTATTTGAACAGCCTCGTTTACAGCTTTGACTTTGAAGATTGAACGCAGACTGCGCCAAATTTCTTGACTTATTTTTCAATATCACGACTTTTACAAACGTGAAATGTCTGGCCTCTTGGATTCCACATTGTAAGATGCTACGCAATAAGCCCCGTTTGTATTTCACTATGTTTGTTTTCTTGATTTCATTCTTATACGATCTGTAACTTGTCAAAAAGTACGTGCTCAGAAATGATGATAGGATTTTTAATTACAGCCACTACGCTCAGAATAACGCAAAAGATGTGAATTTTCACAAATAAACCCCCACAAAAGTTATGGTTTCTTAATTTGTAGTACATCACTTGCTTCTTCTTCAAAACTGAATTTCAGCGTGTCACAACCACCAGGTGGTTTGAGCCATACCTTACTTTCTGGGTCCATGAAAACATTTAGGTAGCTTCAAGGTCAGCGAGCTTAACGGTCACGTGAAGGAGATGATAACACGAGAGATGTAAAGCTGAAGTCAGTGCTGGTGGTCTGGAATAGATTAATGTTTATTATTCTGTTTCACATTTAATCTCTCTCTCTCTCTCTCTCCTTCTCACTCGCTTTCTCCGCCCCTCATTGTCTCCTTTCTCTTTCTCTCTTTTACTTATTTCCCATTTTGTTTCTTCACTACCACAACTCTTTCTCCTGCAGATATAAATGACCTTTCTACCTGTGTTTTAAAGCGGCCCAACGTTGAAGGAGAACCAGGTGTCCGCTCTGCGCTGGACAAATAAACAATAACACATTAGACAAATAAACAATAACACATTAGACAAATAAACAATAACACATTAGACAAATAAACAATAACACATTAGACAAATAAACAATAACACATTAGACAAATAAACAATAACACATTAGACAAATAAACAATAACACCTTAGACAAATAAACAATAACACCTTAGACAAATAAACAATAACACATTAGACAAATAAACAATAACACCTTAGACAAATAAACAATAACACATTAGACAAATAAACAATAACACATAAGACAAATAAACAATAACACATTAGACAAATAAACAATAACACATAAGACAAATAAACAATAACACATAAGACAAATAAACAATAACACATAAGACAAATAAACAATAACACATTAGACAAATAAACAATAACACCTTAGACAAATAAACAATAACACATTAGACAAATAAACAATAACACATAAGACAAATAAACAATAACACATTAGACAAATAAACAATAACACCTTAGACAAATAAACAATAACACATTAGACAAATAAACAATAACACATTAGACAAATAAACAATAACACCTTAGACAAATAAACAATAACAGCTTAGACAAATAAACAAGAACACATTAGACAAATAAACAATAACACATTAGACAAATAAACAATAACACATTAGACAAATAAACAATAACACATAAGACAAATAAACAATAACAGCTTAGACAAATAAACAATAACAGCTTAGACAAATAAACAAGAACACATTAGACAAATAAACAATAACACATTAGACAAATAAACAATAACACATAAGACAAATAAACAATAACAGCTTAGACAAATAAACAATAACAGCTTAGAAATAAACAAGAACACATTAGAAATAAACAATAACACATTAGACAAATAAACATAACACATAAGACAAATAAACAATAACAGCTTAGACAAATAAACAATAACAGCTTAGACAAATAAACAAGAACACATTAGACAAATAAACAATAACACAATAGACAAATAAACAATAACACATAAGACAAATAAACAATAACAGCTTAGACAAATAAACAATAACAGCTTAGACAAATAAACAAGAACACATTAGACAAATAAACAATAACAGCTTAGACAAATAAACAATAACAGCTTAGACAAATAAACAAGAACACATTAGACAAATAAACAATAACAGCTTAGACAAATAAACAGTAACAGCTTAGACAAATAAACAAGAAAACATTAGACAAATAAACAATAACAGCTTAGACAAATAAACAAGACCACATTAGACAAATAAACAATAACAGCTTAGACAAATAAACAATAACAGCTTAGACAAATAAACAGTAACAGCTTAGACAAATAAACAAGACCACATTAGACAAATAAACAATAACAGCTTAGACAAATAAACAATAACAGCTTAGACAAATAAACAGTAACAGCTTAGACAAATAAACAAGAACACATTAGACAAATAAACAATAACAGCTTAGACAAATTGACCCAAACTGACCCATTTGTTGAAGGAGAACCAGGTGTCCACTCTGCGTTGGACAAATAAACAATAACACCTTAGACAAATAAACATTAACACCTTAGACAAATAAAGAAGAACACCTTAGACAAATAAACATTAACACCTTAGACAAATAAACAATAACACCTTAGACAATTAAACAATAACACCTTAGACAAATAAACAATAACAGCTTAGACAAATAAACAATAACACCTTAGACAAATAAACAATAACAGCTTAGACAAATAAACAATAACAGCTTAGACAAATAAACAGTAACAGCTTAGACAAATAAACAGAACACATTAGACAAATAAACAATAACAGCTTAGACAAATTGACCCAAACTGACCCATTTGTTGAAGGAGAACCAGGTGTCCACTCTGCGTTGGACAAATAAACAATAACACCTTAGACAAATAAACATTAACACCTTAGACAAATAAAGAAGAACACCTTAGACAAATAAACAATAACACCTTAGACAAATAAACAATAACACCTTAGACAAATAAACAATAACACCTTAGACAAATAAACAATAACAGCTTAGACAAATAAACAATAACACCTTAGACAAATAAACAATAACAGCTTAGACAAATAAACAATAACACCTTAGACAAATAAACAATAACACCTTAGACAAATAAACAATAAAACCCTATCACCTTACATTACTTTGTGCAGTGTTCCCATGTCGCAGTTTGTATCATAAAAGCCCAGCGAATGAGAGAGGGATCGACGTCGCTGACTTCGTAGCGGAGCTTATGAAGAAGCTTGGCATTACCGGTCCCTGGATAAACATCGCTCCGTGTCGATAGTTACACTTCAGACAGGAGGAATACAAGAGCAGATGACTTTTGTCGTTATCTGTTTGTCACAATAATGATCATTCGACAGAAGAGCAAAAGAACACTATTTAGAATTATAATGATATTATATATTGGAAAAGGGGGGGGGGGGGTTAATTAGTAAGTTCTTTCTAATTACTTCTGTTATCAGCTCTTTTCTTGATCTCGTCTTTGTCTAGGCGACCTATCTCACGTAAGGTACAGATCGCTTAGTAATTCTAATGAGAAATTCCAGATCACGCTACACTGTTGCTGACAGAACCATTCTTGCTTATGACAGACAGGGTAAGCCCATATTTTATTCTATGAATGATTTTCCGTGCTCTTGACGAGGTGCGTGGTGAGACTTATAACATGATTTGTATTATTCATTTGTCAGAGCAGTGGTGATAGTCAAAAGTTTGGCTCGTTTACCAGGCCCCATGAACCTGAGCTAGCGGAGACTGTCTCTCCCATTGGTGCTGCTGCTAGCACATGTCTGAGGTCTTCTGTAGCTTGGTTAGCGAAGAGGGGCTCGCTGTGGTCGCCAGGGTAGTGGAGTCTGCCGTGGGGCTCATGTCTTAGATCTACCTCAGTTCTTCAAGCACATCACCGTAAATTAGTCGTTATCTAACACAGAGGACAGCGAGAAACCTGTGCTAGAGAAGTTAACAGAAGAGTAAAGAAATGTCCATTGATCGAGCCAAAGATAATCCACTGAATTTTGTTTCATTTTAGAGCTTGAGAGAATCAGAACTATTACATTATTAAATTATCAAAGCAGGCTATTGTAATTCTAAAATATGAAATCAGTAGTGTTAACGTTTCCAGCAAACTATACGTTAAAAAACAATAACAACAACAACAAAGTTCATAGGCCGGCCGCGGATTACAAAATGTTTTTCGGGACAAAGGTTGCCCTTACGTGATTTAGATCGCTTTTAATCTAGATTTGACTCTCTTACCGCAACTATATATATATATGTGTATATATTTATATGTGTGTGTGTATATATATATATGTGTGTGTGTGTGTGTGTAAAGAATGTTTTAATAATTTCTTTCAAACAGCAAGAAAACAAATGGTTAGTCGGCTTACCGTACTTTGTATGTAAATATAGTTTATACAGTTACATGTTTCTTGGTTGGATTTTTTTAAAAGCAATGCTAATTCTGTGTGGTAAGTTTTGTGGACTTTGAAGAACTCGTTATAGAGTCTGAAGGTCATTAGTTTATTTGTTTCTTACATTTATTATTGAAAGAAAAGCGGACTTTTAGGTCGATATTAATAACATTATGACCGACAGGTTTTATTTTAACCCATAACAACCACAGTTCCCTAGACTGCCTTGATATGGACACCTCAAGGTAAAAGGAAACTTTTTTTTTTTTAATGCCCGCATGGGCTCGCCAGATAATTTTACCACGTGTGTGGTGAGGGTTTGTAGATTAAAATCTACCTAACCTGGGTGGAAGGAGCACCTTGTTGGTCATGGTGCCTTGAGTGTCAGGTAAAAGGAAACAGGGGTGGGGGTGAGGGTTGACCATTGGGAACATAGAGACGCGCAACACAGGAAGAATTAAAGAAAGCGGGAAAGACATGGTTTGAGTTATCCCGACTTGCTCAAGACAGGTACTGGCTGGGGAACCTTTGTTGATGCCGTATGCTCCACTGAGAGTACAGAAGACTAATGATGAAGAAGAACGACAGTAAATAAAATCTATCAATGGAGCTCTTCACAACGAAGGATGATGATGAGAGGCAGCACGGAGAGGAGGCGTGGAAATATACAGAAGAGTTACCAATCTTTGACGCTCGGGAAGTTTTACAAAATTACCTCCCCCTGAAAAATTCCACTTTTTCGCGAAGATAAAGGGAAACTTTGCCAGTTAAAACCACAAAACTAAAAGTATGAGTAAAAACCAAGTTTAACCAGAACTGATTTGTTTTCCATCACACAGAAAGTGTGAAGAAAAAAAAAAGTGGATAAAAAGAGAGAGTAATTGAGATGTGTCCCAGTAAATCAGCAGGTGAAGTTTGAAGAAAGTTACGTAAGTAAACAAGCTGCAGTGTGCGCTAGAGTAAATACATGCAGGATGAAACAAAAGTCACAAGGCCAAATACCTCTAGGAGTGGCCGGAATGTGGGAATTTAAGAGAAAGTGGCTCAAAACTGTCACACTTGGCTTATACAAATGATCGCTGGAGTAGTTAAAAAAAAACACCAACAGTAACTTGCCTCGTTATTTTCAAGTCAAGATAAGAATGTTAACTATGCATGCTAAGCATGGGCGACGTGTTACTACTGCGTCACTAGAGGTAGATTACGAGAGTTACTGACGTGTGGCCTCGACTAAGGCCAGCGAGTGTGATGATGTCAACATAGATTCAGGCAACAGCTGTGAAGACAATAAGTACACACCAGGTCTCAGCGCGCCATCTTGGAATAATGTGTGTCCTAGTTTTTGGATACGGGAGAAATGGAGTGATCAAATCGTACAGCGGTGTTTCCCATGCTTGTTCGGGCTGCCGCCCCCTTTTCTCCCTGTCCACATCCTCAAGGTACCCCCCCCCGCCCCCAGCACCCACACTCATACAAGTACCTATTAAATTAGGATATACACTACACAACTAAAAACTTTCAGCTAGCAAACCAATTTATTTAACAATACGAAGGAGTAGATTTATAATTCACATATTGCATTATTTTATCAACTTTTATTGTGATGGTTGAGTTTCGTGGAGGGACACACGTTTCTCAGTATCAGGTTGAAGTGCTAAGAAGAGAGGTATTACTGCTTCCGTCAACTGCTTCGTTTTCCCTCAACGCCCCACCCCCTTACTGTTCCCTTTTCTTGCACTGTTCCCCTCCCCCCATGACCTATTTTCTTTCACCTCCCACTCTCTACTGACCTCGTTTTTTTCACCTCCCTCCCTCCCCCAACTGATCTCTTTTTTTACCCCCCCCCCCCCGGGTTAATTCAAACGACCACGGGGGCGCTATCGCCCATTTTGAGAAACGCTGTGGGACAGAGATGAACATTTAGACTTAAACATGTGAATTACACATATTTTTGCACACTGTTTTTATTTAAATTATCCAAGTTGCTGTCTGAAAGGTAGATAAGTACACATATATATAGACATACAACCTGGCAGATTAACTGGCGCACAGGCATAGACAGACAGACAGACAGACAGACAGACAGACAGACAGATAGATAGATAGATAGATGGATATCAACTGTACACTTAATAAATGCAAAAAGAACTAAGAACTAATAAGAAACAAATGAATTATTTAACGGATACATGACTTTTCTCTTCAGAAAACATTGTTCATACAAAAGATATGACAACTCACTCTGGAGTAATTAAGGCCAGAATGATCAGGTTTTTCTGAAAAAAAAAAAATTCATCAAGTCCATAACATTGTGTATATAAAGTTTCTTCACATTTATGACGCACTTCACAGTTTTTACAAAACTAAATTAGGCACTGAATGACGCCATGGTAGATGTGAAAATATGACGCTTGAAAGTTTATCAGTTTCCCCATGTCAAACATTGCTCCTTACGCATTCGCCACCTCCGAATGGCCACAACGTGAAATGTGATCGATAATACTTTTGTTAGATTTTTACTTTATACTTGTTCACACACGCTGTTGCCCTCTGGTGGTTGTAGGCTGTGTGCTCACTGCATACATTATATTTCCCATCGTTATATAGTACATACAAGTAGAAAGATTCTATAGTCCTAATTCCAGGATCATCATAATGATTATCGTCAATATCATTCAGTACTATCTTCAGGGCAGATGTTTGTTTCTGTGAATCTTAATCCCACTCTGTCTTCTGTTACGATGTTCACCATTGTAATGTCGCTGTCCACGGGGGGTTCCCATAGTTTATTACCCCTTTTAGAGAAGTCCACAAATGTGAGTGGAAGATTTTTAAATTTCTTCTTTTTTATTTATAAGTATTTTCTATCAGCGAAGTAAAACAAAGCTCTTTTGTAAAACAAAGCTCTTTTGTGTACGTGTGTGTGCGCGCGCATTGTCACAGAATTCATGTTGCTGATTTATAATATTCTGTTATGGCAGCTTAGCGACAAGGCTATCTATCCAGTTAGAAATTTATGTCCTTGAATGATGACCACATCTGTCTGTGCTACATGATGATGATCACACCCATGTAATGTCCCTGGATTATGGTCGCATTCATCTGTGTCCTCAGATAATGGTCGCATTTGTCTGTGTCATTAGATAATGATCGCATTCATCTGTGTACTTAGATGATGACCGCATCATCTAAGCCATCGGATGATGATGGAATCTAGCTATCCATGTCCCTGGATGATTATCGCATCCAATTATCCATCGATACTCTTGAATTATGAACGGATTCAACTATCTGTGTCCTTGAGTAATGATCGCAATCAAACTATCCATGTCCTTGGATGATGACTGAATCCAGCTATCTGACTTTGTCCTTGGATGATGATCGTGTTCAACTATCCAGTCCGTGGATGACGATCAACTAAACAGTCACAGTTCAGAACGCCTTGTTGATGTCTTGAACGACAGCAACACATTACCATCATTCCTGCCAGTCCTGATTAGCTGCATGCTGTCTATATATGCGTCCAGAGTTGGACTGTCTTTGACTGGTCTCTGCCTGTCTTTATGTCTACAGAGTTACACTGTCGTTGATTGGCTTCTACCTGTCTTAATGCGTCCAAGGGTGACTGCTGTAGCAGTGGTCTTGTGGAGTTTATTATCAATCAATTTCTAGAGCATTTTCGTGCATTTCAGCAAGCATATGCAAGATACATTGTCAATACCAGGCTAGAAGTACCACATGACAATTATTTTCGAACTTCCTTTAGATATCATTCCGCCTATAGCCAGGCCGGTTTTGATTTTATTTATCATAATTCTAATGTTTGCAAGCCAACCTGGCTATCTGTGCGACGGTGGAATGAAAAAAAATTTCGACAGTAATTACCATGAGATACTTCTAATCCCGTATTGATTTGATACATTAAATCTTTCGACCTAAGTGTTTCGCTTAAGAAGTATACAGAATACTGGGATTATTGAACCTGCGTCTCCATTGATGTGACAAGGGGAGATTAATAGTAATTTATTCTCAAGGGAGCTGTATACAGTTAAAATGTTATTAATTTTCTATGTTATTTGTGTACATACTGTGTACATAAAAGTACATGGGCGTGACACTGTAATTTAAAACCAGCGTTTTTGAAACAACAGATATTATTGACATCGGTCAGGGGAGAAGAAACATGGATTTTTTTTTTTTTTTTGTTTTCAAAGTGTAATTCTTGGGATTGTGGATGTGTAAAGATTCGAAGTATATTTCAGAGTACACAAGAGATTAAAAAAAAGAATGAAATGTAAGGGGAAAAGGGACTATTTGTTACAGAGTGAAAATAACACAGAATATAAGACATAGAAAATGGAAAGGGATTCGGTGGTATTCTAGGGACGTGTTAATTTGCTGAAAGACCACAGGGAACTAAAAATCAAGGATAGAAGAGAAAGTGCAGTCAGAGACACAGGTCTGTGTGGAGAAAAAATGAGACAGTTTGTCAAAGCGCGCTGTTTAAGGAGATAAGCAAAGCCGTGTTTGTATTCTAGGAAGCAGACTTCCACCGTGGAGGCACCACAACACAACGAACTTGTACTATCTCCCTGTAACTGCGAGCTGGTGTTCTCTGCAGCTGATGCTGTGGAGGTGTTGGGCTACAGCATCGTATCGGCGCGGGAGCGGGTTACGGCAGCTATTTTTTCAGTCCCAGAGTACAGTTAAGAAGTAAGGGGTGTGCATTGATCATATGTGTGATGATCCCTGTCCCGTTATCCAGGATAGGCCTGCAAATGGGGATACCAACGGAGAGTTGGAACAGGGTCTTGGTCAGCTATGGTTCGGTAACTCTGACGCTAGCATATCAGCTATGGGTCGCTAACCCTGACGCTAGCATATCAACTATGATTCGCTAACTCTGACGCTATCATATCAGCTATGGGTCGCTGATTCGGACAGCGCCACAACATAACGAAAGTTATTTTAGAAATGGAATTCGAACGGTTCTCTATTATTATCCTTACAGAACAAAGTGAGTTAGTTTGAATGAACTTTCAGAAGGTTAATAAAATTAAGAGAAGTTCCGAAATGTGAAAATAAAAACTGCAGTTCCAGAATACAAGATTTCAACATTTCTGTGTTTTTACAATGAGTGAGCGACCACACAAAGAAAACATAATAAAATCAAAACACTCAAACGATTGTTTAATTGCTCCCCCGAAAAGAGGATGCAGATAAGAAGAAATGGTGTTAATAATAACATACAACAGGAGTTTTTTAAAAAAAAAATGCAGCAAAAAACAGTATGAAAAATTGACATTTGGAAAAGCAAATAAAACAACAGATGATGAATAAGGCTTAAAGTTAGTGAATTAGTGAATATAAGAAACACGCAAAGAAGGACTAGAATGCTAACTTTTTTTAAAACGAAGTACGAATTACACTCACGGAAAAAAAAGTAAGTGTGCAATGCTTTAAAAAAAGCATCTTGAACGTGCTCAGGTGATGATTGAAATAAAACTTTGCATACATTATGCTTGATTATCCAATAACAGATAAAATGATAACTTTCAGGCCAGTCACATGTCACAAAAAAGTGAAAAAAAAATTCACCTAATGTAGCCACCACACCTAGAAAAGAAAATCAGTGTTTCAATATCGTGTGTGTCCTCCTCGGGCAGTTATCACTGCTTAACACCGCCTTCTCATCGAACCAATGACACTTTGTATCAATTGTTGAGGCATGTTATTCCATTCTTCTTGCAACGCTTGGGCTAATTCTTGGCGGTTTCCAGGACGATTGTGTCGTCTTCGGAATCTGCGGTCCAGTTCATCCCAGTTGTGCTCGATACAGTGAAACCGCTGGCCATGGAAAGGCAGTAATCTGATACTGTTGAAAGTAGTCCCTGACCACACGTGCAACATATCATCATCATCATCATCATCATCATCATCATCGCCTTTCACTCACTTGAGAGCATAGGCCACGGATAAAGGCTCTCCAGTCATCCCTGTTCTTGGAATTATTCTCTGCTTCCTTCCGTGTGCATCCCTTGTTTCTAAACATTATCATAATTTCACTTCTCCAAGTAAGTCTAGGTCTTCTTCGTTTTCTCTTTCCTTGAGGATTCCACGTCAGTGTCTGTCTTGCTATGTTGGTGTCAGGTTTCCTCAGATTGTGGTCAGTCCACCTCCACTTCCTAGACATGATTTGTAGGTTCATAGGTTCTTATCCTGCCCTTTCACAGACCTCCTTGTTCCTGATCTTGTCCTGTCTTTTAATGTTTAAAATCCTTCTCAAGCAGTAGTTCATGAATGTTTGTATCATCTTTTGTATTGTCTTGGTCATAACCATGTCTCTGAACCATATAGTAGGACAGTCTTTACGTTTGTATTGAAAAGCCTAAGTTTGGTTCTTGTTTTGTCGTTCTTAGATGACCATATTTTGTTAAGTTGGATAAATGCTGTCCTGGCCTTGGTTATTCTAGCTTTAACATCCTTTTCCGTTCCACCATATTTATCCACTATGCTGCCTAAATATGTGAAATACTCTATTTCCTCAATTGCCACTCCCTCAATTATCATGAAGCTGTTTCTTGCACTATTACTTTTCATTATCTTTGTTTTTAAATGTTAATATATAGTTCGAATTTAACTGAATTCTTGCGGAAGTTTCTCTTGCTTTTGTGTGTGGCTGTGTGCCAGAATTGCCACATCATCTGCAAAGTCAAGATATTCCATTTGGTTCCACAATGTCCATTGTATCCCATTTCTTTTTCTTTGTGTGGTAGTTTTCATGATAAAATCAATTGCTAGAAGAAATAGGAATGGTGATAGAAAACATCCCTGCAGCACGCATGTTTCCATTTTAAAACTTTCTGTGAGAGTTCCTCCGTGCACGATTCTACAAGTTGTTCCTTCATATACGGTCTTTATAAGCTTTGTTATCTTGGTTGGGATACTATAGTGTTCCAGTAGTTTCCGTAGCCTTCTACGATCTAAACTATCATGTGCCTTCTCATAATCAATGAATGTAACTAACATTGAAGAATTCCGCTCCTTTGACTGTTCTACTATTATTTCATTGTAGCAATGTGGTCAGTACAGGATCTTCCTTGCCTGAAACATGCTTGCTCTAAATTATATTTAGTAAAATCGTGCTGAAGACCTTGCTGGGTATTGAGAGCAGGGAGATGCCTCTATAGTTCTTACATTCTCCTTTCTTAGGGAGTTTTATAATATGGGCCTCATTCCAGTCCTCTGGGACCTTCTCTTCTTCCCAAATCCTGTTAAATAGTAAGAGCAGTATTTCTGTTGTTATTTCTTTGTTCGCTAAGAGCACTTCTGCTACAATTCCATCTGGACACAGTGCCTTATTTCTCTTTAGCTCTGAGATAGCGTGTTCAATTTCGGCCTTGCTGGGTGGTTCTACACTGATGTCTAGAGTATTCTCTGCTGCTGGTATCTTTCTGTCGGTGCTGGCCGATTTAGAATCCCGCTGAGGTATTCCACCTATCTCTGCATCTGCTCTTTTTCTGATGTTACTACCTTACCTTCCTTGTTTTTGATGGGTTTTTCTATCCTACATGGTCTATTTGCTAACTTCTTGGTGATTTCACACAGAGCTTTCATATTGTTTTTACCGGCTGCATCTTCTGCCTGTCCTGCCATATTATCAAAAGAGGCCTGTCTGCCTATCTTTACGCTTTTACTAACCTCTTTATGGGCCACATTGTTTTCTGTCTGAGGTGAGGCCTTTGCTGCTCTTGTTTTACTGTCATTTATTTTTGCTTTCATTTCTGTCCTTCGTAATCTACTCCTTGTGCTGAGATTTCTAATTCCCACTGTCTCTTTACATGCTTTGCTCCACATTTCTTTAGCACTTTTCCACACAATGTTCACATCTGTTGTATCTTCTTCGTATAACTCCTGCAAAACCCGAAATCTGTTGCTCAGTTTCAGTTTAAAGTTCTTTGCGATTTCTGGGTCTTCCAACAGTACCATATTATATCTTTTCCTTGCCATGTCTGTTTTGTGGTGCTTCTTCAGTTTCATTCACAGTTTAGCTATCAGTAGGTGGTGGTCAGAAGTTACGTCTGCACCTCGTTTCACTCTGATATCTTGCAATGTTCTGTGAAACCTTCTACTGACACAAATATGGTCTATCTGGTTCTCAGCGACATGATTTTGTGATACCCACGTGGCTTTGTGTATAGTTTTATGTTGAAACTTCCTCCAATGACAAGGTTGTTGAGCATGCATACACCTGCTAGCCTTTCTCCATTTTCGTTCATTATTTCTAACCCATTTTGACCCATTACTTTCTCATAACCTGTGTTGATCTTACCTACCTATGCGTTGATGTCCCCCATAGAACTGTTATGTGTTTGTTGCCCTGTTTGTCTAGGATTTCATGCAATGTGTTGTAGAATTCGTTCTTTACTACCTCTTCTGCACCATTTATTTGCGTGTATAAGTGGATGATATTAAACTTAATATCTTTTTTCTTTGTTGAGAAGCAGGCTGTAATTATCCTTGAACTAACTGCCTCCCAGCTCATCAATGCTCTCTGGGACTCTGGATAGGATTAGCATCACGTCCTCTGAGGGTGGTGTATCTGGGTTTTGGTGACCTGAAAACAGGATTGCCTCCCCTGTTGGTAGTCTAAACTTACCTGTTCCTGTCCAGTTTGTTTCGCTCAGCCCAGTATCTTTATATTATAGCTATTCATTTCTCTCGCTATCATGGCAGCCTTTCCACGTTCATATATTGTTCTAGCATTCCAACATGCAATGGTAAAAGGTGTCCCGGTACTCAGCTGGGATGTCGGTTCTGCAGCTTCCTTTCGGCTTTGACTGCATAACGTCATGCGCTCTGTTATCAGAGTCCCTTCCTTTTCCAAGACAAAGTTTCTTGGTCTTCCTCTCCGTGTTTCTGTAACGCTCAGGTTTTTACAGAGAACAGATCGTTGGCCTACCCCCCATCCTCCTTAGTCGCCTCTTACGACATGCGTGGAAGGTGGCAGTGGTTCTGTTCTTTTCTCTCCATGGGCCCCGGTAACCACACGAGGGACGTACGACATGTGGACGAGCGTTTTCCGGCTGCAGTATTACGCCTTGTCCATTAGCATCCAGAAAAGGCATTACGTGGCGGGCGTGTAATGATTTCGTCCCTATATCGTAAAGCTGTAAGGATGCCACTAAGGAAGACTAGGTTTGTTCGGCCAGCATAGGAAATTCTTCCCCAAACCATTACACTGCTTCTCTCCTCCTATCCACCTCTAGCACACAGTTATTCGCAAAGCGTTCTCCTCTTCGTCGTTACGCAAAAGCACGCCCATCATGGCCTTGCAGACAGAATCTGGACTCATCAGTGAACAGGATCCGTCTCCATTGATAACGTGGTGCCCGGCCGAGGTCAAGCGGGTTTGTCTGTGGCGAACTATCAGTACTGGTCTAACTGCAGACCTATGAGGTAAGAGATTTACCTCTCTGAGTCTGTTCCGCACTGTCCTGCCCGTCACACGTCTTAAACCTGGAACGTTGCTGGCAGTTATGTTACCTGGAGAAACCTGTTACGAAGGTGCATGAGGTGGATTAGCGGTCTTGTGAAAGGGTGGTAACTCGTGGTCTACCGCTTCTATGGCGGTCAGCAACGGAATGATTTTCGTTAAAATTACTTTGAAGGCGAGATATTGTTTCTCTTAACATTAAAATGAAATGTTGAGATATTGCTGCTACTGTTGATCCAGCAATTAACATCCCAACAGCTATTTCTTGCTGATGTTCGTTCAGTCTTGGCATGGTGAAAAGAGGATGTTTATGTTGGAATTCCACTGCTCCTTTCTTCAACGATTACGTGAAGAGATCTATGAGAAGAGAATTGCATACTTACCCTAATTTTATCCGTGGTCAGAAACCAATCAAGAATCACTGCACGTGATTTCACTGGAGCTGTGGTTATCTCCCCATGAATCAACTTCAAGCAGCACAGGGAAGTGGACAACAGTCAGACAAAATTCGTGCCAAATTTGATTCCATTTCACTCTTAACAACGTGATTACAGCGCTTGACACCACTGCACACTTACGCTTTTCCGTGATTAATATTTTGTCTGGTTTAAGATTACAGACATCTACACATGCAAGCTAGTCAGTCAGTCATTTGCATGTCCCTTGCGGAACTTTGCCTCCCTAACAGCTCTCCAGCAGGTCTCTCGGTTGTAAGCAAGATATCCTGCTGCTGATGCATCCATTTGCAGATCGTCAACGATGTCTTGTAGCTATTTTCACCTTGGTCTTCGTCTCTTTCTTTTTCCTATTATGTATTCTTCCAAGAAGGTCTTCTCTAAATTCTCATGACGTTTAATGTGTCAACAATACTTAAGTTTTCTCTGTTTAATCCTCTTGTGCAAGCTAGTAACAATCGCCTTAAACTCAAACAGGATTTACAGAAAATGAACAAATGTAAACTGTCAAACTTGAGTGCGGATACGAAATACGTGAATCACGTTTTTCTTTATATACAGGATCTTATATGCAATGTATATCTATCTATCTATCTATCTATCTATCTATCTATCTATCTATCTATCTATCTATCTATCTATCTATCTATCTATCTATCTATCTATCTATCTATCTGTCTATCTATCTATCTATCTATCTATCATCTATCCATCCATCCATCCACCCACCCATCCAAACCTAACCTACCTACCTACCCAATCACCCACCAACCCACCAACCCACCAACCCACCTACCTACCTACCTACCTACCTATCTATCTATCTATCTATCTATCTATCTATCTATCTATCTATCTATATCTATCTATCTATCTATTTGTCTGTCTGTCTGTCTGTCTATCTATCTATCCATCCATCCATCCATCCATCCATCCATCCATCCATCCGTCCGTCCGTCCGTCCGTCCGTCCGTCCGTCCGTCCTTCCATCCATCCATCCATCCATCCATCAATTTCTGCCTCTCTTCTGTAACAGTAGCTGCAGTAAAACTGGTACTGGTAGAAGTGAACTTAGACGAGATCATTCATTCACTCATTTGCATGTCCCTTGCGGAACTTTGTCTCCCTAACAGCACTCCTGTAGGCCTCTCGGTTGTGAGCAAGATACCCTGCTGCTGATGCATCCATTTTCGGTTCATCAACGATGTCTTGCAGCCATCTTCGCCCTGGTCTTACTCTCCTTCTTTTTCCAATTATGTATCCTTCAAAGATGGTCTTCTTCTAGATTATCATGACATTTAATGTGTCAAAAATATTTCAATTTTCTCTCTTTAATCCTCTTTACTACCCAGCCTTCTTCAATATTACGTTCCTGTAGTATAGATATATTTGTTCTTTTTTGTGTCCATGACATCTGAAGAATTCTTCTGTAGCATTTACATTCAAAGGCATTTATGTGTTTCTCAGCTGTTTTTTAAGTGTCCAGGTCTCACAGGCATATGTTGCGATGGGAACAATGCATGCCTTTAAAAATCTTATTTTTGTAGTTCTGTCTGTTCCTCTCCACAGAATCTTTAGTTGTTTTACTTTCTAAAGAGCGATAGATTTCCTCCTGTTAATTTCCCTCATTGTATCTCCATTATTAGTTAGTAGTGATCCAAGATATTCAAAACTCTCCACTTCTTCCTGTTTTTCCTCATTGATACATATATCGGCTGCTTTGTTTGTTTTGTTCGTTGTCATCATTTTAGTTTTCTTCGCATTAAGATAGAGGTTTTGATCTTCCTGTTCTTACGTACTGGGATAATTAGTTTTTCCATTCCTTTTTGTGTTGTGGATAGTAATACATAGACGAGTATGGTACAGTTTTCCGTAGACATTGGGAAAATGAGGCAAGGAGGCAGGCAGGCAGGTAGGCAGGAAGGAAGGAAGGAAGGAAGGAAGGAAGTAAGTTTGGCAATGATGGAGAAGGAGCAAAGAAATGGTTGTTAAAAAAAACAACAATAAAAACGTAATATTTCTGAACAAAATTGACTTTATGAAGGATAACGAAAAGACAAAACAAACACATTAAAACGGGCAAAGAAACTTACCTGCGATCCGCTCTCTCTGATGAAACTTTGCAGAAAATGGCCGCTGCAGAAGAAAGATGAAATTTGAGAAGTTCAGTCAAGCGTGGACTATAGTCAGCTGAAGACTGAGGCGGCAGGGAGGGAAAAAACCCCGGGGGCTGGGGTAGTAGAGGCACAGCAGCACGAATGAGAAAGTCTATCACAGGAAGTTTCGGACATGGTGAGTAAGCAAGGAACCAGTTGTAGTAGATTCGTATTTCATCCTTCGCCTGCAGCAGCCACATTCTGCTCAGTTTCCCCAAAGAGACCAGATCTTAGATAAGTTTCTTTGCCTGTTATTTATTTAATTATTTTGTCTTTTCATTTGTCTTTGATAAAGACAATTTTACCGAAATATTGGATTGTTATTGTAATCTTTCACAACCATTTCATTGTTCCCGCTCTTCATTGCTAACTTTTCTTCCTTCCTTCATCTAAACGTTTTCATAAAACTGCACCTTCCTGTAACTGCTTCTCTTCTGTGGCTTTACCTTTCTATCAATCTATTCTGCTGATGTCCCCGTATCTTCACACGAAGACCTGCCAGATGAGGCACTCCTTGTATCCTTCCGCCGGTTCATATTTCAGTTTACGTGACTCACTCAAAGACAACTCCTACACTGGATGGGTTCCACAGAGGGCTAGAGGTCATCTGACGCATGGAAATGGAAGATAGAAAATATCGGAAATATTTTCTTTGTTGTGAAAGTCGGTGAGATCGATATTATTGGAGTTTATTACTAAGATGAACAGCGTGCCGCGGTCTGGATATCTATACTTCCTTGGTCTTCGTGCCCGGGCAAGGTCCAGTCTCACTTAATCGGTTTTTTTTTTTGGTGGTAAAAACTGTCATTCTCTCATAACACCCCCCCCCATCATCATCATCATGTGCCGTGCCGACTGGCGTTGGCTATTATGCTTCTCCAGAGTACACGATCCTTCATGCAGGCCATCAGCTCAGTTGGTGATCTCCTCTCACACCATCCCGTCAGATTGTCCAGTATCATTTCTCTTGGTCTTCCTCTTGATCTTCTTCCTTCTATTTTTCCTGTTGTTATAATATTTTCAATGCCCCCTCTTCTCATTGCATGTCCTATGAAAGTACATTGTCTCTCTCTTATCTTTTTGACAAGGTTTTTTGTCTCTCCAGCTCTTCTCATACATTCTTCATTAGTTATTTTTGCTGTCCAGGGGATTCGCAACATTCTTCTAATAAACCACATTTCTGCTGCTTCCAATGATTTTTGTGCAGACTTGCCTATTGTCCATGATTCACTTCCATATAACAAGATAGGTTCAATATAGCATTTTAGGACTCGTTTTCTAACATTCATTGATAAGGATGTGTTGGTCAATATGTTTCTCATTCTCTGAAATGCAGTCTTTGCTTGGCCTATTCTATTCCTAATTTCTGTTCTGCATTTCCCATCTGAAGTTATTACTGCTCCAAGGTATTTGAATTTCTGCACCTGTTTTAGAACAGTTCCGTTTAATTTAATACTGCATGTTAGTGGATTCTGTTTCTTAGATATAACCATAGTCTCTGTCTTTTTGATGTTCAAAGTAAGGCCTTTCTGTTCACTTTCTTTGGCGACTTTATTCAAGAGATTTTGCAGGTCTTGTTGGTTCTCAGCTATTAGTACTGTGTCGTCAGCATACCGAAGGTTGTTAATATTGTATCCTCCAATTTTTATGCCTGGTTCTGTGATGATTGTTCTTAGAATATTCTCGCTATACAGAGAAAAAAGGTCTGGAGATAGTACACATCCTTGTCGCACCCCTTGTTTTATAGGTTGATATTTTCCAATTCTATTTTCAACTCGAACTGCTGCTTCTTGCTGCCAGTATAGATGTTTTACAATCCTCAGGTCTTTGCCGTCTATATTGATGTCTTCAAGCATTTTAATAATTTCATTATGTTTCACCTTGTCAAATGCCTTGGTGTAATAATGAAGCATAAGTAGAGATCTTTCTGTACTTCTAAAGCTCTTTCTGTTAGTGTTCGTAAAGCATAAATGGCATTGTGTGTTCCCTTTCCTTCAACAAATCAAAACTGTTCATCTGCTATTTCCATTTTTATCTTTTTCCTTGTTATTCTCATAATTATTCTCAGAAGTAGCTTCGTTATGTGACATGAGAGGCTGATAGTCCGGTGGTCGTCACATTCCTTTGCACCTGGTTTCTTTGGTAGTGCTATAAACGTGGATTTAATCAGGTCACTGGGAATATAACCACTGTTGTAAATGTCATTCAGTAACTTGGTTATTATTTTTATTCCTGTCTCCTCTAGTGCCTCTATTTCTTCTATTGTTATATTATCAGGCCCAGTCGCTTTTCCTTTCTTCATGTGTTTGATGGCATCTATGATTTCATCTTCAAGTATTGGTGGTCCCTCACAGTTCTCAGTATCTGTGTTAATTCTCCTCCATATAGCTCACCGATATACTCTGTCCACCTGTCCACAATGTCTTCTTTTCCCATTAACATTTTACCTTCTTTCGATTTCAGGCATCCTGTGGTATATTTTGTTTTCGTGCCTGTGAGTTCATTAATTCGTTTGTGCATGTTTTTGCTGTCTTTAATATGAGAGTCCTCTATCTGTCTGCACTGTTCATTTAACCACACTTCTTTTGCTTCTCTGCATTTGCGTCTTATTTCTTTATTTATCTTGTTATATTTTTTCTCGTTAATTTTACTCCTCCTCCTCTTGTCCATCAGTCCTAAGATGTCGTCTGTCATCCATTTATTTTTAGGGGCTTCTTTTTTTGGTGGTATTATCTCCTTAACAGTTTGGTGGATAGAATCTCTTAACATTTCCCATTGTTCATTTATACTATTTATCTTTGCTATTGCATTGTATCTATTTGTTATAATAACTTTGTATTGTTCTCTCAGTTTTTGGTCATTTTTAAGAAGTTCTGTATTCAGTTTGATGTTTCTCACTTTTCTGCCTGCTTTCTTTAGTTTTATTCTAACTTTTCCACAGAGATTTAATCAGGTGGATATCCTGAACTTCAGATAAAAGCATTCATTAAGAAGAATTTTCTTTATGTCTTTACCACAGAATTAAATTACAGCAAAATCACCCTTCCCCACTCCTCCAACCTTTTCCACTCCAGTATTTCATGCTCGTTTTTTTCACGTGTAGGCGTGTATCAGTATTTTGTTTTCTGTGACTTGTCCTGGGCTGTTGGCGTTTTCTTTCCTCTGTTTATGGCGTGTTTGCGATGCAGAGAGAGAGAGAGAGAGAGAGAGAGAGAGAGGCTGCAGATTTCAACAAAGCATGCCTGGTTTATGGTGTTTTCTTAAACAGATCAGGTGAAAAGATGAAACCATGTTTCATCATAATTCTATAAAATGCTGTAGGTGTCCTTCTTCTTCTTCTTCCTCATCCTCCTTCTTCTTCTTCCTCATCCTCATCCCCTTTCTTCTTCTTCCTCCTCCTCCCTCTTCTTCTGCTTCCTCCTCCTCCTCCTTCTCCTCCTCCTTCTTCTTTTTCTTATTCTTCCTCCTTCTCCTCCTCCCCTTCTTCTTTTCCACTTACTCCTCCCTCATTCTTCTTCTTCCTCCTCCTCCTTCTTCCTCCTCCTTCTTCTTCTTCTTCCTCCTCCTCCTCCTTCTTCTTCTTCTTCCTCCTCCTCCTTCTTCTTCCTCCTCCTTTTCTTCTCTTCTTCTTCTTCTTCTTCTTCTTCTTCCTTCTTCTTCTTCTTCTTCCTCATCCTCATCCCCCTTCTTCTTCTTCCTCCTCTTCCTTCTCCTACTTCTTCTTCTTTTTCTTATTCTTCCTCCTCCTCCTTCTCCTCCTCCCCTTCTTCTTTTCCACTTACTCCTCCCTCATTCTTCTTCTTCCTCCTCCTTCTTCTTTTTCCTCATCCCCCTTCTTCTTCTTCTTTTCCTACTACTCCTCCCTCCTTCATTTTCTTCATCCTCTTCCGTCTTCTGCCTCCTCCTCCTTTTTTCCTCTTCCTCCTCCTTTTTTCCTCCTCCTCCTCCTTCTTTTTCCTCCTCCTCTTCCTCCTCCTCCTGCTTCTTCCTCTTCTTATTCTTCTTCTCCTCCTCCTTCCCTTCTTCTTTTCCAACTACTCCTTCATTCTTCTTATTCCTCCCCTTCTTCTTTCTCCTCCTCCCCCTTTTTCTTCTTCTTCCTCCTCCTCCTCCCCTTCTTCTTTTCCAACTACTACTCCTTCATTCTTCTTCTTCCTCTCCTTCTTCTTTCTCCTCCTCCCCGTTCTTCTTCTTCTTTTCCTCCTACTCCTCCATCCTCCTTTTTCTTCTTCCTCCTCAGTCTTCGACCTCCTCCTCCTCTTTTTTCCTCTTCCTCTTCTTTTTTCCTCCTCCTCCTCTGTTTTCCTCCTCCTTCTTCTTCTTCCTCTTCTTCCTCTTCTTATTCTTCCTCCTCCTTCTTCTTCCTCCTTTTCTTCTTCTCTCTCCTCCTCCCCCTTCTTCTTCTTCTTTTTCCTCCCCTTCTTCTTCCTCCTTCTCTACTTCTTCTTCTTCTTCTTCCTCCTCCCCTTCTTCTTTCCCCTCCTCCCCTTCTTCTTCTTCTTTCTCCTCCCCTTCTTCTTTCTCCTCTTCCTCCCTCCTTCTTTTTCTTCTTCCTCCTCCGTCTTCTACCTCCTCCTCCTCCTCTTTTTTCCTCCTCCTCCTTCTTTTTTCCTCCTCCTCCTTCTTCCTCCTCCTTCTCCTCCTCCTTCCTCCTCCTCCTTTTTCTTCTTCTTCTTCTTCTCCTTCTTCTGAGTTCGAAGTCGTTGGTCACATCAGATCCTGATCCCTGTCGACAGGGCAAAGCCCGCAGTCCTCTCCAGGTCCTCACAAGAGCCCCAAAGCTTTAGCCCCAAGCTCATCTCATCAGGCCATGTCTCACGCCTCAGATCTGCATGGTTTTGGAACCCTTGAAGGATTGTAGATGATAATTATTAAGCTGTGTTCAAATCCCCACTGTAAATACGTTTAAGGGATACTCTGGGTGATGCTAGTTAAATCTGGTTAAAAACTCACCTGGAGTAACCTAAAGTAGAACAGTGGTGAATTCATGTACCTAATGTGATCATTTCCATTATGTCCCAAAGTTTCTGGTGTTGTACACAATCAAATGCCTAAAGTTTCTGGTGTTGTACACAATCAGATGCCTTTGAATAGTCTCTAAAAGATTAAATATAGAATCACATTAAACTCTCTGCATTTCTCTATTATTAATCTTATATTGAATATATGATCTCTTGATCCTCATTGTCTAAAACCAGCTTGGACCATATTGGCTTATTCTATTTTCTTACGAAATCTACCCATTATGATTTTTAATAGAATTTTACTGGCATGACTAATCAGAGCAACAGTTCTGTAGTTTGTGCATAATTTTAAGTTAAACTTTTTTTAGCAGTGATATGAATACAATTTTTTTTTTATAAATAGAAACTACGAGCCTTTGTACGGTAATAGTAAGAGAACAGAATTTTGTAGCATTAGACCTCGAAAAAATCGTAGATAAAGCACTTTTGTGAGACGTTAGAGAAAGAAAAATCACAAGAGAATTACCTGGGATTCGAACATGGACTGGAGTCCGGTAGGACGAGCAGCTGTCTAGCCACGAGAAAACACCGTACTTACGAAATGAGCCATCTCAGACCCCATAATATGAATACAGTTCTTTTCCATTCTTTCTGGACAAATACCTGAATGCCATGTTTTTTTTTTTACATAGTGCATGATAGATTGTTGCACATTCCTTTCCTCCTGCTTTAATAAGTTCAGCTGTTATCTCATCACATCCTGGTGACTTATCATTTTTCAGACTCTTTATTGCCCATAGAACATTTTCAATTGTCGGTTCGGGTTATTTCTCTCCAATAATAAATCACACGTTGATTTCTGCTTTCGCAGTCAGTTGTTTCACACAATGCTTTGCAAAATTCCTTCCATCTTTCTAGAATTTCTTCTGTCTCTGTCAAGGTATTCCCCATCTTGTCACAAATTACATTTAACTTAGTGTGATATTTCTTGTCAATGTCTTCATTTCTTTAAACATTTCACTATCTCTTCCACATTTTAATGTCCTTCTTTTCTTTCACAACAATCTTGTATGTATTGTTTTTTGTCTTTTCTTATGTTTCTTCTTACTTATTTTGTTAAAGATTTATATTTCTCTTTGTTGTTGTTTGCCACTTTCCATTTCGTCTACATTTCTCTACGTTCTTTTATTAGTTCTAGTGTGCCTGATGTAATCCATCCATTCTTTTGTGTTTTCTTTACTGGAACCGTGTGTTAGAGGAAGACCAAGACCGCTGCAAGACATAGTTGATAATCTGCGATGAATGCGTCAACAACAGCAGGGCATCTTGCTTTCAACCGAGAGGCCTACAGGAAAGCTGTTAGGGAGGCAAAGTTCCGCAAGGGACATGCAAATGACTGACTGACTGAATGTGATATTTACTGAATGCTCCGCTGATTTGAATGTGTTTGAAACGTGAATGTTTCGCCATTTACGGCGATCCTTGATCGCAGTAATTTACTTTGGTGTAATTTAATTTATAGTAAAGAGATTTTTAAAAAATCCTTCTTAATGAATGCTGTTGTCTGAAGTTCAAGATATCAGCCTGAACTTAGATGGATTGTTTTTCTTTTTGAGTGTCACTTGGATAGCCCGTTGAGAGTTTTTTTTCCCCTAGCTCATCTTATTACATTTACATAAAGCGAAGGTGAGCTGAAAAGTCCTGCTTTCAGTTATGATGAATATTTCGTAATAGGAACTGCGCTAATATATATGCAGGAAACTCTCTACTGTAGAGAGCGGAACAATAATACAACTCCTTCAGATCATCAGAGGGAGTACTCCCCCGCCTCAGAAATGTGTTTCGGCACTATTAAACTCCTGCCACCCCACCCCCTCCTTTTTAGAGTGTCAAGAGTTTAATAGGGCGGAAACACTTGTCTGAGGTGGAGTTGGGGGGGGGGGGGTACTTCCTCGGATGATCTGAAGGAGGTATGTTGTTGTCCCGCTCTCTACATTAGAGAGTTCACTGCATGCATATCAGTGGAGTTAGTATTGCACTGATATGCATGTAGGAAATAGGAACTGCACTGATATAAATGTATAAAACAATTTATGGTTATAAATGTAAGGTTGTTTTTTTTACTTGTAAGGGTACATAATTTATCTCAGCCTAGATTCCACCAACACTGATACATTTCTAACAAAGCCCTCAAAAGACAGAGTGACAGACAGACAGAGGCAGGCAGGCAGACGGGCAGACAGACAAGTAGGCAGGCAGACGGGCAGACAGACAAGTAGGCAGGCAGACAGACAGACAGGCAGACACAAATACGGATGTTTTATAATCCATGTGTGTGTTTAGTTGACTTTTAACCACTTCTTCACCCGTAAACTTCACTGCTCAACATTTCTCAGCACCAGTACTCACTCACATCAGCAGCACACACGTCTCCCATAAACCATTTACAGTCTTGATAATGGTCGATGGGATTAACCTTTTTCCCAGCAATGGGAAGCTCACGTCTTGACAGTCTCCATAGTGTCCTGTGTGGAGCAGGGGCTAGAGGACTGGTTATTTCCCCTCCCCTCCCACTCCCCCTTCTCACCTTTCTGTGGTGAACCCTCCTGGCCTTCCCTCTCCTTTTTGTCTAATCCGCTGGCCGCACCACTCCACCGTTTATCCCAATCCCCCCCCCCCCCCACCCACAAGAAATAGATTCAGATGATGAAAAGCAGATCCTATATAACTTGTTTTAATTCTGTAATTTACCAGGGATATGTCGGCTCCCGCCAGATAGATTAAAACTTTTGAGCCCACCGTCGTAAATACATTTTTAAAAAAAATATGCCCAACTTAAAAGAACAGTCTGGTCATACGAAATGATCAAACAGAACAGAACAAGAGAATAAGAAGCAGCACATCCCTGCTTATTGCAAGCAACAATCTGACCGGCCTTGAGATGATGCAAAATCAATGGCATGTTATGTAAACCATTCTCTCTTTGTTCTGAACGTTCGGGGGGAGGGGGAGGGGGTTATTTCGTAGAGACAGGACATCCACTGGCGAGGGTTAACTTAATTTGTGAGATAACTTCAGTTCAGCTTGTTGTTTTTGTGAGCCATTCTTCTTCTTCTTATATATATATATATGGAGTGATAAAGGGCAGAATGGAAGACTGGCCTACGCGTTCAATTCTTCACCCTTTTAAAATAAAGATTATTCATTCATTCATTCATTCTTCTGCTTCTTCTTTTTCTTCTTCTGCTTCTTCTTCTTCCACCTGAAAATGAGACCTGTTGTTCTTTGCTTCCGATACAATGAAAATGTTAAGACACAATTGTTACAACACAAACAAGAAAATAAAACCGACCACATCTGTTTGTTTTTGGGATTTCAATATATTTATATTGTGAGTGTACACTTATATATTGAGTGTATCTTATGATTTACCAATAGTATCAGAATTTCGAAAAGCTGTCCGTTCAAGCCATACTTTTTCTACTTTAATAAAGTTACAAGTGCCCTTCTTGTCATGTCAGTACAAGATGATGTCATTGTTTATGTTTTATTTAATATCGTTTAAAAAAGTACAGGACTGGCTTTTCTTGTTCACTGATTTGGCTGTGCAAAGTTCTCTTTCTGGATGAAGACGCTGTTAGATCTGGCAGCGTGGAGTTGGCACGAATAGCAACAATTATTTGCCTCGCACTGGCAGAAGTATCAGGTCTGATTTATATTTTCCCTAGATTTGGTTTAGGCGACGTACGCAGAAGTTACCCAAAATCTCAGTTACTTCGCAGTTAAATCACACCAGGAGTCGAGGGGAAAATATACTTCTTCGGTAACAATCGCAGAAGTAACCATAGCTTCTGTAACAATCGTAAAAGTAACCACAGCCTCGGTAACAGTCGTAGAAGCGTCCATAGCCTCGATAACAATTATAGAAGTAACCACAGCCTCCTTAACAACAGCGCAAGTGACCTTGGTATCCATGACAGCGGCAAGAGTAATTGGCAGCCTCAGCAATAGTTGCAAGCACAGGCTCAGAAATAAAGCAAATGACCACAGATCTGCCTCGTAGCCTGTGCATGTATAGAGGTGTGAAGTGTTAGTGTATTCACATTTCTAGGCCGTTCCAGCATTTGAGGTCGGGATGCACTGACCACAGCCTCAGTAACATTAATGAAAGTAACCTCAGCCACCAGTCTCTTGAACAGTGGTTCTTAACATTTTTGTCGGAGTTGGCCACTTTTCCAGTTTGAGAACCCCTGTCGACACTTCAGTGCAACAGATAGAACACAAATGCTAAGATTTTTTGTTCTTTTTGGTGATCGAGTCAATCAATATGTTTGGACATCCAAATCCCTACCCCCAATACTTCCATCCCTGCGGGTTCATGGACCCCAAGTTAAGAATCACTTTTGCAATAGATGTAACCAGAATCTGAACTGATGCATGAAGAAGCAACTGCAACGTCAGCAATACCAGCAGCGTCAGCAGAAGTTAGCACTAACAGAAGCGGCCACAGCCGGTTAAACCGATAATGGCCGCCATGAACATCTTCATAACCAACTACGGACATTCTCTTCTGAAAGGGTTTTCCGGCGGAAGAGGAGAATAGTCAGCCAACACAAACACACACACACGCACTCGCGCACACACACACCCATTAACCACTGTATATTAAGGCAGTGGTTCCCAACTGGAAGTCCGCGGACCCCAAGGGGATTCGTGGCAAAAACTCATTTAAAAAAAAAAAAATTCACTGTGAAATGTTTAAGGATCGATGTTTTCTGTGTGGAGGAAGGAACTTTTTTCACGTTTAAAAAGAACAAATATTGAACCAGATGTGAAAGCGATTGTTTGGAATAAAAAGAGGCATGATTTCTCTCACCATATTTAGGTTGGTTAGGTCTCACATATTTCATATTTTTTCCATTTGTCAGAACAAGAAAGGATGTTAATTCCTGGATTTTTCCCCCTTCACTACCGTCATTTTGAATATTTGTAGTGTGCGGGTGCGTGCGCGTGCGTGTGTGTGTGTGTGTTGGGCATTTACTCATTAAAGTTTACCCATACAGATATGAAACTTTTCCACAGTATGGGGATCCGTGGTCTGGATTTTGAAACAGCGGTGGGTCCGTGGTCTGGATTTTGAAATACCGGTGGGTCCGTGGTCTGGATTTTGAAATACCGGTGGGTCCGTGGTCTGGATTTTGAAACAGCGGTGGGTCCGTGGTCTGGATTTTGAAACAGCGGTGGGTCCGTGGTCTGGATTTTGAAATAGCGGGGGGTCCGTGGGCTTTTACTAATTGGAAACACTGCATTAAGTAATATGATGAGAAGGAGATCGGAGCAACTATGGACGTTTCAGGGGTGAAGTAATGATGATCCATCTACAACATAACAATGTATAACATAATATAACATAACAATGTATAACATAATATAACATAACACAACACAGCAGAGCACAGTACAGCACATCACACTACAACACACAACATAATACAACATAAGGATGTCCTGGTGCATGAATTTACCCAACAATCTGAGCGTGACTATACCAGGATAAATTCACATCCGCATCCAGAATATAGCGAACAATAACCATAAGATTACTAATCTGTGGAATGTCATTACTTCATAAACAATAATGAGCCATCGACGTCATCTTGTTCCAGCATGCTCTAAAAAAGGGAACGAATGAAGGAAGTGATTCAGTGAAGGTATTGATTTTTTTTTCGAAAAAAAAACGTTAAAAAATCTTGTTAATCGTGTCTTCTATTGAGTTTCTGCGGGTGAAGTTTTACATGGGTCCAAATATAATAATGTAGGGTTGTGAACTATTATATTATTGAAGATGTTCTTTGATCAACACATCACGAACTACTGTGATCTAGAGCAGGTTTCACAAACATTACAACATTAGCTAGACCAAGTTCGATAAAAAATTCACTGAATTCATTTAATTCTGACAGTTAAGGTATCAGATTTATTGTTGACAACATCACCTGAAATAAGATGCAATAGGACATCAAATTCGTTAGCTTCGTTATCGAAGCACATAATAATTGTTCGCAATATCAAACTAGCATGTTCTACATGCAGCATTTCAGCAATGTCCTCAGCTTCAAAACACTCTACACGTGATACGAGGACAAGTCTAAACTATGTACTATATTAGAAACGCAACACGTGGTCAACTAATTCATAATAAATAATAACTAATTCATTCATTCAATCATTTGCATGCTCCTTGCGGAACTTTGCCTCCCTAACAGCACTCCTGTAGGCCTCTCGGTTGTGAGCTAGATGGCCTGTTGCTGATGCATCCATTTGCAGATCATCAACGATGTCTTGGAGCCATCTTCGCCTTGGTCTTCTTCTCTTTCTTTTTCCAATTATGTACCCTTCCAAGATGGTTTTATCTACATTATCACAACGTTTAATGTGTCAAAAATATTTAGGTTTTCTCTGTTTAATCCTCTTTACTAGCAGCCTTCCTCAATTTTAAGTTCTTG
The DNA here is from genome assembly GCA_009760885.1 of Achatina immaculata. Classification (NCBI taxonomy): domain Eukaryota; kingdom Metazoa; phylum Mollusca; class Gastropoda; order Stylommatophora; family Achatinidae; genus Lissachatina; species Lissachatina immaculata. The sequence goes on from CM019696.1 coordinate 20,415,205, forward strand.
TAGTATGGATATATTTGTTCTTTTCTGTGTCCATATTTGAAGAACTCTTATGTAGCATTTACATTCAAAAGCATTTATGTGTTTCTCAGCTGTTTTGTTAAGTGTCCAGGTCTCACAGGCATATGTTGCCGTGGGAAAGATGCATGCCGTTAAAAATCTTATTTTTGTAGTTCTGTCTGTTCCTCTACACAGATTCTTTAATTGTTTTACTTTCTGAAGAGCGATAGATGTCCTCCTTTCACTTTCCCTCAATGTATCTCAATTATTAGTTAGCAGTGATCCAAGATCTTCAAAACTCTCCACTAATAACTAATACAATAATATAATGGTATAATAAAATAATAACTAATAAAACACAGGAATGCGACCGGACATTGTAGTGTACTGCATAGAAGAGCAGGAATTAATAATGATCGAGCTTACGGTTCCGTACGAAACAAAATAGAGGGGCAGCATCTGTTCAAATGTGAGAAGTACAATGATCTGGTCAAGCAACTGAGGCAGGGGGCAGGAGTCAAAGCAAAAGTGATAGCTGTAAAAGTGGGAGCGAGTGGATTCGTAGCAACATCAGCATACGACCTATGTAAGCAACTGGGCAAAAAGGGACAAGCAAGAGCAAGGGCATTGAAAAGACTTTCAGAAACAGCAGAAAAGGCCTCGTACTGGCTGTGGAGTATGGGAAACAAACATTGAGAACTTAAATAATTTCGTTTGTCACGACCAATATCAGTCCTCCGTGGCTGGGTCGCTAAAGACACACTTCAAAGTGCAGTGCCAACTGGAAGATCATGGGTTCAATCCCGGGACAAAAAGAAAAAAAAGCAACAACCCACAAGATCTCTGACCCAGAGGGGCCTACCCCCCCTCCCCTTAGAGTGTCAGGAGTATAATAGGGCCGAAACACTTGTCTGGGGGGGGGGAGTACTTCCTCTGATGATCTGAAGGAGTTGTGTTGTTGTTGTTCCGTTCTGTACAGTAGTTTCCTGCATACAGAGCATGGTGATGCCACTTACAGCCGGGAAAGACCAGAATCCTCACTGGGAAGGCGTCCCTGAACCGGGCTGTCCAGGCCAGCAACCCTGTCAGCCGTCATACTATCAACCCTGTCAACCGTCATACTATCAACCCTGTCAGCCGTCATACTATCAACCCTGTCAGCCGTCATACTATCAAAAAAGAAGAAATGCCCCCGAAAAGGGGGGATGAGAATAATGGATCCACAGGTGATTATACTGAAACGACCGTGCCCGCCCCAATTAATTCGAGTTGAGAACAGCGGATGGACTATCCATACATCTGTGGCAGGACATTTAACACTCAACGTGGCATGAAGATACTCAGAACGAAGAAGGGATGTGGTGGTTCCTTGCTGCCCAATACTCAACAATGCACTGCGACGCCAGTCTCAGATAAGACGTCATAGAGAATATTCAGGTTGAGTCAGGCAGCAGGGAAGCAATGCAACCCTCCGACGAGACCAGAGACAAAATTAACTTCCCACCAGCAAGTGCCAAAAGCATATGGGAAAACCTGGACAAAGGACTATGTCAAGAATTAGACAAACAGCTAAGAGGGAAAAACCTTGAGAATAATTTGGTAACATCATATATATTATATACAAAGAATTTGGAACCAGACAGACAAAAAGAGAAAAAGTAACACCAAGAAAGTGCAGAAGACAGGAAAATAGAAGCAATAAGACAGCAGAATAACCATACCCGGAAAATGTTCAAGAAGGCACATGGATCGGAAAAGGAAGGGTTAAGACAGATTTGGCAGCATCTAAAATCCATGCACAGTGCCCTTTGTAGAGCTGAAAGACTGTAAAAGGAAGAGGGAAACCAGATACGCAAGAGAGAAGTTCTACAGAGATCCCTTCGGGTTTGTCAAGAAGTTATTTGAACAGCCCAAATCAGGTACGTTGAAAGCAGGTAAGGAGGTGCTCGATGAACATCTGAGCAAGATATACTCTGATACAATTCAGGATACACCTCTCTAGCAGGTGAAAGGTCTAGTGTGGACCTGTGCACCAGGCAGTAAATTCAAATACACCCCACCGACCTTACAAGAAATAGAGAGCATCGTATGGAAAGCTAAAGGCAAGTCAGCACTAGGCCCAAATGGCGTCCCTTACATACTATACAAAAGATGACTCGAAGTACTAAAGAAGCTCCATAAACTCCAACAAACAGTATGGACCAAGGGACTCATAAGTAAAGAATGGAAAACGGCTAACGTCACAAAGGAGCAGAATTCCACTGAAATCAGTCTGTTCAGACTGATCTCACTTCTGAATGTGGAAGGAAAGATATTCTTCTCCGTGATGGCAAGGAGACTAACAACAGACCTCCTAGAAATGGTTACGTTGATACATCCGCCCAGAAGGAAGGAATTCCAAGTTCCCCAGGATGTCTCGAGCATGCTTCAATGATTGGGAAGCTATTCAGCAGGCAAAATCTGGAAAGCAAGATCTACAGGTAATATGGCTTGACCTAGCCAATGCATATGGCTCAGTACCGCACCAGATGATATGGTTAGCACTAGACATGTATCATGTGCCAAAAGAGATCACGAAGATGCTGAAAATGTACTTCACATGGTTCCTCGTGATATTTGGAACATCAGGATATATTACAAGATGGATTGAGCTCCAGGTAGGAATTGCAATGGGCTGTACAATATCTCCCATACTGTTCGTACTAGCCATGCAAGTAATCCTGAGAGCAGCAGAAGGCCTAAGGTTCAGAAATGGATGTCGAATGCCACCACTAAAAGCATTCATGGATGACACAACAGTAATAACAACCAGTGAAGCACAGGCACGAAAGATGTTAGAGCGTTTGGATAGCCTTATCATATGGTGCCGCATGAGCTTCAAGCCAAAGAAGTCACGAAGCTTGTCACTGAGAAATGGGAAAGTGATAGAAAGATCGTACAAAGTGGCAAATCAGATAATTCCAGCTGTAGGGGAGGAGCCAGTGAAGAGCCATGGCAGACTATGTGATGCTTCCATGAAAGACTCAAACGCGGTGAAGCAGGTCATAGAAATGGCACAGAATGGACTGAACATTATAGACAAAAGCAATCTACTGGGGAAGTTCAAAATATGGTGCCTCCTGTTCATGCTGTTTCCAAAATTGATGTGGCCACTACTCATTTACGAAGTAAGTACCAGCACAGTAGAGGCAGTCGAAAGAAAGATAATTAAATTCATAAGAAAGTGTCTAGGCGTACCAACAGGATTAACTGATGTAGCATTGTACTGCAAGAAGAGCAAACTGCAGCTACCATATAAATCTGTGGTCGAATAATACAAGATAGAAAAGTCAAGGCTTGCAATGATGCTACAAGAATCTACAGAGCCGGTGGTACGAGAAGTACAGCCAAAACTTAAAACTGGACGAAAATGGAAAGTGAGGAAGTGACCACAGCCAGGGAAACACACGAGCTGAAAGAAGTAATAGGATACACCCAGACCAACAGAAGAGGATTTGGTCATGGTGAAATCAAATGGTGGTCAAAAGCCTCCTGTAAGGAAAGAAGGAATGTGATCATCAGCGAAGTGAGGAATTCAGAAAATGACAAGAGGGTCAAGAAGGCAGTCCAACAGGCACAGCAAGGTCAGTGGACAACATGGGAGGAAGTCCTGCAGAGATCACTAACATGGAATGACATCTGGAAAATGGCACCCTTGAGACTCAGCTTCATCATCAGAGCTACTTATGACCTTCTGCCTACAGGCTCCAACCTATACAAATGGGATGTATCACAAGACACAAAGTGCCCTCTCTGCAACGAAAGGCAAACATTGGAACATGTGCTGTCACTATGTAGAGTACCATTAGCCCAAGGACGCTACACCTGGTGGCACAACAGAGTGCTGCAGGAACTAGTAGCCATTGTAGACAGGGCAAAAGATAAAGCAAATAATAGCAAAAGAGTTGAGGTCCCATCTAAATACTTTATAGGCGCTGGTACAACATCGAATATTGAAATCAGGGACATTCCCATACCATCACTTCTAGATGGTGAAAATGACTGGGATATGGTAGCGGACCTACCAGGAAGAAGAGAATACCCGACTGCCATCAAGAACACAGGAACGAGACTGGATATTGTATTGTACTCCATAGAAAAACAGGAATTAGTAATGATCTAGCTTCAGCTTCCGTACGAAACAAGACAAGAGGGGCAGCATCTATTCAAATGTTCACTTGTCTTGGGGGAGGGGGAGGGTACTTCCTCTGATGATCTGAAGGAGTTGTGTTGTTGTTCCGCTCTCTACAGTAGAAAGTTTCCTGCATTCCTCGTCTGAATCACTTTACTCGAAGTTTCAAAAGTAACAAATCTTCATAATCACTTGAATCACTTGAAACACATCTTCCGTCTCTCCTAAAACTGCTCGTTCTAAACTGCTTTTCCTGAGTATCTATTTTGTCCTTTGTGTCCCTTCTCTCTCTCTCTCTGTCTCTCTGTCTCTCTCTCTGCCTTTCTCTCTGTCTCTGTCTCTCTCTGTCTCTCTCTCTGTCTCTCTCTCTCTGTGTTCTCTGTACTATTGTTATTTGAGAAAATTCTTTGTCCGTATTCATTGTCAGCGTCTAGTATTTCTAAGTATCTACTCTTCTGATTACTCTTCTGAGCGTCCTGTCATAATATAATGTCGTGGGAGTTATCTCTCCACCAGCTCTCAAATCTCCCATCGTTTCTGATCTATTTTCTACGTATCAGTAATAATAATAGCAACCATGATAAAACTGCTAATAGTAATAATAATCATAACATTAATAATAATATTATTATAATCATAACTTACAGGGGACAATGCTACACACATTTGAAGTTCTGAATCAAGGGTAAAGTCCTATCTATCTATCTATCTATCTATCTATCTATCTATCTATCTATCTATCTATCTATCTATCTATCTATCTATCTATCTATCTATCTATCTATCTATCTATCTATCTATCTATCTATCTATCTATCTATCTATCTATCTATCTATCTATCTATCTGTCTGTCTCTCTGTCTGTCTATCTGTCCGTCCGTCCGTCCGTCTGTCCGTCCGTCCGTCTGTCCGTCTGTCTGTCTGTCTGGCTCGTCTGTGGTTGATACTGGTATTCCTCAATGGTCTATTCTTGGTCCTCTTCTCTTTGCTACCTATATTAACGACGTACCACTACATTTAAAGCACTCTTCATGTGATCTTTTGCTGATGACTGTACTGTTTACAATAGTGACTATGACATCAATAAACTACAGGCAACGCTCCAAAGTGATATAAACAGTTTGATTAAATGGAGTAATAAAAATGGTATGTTGATAAACACCAACAAAACAAAATCTATGCTCATCACTACAAGACAGAAACTGCAGAATGCAACAAAAACTTCACTACAGCTTTGTGCTGGGACTAAGGCAATAGAAAATGTTCATGAACATAAAACTCTAGGACTCATCAATGATCAGCATTTAACTTGGAATTCTCACGTACATAACCTAACAAACTTGATTGCACAGAAAGTTTACCATTTAGTCAAAATTAAACACTTTATCGACAGAGACACAAGAAAGATATACTACATATCACACGTACAAACACACTTAGATTACTGTTTCACAATCTGGGATGGATGCTCAGTCTCAAACACACAAAGGCTCCACTCACTTCACAAGCTAGCATTAAATCTGATTTGTGACAAACACCCAGTACAGACTGTAGATCAAAACAAACAACTCAAAATTCTACCCCTCAAATACAGAGTCATTTTTAACAAAGTTAAGTTTGTTCACAGAATCCTGTCGCACAATGCTCCGCCTTACTTGTGGTCACTGTTTACGTATAACACTAAACATAGCCAGCGTTTAAAAAAACTGTCTTCTTCCTAAACCCAGGCTTGATCTATACAAGAAATGCTTTGCATACTCTGCAGTACAGCTCTGGAACACCCTCCCCTACCATTTAAAATCCATTGGTAATACTTCATCCTTTAACTCAAACCTGTTTGATTATTTACTTGCTTGTAATTATATGGCTCCATAGAATAACCTGCACTCTCTCAACACATGACTCGCCAACCATCAAATACTAAAATGACATAGTTCGAAAAGTAACTTGTTAGATATTATTATAAATTATTTTAATGTTTGTTAAAAAACATATGTTAGAAGATCTGTATTTACAATGCATTTTTGTTTATGTATATGTCTGTGTGTGTATGTGTGCGTGAGAGCTACTTTATTAAGTTAATTACTTCTTCTCTTTTATTTTAGAATGTAATAGTTAAATCTTAACCTCTTTTGATATGATTTTTCCTAATTTAATTTGTATATTTGTATTAAATCGAGTGTGTGGGAAGAATGAAAGATGGAGTGATGAAGGGCAGAATGTAAGACAAGTCTGCGTGCCCAATTCTTTACCCTTTAAAAAAGATTATTTATTCTATCTATCTATCTATCTATCTATCTATCTATCTATCTATCTATCTATCTATCTATCTATCTATCTATCTGTCTGTCTGTCTGTCTGCCTGCCTGCCTGCCTGCTTGTCTGTCTGTCTGTCTGCCTGCCTGTCTGTCTGTCTGTCTATTCATATGTGTAGTAAGACATATACATAACTACCACCCCTCCCCCTGTTTTAAATCTCTCTCTCTCTCTCTCTCTCTGTTTCTCTCTTTCTCTTCCTTTTCACGTGCCATCGAACATCCCAGCCTTGCAACGTCTTGTTGTAGGATACTGTAAAAACTGTTCGAGAAAATCTCTCTCTCTCTCTCTCTCTCTGAACCTTAAGTGCCCAGGGCACATGGGGCTTCCGCAAGGGTTTTCCACAAATGCCTGTCCTTCGCCTTTTTTCTGCTCTTGCCCAGGTGAGCCCTCTATTGCTCAACATCCTTTCTGTTGTTCTTCTCCATGTCTCTTTTGGTCTACCCTTACTTCTGCTCCCCTGTGGTGTCCATCTTAGTGCTATTTTTGGTAGTGAGTTGTCAGTCATTCGGAGCACATGTCCCAACCATCGCCAGCGTCTTTCCTCAATAATTGTTGTCAGTGGTTTCATCTGCATTTCTGCTAATAAGATGTTATTTCTTATGGTGTTTGGCCAAAATATTTGTCTAATTCTTCGTAAACATTTAGTCTGGAAAGAACTCAACTTGTTTTCTATTGTTTTGGTGATTTTCCAGCATTCACTTCCATAGAGTAGTACACTTAGAACATTACTCTTAAATATCCTGATTTTCATATTTATGCTTAGTTTTTTTTATTTCCATATAGTCTGCAGCATTGCAAAAGCCTGGTTTGCTCTAGTAAGTCTGCTGTTGATGTCCTCTGTGCTGTCTCCATTTTCTACTACTCTGCTGCCAAGGTTTACAAATTCGTTGACCTCCTCCACTAACTTGTTATCTACTCTGAGTACATTTCTGTTGTTCACATTTGGTTCATTAACTTTGTCTTTCCTACGTTGATCTTTAGTCCTATGTTGTTTGCATTCTGAGTTAGCTTGTTTATTTTATCTTGCATATCTTTGTGACTGCTTGATAATAGACAAATGTCGTCGGCAAAGTCAAGGTCCTCCAGCACTGTGCCAAGGGTCCATCGAGAAAATCTAACAACTATTTATATGTCATCACTTCACTGTTACTATCCTTGAGAATTATTACTTCCTTGTCGCTGACAACAGTTATTGTATTATCAATTTTGTGTGTGTGTACACATATCGTTCGTTCTTCCTCATATTTGTTTCGTGTCTTGTTTTCTTGCAACAGTCAAGTTCATATTTGTGCTGGTATAATTGAACTTGACTCAAGTGTCTTCCTTCTAGTTCTTTAAGGAGATATTTAAACCTCTGATCCAGTCTGTTTACTTTAGAAGAAAAATGGATCTAGTTTTTTTTTTTTAACTACAGTACTTTGTACCTGCGTACTACAGAGAGCGAAACAGAGAGCGAAACCATTACACAACTTTCTGGATCATCAGAGGATCCCCGTCCTGTTTTCCTCAACCCACATCAGACAAGTGTTTCAGTCCCTTAAACTTCTGGCATTTATGGGAGATGGCACCTCATGTCTTCCTGAAGTCATGGATTTTTTTTTTCTTTGTTCCCAAACTTGAACCACCGTTTCTGTGTGACATAGAAACTTGTGTCACATCTCAGCTGTTCTGTCACACAGGACTGGTGTTAGGTGTGACAAATTAAAACTACTGAAGTTTTTAGCACTGCTTACTGCGCATGCTCTAAATTAGTCCTGACATTTAAAGTCAGTGACGCCCATCAAGTCACGACCCAGATTAAGAGGTCTGACGTAGATTAGTCAGAAGACATAATAATAATAATAATAATGTAAAATCCCCGTTTCCATGCCATTAAGGCATATTGGGCATACAGTGTTAAGCCCGTATTTTTCATGACTTTCGGCACATGAAAGTGTGTACCGCATTTATCTTCCCAGATTTCTCTGGTACCCATTTTAGAAGGTGGGTCCACCCCAGGGCCTCTGTCTGTCTGTCTGTCTGTGTGTGTATGTGTGTGTTTGTGTGTGTGCGTGCGTGCGTGCGCGCGCCAGAAAAATCTCACTGCTGGGACTTGAACCCGGTACAACCGGATTAGTAAACTGAGCGCCTAACACTCAGCAAACCAAGCCCCATGGTAATAATAATAATAATAATAATAATTTTGCTAAAATTACAGGGTTTTAGGGAAATACTTTATGTCCTAAAGTCTGAAAACTGAAATAGTTACAATGACCTTCTCCACTATTTGTTGAAATAATTTTTCTTAAATTTCAAATTTTAAAAAAGAAACAAAAAGCTTGTAAGGTTGTTGGTCGCGGAGCACTGCTGGTTTTTTTTTTTTTTAGTTCTGGAGATGGGACAGGGAAGGACAAAGCCAGGAAGTAGGAGTTTTTTTTTTTTTTTTGGTAACCTCAGATCAAACCATAAGCCTACATCCAGGGGAGTTTAAAAATGGCTAGTATTACCTCATGTGGGGGTGTCAGAATCTAAAACAAATTTGATTGGTCAGTTTCTGACCAGACACCCAAGAACCGGAGTAGGGAAATGTAACCAACACAGATGTGGTATGAGTTATTTTTGCATCGAGAATTGACGAATCAAAACTGTAAAGGAAACCAGATGAACTTTAATCAAGAAAAAAAAAACCCGCTGTCTGTCGCATATGTATCATAATACAGCAACAATATAAATGGGCAAGAACAGGAAGCTAAATCTGTTGCAGCAATCCTAGGGAAATTCTCAACAAAGATGAATAACGAAGGAGAAAATGAAGCCAGTTTGCTACTCTTCAGCCTTGGTCGGTCGATTTCTGAAACTTACTAGTTCACTATAAGTGAAATTGTTCAGGAGCAGTCGTAACATAAGCAGATAACACAAGTTCTGATTGCTAAAAGTGAAGGGGAGCTACAGGCTATTCTGGACCTTGTGGTTCGTGAAAGTTAAAATAAAGGTCTGAGCCTGAATGAATGAATGGATGAATGAATGGATGAATCTTTATTTTTAAAGGGTAAAGAATTGGGCACGCAGGCCCGTCTTACATTCTGCCCTTCATCGCTCCATCTTTCATTCTTCCCACACGCTCGATTGAATACAAGTATACAAATTACATTAGGAAAAAAAAATATCAAAAGAATGTAAGATTAAACTATTACATTCAAAGTAAAAGAGAAGAAGTAATTAACTTAATAAAATAGCTCCCACACATACATACACAAAAATACATTGTCAGTACAGATCTTCTAACATATGTTTTTTTAAACAAAACTTTAAAATAATTTCTAACAATATCTAACAAGTTACTTTTCGAACTATGTCATTTTGATGGTTGGCGAGTCATGTGTTGAGAGAGTGCTGGTTATTCTATGAAGGCATATAATTACAAGCAAGTAAATAATCAAACAGGTTTGAGTTAAAGGATGAAGTATTACTAATGGATTTTAAATGGTAGGGGAGGGTGTTCCAGAGCTGTACTGCAGAGTATGCAAGGCTTTTCTTGTACAGATCAATCCTGGGTTTAGGAAGAAGGAAGTTTTGTAAACGCTGGCTATGTCTAGTGTTGTACGTAAACAAAATTGTTTTATGGATGTGAAGCGTGATCTATGAATAAGAGAGTACAGCTAGAAATGGAGGCAGTGGAAATGTGGTTTATAAGAAGGATGACAGACAGATGTTGAAGGTACCTTGGACAGCCAAGAAAACCAACGAAGAAGCCTTAAGAGAGGCTGGACTTAAAAGCAAAGTATAGCAAAGATCAGAGGCAGACAACCGAGACTTATAGGACATTTCCTGAGAAGAGGAAACTTGGAACACACTGTGGCAACTGGAAAAATTGAGGGAAGAAGATACAGAGGAAGACAGAGAGAGAGAAGTTTTTGGACGGGCTGTCAGTGTGGCTAGGAAGAAAGTCACCGGCGGATCTCATAATCAACGCAAAAGACGGGGAATTGTGGAGAGAAATGATCGCCTACGCCACCCGGCATGGCACTCAGAACAGAAGCAAACTGACTACCACCTCGTGACTCAGGACTTACATCTTTCCCGTGCCGCTAAACGTCACATAGGGCCTTCATGGTAGTTCGCCAAGATTTCCTGTCTTCGGCGAGTTTTTCAACCTCATCAAGGGATATTATGGCCACTGAAATGACCCTTCTTAACAATGTCATCTTTAGAATTTCACGTGGTCGATCTCTTTTTCTTCGGCCTGTTGTGTTCCACTTGATAGTTTGACTCAGGACTACTAGGGGCAAATTTTATTTCTTGGAAAAGAAACTCTGGAATCATTTCACAACTCCTTAACGAGCATTTTTCCTTTTTTTTTTCTTGTAGTCAAATACTCCTCTTTTTGGCTGACCATGGACCTTTGCTAACTTTTCCAGTTCTGTTACCAAATGAAACAAGAATCTTCCAACACGTTGTTCTCTTGTACCAAAGAAGTGCAGACAGAGTGTTGTCAGAGGTGAAAATGTGTGAATCATGAGCAAGCAGACTTTGCCCCTGTCAGGAACGCCTTTTCCACATGCACATTGATTTGCGCTGAGTGAAAAATCAAAATAAAAACTTGAGGGAGTAAATTTGATGGAAATGTATACGGCCGACACTGAGCTTACACTGGCAGTGGGATGTATTACTGCAGCGAGGAGCAGATGAGTCGAGGGAACTAGTTGAGATCATGGCTATAACCTACTTGCTCACCACAGTCATAAACTTGCTCTTCAAACTGCTACGCTTATTACGAGTGCGGTAACCTCCCAGCGCTCTACTGAAATACAGCTCCCCCAACCAAGTTCACACTCACACGAAAGAAAAACTACCCCACTCCTTCAACGGGAGAAACGTTGAACTCTACCAAGTCATACGTCCGTGGTCGGCCCCCCCCCCCCCACTCTGCACAGGGGTCCTAAGCGACCATACCCACACAGATAACTTCCTGGTTGAAGCAGACAGGAGAACAGTACAGTCAGATGATATGGATCATCCTACAGTATGGCGGTTCACGGACAGACTAAGAGCAGTTCAGAAAAAACCAAGATTCTATTTACGGCCAGTTTCTGTAAAGGCTTAGCCTGTCCATACAAGATAAAGAAACACTGAGGATTGTTGGCAGATACAAGAATGTAAAACACAGATTCAAATTTGAATTTAAGGACTATCCTTAAATATCTCAGAGGAATGCACCCACCTCTTTTCTTGGGAAACGACATTAATTTTATAGGGACAGCAATACAGTAAAAGTCTTTTGCTTTTAATTGTCGTAGTAATTTTAATTCCGGATTTTGTCGGCTGAACAAAAGAGGAACATAATAACTGCAGATACTTCATGCAGTGCATGTTTTGGGCCAGCTGTAAAACAACTAAATAAATTCTCAGAGAAGTTCCAGGAAAACTAGTCAAAACCACGAACTTGAGACAACAAAAATTCTTTGGACATATCATGAAAAGACAGAAGATAAATGACCCGACAGTCACTGGGAAACTCAAGGAAAACCAAGCAGAGGAAAGAAAAGGGAAACTGTTATCCGAATGAGGCGATCAGGTGGCATGGGAAAGGGCACACAAAACGAAATGAATACATCTGGAGACGCACATACTGATACACATGATCGCAAGCGTCGTCGGCTCGCCATTTGTAAATGAATAAATTGAAGAAAATTTCAACGAACAATAACTCCATAGTATAATTATTCGAGAAACGCCCTTGGAACTATACTATCCAAAAAAAAAGAAGAAGAAACCCATAGCTTATATAAGCTTCATTTGTTATATGTTATGACAAATTTTTTTTTCCCGGGTATCTCAAACCAAACCAAAAATTGTCATCAAGATATCAGATCCATGATTTAGCGTGAATTTTGCTATTCTCGTGTATAGTCAGAACGCAGTAGCTGTCCTTGCTAATCACGCATTTTTTTTTTTTTACTATACCTCACGTTGCGTTTATGAAAAAAAGTCGTGATTTTTGTGGTGAGCACGACTCACTTCCTACGCAAAAGAAACCCTATAAAAGGATGAGGTTACACAAACACATTCAGTTAATGTTCAAGAAGACAGTTATGGCGCGTCTATCACAAAATTTACGAACCATTGCTATTGGTCGTCTGAAAGCAGGCTAAAGTCAAAGTCAGGTTGCCAGGCATTTAAATGTGCAACAGAGTACGATCAGTCGAGTTTGGCACCGTTTCCAAGCCACTGGCTCAGCTGAAGACCGGCACCGCAGTGGACGACCCAGGGTGACAACAGCAGCGGATGATCGCTTTATTCTGATTCATCAATTATTGCACTGGTCTCTCATGGCGAAGGTCGGGGGTTCGAATCCGGCCGGAGGCACCCCAGTCGCCCAGCTGTAGAAATGGGTACCCGGCTTCTTCTGGAGTTGGGGAAGGAAAAACAGCCAGGCGTAATACTGACCATATCACCTTCTAATGTGCTGACAGGTCAAAGAAAATATAGGCACTAACACCATATCCCTATGTGCCTCTAAGGCATGATAGGATTACCTTTACCTTTTTTACCTCAGAAACAGGTTTACAACAACTTCCTCAAGTGCTCAGACATTGCTTTGCAGGACGTCGTGTGTCTGATCAAACTGTCTGGGATAGACTACATAAAGCTGGACTGGTGGCACGACGACCTCATAGAGGTCCTGTCTTAACGAGACGCCATCGCCAAAATCGACTTGTTTGGGCCAACCAGCATCGGCCCTGGACAACTGACAATCAATAGAGACTTGTCTTGTTTAGTGACAGATCTTCCTTTTTGTTGCACCGCCATGATATGCGGAGAAGGATCTACCGTAGGCCAAATGAACGTTTTGCCCAAAATTGCGTTGATAAAGCTCCGCCGCACGGTGGTGGAGGTGTAATGGTGTGGGGAATGATCAATTTCAACGGAAGGAATCCATTGGTGTAGATTGAAGGAGGCTTGAATGCGCAGCGATACGTCAGTGAAATTCTTCGACCCCATGTCCTTCCATTTTTGGATACGCAAAGGTCTGTGTTTCAACAGGACAACGCCAGACCCTATTCTGCACGGTTCACCTCACAGTTCCTAACTGCCAACAACATTCTCACCCTTCCCTGGCCATCCCTGTCTCCAGACATGAATCCGATCGACCACCTATGGGATGAGCTGCAAAGACGTGTTTGTCGCCGAAGCGTTTCTCCAACCAATCGTCGTGATCTGTGGCAGGCACTCCAGGAAGAGTGGGCAGCCATCCCTCAGGCGCACATCAGACATATGATCGCATCTATGCCCATGAGTTGCCAGTGGCTGATCGATGCAAGCGGAGGTCACACACCATACTAACTTGAGAACCCCTGGGACTAAGAAATTCTCGTCACACAGATGCAAGAAACTGTCAAGTGAGTGTTTAAATCCTTAGGTTTTATTGTGTGCAATTTGAACATTTTATTCATTCAATTTTAAAATAGCTATGGAATATCATAGGTATGGCTAAAACTGGTTATGCGTTTTTGGACATTATATATTGTGTGGCTGGTTATCTCTCCACCCAAAAGACGGCGCCAGAATTCTGTTTCATGCTTTATATGAACAATGTATCGGCATTATGTACCCCGTCTTTAGATTAAAGGAAATTCTCAGTTTCAACAGGAATATTGTAGTAAAAGAGTGTAACACTTTGAAGCTGTGAATTATTTATTGAAGAAGCTGAAGTAGAGTTCCCTGTCTTGTAATTCTGCCACTTGAATCAATGATACTTTCACACGAAACAGGAATGGCCTCACTTGTACAATAAATCAAGTCTCTGCACAAGTTACAGATTCCATTTAATTCGGTCTAATAATGGTTCAGATACAATAGCTGGTAACATCACTTGGACTAGAAAATACATCTCCTTGGTTCATCACGGAATCACCTAAACAGTGTTTCACAACATCAAATCTATCATATTCTAGATGCAGTACTTCAGCAATGTTCTCAACTTCAAAATATTCTACAGGTGATATGAGAACAATTCCGAACTCTGTACCATATTAGATCTGCAACACGTGCTCAACTAATTTCGATAGCCTTCCTTGTCTGAATCACTTTATACAAAATTTCAGATCTTCATAATCACTTGAAACACAACACAGTCTGTCCTAAAACACATCTTCAGTCTGTCCTAAAACACATCTTCAGTCTGTCCTAAAACACATCTTCAGTCTGTCCTAAAACTACTTCTGGTTCTATTTTGTCTCGTTCTCTTTCTTGTTCTCCTATTTGTCTTCTGCTTCCCGTCCTCCTTTCTGATCTTCTACTTCTCCTTGTGTGTCCTCCTAAAACTGCCTGAATGGCTTATATGTCGTGAGTCATTGTTCAGTAGGACACATATCTAGATCTTTCTGATTGGTCAGCTGGTTGACTACCTACTGATTGGGCCCTGACTAGATTTCAGGATGAGTCAGTTCATTCCCTTCTTTTCAAAACTATGCAAATTGCGTCCTAAGATTAGCAAATATGCATCACGTGTCAGTCTGTTGCGTCCAATCCGTTTCTCATCCAGTATCAGGTGTCTGCGATACCTATGGAGGGATTAGTCCAGATCTATTTACTCCGTCTGTTCTATTGTTATCTGAATAAATCTTCTTCTTCCGTGTGCATTGTCATTGTCTAGTACTTCTAAGTATCTACTTAACTTTGTCGTAACAATACTAATAGAATGGGAGTGTTCCTCTCCCATCTGTTCTCGAATTTCCCATCGTTTCTGACGTACTTTCTAGTTATCAGTAATAATAATAGCCATGATAAATATGCTAATAGTAATAATAACAGCAACATTAATCATAATAATTATGATCCTGTCCTAACTTACAAGGGACTATGCTACAAGACCACTTCCATCAAGAGTTCAAGAATTAAGCCAAAAAAAGTGATTTCAGATATCTAATACTTCTCTTATCAGCCACAAGAAGAGCTGTCTCGCGTCAGGAGAGACATATGCAGGGCTGTTACGTGAGCTCTGAAGATAATGTGGACCGAAATGGAAGACAGAAGACGCACTCTTAAAGGGATTAGACTTGTTGTGTGGTGGATTTTGGTCGAATCACTCATGGACGAAGTTACTCAACAAAATGATTCTCAGTGATGACCAACATCGTCTGCTTCAGCACCGACTTCTCCAACAAAAAGAGCCATATTACGTGGACACCAAACGCCAGCTAAGAAGAGAAGTTATGTACATGTTCTGACATTGTAGAGCGACGGTCTGTGTTGTTAACTGTATGAAATGCAGCAGAATTGCATGTTCTAGGTAGCTGAAACTATTTTTGTAAACATGGCTGGCATTCAGCTACAAACTAATTCCGTAACAAAGACCAGGTAGGTTGTCTGCAGGTAGCACAACATATAGTTTGCTTAAATGCAGAATGTGACATTTTTTTTTTTTTTTGGCACTCTGAAAAATGCATACTGGTCGGAGTCATTAGACCTTTTGATCTGTTGAACGCTGGGCCAGCAAAGAAAAGAAAGAAAATGAAACAAAAAAGGAAAATGAAAAGTCAAGAAAGAAAACACTGCAGCCAGCGCCTAGCTTCTCCATGCGACGGCGTGTGAGACTGAACATCCGTCAGACGCAGTTTCCTGGGCTAGTGAAGGCCTCGAGAAAAAAAACCTTCGGTCCAGCTCTCTGAATGCTAATGATACGCAGTAACGTTAGCTGGTTCAAAAGATGTGCTTGCCATTAAGAGGTTAGAACTGCTCTGGCAATCCAAGACTTCGTCATCATCATCATCGTCACCATCTACCATGCGAGGTACACATATCTATCTCAGCATTTCTTTCTAAATCATGTCATTTATCCTCTCTCTCTCTCTCTCTCTCTGTCTGCCTCTCTTCTTCATTTACTTTGGTTTTCGTTATAGTTTTGTTACACAACCAGTGAAAATTTGCTGTCGTTTTACAGATTTAATTACATACCCTTATGTGTTTTCATTCTTGCACCAAGAAGAAGAAGATATTGTCGAGAAAAAAAAAATCAGGACTGGCCCAGTAACACGAGAGAAGAAAAGCAATCGGTGTGATCAAAAAATTTAAAAAAACAAACCCAAAGCATGATAACTGTGGTCATACAAGCACAGTTCCCAATGAATGAATGACTACCTAGGATTCAGTACTCAATAACTGAATGAATTTCTAACATTTATTAACTGTAATTGACTTCCATTGATCAGTTCAGAAAATATCAAAGGTTCATGTCACATTATCGTTCTCCAGCACCTATCACGGAGCCTTCTCTAGCACCTGCCACTGAGCTTTCTTTATCACTGGTCACATAGCCTTCTTTATCACTGGTCACAAAGCCTTCTTTATCACTGGTCACATAGCCTTCTTTATCACTGGTCACATAGCCTTCTTTATCACTGGTCACATAGCCTTCTTTATCACTGGTCACATAGCCTTCTTTAACGCTGTCATATAGCCTTCTTTATCGCATGTCACAGAACTTCATTATCACTGGTCTCAAAGCCTTCTTTGCCACTGGTCACAGAGCCTTCTTTATCGCTGGCTACAAAGACTTCTTTATCACTGGTCACGGAGCCTTCTCTATTATTTGTCACAGAGCCTTCTCTATCACTGGTCACAGACCCTTCTCTGTCACTGGTCACAGAGCCTTATCTATCACTGGTCATACAGCTTTATCTATCACTGGTCACAGAGACTTCTTTATCACTGCTCACAGAGACTTCTTTATCACAGGTCACAGAGCCTTCTCTATCACTGGTCACAGAGCCTTATCTATCACTGGTCACACAGCTTTATCTATCACTGGTCACAGATACTTATTTATCGCTTGTCACAGAGCCTTCTTTACAGCTGGTCTCAGAGCCTTCTTTATCACTGATAACAAAGACTTCACTATCACTAGTCACAGAGACTTCTTTATTACTGGTCACAGAGCCTTATCTGTCACTGGTCACAGACCCTCATGTATCACTGGTCACAGAGACTTCTCTATCACTGGTCACGGAGAATTCTTTATTACTGGTCACAGACCTGCTTTATCACTGGTAACAAAGACTTTTTTTATCGCTGGTCACAGAGACTTCTTTATTACTGTTCCAAAGACTTCTCTATCACTAGTCACAGAGCCTTCTTTATCACTGGTCACAGAGCCTTCTTTATCAATGGTCACAGAGCCTTCTTTATCACTAGTCACAGAGCCTTCTTTATCACTGGTCACAGAGCCTTCTTTATCACTAGTCACAGAGCCTTCTTTATCAGTGGTCACAGAGCCTTCTTTATCACTAGTCACAGAGCCTTCTTTACAGCTGGCCACACAGACTTCTCTATCACTGGTCACACAGAGTTCTCTATCACTGGTCACACAGACTTCTCTATCACTGGTCACATAGACTTCTCTGTCACTGGTCACACAGACTTTTCTATCACTGGCCACAGAGCCTTTTTTATCACTGGTCACAGACACTTCGCAATTACTGGTCACAGTGCCTTCTTTATCAGTGGTCACAGACACTTCGCTATCACTGGTCACAGAACCTTCTTTATCACTGGCCACAGAGCCTTCTTTATCACTGGTCACAGATACTTATTTATCGCTTGTCACAGAGCCTTCTTTATCTGGTCACAGAGCCTTCTTTACAGCTGGCCACAGAGCCTTCTTTATCACTGGTCACAGAGCCTTCTTTATCACTGGTCACAGAGCCTTCTTTATCACTGGTCACAGAGCCTTCTTTATCACTGGTCACAGAGCCTTCTTTATCACTGGTCACAGAGCCTTCTTTATCACTGGTCACAGAGCCTTCTTTATCACTGGTCACAGAGCCTTCTCTCTATATTAAAATGCAAAAGGATAAAAAGTAAAGCAGGAGAAAAGTCAGCAGAGAGAGTAGTTTAACTATTAGAAGGAAAATAAGAGGAGAGAATAGTTAAGAATGAGAAGAAAAATAAGAGGAGAGAGTAGTTTAACAATTAGAAGAAAAATAAAAGGAGAGAGTAGTTTAACAATTAGAAGAAAAATAAGAGGAGAGAGTAGTTAAGAATCAGAAGAAAAATAAATGGAGAGAGTAGTTAAGAATCAGAAGAAAAATAGGAGGAGAGAGTAGTTTAACAATTAGGAAAAATAAGAGGAGAGAGTAGTTTAACAGTTAGAGGAAAAATAAGAGGAGAGAATAGTTTAAGTAAGGCGGAGTTTAAGTCGAAAGAGTAGCCTGTAGCAAGGAAAAAGAGTACCGCATTAAGAGAGCTGAAAATATTCAACCATGAATCATGAATTTATAACGTGTTTACAAAGTGTGAGGGAAATCAATCTGAGCAAGGAACTCATTATCCAGAAAGAGCTGATGTTATTTTAGCGGTGCACCGGTCAATTTTTCATTCAAGTGACTCACCCCGAAATATGCAAGGACCATCGCTGTCCTAGACTCTTGTCACGTTTCTGCACAGCATAGCAGAGCTGCCACAGACGAGAAATTACTACTCTGAGATGATAGTTATTTCTCATCTGGCTTCCTTATACAGGGATTTGGTTAGTATTTTTCTCTGAAACGCTGTTGTGAATCATTGTTCTGTTCTTAAACTTAAAGTTTTGTTTTTGGTTTTGGTTTAAATATGATGTTAGGCATTTTGTATGACTCATTACTTTTGTTCACGTCTAAGCTTTTCTTTCGCTTCAAAGCTTTGTTGCTTAACATTCACGCTATGCCATTTCTTATTCTCATTCTGAGTTCAGTTTAAAGGTTAAGGATAAGGGATAAGGGTCGCGTCCATGAATCCTATCGTCAGTAGGAGTTATTCATATCTGCTCCGGACCCTCCCCAAAAGTTTTTTCGTTCACATTTTCTTTCCTAAGCTCAGGTTTTGACTCTTAGATTTTTTTTTTTAGAGAGTAGGGTTTAGACACTGTTTTAGGATGTAGAGTCTAGAAAAGAAAAACGAGAAATAGACTGGACTTTGTCATCGATATTGCTGTCCTTATGTCTGGGTATTGCTGTCCTTATGTCTGGGTATTGCTGTTCTTATGTCTGGGTATTTCAAGTCTGTTATATTTTATGCATTTTTAAATGGCGGTCTTGCCGCGTAGGCAACATTTTAGTACAGGGTTCCAGCTATTCTGGCCGTGCATACTTCCAAGATGGGACACAAGAAGTAGGTTTATCAGGAGGCTCCACTACGTTTGAGAAAAGTTTTATTCCCGACTTCGGTAGGGCAAGCTCTGGACTATTTACCAGGAGCGCAGACAGAAAGCAACGCAAGGTCCCGTTCACATTGTTCAATTAACTGATTATAGTATCAGACTTCAAAGGAGTCATAAATCTCATCCTCCGCCAGCGTAACATAAACACACAGAGCTCTACATGTGTAAGTCCAATTAACGTGCAAGATGAACTGGAAATAATGAATGAATGAAAGTAATGAATGAACGAAAGTAAGATTTTTTTTTAATGATAAAGAGAATGAATTTGGAACCCTATTGTTTGCAGAAACACGTAATGTAGCAAGCAATTGATGGCACGTTTTATTCTAATTCCTGTCAGGAACATGTAATGTAGCAAATTACGGTGCGTTTTTAAAAAAAATTCTAATTCCTGTCAGGAACATGTAGTGCAGCAATCAACGGATTGTTTTCTTCTAAATCCTGGTGGGGGGAGGGGGGAGTAGAGTATCATCCTGCAAGACGAGGCAACCCACAGTGCACTGTACATAAGGTTTCAGTGCACGAAGTGAAACGAACCGTTTATTTGAAAGCATATGCCTTTGATATGAAACTACATCTGAATTCACAGCAGCTGAAAGAGAAAAAAATAGGAGAAATATTGGGCTTCACTGCTCCGTGAGTGATTTTTTAAACAAATCTATTAATAACTGGTTGTTTGATTCACATTTTTACATTTATTCGCGGATAAATGCGCCTGACATTGCCATGTCATGACTCACCTGCAGTACATTCACTCACGCGCAGCGTCGGGGTCTGGCATCCTGACAGTTATTACTCATCTAGTAAACATGAGCGTGACCTCATTCTTCGCAACGTTTACAGCCGGCAGGGAGCAACTCCGGGCGCACCTTCCGCCACACCCTCCCACGCTTCCACAGACCCACACTCTTACAATAACCTCCACTCACACGCTCGA
The DNA here is from genome assembly GCA_009760885.1 of Achatina immaculata. NCBI lineage: Eukaryota > Metazoa > Mollusca > Gastropoda > Stylommatophora > Achatinidae > Lissachatina > Lissachatina immaculata. The sequence goes on from CM019696.1 coordinate 20,435,803, forward strand.
ATGTGTGCTCACTTGCACGTGGATCTATCTATCTATCTATCTATCTATCTATCTATCTATCTATCTATCTATCTATCTGTCTGTCTGTCTGTCTGTCTGTCTATCTATATCTATCTATCTATCTATCTATCTATCTATCTATCTATCTATCTATCTATCTATCTATCTATCTATTGATTCGTCCGACCATTTGTCTGTTTGTCACATGTCATGTAAAGTTCTTATGTCATCCATCCATCCATCCATCCATCCATCCATCCATCCATCCAACGAACAAGGGACTACAAAGTGAAGACAGCAGTTGCATTTCTATTACATAGAGTACGTGCGCTGAGATGTGAACGTTTCTGGGCTGAAGCTGGCGCCGATTCACCTAATCTGATATTAGACCTGATAACATAGTCACTCAGCATCCTAGTTTTCTCACGTTTTGCTCCCCTTGACAATAGATTGCGTCACAGCAGGCTTACAAAAGAGCACTGATTGTTGTAATTTTTTAGAATTTACAGAGAAGGCTGTCATAACTGTCCTTGTAGGGAAGGATGATATTGTTCCATCTTTCTGCGTGCGCACTAGCACAAGAGATTAGCCGTGACAGCCATTTTCATAACCAGCTGTCATCAACCCTCGATAAAGGAGCAAAGATCATACTTGGAACATCAGGGGCAGTGTAATACGAGATGGGCCCCGGGTATCACTGAAACTCGAAAAACCACACTCACTGAAGCAGGCTCGCCGAAATCTATTAAAATGAACCGTGGCCATCAATAGAGCAAGGAAAGATGAAGTTATAACCATGACTAGCGCAACAGAATTTGGTCAAGACCTAATTTAGCTCTTCAGGATACTTCTGGTTATGTGTCAAAGGTTTCAGAGTCTGAACACTTTGAGAGAGATGAAAATGCTTTCCTTAACTGGAGAATCTCCTCGTGGCTTAATTTTTGGAAAGAAACAAAACTTTCTGACTTACTTCTCATCTGCCTTCCTTTGGAAAACCACATCCTATCTTTAGTCAATCTCTTCATTGGGCCATTACTTGGCAGTGGCTTCTATTTAGTGCAAACAGGGAACTTGTAAAACAGGAAAAACCAGCTATTATATCAATGAGATGGACTGTGTTAAACTGCCTAATATAACAACGAGACTGCGATCTTCCTTTTGTTGTACATGCCCTGCAGTTGTTTTCTTTCATCAAACTTCTTCCTTGTTTGATAGTTGACCCCACTAAAAAGATTCCAGGAATTTTTTTTTTAACCGCAGTGTTTGGATTCCCGGTTCCGTGGGTAAAGTTTAGCGAGGTTAAGTTTCACGAGCGTGAGTGCATTGTGTGTGACTAATGTAATTAGAATTTTACCTTTCATGGAAATGTGGGTTTATTTTTTAATCCTACATACAAGTTTCACATTAATATTATCTGGAAAACAGAATGTTCTCAGTCTGGCAAACGAATCAGGGATTTGCGTGTTCCACAAGGTGGCGGAGCCTATTAGTAAGTTGAACTATAGAAGCGAAGAAAGCCACGGTAGTTTATTCTTTGTCCAACATCATTTATGTCTGTGGTATATGACCACAAAAAACAACAAATATATCTATACTACAAGAGCTTAATATTGAAGAAGGCTGGCTAGTAAAGAGGATTAAAGAGAGAAAACTGAAATATTTTGGACACATTAAACGTCATGATAATTTAGAGAAGACCATATTGGAAGGATACATAATGGGAAAAAGAAAAAGAGGAAGACCAAAACGAAGATGGCTGCAAGAAATCGTTGACGATCTCCAAATGGATGCCGCAGCAGCAGGCCATCTTGCTCACAACCGAGAGGCCTACAGGAGTGCTGTTTGGGAGGCAAAGTTCCGCAAGGGACATGCAAATGGATGAATGAGATGATCACAAAACTATCAGATATGTCTGTGATAGATGACAACGAATATACCAGATATATCTCTGGTAGATGACCAAAAACTACCAGATATATATGTGGTAGATGACTAAAAAACTACCAGATATATATGTGGTAGATGACTAAAAAACTACCAGATATATATGTGGTAGATGACTAAAAAACTACCAGATATATATGTGGTAGATGGCCATAAATCTACTGGATACGCTCATATGTCTGTAGCAAAACGGCCTAGTTCGGCGAATCTGAATTTACCATGAGCCTGATCCACACCTCTGTTCATATCCGTGTAGTAGGCTAAGCCTGGATCGCGGAGCAGAGCTATCTTCAGTTTCGTAGTAATGGAGCCTGCCCAGAAGATAATTTTGTGCGTGTTCATACTCGGTTTTCAAATTAGCGACCGCGCCCAGCTCTGTGTAGAGTTCTCTGTTTGTGTTCAGCATCTTCGTGACATCAACTGCTAAGAACATCACAGTTCTAGAGGGATAAAGCAGCAACAACTAAGAGATCTTGACCATGCTGCATGTACAGGGAGATACAACAACAAGAACAACAACAACAACAGTACTACAAAAGCTGTTGGAATATTTACAATCGCTTTATCCGAGATTTACAACAACAACAACAACAACAACAAAATATATTTTGTCATAACTATGAATGATTTTTAATAAAGCCAATGACATTTTTGGCAATAAGGTGCAGCTCGATATCAAAAACGACAAACAATACGAAGCGTAAAAGCACAAACACAACCAGAATAGTTCCTGACCATATCACTCACAACAGCTCATGGCCAAGTATGGCGTCACGACACACCATGAGACATCACGGAAGCAGGATCTTCGAGCGCAAGCCATATAAACTCTCCCCTGACAGCCTGTTACGGATAACACTTTTCATTGTTATGTTTTCAAAGGTTTTACACTTATCTTTGAACAGACCGCCATCCACGTGACGTAAACGTTTTGTTACATGATATTATTGTTACCAACGTTGTTGTTGTTGTTGAGTGGAGTTATTGCTTTCAGTATTAAAATAGAGTTCCCTGATAATAAATCATTTCTCTCTCTCTGCACCTTAAGTGCCCAGAGCACACGGGGCTTCCGCAAGGGTTTTCCACAAATGCCTGTCCTTTGACTTTTTTCCGCTCTTGCCCAGGTGAGCCCTCTATTGCCCAGCATCCCCTCTGTTGTTCTCCATGTCTCTTTTGCTCTACCCCTACTTCTGTTCCCCTGTGGTGTCCATCTTAGTGCTATTTTTGCTAGTGAGTTGTCAGTCATTCGGAGCACATTCCCAGCGTCTTTAAACATATGTTGAACCACTTACAGATATAAAAATGTTTCAATTTAATATTTTAATCATTTAATCTTTTCATGTTCTTTTTTTTCAAATATTTATTAACCAGACTTTTTAAATGTTATAATCTTATAAACGTTTTATGAGAGAAGCACTTAGTTTTAAAAAAAAACCAAAAAAGAAAACGACGTTTAATTATTAGTTACCTTTTAACAGTGACCAGAGTCACAGCGATCGTGTCATAGCATTATCTCCTTCCACCGTTGTTCTAGCAACCAGTGAAGAGCAACTTAGTTGACCGACCCAGTCAGAAATTGACTGTAAGACTGTTTTGTTACCAGTGTAAGATTAGCTATCTTAATTTTTTTTTTTAAATTTTATTTTATTATTTGAACAAAATGTACAAAAATGATCGAAAACTCTTTATCACTTTTCAGTGTAGTCCCAATTTCCCGTTCACTGTAGTTCTGCTACTGCTTCACTAATACCTGGATTCTTGGAGGAAAAAAAAATTAACTGACCTGTAGCAAACCACGCTTGGCCTCTTTAATCTCTTCGTTCGTGCTCAACTTCTTCCCACTCAGCACCTCCTTAATAGATTCAGACACATAATAATCACGTGGTGCGAGTTCGGGTGAATATGTAGGATGTTTCAAAAACAGATTCGTAATTAGCCGAACTCCTGCAAGTGCTGCGTGAGGCCACGTGTTATCACGCTATAGCGACACACTAGAATTGAGCAAACTGTAATGTTTTGATCTGATTCCAGATGCCAAGTAGTTCTCAATCAGATCACACCATTCATCGCTATTGATAGTGATTCATCTGTGAATGTAATGTTCCAGGATTGGTCCCTTTAAAGTTCCAGAATAGCATGAGCATCAATTTTCAGGCCGAAAGAGTTGTACGAAACTTCCTTGGTTTCAGCGAGGAAGAATGTCGCCTCTCATTCCTGGCTGGGTTAGTCTCTGGCTGGAAGTAATGTACCCAGCATTCGTCTCCATTGACTAACACGTCGTCGAAAGCCATCTCCTCCAGTTAATGGACGCAGTTCTCCTTTAGTCCATGTTTCCAAGGAAGTGGCCATATTATATCTGGCCTACTGACGTCCAAAAATGGCAGGCATGCCCAACCACACATATAGCTAGAGAACGATAACATAACAGCTAGAGGGATGACATAACGTAGCTAGAGAGTGATGACATAAATAGCTAGAGAGGGATGACATAAATAGTTAGAGAGATGACATAACGTAACTAGAGAGGGATGACATAAATAGCTAGAGAGGGATGATATAAATAGCTAGAGAGATGACATAAATAGCTAGAGAGGAATAACATAACATAGCTAGAAAGGGATGACATAAATAGCTAGAGAGGTGACATAACGTAGCTAGAGAATAATGACATAAATAGCTAGAGAGATGACACAAATAGCTAGAGAGTGATGACGTAACTTAGTGAGGGGTGGCATAGTATAGCTAGAGAATGATGACATAAATAGCTAGAGAGAAGACATAACATAGAAAAAGAGTGATGACATAACATAACTAGAAAGGGATGGCATAACATAACTAGAGAGTTGTGACATAAATAGCTAGAGAAATGACATTACGTAGCAAGAGAGGGAATGACATAACATAGCTGGAGAGGGATGACATAACATATATGTTCTACAGCTGTCTACTAACTGATTTAGATTGTTTAGAACAAAATTACGGTTGTTTTTGTACTCACTCTCATACGTCATGCTAGGAAGCATGCATATTTCATTTGTATCCATGTGCAAGAAGCAAATCATACGTCCCGTTTAGTTATCAGTTTATTTATTAAAACATTTTTATTTATGCATATACCCGACAACTGAATGTAAGTGCTACACAAGAGTTCTTCAAATATGGACACAGAAAAGGATAATTATATCCATACTACAAGAACTTAAAATTGAGGAAGGCTGGCTAGTAAAGAGGATTAAACAGAGAAAACATAAATATTTTGGACATAGTAAATGTCGTGATAATTTAGAGAAGACCGTCTTGGAAGGGTGCATAAAGGGAAAAAGAAAGAGAGGAAGACCAAGGCGAAGATGGCTCCAAGACATCGTTGATAATCTGCAAATGGATGCATCAGCTGCAGGGCATCTTGCTTAAACCGAGAGGCCTACTGGAGAGCTGTTAGGGAGGCAAAGTTCCGCAAGGGACATGCAAATGACTGACTGACTGAGCCGGCAACCATCACTTTACAGGAACGCAGGTACGCAGAGAACAGAAAACGAACGTCCACCTGTAATCTGTCTTCCCACGTGTAATCTGTTAATACGTAATCTGTCAGTTAGCATAAATACATCAGTCCGCGTGTGTGAGAGTATATATATATATTCATTCACACACAGACATACACACACCTACCCACACACACGCATATATACGTAGCCGGGAATATTAAAAAAACATTTAGCGAGTTTACCAGTTTCTCAGCTTCGAGTGGGGGGAAGGGGGAGGGTAAGAACAGGATACTTGAGGCCTCTTTGTTAGAACAGCAGAGCACTGTCAGTAGATGTTACTTCTCTTATAGGACACTTTTATCAGCTGTTAGTAGATGTTAGACTTCTCTTATAGGACACTTTTATCAGCTGTTAGTAGATGTTAGACTTCTCTTATAGGACACTTTTATCAGCTGTTAGTAGATGTTAGACTTCTCTTATAGGACACTTTTATCAGCTGTTAGTAGATGTTAGACTTCTCTTATAGGACACTTTTATCAGCTGTTAGTAGATGTTAGACTTCTCTTATAGGACACTTTTATCAGCTGTTAGTAGATGTTAGACTTCTCTTATAGGACACGTTTATCAGCTGTTAGTAGATGTTAGACTTCTTTTACAGGACATTTTTATCAGCTGTTAGTAGATATTAGACTTCTCGTATAGGACATTTTTATCAGCTGTTAGTAGATGTTAGACTTCTTTTATAGGACATTTTTATTAGCTGTTAGTAGATATTAGACTTTTCTTATAGGACATTTTTATCAGCTGTCAGTAGATGTTAGACTTCTCTTATAGAAATACTTTTATCAGCTGTTAGTAGATGTTAGACTTCTTTTATAGGACATTTTTATCAGCTGTCAGTAGATGTTAGACTTCTTTTATAGGACATTTTTGTCAGCTATTTGTAAATGTTAGACTTTTCTTATAGGACATTGTTATCAGCTGTCAGTAGATGTTAGACTTCTCTTATAGAAATACTTTTATCAGCTGTTAGTAGATGTTAGACTTCTTTTATAGGACATTTTTATCAGCTGTCAGTAGATGTTAGACTTCTTTTATAGGACATTTTTGTCAGCTATTTGTAAATGTTAGACTTTTCTTATAGGACATTGTTATCAGCTGTCAGTAGATGTTAGACTTCTCTTATAGAAATACTTTTATCAGCTGTTAGTAGATATTAGACTTCTCTTATAGGACAATTTTATCAGCTGTTAGTAGATGTTAGACTTCTCTTATAGAAACACTTTTATCTACTCTTAGTAGATATTACACTTCTCTTATAGAACACTTTTATCAGCTGTTAGGAAATGCTAACTTCACTATCAAATACAGACGTCCCCCGCATATTCGAATTATTGTGGAAAACAGCACAGTCAAACAGTGGTACTGGTCGAAAGGTAGAATACTATTTTTTTCCTAGCTTGCAAATCCACTTTGGCTTCTGAAAAAAAGTAAACAATATATATATATATATATATATATATATATATATATATATATATATATATATATATATCATCACGGCCTTGCATGTGGAAGATAAATTAAGAAAAGTCAACTACAAAGAATGGAGTGCCTTTTTACTTGGACAAATCAACATCAAAAGCATTACTAGGTTACATTCCAGTAAGTGATAGAATCCTCACTATCAGACTTAAGGGCACTCCCAGAAATGTAACAATCATCCAGATATATGTACCTACATCAGCAGCAAGAGAAGAGGACGTAGAAGACTTTTATAACAAACTGCAAATGACGATAGACCAGGTAGAGAAAAATGATATTGTATTAATAATGGGGGATTTTAATGCAAAGATTGGTACAGAAAGAGCAGAAGACGAAGGATATGTTGGGGGGGGGGGGATTTAGCAAAGGATATAGAAATGAAGCAGGTGACAATCTAATCGCCTTTTACATGGAAAATGAGCTAATGATTGCTAACACACTTTTTAAACAACATCCAAGAAGATTTAACACATGGACATCACCTGATGGGAAAACCAAGAATCAAATAGATTACATTTTAGTGCAAAGAATGTGGAGATCAAGTATAACATCACCAAGAACTTTACCAGGTGCTGATTGTGACACGGACCATGATATTAAATGCAGACTTGAAGAGAAAGATAAAAAAGACAGGGGATCAAGACCACTCCGCTTTGATCTTACAAAAATACCAGAACAATACGGTATAGAAATGAAGAACCGTTTCGAAATCCTGATGGCTGTACAGGGGGAGATGATACCAAATGAACTGGCTAAGCAGGCCAGAGATATCTTAATAACAACAGCTAAAGACGTGGTTCCAGTAAAGAAAACACAAAAGAGTGGATGAATTACAGCAGGCACACTAGAACTAATAAAACAACTTAGAGAAATGAAGACGCATTGGAAAGTGACTAGCAACAACAAAGAGAAATATAAATTTTTAACAAAAGAAGAACGAAAAAAACATAAAAATAGACAAAAAACAATACATACAAGATTGTTGTGAAAGAATAGAAGGACATCAAAATGTGGAAGAGATAATGAAATGTTTAAAGAAATGAAGACACTGACGAGAATTGTCACACCTAAGCTAAATGTAATTTGTGACGAGATGGGGAATATCTTGACAGAGACAGAGGAAATTCTAGAAAGATAGAAGGATTATTGCAGAGAAATGTATGAAACAACCAACTGTGGAAACAGAAACAATAGTGTGAATTATTATTGGAGGAGAAAGAACCCGAACCGATAATAGAAGTTCTATGGGCAATAAAGAATCTGGAAAATGGTAAATCACCAGGATGTGATGAGATAACAGTTGAATTTATTAAAGCAGGAGGAAAGGAGTGTGCAACAATCTATCATGCTCTATGTAAAAAGATATGGCATTCAGGTATTTGGCCAAAAGAATGGAAAAGAACTGTATTCATACCACTGCCAAAAAAGGGTAACTGAAATTATGCGCACACTATAGAACTGTTGCCCTGATTAGTCTTTGCCAGTAAACTTCTATTTAAAATCATAATAGGCAGACTTCATAAGAAAATAGAAGAAGAAGTCAAAATGGTCCAAGCTGGTTTTAGACAATGAAGAGGATCAAGAGATCATATATTCAATATAAGATTAATAATAGAGAAATGCTGACAGTTTAATGTAAATCTATATTTATCTTTTATAGACTACTCGAAGGCATTAGATTGTGTACAACACCAGAAACTTTGGGAAATAATGGAAAAATGGAATTTCCAACACATTTGATACAATTAACATCACTGCTGTATTTAGACCAACAAGCAGTAGTAAAAATAAATGTCACAAACAACTTGGTTTGACATAAAACAAAGGGTCCGTCAGGGGTGCATATTGTCGCCTTACTTACTTAACTTGTATACTGAAAATATAATGAGGAATATTAGAGACGATGTAGACAAAGAATATAACGATTTCATAACAATTGGAGGTTATGAGGGACCAGAGATTAGATATGATGATGACATAGTATTACTATCCACAACACAAAAAGGAATGGAAAAACTAATTACATGTCAGTCCATAAGAACAGTGAAGAGCAAAACCTCTATCTTAATGCGAAGAAAGCTAAATTGATGACAGCTGACAAAACAAACAAGGCAGGTGAAATATGTATCAGTGATGAAAAACTGGAAGAAGTGGAGAGTTTTGAATATATTGGATCACTGCTAACTAATAATGGAAATACAAAGGGGGAAATTAAAAGGAGGACATCTATCGCTCTTCAGAAAGTAAAACGACTAAAGAAGATGTGGAGAGGAACAGACAGAACTACAAAAATAAGATTTTTAAGGCCATGCATATTTACCATCGCAATATATGCCTGTGAAATCTGGACACTTAACAAAACAGCTGAGAAACACATAAATGCTTTTGAATGTAAATGCTACAGAAGAGTTCTTCAAATATCATGGACACAGAAAAGAACAAATATATCCATACTACAAGAACTTAATATTGAAGAAGGCTGGCTAGTAAAGAAGATTAAACAAAGAAAACATAAATATTTTGGACACATTAAACGTCATGATAATCAAGAGAAGACCGTGTTGTGAGGGTACATAAAGGGAAAAAGAAAGAGACGAAGGCCAAGGCGAAGATGGCTGCAAGACATCGTTGATGATCTGCAACTGGATGCATCAGCAGCAGGCCATCTTGCTCACAACCGAGAGGCCTACAGGAGTGCTGTTAGGGAGGCAAAGTTCCGCAAGGGACATGCAAATGAATGAATGAAACTGATGCGCTTCCTAATGACTTTAGTATCTGCTTTAGCCTTAGAAATATATTAACTGTTAAGCGAGGTGTCGCCTAGCTTGTGACTTATACCAGCATGGGACGTGTTTTGGTTACTAAGTTTTAATAGCTCTAGCTTTTCTTGCAAACTGAGGACTATATGGGCTCTCGCCACATTCAGGATGCATTATGACTATTATAAGCAGAAAAAATATTATAAAAACGAAAATAAGAATGTAATAAACAATAATAATATATTATACACAAGAGATTAGCTTCGAAGAACTTCTTAAAACAGTCTGATGGCACTGAATTCAGTTTGATGCGAAGCGTCTGATTGGTCAGAGCAAAACCTCGTTGGAGTCGGACGAAATCGGTCGAAAGAGTGGACCACGCGGTCGAATCCCTGAGTTCTAGTTACAGAAGGAAACGATGGTGGGGGGGGGGGGGTGATTGAAATACGAGCGGTCGTAATACGGATTGCCCTTTAAGTAATTCTTGTTCTCGCAAATGTTCACATCTACTCAAGAAATGTTTAGATATCTTTAGATCCTTGTCCTGGTATACAAATATCTAAGCGGGGTCGAGTCATCAGGTGCATGGCTCTTGATATGAGGTTTAATACAGTTTTAATCTTTATACTTTTGAAGGATAGTATCTATCTATCTATCTATCTATCTATCTATCTATCTATCTATCTATCTATCTATCTATCTATCTATCTATCTATCTATCTATCTGTCCGTCCGTCCGTCTGCCTGCCTGCCTGTCTGTCTGTCTGTCTGTCTATCTACTTGACAAAATTTTTTGCATCTTTTCTTTCCAACAGACAGCAGGTAGTTTGCCTCAAAGTCATGTTCATCTGTGGTTGATAATGGTGTTCCACAGAGATCTATCCTTGGTCCTCTCCTTTTCACCATCTACATCAATGATCTTCCACTTCATCTAAAAAAAAATCATCTTGTGACCTCTTTGCTGATGACTGCACAGTTTACACTAGTGACAATGACTGTATTAACCTTGAGTCAACTCTTCAAATTGAAATAAACAGTCTAATTAACTGGAGCAACTATATCAGAATGCTAATAAACATTAGCAAAACAAAATCCATGCTCATTACAACAAGACAGAAATTAACAAAATCACCAACAACAACACTACAGCTCCACGCTGGAACTTCACAGATAGAGAATGTTAGTGAAAATAAAACTCTAGGTATCATGATTGACCACCACCTTAGCTGGAATCATCATGTAGACAATCTAACCAAACCCAATGCACAAAAAGTTTACCATTTTACTAAAATTAAACATTTTCTTGACACAGACACCAGAAAATTATACTACATATCACATATACAAACACACTTGGACTATTGTTCCACAGTCTGGGATGGTTGTTCTATGTCAAACATGAAAAGACTTTCAATCAATCAATCAAGTGCCGTGCCGCGTGACTTAGGCGATCATTTCTCTCCACAATCCCCTGTCTTTAGACTTGATTATGAGATCCATCGGTGACTTTACTCACTTAAAAAAACGAACAGTCCGTGACATAAGGGTTCAGAGGGCCCATTTTTCAGCATCTTATGTGATATAAAGTAGGCGTTTGATCAGAGTGAAGAAAAATTCTGGGCAAACTTTCAGCACGTCATCATTTTTGTCCATTCAAGGCTTGGAGCTAGGAAATACGAAGAGCATTTTATGTTCGGAGACGAGCTTCTTGTAACCTGATTTCTCTGATTAACGCGGAGACAAGACCGGATCTTGCTGTTGTAGCACATTAACCGTCCCGTCTCGCCGTCTACCGTCACGTTTCACTCCTGGACGATTTCAGTTTAACGCCATTGCCCTGTTCTCCACAGAAAACAAATCTCGATTACTTGTTGGCTGTTGTTTGTTTCCCTGTCTCTTTCTACACCAGAGGTTCCCGGAACCTGGCTTGGAGGGGTCCGTGACAAAAACTCAGGGTTCTTTTCTTTTATTTTACACTGTGAGAGGTTTAACAACAGTTTTCGACATATTGTTGCATGAAGAACAAACACGGGAATCATCTTCCATGTTGATGCAGATTTGAGATTAAAAGTAGGAAATATTGAACCAGATGTGGAAGCTTCTCTCACCACGTTTAGGCTGGTTAGCCATCACATATTTCATATTCTGTTCATTTGTCAGAACAGGTAGGAATGTTAATCGCTATTTTTTTTTCTTAGCTGCATTGCTGTCATTCTGAAAATTCACCAAGTTTGTACTGTGTTTGTAGTAGTGAGCGTTTGCCCATTAAAAGTTACCCACATTTTCTGGAGAAAAAGAATTCTTTTGCAGTGGGGTCCTAATGGTAGCATATGGCTACCACACAGATAGGAAAACTTTTCTAAAGTGTGGAGATCTGTGGTCTAGATTCTGAAACAACAAAGGGTCCACAGACTTTTGTTACTTGGGAACCACTGGTCTATACGATTATTCATCTCAATATTGACCAGTACAAGAATAGCTAAAATTATGGAGAGAAAGCCGTCGTGCACAGCTCTGGGCTTGCAGTCTCTGAGGAGATGTTGGCGGCGCCTGACGTGTAATTATTAATTTTGTAACACGAATAATGTTGCAACAACAACAACAACAACAACAACAGCACGAGATACGACAACAACAGGAAGCAAGTTGTACAAACCGAAACAGCGTGCCACAAATATGTATTTCGAAATGACGCATTTGTGAAATAACAAACGGAAAAGTCGACTAACGTGTGACGTATTTTTTTCATAAAAACACGTTTTCTTTTGTCCGTTCTTCTATACGTCTGTGAAGGGACATCGCAAACTCTGCCAAGTGGAAGACGGTAAGTGTTATCTTGCTCCTATCTGGAACACGAGTTAGTGCCAGTAAAAGACGAAAATGATTATAGCCAGATTACGGTTCTTGTGTCTATTCTCTTCTTAATGTTGGAGAAAGGAATTTGATTTGACGACAGCGACGAAGAAAATGATTAGTAAACAGGTATTCACGGTGAAGATTTCAAATGTCAAATGAGATTTGTTTGAGGCTGAAAATACAGCACTTGTAGTTAATGACAGAGAGAGAGAGAGAGAGAACAACGGGCACTTGTTTTCGTGGACCCCCCCCCCCCCCCGTCTCTCTCTCTCTCCTACCGAAGAAGGAAGGAATTGAAGTGGAATGCTGCGTTCTGATTGGTTGTAAAAAGAAGGTCATGGATTTATTTCAGCCAATCGTGTCCCGTTAAATAATAAGGGAGGCGACGTATATAATCATCCATATGGTAGTGGTATAGTCCTCACAACGTGGAACCCGGCGATCCTGTAAAGACTAGAAAACGTGAATGACGCCCGTGTAGTTTTTGTAGCGTTTACTGTGTGCGCTTTGTAGTTTCAGAACACAGCGGGTAGTGTGACTGCTGGAGTTTTATATATGAATGCTGTATTAATAGTGAAGAATTTGCATAAATTCTACATGTAGCAATGTCTTACATGCTGAAGAAGGTGAATATTTTTTTCTGAATCTGCAGAAAAGTGAGTTTATGAAAACTGTACATGCTTTTCCACAGAATTGTTTGTTTTCAGTTTCTGGAAGCAGGTAAGTTATTAAGTTTACTTGTTCTTTCATTGTTTTAGTCATGGGGGGGGGGGGGGGGGGGTTGTTCTTTCAAAATCACGCAGTCTGTTTATGCATCTAATTTTTAATGTACACTTGCTTGCTGGCTACGGTATTTCTTTCTGATTGTTAATGGCATATGACGCCCTGGGTGAAAAGGAAGATCTGTAGATTTGTTGAAGCGAATTGTATACAAGACTTCATAATCTTACCTAAACGTGTCAGTGGTGTACTTCTGCCATTAATACTAAAACCTTTGCTATTGATATAGTAACAGAAGCAGTTATTACCATTACTATTATTACTGCACTTCAACTGCTACAGCTGTATAGTAATATTACAGCTTAAACTACTCCGGATATTGGTACTACTGTATTACATCTAGTTACTAAATGTTAATAAATAATACACAGTTATATAGTATCATCAACATCAAGTACCGTGCAGATGGGCGTTGGAGGCCATGCCTCTCCATAGATCTCTGTCTTTGATATTTTCTGTTAGCTCATTTGTTGTTGTTTTTTTTAAATTATGTTATCGCGGTAGACTCTCTGTGATTTTTTTCCCCTCTCGATCTTCACCTTTCTCTCTTTCCATTTATCTTACCTGTTGTTTTAATATTTTCAAACCCTCCGCTTCTCGTTATATGCCCAGTTAATAATAACTGTCGTTTTATTATTGATTTAATTAGGTTCCTTTCTTCATTTGCTTTTGTAAGACATTCCCTATTTGTCATCTTGGCTGTCTATGTTATTCTTAACATTTTTCTGAGGAGTCACATTTCTGTTGCCTCTGGTGGTCTTTTGCGTCGTCTGTTGATTGTCCATGACTCACTTTCATGGGCTAAGACAGGCTCAGTGTAGCAGTTAAGAACTCTGATCCCCAGTGACAGAGATACAGTGAACAGGCTGTTTCTCATTTGTGTGAGAGCTGTTTTGGCTTGGCATGTTCTGTTCTTGATTTCAGATGTTGCATTTCCCATCTGATGTTAATTACATGCCTAGATATTTAAATATATGTGCTTGTGTCAAGGTTGTTCCTTGTAATTTAACACTGCGTGTACGTGAGCTTTTCTTTCGTAGTATAACCATTGTTTCTGTATTCTTCCTATTTACGGTGATTCATTTCTTCCCACCTTCTTTTACCGCGATATCTATTAAATTAGTTAGATTACTTAAATCGATTAAAAAAACACGGCATATGACACATCATTGGATCATTCTGTGCCGTTTTATTCATATATCATCATCTTGTGGAGCACGCCTTCATCTAAATCAGTTAAATCCATCCACATGTGACACTTGCTACCAATGATTTATTAAATGTATCTGGGTCGTCTGAATGCTGGCTCATAACATGTCCTGCACAGGCTTCAGTGCGCGCCTGACTCGTCGAATTTGCATTAAGATATGGTGTTCTGTACACCGACTCTTTTCATCGTCGAATTTAGCCTTTGGAGACCTGGTCCACGCGAAATCTGTTCATTCTTGGCCTACTGTCTTAAATATCCTGTTTCCATCTTTGTTAACTTACAGGTCTTTTTCTTAGACCTCCCATCTCTGTCATGGTATACTTAACATATCTCTTTATCTGAGATCTCATGTCTCCACCTCGTTCGACTTAACAGATATCTTGTCTTAGGTTTCATGTCTCCACCTCGACTTAATAGATATATTGTCTTAGGTCTCATGTCTTCACCTCGTTCGAGTTAATAGATGTCTTAGGTTTCATGTCTCCACCTCGTCCGACTTAATAGGTGTCTTGTCCTAGGTCTCATGTCTCCACTTCGTTCGACTTAATAGATGTCTTGTCTTAGGTCTCATGTCTCCACCTCGCTCGAGTTAATAGATGTCTTAGGTCTCATGTCTCCACCTCGTTCGACTTAATAGATCTTAAAATTGAGAATCTGCTCTTCGCAGATAGCACAGAACTTCATTTACTTTATTAAATGTCGCTTTCTGGATGTCGTTCAGAGTTACACGTCGGTGATTGAGGTACATAAAAGAGATAACGACTTCAGTAAACTCTTCATGAACTTACCCAGTGGTTCAGTAAATCCAATACTATATGTTCCCATTCAAGCAACAGATGAAACTAAGGAGGCGTGACTGCGCCCTGTGCACTTCAGCGTCTTATTCGACACGGGTTCAAATCATAAGTAAGTTCCTGGGTTGTTTTTGTTTTGTTTTAAATGTCTAGGGGGTGGGGGTGGGGAATCATTGATAAGAATTAAATTCCAAGCCTGAGCTCTCTATGATGACGGCTGATGTAGATAGTTGATGACGGCTGATGTAGATAGTTGATGACGGCTGATGTAGATAGTTGATGACGGCTGATGTAGATAGTTGATGACGGCTGATGTAGATAGTTGATGACGGCTGATGTAGATAGTCGAGCATGACTACAACAGTGTCAAAATACCCATTCTTCTCCTCCCCTATCCCCCTCCCCCTTCCCCCCCCCCCCCAAAAAAAAAAAGAAAAAGAAAATGATGATACCGAGAAACCTGTACGTACGCTATAAAAGACATGCTAAAATTGAATATGTGTAGACTTGCTTTTCATTTAGGAAACTGGGGTGGGGGGGGGGGGGGATGAAAAGAAAAACCAATATTTAAGCAGAGGTCCTTGGAAAGATACGAAACAAAAAAAAGTGGACAGTTGAAGAATACTAAGTTGATAACTGTTATACATATGGCACACATGTCTAGGGACATGCAGATGAAAGAATCTGTCATACAATATGGTTGTAACTTGAGTGTGAAGAAAAAACATGACTGAAGTTGTGAGAAAATTATTCTCGTGATTATGCCTACTGTTTGTCCTGACTTCGTACAGTTCAGTGTAAAACCTGTCTCTGCCGTAAAAACTGACCAGTCTTTTCTTTCTCATTGATTCACAAGCGTCTTTCCTCTGGAGGCCTCCATTTTGCTCTTTTGTTTCCACTATGGGTGACACCAGAAAGGATGTTAGAATTAGAATTGCAAAAGCAGCATCGATCTTCAAGACTCTTGAGAACATATGGCATTCAAAAGTTATAAGCACAAAACCCAAGTTAAGACTATTCAATTCAAATGTAATATTCACCCTCATTTATGCACGTGAAAGCTGGAAAACAACTAAAGAAATAGACAAGAAATTAGACTCTTTTGAAAACAAATGCCTAAGGAAAATACTCGGCATCAAGTGGAACGAATACAAGAACAATGCACAGATAAGACAGATGGCTGAACAACAACCAGTCTCATGGGTGATCAGGAAAAGGAGATGGACATATGTTGGTCACGTGATGAGATGAAACGGTCAGAGAATCCCAAAACAAGCTATAAAATGGAACACAACAGGCCGAAGAAAAAGAGGCAGACCGCGTGAAACTCTGAAGAGGACATTGTTAAGAGAGGCTAAATTAACAGGCATAAAATCCCTTGATGAGGTTGAAAGACTCGCCGAAGACAGGAAAAATTGGCGAACTACTTTGCGAGCCCTATGTGACGTTTAACGGCACGGGAAGGATATAAGATATAAGATGGGTGACGTCCCAGCAAATGCTAGACTTTTTCAGCAGTGTCCACACACTTTGATCATGCTAACCGGGCTGTTATGTCACAGAATCTTGCCATTGCTTTTCATGAAAGTGGAATATGACCTCCGTTCTAGTGGCCCCGGTGACAACTCAGTTTTAGCTTTCTTACAAGAGTAAGTGGATCTGGGAGTGGCTGAGACTGTTTCAGGTGGGCTGTCGTGATTCACGCCAAGAATCATAGTGGTCTAATTTTAACGATTTGAGGCGTGCCCTCCCCCTTCCCCCAATCGCTAGATCTTTCAGTTATTCATCGTCCGAGACGCCATTAATTGATTCGTTATTCCTGGTTGGCTGACTTTGTTATGACGTTCGGGTCGAAGGTTAGTCAGCACAATCGAGGGAGATGACTGGGCGAATCAGTATTGACGCGGTTTCTCGGTCAGTCTTGCTTCCCTCCGTCACCCACCAGTCAATTCATTGAGCGAATGGGTTGTGTCATTACCTCGAGAAACACAGATACTAGCCGTTCTATTCTGTTCTGTTCTAGGTTCGAGAGAAAGTCTTAGACGTCTAATCTGGAGATCACTGACACAGAGCGTTTGCATCTATGCACTGAGAAATGAGTCAGGCGAGACAGGAAGTAGCAAGGCAAGACAGCAGCAGAATATAGTGAGATAAGATAGCGACATGATTTAGTGAGGCAAGACAGTAGCAGGATGTAGTGAGGCAAGACAGCGACAGGATGTAGTGAGGCAAGACAGCAGCAGAATATAGTGAGATAAGATAGCGACAGGATTTAGCGAGGCAAGACAGTAGCAGGATGTAGTGAGGCAAGACAGCGACAGGATGTAGTGAGGCAAGACAGCGACAGGATGTAGTGAGGCAAGACAGCGACAGGATGTAGTGAGGCAAGACAGCGCCAGGATGCTGTAGACTTTCAATTGCCTTTAAAGACTTTAGACTAGTGCTCAGCGTTCCTATAGACTCCACCATAACTGGGGCTACACTAACGACCGATAACGGTCAATGTCTGAAGCCACGGATATGAAACTTTCCTTTGTTTGCCTCCTTCCCTACGAAGACGTGTCAATACAAGTTCAAACAACCACTGTCAGATTCGAGTACGCGGTTTTACAAAACGATTTTTCCCAGCATGTCAGTGCAGCCGACCCAAATCTGCGTCTAAATTCGATTATTATTGCCAGAGGCGGCAAGTTTCTTAGATCGATAACAGTCCTGTTTACACTGAAGACCTACTTTTCACTGATTATTGAAAAACGCCTACAGTGATTTACTTCACAAACCGAGCCTGGGAATGTTAAAAGAGGGTTGTAGAAATTTTTTATTCTTTCTTTCAGCTGTTATTCGTTGTTTGATGTTTTCATGTGGTCATATTGGGGGTAAAGATGCGGTCCCATCCAGCAGTTAGCTAGCCACCGTGGCTGATTACATGCACCAGGGCTGACGAAGACAAAGCTCCAGTCCCACCTCTCCGTTGCTACCAGTAACAGTCTTAGCCTGGCTAAAGGGGCAGGGATAGCCAGACACTTGGAGAGCCAAGTCAGTTAATATCCATCCCTCCCCGCTCCCCCCCCCCCAACCCAACAAAAAAAGAAAGAAAATAACATAATTGTAATGGAACGTTTCATGAATTTTTTTCTCTAATAAGAGGATGTGGTGGGGTGGGGGATAGGGCCCTTAACAGCATGGGTCCCAGAGTTACAATCCCTGCTTCTCCCCTCCCTTCTTCTCCCCTCCTTTATTCTCCTCTCCCTTCTTCTCCCTTCCCTTCTTCTCCCCTCCATTCTTCTCCCTTCCCTTCGTCTCCCTTCCCTTTTTCTCCCTTCCCTTCTTCTCTCCCCCCCCCATTCTACTCTCCCTTCTTCTCCTTTCCCTTCTCCTCTCCCTTATTCTCCTCTCCCTTCTTCTCCCCTCCCTTCTTCTCCCCTCCCTTCTTCTTCCATCACATCAGCCCCGAGGATTTCAAACACTATTACAGTACTGACCCTGAACACAGAACTAATGAACATGACGCTCATTCACTGACGCAGATAGAATGAGTCAGCCTTTACTGACAGCTCCGAGGAGTGCTAGCTGGAAACATCAAGATATTAAAAACTCGACTCCAGAGACTCGACGTTTGTTCTACGTTCTGGTGCCAGAGTTGCGGGACCGAGCTTCCAATTATTACCCACAAGAGACAAGCGTAATCAAGGTTAGAAGATCATTTCGTTGACTAGTTTTTACGTATATACAAGATGCAACCCGTGAAAAAAATGACGGGAGGAACAAAAATATTGATTATTGTGTCTTAGATATAGAATATTTTATATCAGCGCGCTACATGCAATAACTCTTTACTACCATATCAGCAACAGTATAGAGTAAGGTTTTTTTTTTAAAAACTAACGATATCAGTAAAAGCTGCATTTCTCAACCTTCTTCTCATTCATAATTATGAGCAAACGTTCTCCTTGAAGACTTGCCATCACCAGAGTAACTGGACTGAAATCAAAGATGTCTACATTAAAGAAGAAAAAAGGGTGTGGTGTGTGTATGTATGTACGGGGGATGTGTCATAGCTAATATTCATTTCCCTGTGCTTCTAGAAACTGCCCTCTCTCTCAACTAGGCTGAAGTGGGTGGGTGGGTAGTGGTGGTGGAGGTGGTTTGGTCGATGGGGATGGGGGGGGGGGAGGGAGTGGGGGTCGATGGGCTTTGAATCAACTCTTGGAACTCTTAGCGAATCGCCTAACACACTCCTCCCAAGAGACTCGAACCCTGTACTTCACGATCTTCGCGACGATGGCTGCATGGAAGCCGCTTTCTCAGTGATGGAGATCATATACCAGTAGCAAAATAAGAAGAAGAAGAAGAAGTGTGATCTTCCCTTTCTTCAAGATGATGGCCAATATTTTCCGATCTTCCCTCCTCGTGTAATCCCCCCCCCCCCTTCCCCCACCCCGAAACCTGTTTTGTTATTGTAGAATTAATTATTCATCCTATAACTCACCCCCCCCCCCTCTCCGAAAACCAGTTTTGTTACTGTAGAATTATTCAGTCTATAACTCACCCCCCCCCCCCGAAACCTGTTTTGTTTCTGTAGAATTATCCAACCTATAACTCACCCCCACCCCCCAAAACCTGTTTTGTTACTGTAGAATTATCCAACCTATAACTCACCCCCCCCCCCAAAACCTGTTTTGTTTCTGTAGAATTATCCAACCTATAACTCACCCCCACCCCCCAAAATCTGTTTTGTTACTGTAGAATTATCCAACCTATAACTCACCCCCACCCCCCAAAACCTGTTTTGTTACTGTAGAATTATCCAACCTATAACTCACCCCCACCCCCCAAAACCTGTTTTGTTACTGTAGAATTATCCAACCTATAACTCACCCCCACCCCCCAAAACCTGTTTTGTTACTGTAGAATTATCCAACCTATAACTCACCCCCACCCCCCAAAACCTGTTTTGTTACTGTAGAATTATCCAACCTATAACTCACCCCCACCCCCCAAAACCTGTTTTGTTTCTGTAGAATTATCCAACCTATAACTCACCCCCACCCCCCAAAACCTGTTTTGTTACTGTAGAATTATCCAACCTATAACTCACCCCCACCCCCCAAAACCTGTTTTGTTACTGTAGAATTATCCACCTATAACTCACCCCCCCCCCCAAAACCTGTTTTGTTACTGTAGAATTATCCAACCTATAACTCACCCCCCCCCCCAAAAAAACCTGTTTTGTTACTGTAGAATTATCAACCTATAACTCACCCCCACCCCCCAAAACCTGTTTTGTTACTGTAGAATTATCCAACCTATACTCACCCCCACCCCCCCCCCCCGAAACCTGTTTTGTTACTGTAGAATTATCCAACCTATAACTCACCCCCACCCCCCACCCCCCCGAAACCTGTTTTGTTACTGTAGAATTATCCAACCTATAAATCCCCCGACTCCCCCATGTCTCTCCCCCCTCACCCACCCACAAATCACCAAACTTCTCTCTTGTTTGAGCCCGCTAGTTTTAACATTACGGACCGGACGGGGCTCATGGACAGACAGGCCGGGTTATGGGGGGGGGGGAGAGGCGGGGATTAACAGTGGGGGGAGTGGGAGGAGTTAACGATTTATCTTCTGCATTCCCCCCCCCCCCAACCCCCATCCCAACAGAGGTAACCTGACCTTCCGTTCTCGTCAGCGGCCGTGACCACACAAGCGGAGCACACTCAACAGGTCGTGCTTGTCGCAAGCCAGTACCAGGACTTTGCCCTAGAAACATCGCACTTCCGTGTGCAGAAGGCGCATTGCGCAAACGAAAAGTACAGACTGGATGTCTGTTGTTAATTGTTTTGTTTTTCTAGTTGTTGAAATAGCAGGTAATAGATCATCATCATCACCATCATCATCATCTTGATGACAGGCGACACATCTTCTGACATTCGTAGATGCAGACAGCATGAGTTGACTGTGCAATTAATACTCTTCTTCTTCTTCTTCTGAGAACCGCGAGCTGTTTTTTTTTCCTTCTGCAGTCGATGCTGTGAAGATGTTGCGGCACATCATAGTATCGACGTGGGAGCAACTCACGGAAGCTTTTTTTTTGTTTTGTTTTGTTTTCAATCCATGAATGCAGCTTAAAAAAACAGCTGGTGTGCAATACTTCTTTAGCAGACTCCACCACCCTGAGAACTATAGTGATCCCTGTCCCGTTATCCAGACTAGGCCTGTTACTTGGGGTACCAGCGGAGAGGTGGGGTAGGGTTTTTGGTCAACTATGATTCGCCAACCCTGACACAAGCGTGTCAGCTATGATTCGCCAACCCTGACACAAGCGTGTCAGCTATGATTCGCCAACCCTGACACAAGCGTGTCAGCTATGATTCGCCAACCCTGACACAAGCGTGTCAGCTATGATTCGCCAACCCTGACACAAGCGTGTCAGCTATGATTCGCCAACCCTGACACAAGCGTGTCAGCTATGATTCGCCAACCCTGACACAAGCGTGTCAGCTATGATTCGCCAACCCTGACACAAGCATGTCAGCTATGACTCGCCAACTGCCAAATCAGACAGCGTCTCTGCCCCTACAAGTAATACATTGAGCGAGCTAACCATTATTTTAGGGTATTTTCTATTTTGCCTTTCTCAGGTTCAGTTCAAATCCATGTTTTTTTTTAGAAAGGTTTTTGGGGGGGGGGGGGGGCTTTACTATACATCTGATGAAAGATTTATTTTACTTCTCAGTTGTTGTATTCAGGAAGTTATTTTCAAAACGTTTCAAGTTCATTCATCTAAATTCCCAACATGGTTTCTTAAGTTCATGATGAAAGTAGAAGTGTATTGACCATCATGTAAGGAATCAGTGGCCATATTTTCCTCGACCTCGTAGCAGACTAGAGAGAGATGTAATCAGCGTCCCGCCTGTTTGCCATTTCTTCCCTATCTCAAGGAGTCATGTACCAATTTCTACCGCTGAGTGCCTAGAGACTAGAGAGAGATGTAATCAGCGTCCCGCCTGTTTGCCATTTCTGCCATATCTCAAGGAGTCATGTACCAATTTCTACCGCTGAGTGCCTAGAGACTAGAGAGAGATGTAATCAGCGTCCCGCCTGTTTGCCATTTCTTCCCTATCTCAAGGAGTCATGTACCAATTTCTACCGCTGAGTGCCTAGAGAGTCTCTGTTCATACTCGAATCTGACGCACCGAGTGGGTCATTACACTCAGTTACGCGTATTTCTTTTAAATAAGACATTAGATGACGTTTGAAAGTTTCTGTGCCAGCCAAGGAGAAAAGGAACCTTGGAGAGTTTCTGTTAGAGTTGACATTACTATGGGAGTAGGCGTTGTCTTCTTCTTTTTCGCGGTGATAATGATGTCAGTAGCTGCTGCTGATGGAGACATTAGATGGTGACAGTAAATGTTGCTCATGAAGACATTAGATGGTGACAGTAAATGTTGCTCATGAAGACATTAGATGGTAACAGTAAATGTTGCTTATGAAGACATTAGATGGTGACAGTAAATGTTGCTTATGAAGACATTAGATGGTAACAGTAAATGTTGCTTATGAAGACATTAGATGGTGACAGTAAATGTTGCTTATGGAGACATTAGATGGTAACAGTAAATGTTGCTTATGGAGACATTAGATGGTGACAGTAAATGTTGCTTATGGAGACATTAGATGGTGACAGTAAATGTTGCTTATGGAGACGATAGATAGTGATAGCGGTGACAATAAATAATGGCTGTAGGCGATTTTGATAACATTTCTCGTTTTCGGAGACATACAAGAACACGGAATGTTGCTCTCTCAGAAAGCATAACCCCTGCTGTTTCTTAGTAAGCTCCACCACGACCAGAATCACGTCCATCTCTAGAACGACCTTGCCTGCTTACAGATGTATGGACAGCTCTTGTTGGACAGCACAAGCAAGCGCGGTCTTTGATAGACCAAAACTCAAGTATCTGTAGTCTTAAAAAGGCTGAAAAGTCAACGTGACATTGATTGAAAGTCTGAGGTGAGAGGCCGAGGCGTAGAGAGGTCCCTGGTGTTGACAGGGTTTATGACTTTCCTGTAAGATCCCGGATGCTTCACGTCTCCCAGCCCAGACCATGGGACTACCTGCATGTCGGCAGGTGAAAGAGAATAATCTTTGAAATGGAGTGGCACGATTTGCGCGTTTTTTTTTTCTTTTTCTTAGTGCTTTTTGTTTTCTGCTCTTTCGTTCTGTCTTTATTTTTCTAAGAAATAGTGTTTACGAGGTCAGAGATCGCTTCTTGTGAGCAAACCAGCTTCGTGGGCGATGCTAAGAGATAAACAAAGAATAAACGACTCTTATACTCCGCATACAACAGGGGTTACTGAATCTTTGATACTAAATTTTTTATTTCAGCACCATTTGTCCCCATTGCCCAGTTGGTACAGTTTACCTACTCGAACACCAGTCAGAATTGCTATGTCCCTGACTTCTGTATTTTTCTACTTCATATTCTTTTTGACGTTTTCGGCTTGACTGAAGAGACGGAGGAAGACAGAGAGAGAAGCTACTGGATGGGCTGTCAGCGTGGCTAGGAAGAAAGTCACCGGCGGATCTCACAATCAAGTCTAAAGACAGGGAATTGTGGAGAGAAATGATCGCCTACTCCACGCGGCATGGCATTTTTTCCTTATAACTATTATGCAGAACGGCGGATAGCGTTTGCTATCATGCATCTTGTGTGCTTCTTGGTGTTTCCCATTAATTCAGATGCTTTTCTTTTTTCCTTGCCGCTTGGTCAGTCAAATGAGATATTTTTTTCTCTTGGCCTCTCCTGCTTCCTTTTCATCTAGAATTTACCAGTGATTACTAGACTCTCCAACTTTTATCTTCTCGTGACATGTCCAAGAAATGTTGACTATTTTTTCCCCCTTTTCATTCTAACCAGTTTTCGTTGTTCTGAAACTTCTCCGAGGACTTCTTCATTAGTGTTTCTGTCTGTCCAGGGTTCTTGCTGCATCTTTTCCAAAACCACAGTACACTCATTTTCTCAAGAAAGGCCACCTTTTTTTCAGTTGATTCTCATAGTGAATCGACACAGAGATATTTAGAGACCTTCCAGTAGAATGGACAGTATGCACGTTTGAGTACGCTATGTACAAGTATAACTTCAGTGAACCTTTTGCTACGACAGGTAATACAGAAATGTTCTGCCCTCTTCGATGAGAAACATCTTTAGTTAGAAATATAAATAAAGAGATGATTGCACGGAAATGGTCTTCTAGATCAATGACTCCCAGAATATTTTTAAAGTTGCCTCACCTCATTGTCTCCAAAGCCACATGTGTAGCGCCCCCAAAACATTTTTTTAGGTTGCCTCCCCTCGTTGTCTCCGAAGCCACATCTGTAGCGCCCCCAAAACATTTTTTTAGGTTGCCTCCCCTCGTTGTCTCCGAAGCCACATCTGTAGTGCCCCCAAAACATTTTTCAGCTGTTTGCTTCAGATATGTCTTGCTGTTTACCTTCCCCTTAATGCTGCCCCTATTTTCGGATCTTCCCACAATCACGGAGAGGGGGGTGGGGTGGAAACGGTACAGCCTATTTTGAGAACAACTGTTTCGGGTTCTACTACTGGCGACTCTAGACTGTACTTATAAATGCATGAAATCACACTTTCTTAGCTGGTACACCTTAAATATTGATACCTCATCTCCGTTGTTTTGCATGTGTTTGTCTGTTGTGCTGTATTTTACATCTCTCCTAAAATTCTGTCTATATGTCACTGTTCTCTTTAAAATATGTTTACGTACTGTTGTCTGTTTATGTTGATGTTTCTCTTATTACTTTTGTGTCTGCCTGCTTATATTGTTTCTCTCTTGTTTAATGTTTCTCTTATTACTTTTGTCAGCTCACATTGTTTCTCTCCTGTTAAGTGTTTCTCTTATTACTTTCTGTCTGTCTGTTTACATTGTTTCTCTCTTGTTTTATACATGTCAGCTTTGTATTGTGTTTTTCAGCTAACATATCTTCTTGTGTGTGGGCGTGTACTTTACTGTACATTCTCGATGTATCTACTAACAGCAAAACCTAAAACACTCTGGTGTGTTTTCCCTTTAGCTCAGAGGTTCTCAACTCGTGAGAAATTTCCCCCCGATCCTGCCAGGGAAGAATTTTAGGCTTCACGCTGGGACTGGGACCATAACTAGGCTCACACTGTTGGGATATTGTTACAGATTGTTTGGAATCCAACTTTTAAGTAAGACCAGCTTGGAAAACGAGGGAGTAGGCGGGTGGTGTTGATGGTAGTTGTGGGGGGGGGGATTATAAATGACATTCTGACACGTAGTAGAAAGGGTACATGGGGCGAAAAGATCGAGAACCAGTGCTCAAGTCTGATGTTTTTTGTTCTTTTTTTTTTAAAGGAAAAAAACCCACCCACCCACAGCTATCGCAGAGAATAAAAAAAATACGTTCTCCACACGTCCCACACAGATGCAGATGCAAATCAGCGAATGTGGCCACGCACATACACACGTAGTAGCATAATTGCCTACAAATATACCATTCATATCGTTCTGAAAGTATATCACCCCTCTGTATTCCCGACACCCCCTCCCCTCCCCCCAAACTTGACGCCCCATAACACACAGCCCGTTCAGTCGCATTTAATTAAATCATGCCTAGGCACGAATGCTATCTGATGACGCATGGCCGCAGGTATTCTCAGCTATGAACCCGATGGTTTTGTGTAACGCTGTTCGAGTTAGTATCGTGACTTGGCAGTTTTCATTCTCAAACTCCTAGTTCGCCTAGAAAGAATGAAACTCTGTAACCAGCGAGTTTATGGGGTGGGGGGGGGGGGGGAACGATGATGGACACGTCACGTCGTCAGCAGCTGAACACTTTGTGGGGGAGGGGGGAGTGTGTAGAACAGT
This sequence comes from Achatina immaculata, assembly GCA_009760885.1. Taxonomy (NCBI): domain Eukaryota; kingdom Metazoa; phylum Mollusca; class Gastropoda; order Stylommatophora; family Achatinidae; genus Lissachatina; species Lissachatina immaculata. Next base: position 20,462,084 of record CM019696.1, read on the forward strand.
TTATTGGTTAGTCAGGTATTTGCCAGGAGTGTGGTAGTTGTGTGGGTTAGGCTTGTAAGGTTTAACGCACCATGTGCTGGGTGAAACGGTAGTTGAGAATGCTGCGGTGTCATAACCTTTGACCCCTCTAATTTGGGGGGGGGGCCTGCTGAACCAACTGACGAGGAAGAGGATGACGAAACGCGGGAAAGAAAAGGAAGAGGGGAGGTAAGAAAGAAAGAATTGATTAACTATAAAGGGACCCCCCCCCCCCAACACCCCTCGACTGAGTTTAGGGAGATTCAGTCTGTCATTTGATTGTGTATGTGTGTTGAATTCTAGAATAATTTATGGCCGATCCATTCCCTTTTATAAAGTAACTGCGAGGCATTTAGCTTCGACACTATTGTCATAAACGGACGAGTACGGTAATCCTGTCATGCCTTAGAGGCACATAGGGATATGGTGTTAGTGCCCATATTTTCCTTGACCTGTCAGCACACTAGAGGGTGATATGGTCAGTATAACGCCTGGTCGCTTTTCCATCCCCAACTCCAGAAGAAGTCGGGTATCCAATTCTACAGCGGGGTGACTGGGGCGCCTCCGGCCGGATTCGAACCCCCGACCTTCGCCATGAGAGACCAGTGCATTAACTATTTCGCCACTCCTACGCCCAAACGGACAAGTACTAACAGCTTAAGTCGCTCACGAGCCTGACGGAAAAGTGTGAGGACATGACCCAGATCCAAACCTTCTCATCCTTGGAACAACTCCGCTCCAGGATACAGTTCTGTCGTTCATCATGATCAGGCTCTGCAAAAAGTGTTGGATGAACTGTAGAGATCATCAGAGTCTGGGAACTGTATTCAGAGCCATGGAGCTGTATTTCAGAGTCAGGGAACTGTATTCAGAGTCTGGGAACTGTATTCAGAGCCATGGAGCTGTATTTCAGAGTCAGGGAACTGTATTCAGAGCCATGGAGCTGTATTTCAGAGTCAGGGAACTGTATTCAGAGTCTGGAAACTGTATTCAGTATGGTAACTGTATTCAGAGTCAAGAAACTGTATTCAGAGTCAGGGAGCTGTATTCAAAGTCAGGGAACTGTATTCAGAGTCAGGGAGCTGTATTCAGAATCAAGGAACTGTATTCAGAGTCAGGGAACTGTATTCAGAGTCAGGGAGCTGTATTCAGAATCAAGGAACTGTATTCAGAGCCAGGGAGATGTATTCAGAGTCAGGGAACTGTATTCAGAGTTAGGGAACTGTATTCAGAGTCAAGGAACTATATTCAGAATCAAGGAACTGTATTCAGAGTCAGGGAACTGTATTCAGAGTCTGGGAACTGTATTCAGAGTCAAGGAACTATATTCAGAGTCAGGGAACTGTATTCAGAGTCAGGGAACTATATTCAGAGTCAGGGAACTGTATTCAGAGTCAGGGAACTGTATTCAGAGTCTGGCCGGAGGCGCCTCAGACACGCAGATACAGAAATAAGTACTTGGCTGCTTCCGGAACTTGGGAAGCGTGATGCTGACCAGGTGGCACTGTAGTGTTCTGAAATGTTAAAGAAAGTCACAAGCACCATATCCACTGTGTCCTTGTATGGCACGACAGGGCTACCTTGGTTTACCTCTTTTTCTTTAGGGGCTGGTGATCAGTGTGTTAACAACGTCCGTGGAGTTACATCTAAGAGTAACTCGAGCTGCCGTAGCATATTTTCCATCCGATGATTGTGTTTTAAGATGTTTATGATGTTGTCGACTGAAAATAATTGGCGTCAACTCCTATACAGCTAACCACTTCTAGTCAGCCAACCAGCTAGCTAGCTAGCCAGTCAACCAGCTAACTAGCTACCCAACCCATCAACCAACCAGCCACAGAACCACCAATCAGCCAGTTAGCTCAACTACCAATCTACCACCCAGCCATCTAGTCCACCGACCCACCAAACAACCGGGCAGCCGTCTAGTCCACCGACCCACACACCAACCACCCAGGCAGTTAGCCTACCCACCTCCGCCCGTTCACCCAACCACCCAACAAATCACCTGGCCAGCCAGTCCACCCACCTACCCAGGCGGATATGTTCTTTCTGTCAACCAGAATTATTATTATGTGGGTATTAATCAGTCAAGAGCTCACTTAACTTCCTCCGAGTGCTTCTAAGAAAACAGGTTGTGCTTTGAGGGGTCTGGTGAATGAGGTAGAGATTGAAACAGTCGTGAGAACATGACATTACTGGTCTCCGGAAACTCGTCTGTAAATTCATCATACGGAAAATGACATCTTTTGTCTTCCATCATCATCATCGTCGTCGTCGTCGTCGATCAGAAACGCAAAGAACTTGGCCACCTTAAGCACTAAAAGCAAGAATAATAACAGGATACAACCGATAACGAGGGCACCGTCCGTCTGGCAGACAGGAAGGTAGCCTTCACTGGTGGACAGCAGTGGTCTGTGACCACTCCCTCGGGGCTCTTGAAAGAACGACAAACTGGAAAAACCAAAAATCGTCGACTTTCTCGGGAAATTCCCGCATACACTCGAACTGCTACGTACTAGGAACGAATGTTTCTTTCTTTGCTCAGTGCACAAGAAACTGGGGGTAGTGTTTGTCTGTGAGTGCTTGCCACGAACAGAAACAAAAAGAGAGAATTCAGCAGTGACTCAACATGCACGTATTTTGTAGAGGTCGTTCTGCTTCAGTTGAAAATACGACCCCCCCCCCCTCGCTTTGCGAATATATTAAAATTGTATAGTAGAAACAAGAGGCGATTTGTGATTTTATTCTGAATACTGTGATTTCGGGTTCTTTGTCAGGGAACAGCCGAACATAGTTCTCGTTTATTAAAATATTAAGATTTATTAAGCATATTAAAAGGCTTGTATTTTAATCGCACGAATCTTTCTTTCTAACTAATGTCAGCAGAATGTGTATCTTCACTGTGATCTTTTCAGCAAGAATTTGACAGGGAGACGAAGAGCCTTTAAATTATATTATCCAGAATAGACTGTGATATTATCCAGAATAGACTGTGTTATATTATCCAGAATAGACTGTGTTATATTATCCAGAATAGACTGTTATATTATCCAGAATAGACTGTGTTATATTATCCAGAGTAGACTGTTATATTATCCAGAATAGACTGTGTTATTATCCAGAATAGACTGTGTTATATTATCCAGAATAGACTGTGTTATATTATCCAGAATAGACTGTGTTATATTATCCAGAGTAGACTGTGTTATATTATCCAGAATAGACTGTGTTATATTATCCAGAATAGACTGTGTTATATTATCCAGAATAGACTGTGTTATATTATCCAGAATAGATGGTATTGTATGTAACAACCTTAGAAACTGATTGTGTTTAATAGTGAAGTTGCTGTACAGAACGGAGACACGGTGCACAAAACTGATGTTCCATTACTAGTTTGAGTCGGCGAGGAAAAACATATATTAATATGTACACATATAATATAATTTCAAAAATATCTTTCTGTGCTATGTATTTCATAGGAAACAAAAAGGTGGGTAAAAAAAAGTAGCCAAAATTGTTGGTGTGTCCAAAAATGTTATCTCCTAAAATTCATTTTATTTTCACAGTCGAGGTGTTATTATCGCGTATATCATTTCAGCGGTATTGTATATTATTCATACGTACGTATACACACAAAGTGAGGGCGGCTATAATCAGATACTACGTGTTAAGTTGGGGGACAAGAAAGGAACAAAGAGGGACAAGGAAGAAGCTAAAGTTCTTTGTACAGCTAAGATTTTGTTGTAACGAACACAAAGAAAACTATTTAAGACCACTCCTGGATGTTTTTCGTGTATTTCAGTCCTGTCTCATTCTTCCTCTCTTATCTCTTCTGTTTAAACTTAAACTTGAAGTAGCTTCACCTGTTTTTTTTTTTCTTTCTGCAACAACCAGGCCCCTTTATATTGCCTTTCACTGGCCACTCCTAACCGGGGTCACGGAGAACTATATTACCCTGGTCGGCAGCTGAAATTGGAGGTATATTTCCACACCAAATGGCGGAAGAGCTGCATCCAATAGCTGTGAGAGTAGCTGCGGTTTCTAGTTCAGAGGCGCCATTCTGTGAAGCGAGTCGCTATCAATGTTTAGCGCACCTTCTGATACAGGTCATTCCCTACAGCCTCACATATAAGGACAGGTCATACCAGTTTTCACCTTCTTAACACCCAGGTTAAAAAAAAATGAAGTTAAAAAAACATTGTTAAAATGTCAACTTCAGGTACGTATTTTTTTCTCTTAATAGATGTAATTTATATAATTTGCAGGCGAGCAAGACTTAATTTGCTCCTTATATTTAACAAGATCTGGATCTCATTCATGACGAGTCTTAGTAGGGAAATCCTCAGAATATTCCAGATTATTTAAAGGAAAAAAAAATTTTATATCAAGGTACATTGATAGCATCAATAGAAGTAAGAAAATTCTGATGACTTCTCCTTTAATGATAATAAAGATAAACAAGGGCAGTCTAATATACAAATCTTTCCTGGTGTTGGGAAGATGTTAGGAGCTCCTAGTTACACTTTTATCACACATGTTCTCACGTCGTGAACGGCATATTTTAAGTTTCGTTGTTTGTGGTTGGTGGTCAAAAAGAAAGTGTTCGTTACTGTGACGGAAAATTCTTCCTTGAAAAATTGAATCAGTTTGTGAAAGACAAAGTGGACAGTTCTTCCTGGAAAAACTGAATCAGTTTTTGAAAGACAGTTTGAAAGGGGCTTTAGCGAAAGGAGAAGGAGGAGGTTTTGGTTTCAGTTTCTTTTCTGGGAAAACTTCTGTACTTCCTTTGTTAGAGCAGAGAGTCAGACTGAAGTCAGTTGTTTCATTTGTGCTCCCATCTACGGAGTAAGCTGCTGGGAGCGGATGTTTCATGACAGATAGATACTACTTTAAGAGATTTTCAATTTTGTGTTCCGCGGAAATCTTTGGCCCAGTCACACAAGAATAATTAGTGAATAAGTATCTAAAACTAAGTGTATAATTATACTTGAAGCCACTGCAATAAAGCAGTGACAACAAAATGTATCAACTAGGAAAAAAATACAAACAACGTTATTACTTATAGAGTACACAGTTGTGACGTTTCTGAGTGAGTCTTAATCATACAAAAACACACAGCACCAAGAAATAGAGAGAGAGGAGATAAAATATAAAGTCACGTGAATGCTACCTAAAAAAATAGGAAGGGAAAAATATAGAATAAAATAAAAACAAATGGAGCACTTAGCGTGACTTGTAAGAGGCTGTGACTTGAAAGAGGTTGTGTTAAGAAGTTGTAAGCAACTGTGGTCTTACAAGTCACAGGTAAGTGCTCCATTCATTTTAGTTTATTCTATTTTTTCCATTCCTATTTTTGTTTTGTTTTGTACCTAGCATTCATGTGAATTTATATTTTATCTTCTTTCTGTATTTCTTTGTCCTGTGTGTTTTTTGTATGATTAAACTTCACACCGAAACGTCACAGCTGTGTATGCTCGTTAAGTAGTATAGCTTTTCGTATTTTCCACCTAGTTTATACGATACATTTTGCCTCAGTCATTGCTATACCAGGTTCAGGAAAGGAGAAATGAAACTATTCTTTATTCGTTTTTTAATGCTCTAAAAGAGCATCAGTAAACAGGATTACCAATTTGTTTTACAACTATAAATAAAGGACAATATATATATATATAAAATTTTGCATTTTGCAAGTGGAACTTTTTGCACAGGTACACAGTTGTGAAATATACTTTTTTTTAACTTCAAATATATATTAAGTTTGAAAAAAAACTCGTAAAATGTAACCGTCTTTATTGAGTATTTATAATATTAATGTAACATATTTTATGAGGGCACCAGAATGTTTTTTTTTTTTTCGTTTCTTGTTCAAGGGTTCCTTTGGTTTAAACATTTTGGGAAACTCTGTACTGATGGGATATATATATATATATATATATATATATATATATATATGTATATATATATGTATATATATGTATATACATATATCTTGGCTGTGTAATTTCTTCTCTTTTTATTATCTTATAAATTCATTTCATTATTCGTCTGCAGTGCTTTCTTGTCGCCCTTCTTTCCTGTGTGTTATCATTTTTTTAAAAAATGTCCAATTTATATGTAAGAGAGAGACAATGTACTTTCCTAGAACATGCAATGAGAAGATGGGGCATTGAAAATATTATAACAGCAGGAAAAATAGAAGGAAGAAGATCAAGAGGAAGACCAAGAGAAATGATACTGGACAGTCTGACGGGGTGGTATGAGAGGAGATCACCAACTGAGCTGATGGCCTGCATGAAGGATCGTGTACTCTGAAGAAGCATAATAGTCAACGCCATTCGGCACGGCACCTGATGATGATGTATTTATCTGTAAACCATTTATTTGTTTGTTTTTGCTATTTCTTTTTGTTTAGCCTTTATTCCTTTTATTTGCTTTGTACTTTATGGCCGATACCGAGGAAAGAAATAATTTTAAAGATTAACTGTTAATTCTTGAGGGTTTTTTAAAAATATATAATTTGAATGAAGTGTTTTTTTTTTGTAAAGGACAGCAAGTTCTTAAATGACTAACAATTGTTTTTATTACAAGTAAAAAAAAGAAGAACGGATCAATGCATTGATGTAATTTATAACCTGTAAAATTTTAACACCGCTCGGAACATTGCACTGATGTAATTTATAACCTGTAAAATTTTGACACCTCTCGGAACATTGCACTGATGTAATTTATAACCTGTAAAATTTTAACAGCGCTCGGAACATTGCACTGATGTAATTTGTAACCTGTAAAATTTTGACACTGCTTGGAACATTGCACTGATGTAATTTGTAACCTGTAAAATTTTGACACTGCTTGGAACATTGCACTGATGTAATTTATAACCTTTAAAATTTTAACACCGCTGGGAACATTGCACTGATGTAATTTATAACCTGTAAAATTTTAACACCGCTCGGAACATTGCACTGATGTAATTTATAACCTGTAAAATTTTAACACCGCTCGGAACATTGCACTGATGTAATTTATAACCTGTAAAATTTTAACACCGCTCGGAACATTGCACTGATATAATTTGTAACCTGTAAAATTTTGACACCGCTAAGTTTTTATGTTGTCGTTGTTTTATTATTTTTTAAATAAAACTATAGTTTTAACGGAGGGAATTGCTCTTTCTCTTTTATTTTATATTTGTTATATATTTAGAAAATATTTCTCATTTGTCTTCTCATGACTGGGTTACCTTCGCTTAGTTTTGTGTAAAGTTTCAGGTGAGAAATAAGAAGTCTTGTGCATAGGAAAGAGATTTAGCATATTGTTGTAAAATTATCATACGAAAAGTAGGACAAATCAGTTTAGAAGTGAGAGAAAGACAAATGACAAAAGAATTACCTGGGACTTGAACCGGGGACTTCTTTAGGGCGAGCAGCTGCCTAGCCACGACAAATAACGCAGTAATCACTCACCGCTGTCTTTCGCGGTTAGGCGACTTTCGTCCTAGCGGAGTCCACGGTTCGATTCTCTTTGCTTTTCTCTCACACCTGTATACTGTTTTTGGAACGCTACCTGTCCAGCGCCAGCTAAATTTCTTGGTTTGTCATTTAAACTGAGTAGATTTGAACAGATTGAGAATAACGTAAACAAACATTGTTCTCTTATAAACAAACTGTATAATGAATAAACATTTTATAATAAATAAACATCTGATCCATAGGAGACAAAACTAGACACAAGAACTTTCGTATCTGGCCTAATGTTTTTTTCTAAATTGAGTTTTTTTATTAGAAAAATAATGGTTTAATCGACTAAGTTAAAGATTCATCTTGTGGTAAAATAACGTGTATTATCTCAGTACACATCAATATTCCCTCTAAGCTATGCGGCAACGCTCGCCCGCTCGCGCACACACAGAGACACAGACAGATACACACACAGATCATATAACGCACGAGATTTTATATGCCGCTCAAAAAGTTATAAAATTGTTGCTTTTACTTTTCATTTCCTGATGTTATTTTGTGCTGTAGGAGCGCCGAGGAAAAATATGACATCGTTACATCTCTGTGGATTTTACTGCTGTTTTTTTTTTCCCATGATGATTTTAAATTATACGCAGTAATGTGAGGTTACAGCGAACAACTACGCACAAAATATTTCTGAGAATACATTTCCTCGTGTGTTAAAAATGTATACATGAAGCTCAAAACTTCAGAGGCACATCAGTTCACTTGTAGTAATTTTACGTTTTTGTGTTTTTGTGCCTGTCAAAGATTTCTTACACAACTTTTATGTCGTTCCAGTCCTGTGCCAAAGATTTCTTGACCAGTGCTCTTTTTAAAAAAAAAAAATTATGTTAATAACTAATCAAGTCAGGGCGAGTTTTTTTGTTTTTGTTTTTGTTTTGTTTACGTGTTGGTAATTCCATCTTCTGTAAATTCCAGTAGTACTCTGTCCAGAGTTAAAAAAAAATTTAAAGGAGTAACATTTGGATGCATGACCGCTCTTCTTGCAGGAGTCCGTGGTTTGAATCCCAAGTAATTCTCTTGTCATTTTTATTTCTCTCACGTCTAAAGTCTCTTGTCTTCTATACTTTCTCTCACGTCTAAAGGCCTTGTCTTCTATACTTCGAATGCTAACCATGCAACAGTATGCTATATGACTTTACTGTGCCATTTAGAAAGAAGGGAAAATGGCCAGGAGAACATGTACGACACACGTGGGCAACCTTTGGCCCACGGGTAACATTTGACCCGCGGCAAAATTTTTTTGTGACCCGCAGCCTAAATAGGTATTTTCTTAAAAGTATAATATATCATTTTTTATGTACTTTATGTGACTATGAGGTTGGTATGTTTGATATTTTCAAAGTGTAGGGAGAGTAAACCTTTATATTTGGTCTGCCCAACGAAAAAAACAAAAGATTGTCTGTGCTTGGTGTAAGAGAAAAAAGCGGAAACTGACGTTCAAATGGGAGGCTCGTTATGCCCTATCCGTCAGGAACTGTGAGTTTCTATCACAGGGCACAGTGTCTGTCGGAGCGGCCATAACGTCCTTCTGCTGACAACGGTGTCTCGAGGTACAGATGCACTTGAGCCTTATCGAGTCTACATGATGTCGGAGATGAGACTACACACTGCATCCGGGCACTGTAGAAACTAAAGGGAAAAAAAAGTAAGTACACGAAGTTCTACTTGAGTAACCGCTAGGATTAAGGAGGGTGGGGCCCATCCTTGTTAGGGTTTAAATCCTTCAAGTTTGACCGTTTGTCTGTGGAGTTAAGGAAGTAGGGTCCATTTAAGACCGGACATTCAGTTACCAGGACGTCTGCTGCTCCCATAGTGAAACTCGTTCATGAACTCATATGTGACATTCATATGTTAACAGATTTTGTAATGCTTCGTTCAAGTTTCACTTAGGAAAAAAAAACAACAACATCACACGTTATACCGCTTTAGAAGACGCGGAACTGCATCAGATAAAAACCCGGAGAGAAAAAATATACACGAAGAGAAAGTAAAACGGATCCTACACGAAGAGAAAGTAAAACGGATCCTACACGAAGAGAAAGTAAAACGAAGCCTACACGAAGAGAAAGTAAAACGAAGGCTATACGAAGAGAAAGTAAAACGAAGGCTATACGAAGAGAAAGTAAAACGAAGGCTATACGAAGAGAAAGTAAAACGAAGGCTATACGAAGAGAAAGTAAAACGAAGGCTATACGAAGAGAAAGTAAAACGAAGGCTATACGAAGAGAAAGTAAAACGAAGGCTATACGAAGAGAAAGTAAAACGAAGGCTATACGAAGAGAAAGTAAAACGAAGGCTATACGAAGAGAACGTAAAACGAAGGCTATACGAAGAGAAAGTAAAACGAAGCCTACATGAAGAGAAAGTAAAACGGAGCCTACTTCTTTAGTTCAAGGGAAAAAAAAAAGAACAAAACGAGCATATTTTTTTTATTGTAAACCTCTATAGATGTTTCAGTACTTTTTCAGTTTTAAGTAATACATCAAAGACCCTGGGAACTCATCTTTTCGGTTCATGTGTCTTTGCTGAAGAAAGTATGGGTGAATTTATTAATGGACTAAGAAGAAAGACTGTAAGTGATGATTCTCATTTCAAGAATTCTGAAACATTACAGTTCTAAGACCTGGACAAGGTTTAATGCTACGTTCGAGAATTTTGAAACAATTTGCCTGACTGCAGAAAGCTGGGATCGTAGGTGAGTTTGCTAGATGGGTATTGTAAATTATGAATTAGGGTCGACGGGCGTATCTGAGATAGAGTCGCGAGAAGATATTACACTCGTAAATTATAGTTTTTGCTGAATTTCAGTCCAGGTTCATTCATTTGCATGTCCCTTGCGGAACTTTGCCTGCCTAACAGCACTCATGTAGCCCTCTCGGTTGTAAGCAAGATGCCCTGATGCTGATGCATCCATTTGCAAATTATCAAGATGTCTTGCAGCCATCTTCGCCTTGGCCTTCCTCTCTTTTTCCAGTTATGTACCCTTCCAAGACGGTCTTCTCTAGATTATGACGCTTAATATGTCCAAAATATTTACGTTTTCTCTCTTAATCCTCTTTACTAGCCAGCCTTCTTCAATATCACTTTCTTATAGTATGGATATATGTGTTCTTTTTTGTGCCATGGTATTTGAAGAACGTTTCTGTAGCATTTACATTCATCTCCATTTATGTGTTTCTCATCTGTTTTGTTAAGTGCCCAGGTCTCACAGGCATATGTTGCGATGGGAAAGACGCATGCCCTTAGAAATCTTATTTTTGTAGTTCTGTCTTTTCCTCTCCACAGCTTCTTTAGTTGTTTTACTGTCTGAAGAGCGATAGATGTCATCCTTTTAATTACCCGCATTGTATCTCCATTATTAGTCAGTAGTGATTCAAGATATTCAAAACTCTCCACTTCTTCCAGTTTTTCCTCAGTGGTACATATTTCAGCTGCCTTATTTGTTTTGTTGGGTGTCATCAGTTTTCTTCGCATTAAGATAGAGATTTTGCTCTTCGTTGTTCTTACGGACTGACATAGTCAGTCATTTTAAAGTTGTGTATATCGTTTTTAATGACTGATAGTAGAAGTGTTCTTTGGTTCTCTGATTATAAGACATCGAGGTCTCACATGCAGTACCACATTCACTGCGTTATTTAATTCTGACAAGTAAGTTCAAGATGTATTGTCGACAACATCGCTTGGATTGAGTCATTTAATCATTTGTTCACAATATCAAACTCTATCATATTCTACATACAGCATTTCGGCAATGTTCTCAACTTCAAGATGTTGTACGTGTGATACTAGGACCATTCTGTTTTCTAATAGATCAGCAACACGTGGTTTGTTAACTTCTCGTCTGAAATTTCTTTATTCGAAGTTTCAAAGTAACAAATCTTCATAATCACGTGAACCACTTGAAACATATCTTCAGTCTAATACGACTTCTGATTCAACGTCTCGTTCTCTTTCTTGTTCTTCTGTTCTTCTCCGATCGTTCTCTTGTCTGTTTGATTCTCTCTGACAGTCTTCCTCTGCCGTCTAAATTGGCCTTCGCTTACTGATCGTCTTTGGTCAGACGATCCCCCACTCGATCGTCCCTCTCTGTCTTCTATTTTTCTCTGATCGTCTGACTGCCCCTGATTCAAACTGCCCCGTGACTTATATGTCGTAAGTCAGTTGTCCAATAGGCCACGCCTCTAAATATTTAATTGGTCAGCTGGCCGAGTTGGCCACCCCTTTATTTAAAAACCGTGTGCAGTAGCGTCCTATTAGCGTCCTAAAGCTAATAGGTGTCAAGCATGTCAGTCTGTATCAATTCCGTCTATAGAGCTGTCATTTACCTAAGTCATTATCTTGCTCTTTCTTGTCGAAAGTTTTATTGTGTCCTCGCTATTCATTGTGTCTGCCTTTTCTATTCGTCTTTTCTATTCTGTTTAATTGTGTTAGCGTCCAGTCATACTAGTGTCATAGAAGTTTGTTTTTCTACCTTGGTCTAATTTTCCTATCTACTTTTTCTGGCGCTATTAGATGTTACTATTATGCCTACAATATATTCATATCATATCCATAATCACATTTACTAATAATAATACTAAAATTATTACTTACAAGGCAATGCTACAATGATTAGTTTTTCAATTCCTTTTTGTGTTGTGGACAATAATACTGTGTCATCGGAATATCTAATCTCTGGTATTTTATAACTTCCAATTGTTATGACATCGTAATATTCTTTGTCTACGTCTTGTCTAACATTTCTTTTAATTTTTTTATTATTTTATTTTATTATTTTGTTATTATTATTAATTATTTTATTATTATTATTAATTATTTTATTATTATTATTAATTATTTTATTATTATTATTAATTATTTTATTATTATTATTAATTATTATTATTATTTTATTAATATTTTAAAAATTGTTTTTAATATTTGTAATATTTTAACATTCCTTTTAATTAATACAGGTACTTTTTTCACAGGTCGTGTGTCACCTATCATTGTGGGTCATGTACCATTGCTGATGTAAGGTTGCGGATTATGTACTATTGCCGATTTAACGTTGCTGGTCATGCACAATTGCTGATTTAAGGTTGCAGGTCATATATCACTGCTGATGTAAAGTTGCGGTTCATGTACCATTTGCTGATTTAAGGTTGCAGGTCATGTATCGTTGCTGATTTAGAGTCGCACTAAGACAAAAAAAAAAGGTTGGAAACCGATGTCTTTCATCACTTATTCATTATGCTCATTCAGTATTCTGTATAGTCCCTCAGCCTGGCTCACACAGCAGAGTTCTACCTCCCACCCCCACCCCCCACACTGACTAGTGGGATTCGCCGAGAAGCCGGTTTTTTTTTTTTGGGGGGGGGGGGTTCTGCTCGGGGAAATCAAGCTAGCCACTAACCAACTCCTCATCCGACATGCTGAATATGTCTCGAGACCTTCTTTGTCGTCGTATGCAAAAAGCTCAAATTCGGAGTTTAAAAATTCATCCAACATGGATCTAGATTAAGCGTAGTCTAGAATTTCAACAAAGAAAGGAAAGACTCTATAGCAGCGCGCAATCAGCTTTCTTTATCTGCGGTGAGGATTTTCAAATAACCATGAAGTGTCCTTATTTGACCTGTGTATGCTGTGTAACAAGTGTGTAGTCTTCCTTTCACCGCAAGATCCTGGTTCGCAGTACCTAGAAGTTAGCTCCGTTTCAGTGGAAAACTTCACACTGGGAGCGTTACATAAATAATTTCTAGACGCTCCTAGAAATAGGGGACCTACCCGGAGTTTAGATATCACAGGTCAGTGTAGTTCTGACACTACAGGTTTATGCTGTTACTGTTCAGGATGTTATGATATCGAGCTGTTTGTTTGTGTGGTCACTCATAGTGATGACAGATGGTACAACATTTTTCCCGGGCTTGTACGCATGAACATGTCTCTGTGTCCTCTCTTAGAGCATGGACATTGTCTCTGTGTCCTCTCTTAGAGCATGGACATTGTCTCTGTGTCCTCCCTTAGAGCATGGACATTGTCTCTGTGTCCTCCCTTAGAGCATGGACATTGTCTCTGTGTCCTCCGTTAGAGCTGCAGGCTACTGTGTGCGCTGAAACGTCATGATGGCCACAGCAGTCTCTACATTGTTAGTCTTTCAGGGAAAGCCGATGTCTCGGTCAGGGAAAGCCGATGTCTCGGTCAGGGAAAGTCGATGTCGTGGTCAGGGAAAGTCGATGTCATGGTCAAAGAAAGTCGATGTCGTGGTCAAAGAAAGTCGATGTCACGGTCAAGAAAAGTCGATGTCGCGGTCAAAGAAAAGTCGATGTCACGGTCAAGGAAAAGTCGATGTCACGGTCAAGGAAAGCCGATGTCGTGGGTGATATAAACATTTGAGAGGAAAGTATGAAGAACTAGCCTCGACTACAAAGCAATTCAGAGAGGAAAATTAGTACAAGAATGCCAATGAACATGGTTACAGACGCCAGGAGCACGAACATAAGTCAACGGCAACACACAAACCACTCGACCATGACGCGGAAATGGTTAATACATTTAGGGAGCATTCCTGCTTACTTTGTTCTCAGATGTACTGTTCATAAGCCTCTTTGTTTCCCTACAGCAAAGGAGCACTCCATATCTAAGGCAAAGGTAATCCTGTCATGGCTTAGAAGCACATAGGAGTTATGTCCCCTAAACACACCGCGTTTAACAGATTGACGTATATCGAGAAACCACAATCACGTATTCTATTTCAATAATCGCACATCATCTGTTCTCTGTGTACCGGCACTTAGACGATCACCATGGTCTGGGGCATCGCACTGTATCTTGATATACTGTGAAGGAGAATTATTTCTGTAGCTGTACATGCTTCTTGAAGGTAAGCCAAGATATGTACTTATTCATGGGAAAATGATTTTTGTTTGTTTGTTTGTTGAAGCTTGTGTTGTTAGGAAGAAAGTTTCTGATGTTAGTGCTGTATTCTCTCGCGGACGTTATTTTAACTTGGAGCAGATATCAGTATATACATCAGTTTATTGTCTTTGTCTGTGAAATCCTGTATTCTTACAGCTGTATGTTGTTTCTGTTGATGCAGCTTCTTCTTCTTATTCTTCTTCTTTCAAGTTCTTGGTCATGTTAAATCAGAAGCGCCGGTCGCCAGGATGAAGTCCAGTCTTCTCCAGGCCCGCCGGTCAGCCCCCACAGCTTCCTTCCGCTTTAGGCCCCGAGTCCGGCGGCCATGTCTGGCTGCGTAGATCTGTAAAGTTTGAGCAAGTCTTGGAGATCATGTTCTGGGGTCTGTACTGCGCCCCTACAGGGCCATTCTTCTGTATGTGAGATCTTGAGTCGGTAGAAATGATTCAGCAGCCTCCAATGGCCAGTTCTTAAACGGATCAGGACCGTTTGTTGCTTCCATTGTAACTGATGGATTGGATCCAGCTCGCGGCTTGTGGTCAGTATTTTAGCCCACGGTTGGTCGTAGCGGCTTCTTATGATGGTCTTGGCCTCCATGTAACTGATCTGATGGTTGCTTTGTTCCATTCTGTTGCCCTGTTTGGCTAGGTCGTCAGCCTTTTCGTTTTTCAGCGATGCCATAGTGGGAGAGTAGCCGCAGCGTATTTTGAGAGATGGTTAATTGCTTCTTTTTTTTTTTTTGGATTTTCCTCAGGATCTGCTCTTTTTTGTGTGTTTTGTAATGGTTCCAGGAGAGAAGAAAGCTGTCGATGCAGATATATGTTGTCTTTGTTGATATAGTTGTATGTTGTCTCTGTTGATATAGTTGTATGTTGTCTCTGTTGATATAGTTGTATGTTATCTCTGTTGATACAGTTGTATGTTGTCTCTGTTGATATAGCTATATGCAGTCTCTGTTGATATAGCTATATGCAGTCTGTTGATATAGTTGTATGTTGTCTCTGTTGATACAGTTGTATGTTGTCTCTGTTGATATAGTTATATGTTTTCTCTGTTGATATAGTTGTATGTTGTCTCTATTGATATAGTTGTATGTTATCTCTGTTGATACAGTTGTATGTTGTCTCTGTTGATACAGTTGTATGTTTTCTCTGTTGATATAGCTGTATGTTGTCTCTGTTGATATAGCTATATGCAGTCTCTGTTGATATAGTTGTATGTTGTCTCTGTTGATACAGTTGTATGTTTTCTCTGTTGATATAGTTGTATGTCGTCTCTGTTGATACAGTTGTATGTTGTCTCTGTGGATACAGTTGTATGTTGTCTCTGTTGATATAGTTGTATGTTGTCTCTGTTGATTTAGCTGCATGTTGTCTCTCTTGATACATCTGTATGTTGTCTGTTGATATAGTTGTATGTTGTCTCTGTTGATATAACTGTATGTTGTCTCTGTCGGTATTATAACAATGTAATGGTGTGTATTATTGATGAAGACAGAAGATGAATAAGTTTTTCTTTTGATCATAACACATCGAGGTCTCACACGCATTACCACATTTACTAGACCAGAGCAAGTCCGATGATATGTTCACTGCATTATTTAATCCTGACAATTAAGGTATCAGATTCAAGAGTTGGCAACATCACTTGTACTAAAATGTAATATGACATAAACTTCGCTAGTTTCGTCGTTGAAGCACATAATCATCTTTTCACTATATCAAACTCTAGCATATTCTAGATGCAACATTTCGGCAATGTTCTCAGCTTCAAAATATTTTATGCTTGATGCTTTGACGATTCTAAACTCTGTTTTCTAATATATCTGCAACACGTGGTCAACTAATTCCTCGTCTGCACCCTTTACACAAAGTCTCAGATGTATCAGATCTTCTGCGTTCCTCACGCAGTACTAAAATAAAGACTTTTCGAACTTGAGACAGTTTCTGTCTGTCATAAAACTAACTCTGGTTCTAAACTGATCTTCTGAATATCTGTTGCTCTAATTGTCCATCTGTTCCATCTGTCGATACCTACATCTTCTTTCTCTCTCTCGTGTCTTCTCTGGTATGTGTTCTCCTTCTGCTGTTCTTCTTTAATTGTCTGTCCTTCTGTTCTTCTCTTGTCTGCCCTTGGATTTCTTCTCTTATCTAGACCGGTCTCTATTCATCGACCGTCCTTGTTCCTCCGTCTTCGGAGTTCTCTACTTGACTCCTGATCGTCTGTTCTCATGTCTGCTGTTCTTCTCTTCTCTGTCTACTTCTGACGATCCCCATCACTTGTCCACCAGCCTCTGGACTTCTTCTTCTTGGGGACTCCTTCCTTCTCGTGCTCCTTCCTTTGACGTCGGACCCGTCTCTATTCACTGACCGTCCTTGTTCCTCTGGCTTCAGGCTCTCTTCTCTATCTCCTCTTTCATGTACTTCCGTACTTCTTCGTCTTCTCCTGTCTCTCCGCTCGCCTTTTTATCTTCAAGTCCAGCTTGATGGATTAACCAATAAGTATTTTGGCTCCACCCCTCAGATGTCTACTGGTTCTGATTGTCTCTCATCCTGTGAGTTATATGTCGTAAGTCAGTTGTCCAATAAGCCACGCCTCTAAATATTTAATTGGTCATCTGGCCCAGATGATCACTCCTTTATTTAAAAACCGTGTGCAATAGCGTCCTAGTTTCGTCCTAAAGCTAATAGGTGTCATGCATGTCAATCTGCATCAATTCCGTCTATACAATTGTCATTTACTTAAGTCATTATCTTGCTCTTTCATGTCGGAGGTTTTATTGTGTCCTAGCTTTTCACTGTGTCTGCCTTTTCTATTCTATTTATTTGTGCTAGCGTCCAGTCATACTAGTGTATAGAAGTTTGTTTTTCTATCTTGCTCTAATTTTCCCATTTACTTTTTCTGTTGCTATTAGATGTTACTATTATGCTACAATATGTTCATAATCATATTCATTAATAATAATAATAATAATAATAACAACTATAATCATTACTTACAAGGCCATGCTACAGTATAGCTGTATGGTGTCTCTGTTGATATAGTTGTACGTTGTCTCTGTTGATATAGCTGTATTTTGTCTCTGATACAGTTGTATATTGTCTCTGTTGGTACAGCTGTATGTTGTCTCTGTTGATACATCTGTATGTTGTCTCTAGCTGTATATTGTCTCTGACGATATAGTTGTAAGTTGTCTGTCGATATTTTCTTCTTCTTGAGATAAAATAACCTGGAATGATTTCTGTTGTACCTGTAAAACAACAGAACGTATCTCCTTCTCCCATCAGTAAGTCATCCAATGTATAAAGCTGCGGAGTACGCAAGTTTGAAGCTGAGCGCGGCTGATATGGGCTCTGGTTTTTCCTTGTGTCCTGAACAAATTTGAATGTTGAATAGTTTCTATGTCCTCAGGCCAGCAGTAGCAACACCGTTATGTCGTAACATCAGACTAGGTTAACCAGGCAGTTTATAAACCGCAGTATTAATTAATCTGTCGCTGCGTCCGAAGTGTTATGTAATGACCTGTTGTAGATAGATTTGAATAAAACGGTCGACGTCGTACCAAAGTCGTCAGCCAAGGAAAATGTTTACGTGTGTGTAGGGACGATTACTCTGCTTTACTTTATCCTCTCTCTTGCACGTGAGCAATGTTCCCTCTAAAGGTTTGTGGTCTCTGTGCAAAATGTTCACTCATGTGCAAAAAATAACGTGTGCAAATGTGCGCAGTAACAACGTCTATGTGTGTGCGTGCGTGCACATGCACACTTTAAAGGTCTGTACATTTAATACCAGGATGTACCTTTCAGCATTGCCCGTTTATTTTAACTATCTTCTATTCTCTGTGTGCCCACTCGCCTGGTCACGATTCTGCTACACTACCACCGAAACTACGCGATAAAAGACCAGTTGAAGCATCCGATCAGAAAGTCATATCTCAACATGAAAGAAACGGTAAAGGAAAAGCATGTACCATCATTGTATTTTTCTTGGTCGCAATTATAGCTCGGAGTAATATCTGGAAGTTGGAAAATAAAAGTAGCGGTTTTTTTTCTTCTGTGCGCGGCCGCGCAGCTTAGAGGGAGCAGTGAGGTGTGGAGGGTAGATGCAGTTGGAGTTTTTTCTTTTTTTTTTGGGGGGGGGGGGCATTATTAGTGGCCTTGGTGATGCTCATTCCATAATTCACGAGTGTTTCTGTAACTCCAGCTATCCATCTTTTCCGGGGTCTTCCTCTTGATCTCTGTCCTGTAGTTCTTTAGTTGAAGGTCCATGCGGGTGGCTGTCTAACTGTCATTCTCATTTAGTGGCCAGACCAGTTAACTCTGTGCTTCTCTCTATTTTGTAGCTTCATGAAAGCAGCTGGGAATGATGATGATGACCCAAAAAAAAGATACACAAAGAAAATAATTCAAGGAGAAGTGTACAGCAAAAGATTTTTTTCCGACAATTCTTTCACCACTGAATCTAGAATTTTCTGAACTGTAAGTAAGAAATTAGCAATATTCAAGTTCAAATGTATGCTGACAATTCTCAAGCGCATAATCCTGTTACCTTACATGCTCTAGCTTAGTCAGTCATTTGCATGTCCCTTGCGGAACTTTACCTACCTAACAGCTCTCATGTAGGTCTCTCGGTTGTGAGCAAGATGGCATGCTGCTGATGCATCCATTTGCATATCATCAACTATGTTTTACAGCCATCTTCGCTTTGGTCTTCCTCTCCCTCTTTTTCCAATTATGTACCCTTCCAAGACGGTCTTTTCTAGATTATCATGACGTTTAATGTGTCCAAAATATGTAAGTTTTCTCTGTTTAATCCTCTTTATTAGCCAGCCTTCTTCAGTATTAAGTTCTTGTATTATGTCTGTCGCTAGTCGTTGAAAAATATTAATTTTTGATTAAAGTTGTTGAAAGTGATGCTATTTTCATTGATATTTAATGAAAATCCAAACAAATCCAGACAAATTTTCTGAAAATGTAACTTAAGGCTGCACACCGCTGTGTTTTACAATACTTTTCTCGAGCTGGTACTAAAAAATATTTTTAAAAAGCGTATTTGTTCCAGCCGTCGATTGGGTGTCACGGGATCTGGTATATCTAATCGTGGAGTACCAGCTCTGGTCACATTATCACAGAGAAGTGACGAACCTTTTGCAAGTTCACGCCGTCCTGTCCTTAATTCACACCATGTCACAGAAGGTCTGCGAACGTATCTACCTGTCTCTCGTGTCACGTGTCTCCCGTAGGTGGATTTTATTTGGCGGGCCCGAAGAAATGTGGATTCTATGATGATCGGTTTCTCCTTCTTTCTCCTTCATAAAAGAAGTGGTAAAAACGGTGAAAGAAGTGGTAACAACGATATGAAATAAGGACGTGTCAAGTAGATGCCCTAACTTATATATCCACCGTCATAGTCATTAATCTACATTCTGCTCCGGGGAAATCTGGAGCCAAGTTGGCGGTAATGAGGCCCAGTATTCCCTTGGTTTTAGGGGCTGTATTATCAGGTCCACGTGTCGTGATCGGGTCTGGAAGGGTAGGTGTTCAACCCTTGAACATTCGAGCAACGGCGATCACCACCACCACCACCACACACAAACACTTACACACACACACAAGCTACGGCAACTGGTAGAAACTGATCAACACACAGCAACGTAATAACACCCCATTCACAGCGCACCCCCTCACTTTAGGCGCTCGGTGGAGCAATCCAATAAATAACTGGATATTTATAGTAACAACGTCACTGGCTATTTCTTCGACGAGACAAACTGCGTAGTAGCTTGTAGGGGCTGTTTACATCCGAGATACAGCCAAAACGAACAATAAATCGAAAGTAGGGCGCCCAGTACAGATCAAGACTTTCGTTGCTCCAAGTGTGGGCCTTGCCAGAATTTAAATTTCACGGATAGTTCGCCAGTTATCGAGGCTGCTTCCAGGTGATTTGTCGCACTAGAATGTGGGTTTCTTTATCGTGAGTGAACCAGAGGTGAGCGAAACAGCAAGGTCAGTTGTGCCAGTTATCAGTTAGTGTTTTATTAAAATTAATTGTCAACATCATCATTAATAACGTCATAACTATATTAGCAGCATCGTTACGTGTTATGTGCTTTGTTTTTCCTATACCTGTACTTACGTCTTTTAATTTCGGCGTCATCAGTGTTATGTGCAAGCTAAAGCTAACACTCTCCCCCCCCCCCTTTTTTTGTTTTGTTTTTTTTAAAGGAATCATTCGTCATTACATCCTCTCTCACAGTTAATCTTCTTTTTCTCTCTTGCACCACCCACCCTAAACCCAACACACCCCCCCCCCACACCACACCTCCTCTCTCTTTCTTCCAAAACAGAAACAAGATTCTCTATTGTTCTAAAACACCTGCGTATATTGAATGCTGGTGCTACTGCACTGAAATAACTTCAGCTCCTACTACTGCCATAACTATTAACTGCTGCTACTACACTGAACTTACTTTAGTGCCTACTACTGCCATAACTGTTAACTGCTGCTATTACACTAAACTTACTTCAGTGCCTACTACTGCCATAACTGTTAACTGCTGCTATTACACTAAACTTACTTCAGTGCCTACTACTGCCATAACTGTTAACTGCTGCTATTACACTAAACTTACTTTAGTGCCTACTACTGCCATAACTGTTAACTGCTGCTATTACAGTAAACTTACTTTAGTGCCTACTACTGCCATAACTGTTAACTGCTGCTATTACACTAAACTTACTTCAGTGCCTACTACTGCCATAACTGTTAACTGCTGCTGTTACTACACTGAAATCACTTCAGTTCATACTGCTGCCATAACTGTTAACTGCTGCTACTAAACTAAACTTACTTCAGTGCCTACTACTGCCATAACTGTTAACTGCTGCTACTAAACTAAACTTACTTCAGTGCCTACTACTGCCATAACTGTTAACTGCTGCTACTAAACTAAACTTACTTCAGTGCCTACTACTGCCATAACTGTTAACTGCTGCTGTTACCACACTGAAATTACTTCAGTGCCTACTACTGCCATAACTGTTAACTGCTGGTGCTACACCCCTAGATGCTGTAGCTGGTTCTTAAGTCTGTTAGTAAACAGGTTTTGGGACATGTCCAGGTTGTAGGTAGGGAAGTTGTTCTCAGCCTCAGGTCGCGAACTAAACTGGGGGTGGCGGGGTTAGGTATCTGAGAAAGGGCGGCAAGAAGAAATTATGGATTATTACGAAGTGGCGTTCATATATAATTGTTCTTATCTTACATCCTACATCCTTCTCGTGCCGTTAATCGTCACATAGGGCTCGCATAGTTGTTTGCCATGTTTTCCTGTTCTCGGCGAGTTTTTCAAACTCATCAAGGGATGTTATGCCCACTAAACTGGCTTCTCTTAATATTGTCCGCTTTAGAGTTTCACGTGGTCGACTTCTTTTTCTTCGGCCTGTTGTGCTCCACTTGATAGCTTGTTTTGGTATTCTCTGATTGTTTATCCTCATCACATGACCTACATATGTCCATCTTATTTTTCTGATCACCAGTGAGAAAGGTTGTTGTTTTCTCATCTGTCTTATCTCTGTGTTGTTCTTAAATTCGTTCCACTTTATACCAGGTATTTTCCTGAGGCATTTGTTTTCAAAAGAGTCTAATTTCTTGTCTATTTCTTTAGTTGATTTCCAGCTTTCGCATGCATAAATGAGGGTGGATATCACATTTGATTTGTGCTTATAACTTTTAAATTCCATATGTTCTCAAGATTTTTGAAGAACATTGCTGCTTTTGCAGTTCTAACTTCCTTCCTGATGTCACCATACTGGTCTATGTAACTGCCAAGGTATGCAAATTGGTTTACTTCATCAACAGCTGTTCCTTTTATGTATATTTTTCCTTCCTGATTAATGAGGTCTCATTATTTTTGTTTTGTCTTTGTTAATTTTAAGAACTATTTTACTAACCAAGGAAGACAGGGAATGTTTTTTCCTGCATCGATTTCACATTGTCACTGATAAGAGTTATGTCATCTGCAAAATCAAGATCTTCTATGTGGGCCCCATCAACCCAATCAATGCTGGTTTTATCTGTACAACATCTTTTCATTATAAAGTCTGTAACAATTCCAAAAAGCACGTCTGTTTCAATCTGGAACCATTCGCTCATTCATTCTTCTGTCTTGACTGCACAAACATATCTATTGTAGAGATCTCTAATGATGTTGGCAGTTTTAGATGGTTTACCATATAGATATATAGTTGTTAGTGGCTTAGAAATTTACAAATATTTTGAACAGATATGCATTATCTTAAAGGTAATGAAATAGTACTAGTTAATATTTTTTAGAATTTTTTTTTAATTGGTCGTGGGTCATACACCATTGTTGATTTAAGGTCACGGGTCACCTACCACCATTGCTGATTTATTCGAGAGAGTTGACTGAAATGGTTGTGAGTGCGAACTTTGCCTTCTCTCAGTGGGGAGTACAGTCGCTTCTCTGTCTTTTGGCTAAGAAGTTTTTAACCAGACACCCTCACCACCGCGAGGTGGTACGGTTGTCTAGCAGCACCATTTCTAGCAGCACCATTGCTGATTTAAGATCACGGGTCACGTACCGTTGCTGGTTTACAGCTGCCCTCAAAACCACTACCTTCGGGGAAGGTCAAGTGCAACTCTTCCTGGTCGAAACTTGAATAAACATTCACCTGGGACGGAACTATCGTAGACAGCGGTCGCATAGGTAACTGAGAGGAAGACATTTCAAACAAACAATTATAGAAGTCATCATCATCATGCGCCGTGTTGGCTGACGTTGGTCGATCCTCGTTATTTAAATTGTGGTGTAAAATTATATAAAATTATTTCCGACAACTCTGTTAATGACTCTCTCTCTCTCTTTCTCTCTCTCTCTCTCTCTCTCCCCCTCCCTATTTCGTCAGACTGTCTGTGACCTTCTCCCTCGTATTTCCTCTGCCACTCCTTTTACTTTCTCAGCTAAAATGTTTTCAAAACCTCTTATTCCCTCTATACTCCATTAAAAGTTGAATGTTTTTCATCGTTATAGTTTTAATTAAATTCCTGTGTTAATTAATTTGTGGGACACACGCCTCCTTTGTCACACTCGCTGTTTATAGTGTTCTCAGTTCTTAGAGATCATAGCTTTGTGTTTATGTCATATGACATACTTGTAAGAGACATGACCGTACTGTGGGTGTTTTTGATATGTAAATTCTTCTTCTTCTTCTGAATGCGAGCATGGTGTTCTCTGCTGTCAATGCAAGGAAGATATTGAGGCACACTATCGTGTCGGATTGGGAGCTGGCTGAGGCGGCCCCTTTTCAGTCTTTGAGTGGAACTAAAAAAGCAAAGGGTGTGTCGTATAGAACATTTCTTTCTACCAGACTCCACCACCATGAGGATTGTGACGACCCCTGTAGCAGGCTAGTTCTGTTCCTGGGAGCACTAATGGAGAGGTGGGACAGGATCTTCTCCGGCTGTGGGTCGTTGACCAATGATGTCAGGTATGGGTTCTACTCAGCGTCCACAGTGAAAGTACTTTTTGTAATATTTGATACTGAATGTCAAGTGCCCTATAGTTTTAGGCAGGGTGAGCACTAGTTCTTTGTGCTCGTAGAACAAGTACAGTCGTTTCTTTGTTTGTTTTCTTCACCGCGAATACGACAACAGCTCTGATTTGTGAGGTTAATTTACGTAAATACGACAATAGCTCTTACGCTGTTTACATCTGTTTGTGACGTTTTCTTTGTATTAAGTTGCGACAAAATATATGGTTCATTCATTTTTGACTTTTATTTTTTGATCAGGTATCATGCCATTTGCTGTTTAAGTTACTCTACTACAAGAGAAGTCTTCAGCAACGTCACAGACTTTCACTCTCACGTCACCATCAACAGCGTCACAGAACAAGGATCTCGGAGTCAGCAGGGTCACAGAACAAGGATCTCAGCGTCACAGTACAAGCATCTCGGGGTCACCAGCGTCATAGAACAAAGATCTTGGCGTCAGCAGCATGCTGACCTGAAGTCAGCCAGAATGGAAGTTCCTGTCACAGACAACCCAAGAACTCAGTGACAAGGGAAGATCAGTTATGCCATTTTTATCAGTCACTGTGTTGTATCAGATCACGGGGCTGATGAAAACGGCGTGATAGCCTTCCCATATACAACAAGATAGATGGATGGATGGATGGACGGACGGACGGACGGACGGACGTTGAGAGTGCAAGAGAGAGAGAGAGAGTATGTTAGAAAGAGATGGTGCAAGAAAGAGTGATAATGAAAATTAGATGATAGAGAGAATGTGACAGTGAAAGTTAGAGAGAAAGATGGTTGTTAAGAGTGTGACAATGAAAGTTAGAAGAGAGAGAGAGAGAGAGATGGTGGTAGAGAGTGTGACAGCGAGGGAAGAGAGAAATGGCAGGGAGGATGTGACAGTAACAGTTATAGAGAGAGGAAGAGAGAGACTGAGAGAGATGAATGTAGAGTTAGAGAGAGAAAGAGAGAGATGGTGGTGGTAGAGAGAATGTGACAGAGAAAGAGAGAGAGAGATGGTAGTAGGAGAATGAGTGAAAGTGAGAGAGAGAGAGATGATGGTAGAGAGAGTGACAATGAAAGAGAGAGGGAAAGAGATGGTGGTAGAGAGAGAGAGAGAGAGTATGGCAGTGAAAAGTAGAGTGAGAAAAAGTGTGAGACAATTCAGGAGACAGAGCAAGAATAAGAGAGAGAGAGGGGGGAGAGAGAGAGAATGTGGGAGAGAGTGTGAGAGACAGAGCAAAAATAAGAGAGAGAGAGAATGTATGAAAGAGGGAGGGAGAGAGAGTGCAAGAAAATGTATGAGAGGGAGAGAGAGAGAGAGGGAGTGCGAGAGAGCTCAGCCAGCGTTACAGACATGCACGGGCAGTGGCTGGCTAGAGCCTATGAGCCAGTGACTTCAACAAGCACAGTGATGTTGCCTGTGGCAGATAGTCACAACATCTTTGCCTGTGGCAGACAGTCACAACATCTTTAGCGTTCACCGGCTGATGCTAATTTCTGCGCTTGAAAATCTCTCTTTCCGTGATATTGATTTAACTATTCCTTGCACAAAAAAAAAAAAAAAGCTTCACTTTCATCTCAGCCATGACGAACTCTGCGAAGGTGGGCGGTCTATGATTTGTTGGCATTTGTTTTTGCTTTTGGATGTGTCCTCTTATTCAGATATCATCTTAAGGTAATTTTATTTTTATGTCAGAGTTATTTTATTACTTTTTCCCTGCAGTCATAGCGGTGTAGTTTACGAGGGATTCAGACAGGTCGAGTACAAAAAAGAAAGATGAACAATTGCAATTGTCGTCTTATTCGGGCCTTTAAAAGATACCAGCAGTGGAGAATGGACAACTAGAAAGAACACTGAAGTGAGCTGCTTATTTAAATCCCAACAAAGTGTCTTGAAACTGAACAGACTACGCTGGTTGGGCCATGTAGAAAGAATGGAAGAGAATGGACAAATGAAACTTGACGTGTGTACAAGAGATAAGAGAAACAAGACCAAGGGGTAGATCAAGACAGAGATGGAAAGACAACATAGAAGAGGATATAAAGGAAACTGGTGTCACCAACTGGAGGGATAAGATTAGAAATAGAGAGGAATTGAAGCGAACGAGCCTTAATGGCTCGGAAAGCTGAAGAAGAAGAATCAGTGGGGGGGGCTCATTCACTTTTTTTTTTTTTTTAGCCTAGCTAACCATATAGGCATCATTCTGGCCCTTTTGTGTACTGGCTCCACCAAGAAGCACCTATACTGAGTCCACTTATAGTCTTCAAAGCAAGCCACTGTAATCTTCTCCCAAATTCAGTACCATACCTGAGCTGCAACCTCACCATGGCGTGATCTGCCAAAAGAACAAGCTCTTTGGAGATGGATCTGTTGCATTTAAAAACAAAAACCAACTTTCTTGTAGTAGAATTTATTGCAGGGTACTGAGCAGAATCTAGAAATCTGTGTAAGACAGACAGAAGACTAAAAAGCCTACTAATGATACATCTCCTGTTTTCGTGTCTGTCGATGATATAACTGATGTTACTAGTTGTGCACATTCCTGAAAGTTTATGTTCGAAATTATTACATTGTACTTCATCATAAAAGTTTTCTGACTTCATCAACATAAAGTTTTCTGACTTCATCTTCATCAACATAAAGTTTTCTGACTTCATCAACATAAAGTTTTCTGACTTCGTCATCAGAGTTTACTGACTCACAATTTTCTTTAGTGAGGATTTTTTTTTTTTTTCTGAACGCACTTTACCTTACAGAATAATCTTTATTAAGACTCAGTGCACTTTTCCCTACAGGATGATCTTAACTAGACCGAGTGCACTTTTCCCTACAGGATGATCTTAACTAGACCGAGTGTACTTTTCCCTACAGGATGATCTTAACTAGACCGAGTGTACTTTTCCCTACAGGATGATCTTAACTTGGCCAAGTGCACTTTTCCCTACAAAATGATTTTACTTAGATCAAATTATAGACTGATGTTATGTATCAAATGCACTTTATTCTACAAAATGTTCTTAGAAGAATGCAATTTACAAAATGATCTTAGTTAGTTGAATGCAATTTACCCTACAAGATCATTTTAGATGAATACACTTTACCCTACAAGGTAATCTTAGTTAGTCTAATACACTTTACCCTACAAGGTAATCTTAGTTAGTCTAATACACTTTACCCTACAAGGTAATCTTAGTTAGTCTAATACACTTTACCCTACAAGGTAATCTTAGTTAGTCTAATACACTTTACCCTACAAGGTAATCTTAGTTAGTCTAATGCACTTTACCCTAGAACATGATCTTAGTTAGTTGAATACACTTTACCCTACAAGATGATCTTAATTAGTCAAATGCACTTTACATGATGATCTTAGTCAAATACACTTTACAAGATGATCTTAGTCGAATGCACTTTACAAGATGATCTTAATTAGTCAAATTCATTTTACCCTACAAGATGATCTTAATTAGTCAAATGCACTTTACATGATGATCTTAGTCAAATACACTTTACAAGATGATCTTAGTCGAATGCACTTTACAAGATGATCTTAATTAGTCAAATTCATTTTACCCTACAAGATGATCTTAATTAGTCAAATGCACTTTACAAGATTATCCTAATTAGTTGAAATCATTTTACCCTTCAGCATGATCTTAATTAGTTGAGTGCACTTTAAACTACAAAATGATCTGAGTTGATGATGCACTTTACCCTACAGCATGATCTTAGTTGAGCGCACTTTACTCTACAAGATGATCTTTGATGTATGCACTTTAGAAGATGTTCGTACTCGAATGCATTTGACCCTACAACATGATCACAAATAGTTGAATGCACTTTTACCTTTAGGATGGCTCATTTCTAATGTGTCCTTTATTGTTATTATTTGTTGTTTGTTTGTAGCCTTGTAAAATTATAAATATTTATTTTATTGTTATTTTTCATTTATAACTTTCCATGGGACATCAGACAGATTTTAGGTAGAAAAACTTCAAATGGGAAAATATGAAGTAGCTGTCCTTTCTTTGAATGCTGCACTGTGCTATGTTAAGCAGTTACTGGCTTAACTGCAACACAAAGACTCTGAAACGTTACATAGATATACACTGTAGTAACTGTAGACTAACAGCAACCCAGATGAACACTAACAAGATCACTACATTATCAGCAACACAAACTTGACCAGTCTAACAAGAGTGACAACTCGATCATAATAAATGACAAATGGCACACTTAACAGTGAGTCCAGATATCACAGAAGTCAGAATTTGCAATAACGTCGAAAAGTTTTTAACGGGAAACCAAATGTGAGTATGAATGGTTGCAAAATGGAAGTATGACAATGGAAACTGAGATGAATAAATCAACAAATGTACACACAAACAAATCATACGGCGAGATGTGCCGCCATAGGAATCTAACATATGGAAATACTGACCTCGATCGTTCCGAAAAATCCATTCACAAACTTCCAACAAGGATCACATTTGTCCTAAAAAGGACAACCAAAATTCCCAAAACACTACATAATGATTTCATAACATTTGTCCTTAAAAGGACCATCAAACTTACAAAAACACTACATAATGATTCAAACAACACGAACAACCATCCGAGAGAAAAAAAGAAAACCAAGACGTATTCTCTCTCTCTCACATCTCAAGCAGAAGTCCCGTCACGTGCAAAAGGAACCCACAGACCCCGTGATCAAGTGGCCAATGGGAACACGGAGAGATATTTTGCTCCTTATTTGCAAAATCGCATAAGCAGTGTTCAACAACTTTGACCACAGATAACTGAGTTACAACCCTTATTCTGTAAAACTTTTGTCTTCTCTAGAGTTCTTAAAAGTTGTCACGAGGAGACATCATATTTTGTTTAATGTATAACGACAAGGAAGAAAAATGCCGGATATGGCAACAGTTCTCACAAGCGCTTTGTGTTTTCCTGTCCGACTGTTTTCTACTCTCTTTCCCACTGTTGCTTCACATGCCCAGGTCATCCTCAGTGACACAGTGGAATCAGAACAGCCCAGGAGATCGATAGTCTATCGCATGTTTGTGCCGCGCTGAACC
Organism: Achatina immaculata; assembly: GCA_009760885.1. Classification (NCBI taxonomy): domain Eukaryota; kingdom Metazoa; phylum Mollusca; class Gastropoda; order Stylommatophora; family Achatinidae; genus Lissachatina; species Lissachatina immaculata. The sequence goes on from CM019696.1 coordinate 20,491,149, forward strand.
GTCTGGTGGTATCATCTATGTTTGTCCAGGCTGCTTAGTGCAAGAATCTGTGTGTGTGTGTGTGTCTGTGTGATAGAATGAATGAATGAATGAATAACCTTTAGTTTTAAAGGGTAAAGAATTGGTCACGCAGGCCCGTCTTACATTTTGCCCTTCATCACTCCAACTTTCATTCTTCCCACACACTCGATTTAATAATACAAGTAGAGAGAGAGAGAGAGAGAGAGAGAAAGAGAAAGAGATATATTTGCCAATCAGAATTTCGATATCTGAAGTTTCAGTGGTCGTTCCACCCGTTTGTTGTCTGTAAGGACTAATAAATCTACACCTTGATCTCTTCATTTTGTCCAGCCGATATTTGTTAATTTTTGTTTCGCTCTGTTGTGAGAAGTTTTCCATCGCCAGACTGTTGTGAGAAGTTTTCCATCGCCAGACTGTTGTGAGAAGTTTTCAATCGCCAGACTGTTGTGAGAAGTTTTCCATCGCCAGACTGTTGTGAGAAGTTTTCCATCACCAGACTGCTGTGAGAAGTTTTCCATCACCAGACTGCTGTGAGAAGTTTTCCATCACCAGACTGCTGTGAGAAGTTTATTTCCACAGAGCACTGCATGAACTTGAGATTGTCTTCTCTTGTCTTGTCTTCTGTCTCCCTGTAACTGAGAGCTGGTGATCTTTGCAGCCGATGCTGTGAAGATGTTAGGGCACAGCATCGTATCGGCGTGGGAGCGGGGTTGTGGCAGCTATTGTTTCAGTCCGGAGTACAACTAAATAGCAGAGGGTGAGCAATGCTTCTTTAGCAGACTCCACCACCATGGGGACTATGGCGATCAATGCCCCGTTAGCCAGGCCAGGCTTGTTACTGGGGATGCCACGGAGAGGTGAGACAGGGTCTTTGTCAGCTATGGTTCACTAACCCTGAAAGTGAGATTGTAACAGAATAACATTCTGTACAGATTGTTTTGTGTGTAACCCTGTGGATGTGGTCTGGTAGACCACAACTCATCACTGTATGCCAAGCACGGAGAAAATATCTCGTGTTTCGAGAGAATTCTGAGTCACGTGGTTTAGGTTAGGCGGGAGGTGTGAACGAGTTGAGAGGAGAGTTTTTGGTCAGAATGTTGTAGCGAGAGGTTATGTGTTTGATTCCAGGAAGGGATAGAGATTCTGTAGTTAAACTGTTGCAGTGATGGATTGCTTTTCTTAGGACAAATTGTTGTAGTAGTCATGTAGATTTGTGTGTCGATTTGTCCACGTTTTTTTTTTTTTTTGGACAAAGGTTGAATGTCTGACCTAGTCCTATGGCGATGTTAGTCGCCCGGACTTATGTTTTTTTTGGATGATCATTTGTAATTGTATCCATAAAGTTTTCACTCTACATCGTTACAACACTCATCATACAAATGGGATCTCATCATTAAACATATACAGTGTGTCTGCTGAATCCTGTGATGTTTGGATTCATGTTAAGTGTTAATTGTGGTGTAGAGTTGTTGATTTACATGTAACTGGTCATGTCGTGTATGGATGAGTAGTGGAGTCAGTGTTACCTGGGTTGTCCTGTTACAGAGTGAATATCATTGTAGGATATGTTGGGTGTCTCTGAGCCTAATGCTCATTGTCAGAATGTAATAGTCACGGTACATAACACTATATGTACAAACAAGTTTATTGCTCAGTAATATAAACAAGTCACATCACACAGCAAGAAATGACTCCCTTTTTAGAAGAAATACTGTTTTAGTAGTGCGTGAAATACTACTTTAGTGACATAAAATACAGCTGCCGTAACCCGCTCCCAATCCGATCCGATGCTGTACCTCAGTATCATCACCGCATCGGCTGCAGAGAACACCATTTCGCAGTTCCAGGGAGATTGAAGAAGAAAAGAAGGAGACGTGATCAACTTTGCACGTAGAAAATGTTACAGAGCTGCACACGTTAGTAAGGAGAGAGTTCCTGAAAGCAGTATTTTAAGTACTCGGTCAGACGAATAATTTTTCTTCTTCTGTTTTTGAGTTACCGAATGCAAATAGTAGATTCTTGACAAGACTGCTTGCTGAAAGTTATAAAGTGGTTCTGCAGATACGATTATGAGCAATGGCATTAATAGAAAATTCAAAATACGTGTAGAAGTTTGTGCAGACAGTAGACGGTCATTGCATGTTACGAGTTTTAACGTTTCATTTGCTGGTAAGAGCTCATGACTGGAATATTAAAACAGAGCCACTGTTGGGCATTCATTGAGAAATATGCGTGTCATTACAATTTTATCAATTTGGTCATTATTAAACTGAATACGAACTGCAGTAAGATATTGAGTGTATTTTTAGAAAGTACAAATCAACTTAACTTTCACGTGAATCGTCACTCATTTTCTTCAGGTGTTTAATAAGAAAATGGCGCGGTCATGTGTGTGAATATTAATAAACGTGTAACGCGTTAATTTCCAGTTTTGTTTTCTTGCTCTGAATTTGCTGCCCTGGACACAGAGTATGATGCTTGCCAGTTTTTTTTTCAGCTTTGCCTCGTCTGGCTGAAGAATATATCGATTAAACGTGGAATCAAGATGCGGCTAACATATGCCCAATCGATTACGAACCTTATTGCAGATATTTTCATTTTCTTGGAAGTTGGCGTGGATCAAGCTGTTTTGCTTTATTTAGTTAAGAAATACTGATTTTTGCCTTTCTGTAAGGAGGTTAAGAATAACAATTATCTTCTTGAGAAATAAAATCATCCAAAATGTGATATTTGTTTCGAAGTTCTTCTGTAAAATTCACGTCTTCGTTGGCGTAATCTATATAAATTTATTGCAGTCCTGAATTATGGATAGAAAAATGATTGTATCACAAGAATGAGGCTGTTTCAAGGCCAACGAAGACAGAAAGACAAGATCGTAAATACTCTAATTTTGTTGTAGCGCTTCTGAAACAAACTATGTCCTGTTTTCATTCTGTTGGTTCCTGTAACACGGTGATAAGTCCTAGTGGTTTCATCAAAACGGTACCAAGTTAGTCTCATTCTGAGAACCGCTGGGCTGTCCAGGTCATTGTTTACAGATTTCCTGGCCGACCTTGCTCTCTGTCTTCGCGTTTGCCAAACTTTTTGAGCACGAAACTGGCTAACCATAAAGAGTTATCGCACACCGTTTGATAACCGCTGCTCTATCCAGCTTGTTTTGATTATTCTCACCTCGCAGTGCTCTAAAATCTCTCGAAATTACCAGGTCGGAATATCAACTTATGCTATTTCTTAAGTTACAAAAGCGAAAAGGAAGAAGGAAAGGAGAGAAATGGTGATAAAGGACAACAGGAGGAACGCGAAGTAATAAGAAAAGAGAGGAAACCAATATTTCAGCAGAACACCTTTGTCAAGGACAGCAGTGAAGACAAAACAACAGCACAAAAAAAAAAAACAAAAAACCGCATAAGTATTCAATGGATCATTCTGCTTCATTCTTTTTTCCCTGGAACTGCGAGCTGGTTTTCTTTGCTGCCGATGCGGTGAAGATGTTGGGGCACAGTTTCATGTGGGATAGAGCAGGTTATGGCGACCTTCTTTTAAAAAAAATCTGAATGGAAGCTCGGGGTGAGCAATATTTTTTTGTTTTAAGCGGACTTTTGCACTTATGGGGACTGCGGGCATCCATGCACAAATAGGCAGGCTAAGCCTGTTAACTCTCCAACGGAGAAGTGGGTTAGAGTCTTGATCGACTACGATTCGACAACCCTGTCTCACCTCTTCTGTCTCAACTCTCCCGTCCCAGCTTTCCTGACCCACCACATAGATCATCGACTGCCAAACAATACAAATGTGATTTAACACGAAAAATGTCTAACTGAAAAGTGCTGCAAGGGACAATACTCTTGAAATTGCTTCGAGCACCAAGCGAACATCAGTTATCTTACCTTTACATCAACGACCAAATTGTGTGAATTACATGCTTCTGTAGAATAGTGAAGTGGGGCTACGTTTTCTAATGAGGTTATTATGATCCGCCGGAATACGGTTAACGCCATCTATACTTTACACCTTGTCAGTTCAAGTATGGAGGTCAGTCGCGCCAGTTTTTTTCTGATGACGGAATGTGATTTATTTGTGTGAGAAGCCTGCATGTAGCAGGAACAGCACGCGTGGCCTGGATCGAAGTTATTTTTCTGGGTCAGATTATATAAATTAAGAGTGGCGTGATTTGAGTGAGCTGATCAGGTGATTCTGAGACGGGGTGGGAGTGAGCTGAATGAGATTTGTGTGTGTGGATAGGATGATCTAAAGCTCTTAAATTTTGGAGTGAGAAGATAAAACCTCTAGATTAAAAAAAAAACCAAACACTTAGTAGATAGAGAATTTAGGGTTTGTATTCAGAATATAGAACTAAACTAAAGGGAACTAAAACTATCTTATCAGGGTAGTGGAGCCTACTGAGTAGGAGGTTTTGATAACAAACTATATGGGCACTAACACCATATCCCTATGTGCCTCGAAGGCATGGCAGGATTACCTTTACCTTTACCTTTAGTATGAGTGCCCCCAAATGGCATCAAGTAAAGAAGCATGTTGTTTATCTTTTCTGTGCCTATTTATAACTGTCTTCTTCTTCTTCTTACAACTGATTCTGTTGGTGAACCATTTGCAAATCTGTTACTACACTATACGCAGAGTAACTCAGGCTTTACAACAATCTACATCAGACACCAGTGTCACAGAACTGAATTAAAATTGAGACTCGCAATCATTCACCACTGCTGACAAAGAACAATCCAAGAGAGAACAAATAATCTGAGTTACGATATATACAGTCAGTGATAACATTTATCAATGGGTAAAATGAGTGATGAGTCATTGAAGATGGCTGTGTTGCCATCAAGCTAGAAAAACAAGACAGTCCAGATTCTTGGCGGGAATATCCAACGTCACTGGGGAACAAAAAAATGTACTCACAAACTACAAGCAGGAAATAATGTCTCAATAAAAACAAAACCCACTATAGAAGCTGCCATTATAATCTACCGAATACGGGACAGAGCCCATAATCTAGAAATAATCACTAATCTACATTCTGACATCAAATCTCAACCGTGCATCCTGAAACTAACCTTCTGAAACTTCTCTAAAAATGAACCTAAACTGAACTTTAAAAAATCCTTTAAAAAATCCACTATTCTTTTTTCTACTCCATTTTGTATATCTCTCAAACTTCGCTCAGAAAACCCGAGATTTCCCTGAGCGCACGCTGTTCTTGCTCTATATTCTCGAACATTGTTATTACTTTTCTTGTGATCTAGAATATTTTCAGTACCACAGTACAAAAATTTCTTAATGTTTCTCACGTGCTTAATCAATACATTAAGTAAGAGAACACAGTTTTGTAGGATTAGACCTAAAAAAAATTCGTAAACAAAGCACTTTAGTGAGACGTGAAAGAAAGAAAAATCACACGAGAATTACCTGGGATTCGAACACGGACTCCGGTAGGACGAGCAGCCGTCTAGTCATGAGATAACAGCGTCCTAACCAACTGAGCCATCTCAGACCCCTGAGTTCGTGAGTACTCTGTTCTCTCGTGGCTAGACGGCCGCTCCATACCGGAGTCCGTGGTTCGAATCCAAGGTAATTCTCTTTTGATTTTTCTTTCTCTCACGTCTCACTAAAGTGCTTTGTCTACGATTTTTTCGAGGTCTAATGCTACAAAATTGTGTTCTCTTACTTTACCGTACAAAAGCCTCGTAGTTTCCGTCCTATTTATAAAAAAAAATTGTTAATCAATACATAGGTCACTTAACTGTGACATGAACCGTGATCATTCAAGGGAACTAACTAAGACTAATCGTACTTTACTTGCTTAGTTCCCTTAGACTGCAACATGCTACGTTTTTTACTTGCTTAGTTCCCTTAGACTGCAACATGCTACGTTTTTTTACTTGCTTAGTTCCCTTAGACTGCAACATGCTACCGCAATAACCGAAGTTTCTAACGAGTTCTGTAAGAGAGAGTTAGTAAATAAAATGGGAATGTGATGTGGCCATTACCGTATTATTGTTGTGAAGACTTCATTGTCAGAGTATGAAAGAATATCAAGAATGAGCATATTACTTTGACTCCAGGTTAGAGTGTTACGCTACTGGTAAGTGTAAACGGATATCCATGTACACCAGTAACCACCAGCAGTTTATAAGCAAATTGTTACACGTAAACTTTGGCGATGTCACCAAACCAAACGTCATTCATGTATTTTAAAACAAGATTGATATGTCTTGTGTTGTGGTGGTTGAGTTTGTGTGTTTTTATTCAAGCTCATGACCAGTGACGCCTGACTTTTGAAGTCTACATCAGTGTACAGTGATGTCACTTCTGGTGGTGGGTGTGTGGGGGGTTGCCGATCTGCCAGTAAATATTGAGACAATTGCTGTTGCTGGTACACAGAAGTGCAAAACAATATATCTGTGTATGTTTGTTTGCACTGAATCAATATTTGAAAGACAAGTTGTAGCTCCTTCCTGCAGCAGCTTTTGTGATAAGAGACATGGGAGTACTTGTATTTGTACGAACTCCCTATAACTGCGAGCTGTTGTTCTTTGCAGCCGATGCTGTAGAGATGTTGAGGCATAGCATCGTATCGGCGTGGGAGGGAAGTATGGTAGCTATTTTTTTCAGTCCTGGAATACAGCTAAAAAGCAAGGGGGTGGTACAATGCTTCTGTAGCAGACTCCACCACCATGGAGACTATGGCGATCCCTGTCCCGTTAGCCAGGCTATGCCTGTTACTAGGGGTACCACGGAAAGGTGGGACAGGGTCTTGGTCAGCTATGGGTCGCTGATTGTCTTATCGGGCGTCTTCACCCGCGGCATCGTGTGTTTCACAAACACGTGGGAGCAATACATTTTCAGTTTTGTTCTCTGGAAAAATTGCATTGTTAGACCATATAGTTTATATACAGGACTATACAGGATAACGCCAAAAGTAATGCCTCCTAAATATATATATATATATATACACACACACCCCCACACACTAGCTGATTACCCGGCGTTGCCCGGGGATTTATTTATCCCATTCAACAAAGTTCTATTCATTTCAACAACCTTCTAGACGGTTCTACAAAGTTGTATTCATTTCCAAGCCTTCTAAAAGGTTCTATAGAGGTCTATTCAGTTCCACAATCTTCTAGAAGGTTATACGTTGTTCTATTCATTTCCACAACATTCTGGAAGGTTCTACAGAGTCTAGATAGTCCTGCAGAGTTCTATTTGCTCTATTCGACTAAATGTGAGCTTAAATGTCATCAGGACCATCACCAGTCAGCTTCGTGACCCCGAACACTATGAATTGGACAGTAAATCTCGGTCAATTTGAACATTTTATTTTTTACTACTTCTCACTCTCCCTGCCACTAAGGGATGAACTGGACTTAAACTGGATCGGGAGTGTCCCTATTCACTTCAGTGAACCCAATGACTATACACTCGATACTAATATCAGTCGTTTTCGATTATTTTTACATGTCACCCTGATACTTAGAGGTCATAGGGGTATTCTACGGATGATCTAATCCCATCACTGCACTGTCCAGATTGTACGTCATATGTGTGCTAAGTGTTGTTGAAATTGCTGCAGGCGTTCCAGCGTGATGCTCTAACATACACACATACATGTTTATTTTTACATATATAGATTGGGAAATGTCATAAGAGGAAGTTGTTGACGTGTAAGTAAAATTTCAACAGCCGAGAAACTGTTGCACAAATTATTTGGCCTGCGTGAAGTAGTAAGAAAGAAACAGGGTGCTAAAATGCCATATGCTGTGGATGTTCGTATGAAGCAGAGCTCTGTGATGGAGTTCATCCACGGTGAAAAAACGGCACCCAACGACGCTTGCTGAATGTCTGCGGAGGACAAACAGTGGATGTTAGCACAGTGAGACGGCGGGTGGCACGTTTCAGTGGTGAAAGACAAGCCACGTTCTGGATGGCCGACGCTCCTGTCACATTGTCAAATGAAGAGTGTCTCCATCAGCTCATCCGTGCAAATCGTTGGATTACGACCATGGAACTGTGTACATAGCTCGATATCAGCTTCAGTGCTTTAGAGACGATGATGGCACGAGTTGGAATATCTCAAAGTGTGCTTCAGTGGGATTTCATGGAAAAAAACTTCTTAATAACGAAACCGCCAAAGCAGCTGTGAAACAACGGCTCACCCTCTGTTGGTGCAGATCTTTTCGAGCGCGGCATACAGGCTCTTGTCAATGGCTGGCAAAAATGTATAAGAGTGGTGACAGGATGAGGAAATACGTGTTTTCTAGCTGAGACTTTGCTCTAGGAAATAGTGTTACTGTGCTCTTTGTATCTTCATATACAAAATTAGGAGACATTAATTGTTTGTTGTGATGTTGAATGTCGTGGTAATTATGATAAAAGTTATGATACGAGATATCGTTTTGACCTGCTGACTTTTTCCTGCAATACATCAAGATCAGACGTCCATATTTGGGAGAAATTTCTAACCCGTACCTGTTTCTGTTTGGGTGTCTGAGTAGCGAAGTGGTTAGTGCACCGGTCTCTCATGGCGAAGGTTGGGGGTTCGAATCCGGCTGGAGGCATCCCAGTCACCCAGCTGTAGAAATGGGTACCTGACTTCTTCCGGAGTTGGGGAAGGAAGGGCGGCCAGGCGTGATACTGACCATATCACCCTCTAGTGTGCTGACAGGTCAAGGAAAATATGGGCACTAACACCATATCCCTATGTGCCTCTAAGGCATGACAGGGTTACCTTTACCTTTTTTCTACCTGTTTCTATTAGACGTTTATTATAATATTTTAGAAAACGTCATGAACATAGGCTTCATCTTTGTATGTACTGTCTCGCAGTATTTCAAGGAAACTTTATATAGTCAGACAATAACCCGATAAGCTTGGAAGATCTTATGAACCATCTCCATAACAGTCGTGAACATTATGATATGAAAATCAACATTGGCAAAGCAGAGACCATGTAAGTTCGCAGTAGTTCAAGCCCGCTGAACATGCACAGCGAAGACAACAAAATCCAAGAAGTTAAAGAATTCTACTGTTCCAAAAAAAAAAAAAAAAGGAAACGCAAAACTACTGTACTCGTAATGGACACCAAATTTCAAACTTGTATAACAATTTTATTTTACGGAATTAATGTTTCAATCTTGACAAGAAGAAACTTTAAGATATTAACAATCAAATAATGTTCATTAAGTTTGGTTTGGACTTTTATTCTCTGCGACCGAGGCCTCCGTTTCAGTTAGGTGTATGGCCTCCTCTGGCCTGTATCAGAGAACGACATCTCCTTGACATGGATCCGATTAGCCGTTGAATCTGTTGTTGTGGGATGGCTGCCTACTCTTCCCGCAGTGCAAGAGACAACTGTCGGAAATTGGTTGGCGCCACGTCTTGCTGGCGGACTTGTCTGTAGAGTTCGTCCCATAAGTGTTCTATTGGGTCCATGTCTGATGATATGGATGACCACGGAATGGTCTGGACGTTGTTGTCAGCGAGGAACTGGGTGGTGAGTTGTGCCACATGAGGTCGAGCGTTATCATGTTGAAAAATCGACCCTGGTGCAGCCAGAGGTGGAAGGATGTGAGGACGAAGAATTTCAGCAACGTATAGTTGGGCATTCAGGCGTCCTTCATTTTGCACCAGGTTACTTCTTCCCACGAAGTTCATCGTCCCCCAAACCAGTACACCTCAACCACCATGTGGAGGAGCCTCATCCACACAGTTCTGGGCGTAGCGCCCATGGACTCTGCGGGAAACTCTTCTCCGTCTATCGTGTCGCTGGAGCAGAAAGAATGATTCATCACTAAACCAAACCCTTCTCCACTCATTCGCAACCGTCCATTGACGATCCCGGTCTGTAAGAACAGGACCTCTGTAGGGTCTTCTAACCCAAAGACAGCGCCGTGCAACCAGTTCCTGACTGTTTGATCTGAAATTCGACAAGCTGCTGTCATTGACTGGACTGTTGGGGACGCAGATTCAAGTTATTCCTGAGGTGATGCAGCCGTATAAAGCGGTCTTCGGCAGGAGTTGTGACTGTGGGTCTTCCACTGAGCCAGTTTCTTGAAATCGTCTCCATTAAATTGTCTGTCCACTAAACTTTGTGACTGTTCAGTCTGTAAACGTGCAATGATGATGAATCGTTGTTCTGTAGTGAGATGAGCCATACTTGAGCATTGAATTTTCAAATGAATTGATTCGAGGAGCGTCAATCCTTTATATGCATTAAATAACATGGTCAGTGAGTTTTGTGTTCAGTAAATTTCACGGGATTCTCGTGAACCTGTCATGAATTATTGTCAAAAATGCTGTTTGGACCAGTGTCGCTTTTCTTTGCTGATGAACCATCTGCTGAGTATAGTTCAGATCAGAACGCGAAGCTGATGTCAAAGTGAACGTTTCAGGCAATTTCCCTTGTCTGATCAGCAAACTTCAGCTGAAATCGCAACATCGTATTTGTTGCGTTTCTTTTTTTGAACAGAATATCTTGGTTGCATGTTTGCAGAAGATGGGAAGTTTGATAGAGAAACTGAAGTTAAAACACAAAGAGCAAATTCTAGTCACACCAGCTACCCCCGTTACTTTCTCTTCCTAACATACAAGCTATCCCCGTTACTTTCTCACCTTAACATACCAGCTACCCCCGTTACTTTCTCTTCCTAACATACAAGCTATCCCGGCTACTTTCTCACCCTAACATATCAGCTATTCCCGGTACTTTTTCTCCCTAACATACCAGCTATCCCCGTTACTTTCTAACATACCAGCTATCCCTGTTATTTTCTCATCCTAACATACCAGGTAACCCCCATTACTTTCTCACCCTAACATACCAGCTATTCCCGGTACTTTTTCTCCCTAACATACCAGCTACCCCCGTTACTTTCTCTTCCTAACATACCAGCTCTCCCCGTTACTTTCTCTCCTTAACATACCAGATATCCCCGTTATTTTCTCACCCTAACATACCAGCTACCCCCCATTAGTTTCTCACCCTAACATACCAGCTATTCCCGGTACTTTTTCTCCCTAACATACCAGCTATCCCCGTTACTTTCTCTTCCTAACATACCAGCTATCCCCATTACTTTCTCACACTAACATACCAGCTATCCCCGGTACTTTCTCTCCCTAACATACCAGCTATCTTCGGTACTTTCTCTCCCTAACATACCAGCTATCCCCATTACTTTCTCACCCTAACATACCAGCTATCTTCGGTACTTTCTCACCCTAACATACCAGCTATCTTCGGTACTTTCTCACCCTAACATACCAGCTATCTTCGGTACTTTCTCTCCCTAACATACCAGCTATCTTCGGTACTTTCTCACCCTAACATACCAGCTATCCCCATTACTTTCTAACCCTAACATACCAGCTATCCCCATTACTTTCTCACCCTAACATACCAGCTATCCCCATTACTTTCTCACCCTAACATACCAGCTATCCCCGCTACTTTCTCACCCTAACATACCAGCTATCCCCACTGGTTTCTCAACCCGATTATACCACTCAAACCAAGAGACAGCTAATTAAAAGCATATTTATGCCAACGTTGTGCTAGTAATGCTAAAAATGGGCACTAACCAAGAAACAGGAAAATAAAATATCTACTTTTATGCCTAAAGAAGCAGCAAACGTCAGTAGGAGGAGCAAGATAAGAAACGACGACACAAGACAGTCGGTAGTAGCTAAGCCACGCCCACAATAGACAGAGAAACAAAGAATTATGTTTTCTGGCCACTTGATGAGAATGACATACATACATCCAGCAGCAAGAGCCTTCAAGCAAAGAACTGCAGGACGCAGATGAAGGGGGAGACTCCGGGAAAGATGGATAGATTGAGTTACAGAATTACGGCATGAACGAACGAGCGAACGTACTTTATTTTCAAAGGGTTAAGAATTGGGCACGCAGGCCCGTCTAACATTCTGCCCTTCATCAGACAGCTTTCACTCAGTCACACCCATTCAGCATTTGTTAATGATCAACAAGAAAAAGACACAACTAAACGATTTAGTTTATCCACGCTCTGAATTATGCAACAGCATGAAATAAACTTGCATTCCAACATTAATTCAAAACTAACAAATTTATAGAAAAGCAGTATAAAAATCGAGCCATACTTTAAACTTTAAACTACCCCCCTAGCACCTCGGGGTTCCCTTTATTTCTTAAGCCAGCTGTCAACAGTTTAAACATGGACATCAGTGAGGCCATGATAGCTCCTGTCAGGGAAGATAACTCCTAATTAGATTTCTTTACAGGGCGTCGCTTAAAAATAATTACCAAGTGCTTCCTACTCAAGTATGTGCACGTGGAGCAAAAACATGTTAATTTGTTGTATGATTCATCATTTCTCTTACAATAGGTGGTGCTGCTGATGATAACAATGATGATGATGATAATAATAACAATAATATTACTAAATAATGCCACATGGATGTATTTTTCTTCTTCTTTGTCCTGCGTAAGTGTAATCTCTCATAGACTGCTGCAGCTAAAGAAAAGATTATGGCGACACTTAATCTCGCAACACTTAATCATGGATACTTATTAGCTGGGACACTTAAAGGAGGTGTTAATCTTAATCCTACCCCTACTGCCTAACCCTAAATCCCGCACCCGGGGTATCCTTTTATTTCTTGACCCAGCTGTCAACAGATGTGTGGCGTTCCAAGCACAATCATGATTTCACGGATGTCATTGTATTCCTTCAGGGAAGCTGCGGTACTTGAGCTGTTGTCTTTATTTCGCCATCTTTTAATGTTCACTGTTGAAACCTTCTTAGGTAAACCGAGGTATTTGACCAGCAGTCCCTCAACGTCTCTTAGCCTAAAGCAGACTCTTTCACAGACACTGCTCCACACGTCATGAGAACTTAGACAAGACAGTCTTGGGAGGGTATATAATAAGACAAAGAAAGAGAGGAAGGCCAAGGCGAAGATGGTTGCAAATCATCGTTGATAATCTGCAGATGGATGCATCAGCAGCAGGCCATCTTGCTTACAACCGAGAGGCCTACAGGAGAGCTGTTAGGGAGGCAAAGTTCTGCATGGAACATACACAATGACTGATTGACTGCTCCACAAAGAAATATTTATAAATAAAAAAGACACCGGAAACGTAAATGTTCACAGCTAAGGACAACAGGTTTTCTCTCTCAGAAGACAGTCCTGTTTCCAAATTAACCAGAAAGTTTTAACGTAAAACGGGTGAATCCTGAAATAACCTATTGTCTAAATCTTCTCAGACACAAAGAATCCTAAATCTGTATCACATCTGTAAATCTCCAATAGTTTCTAAACACTTCTCAGCATGTCCCAACACAAACATCTGCAGATTCGTAAACACGTGAACACACAGGACAAGATAGATTATGCAGGTTATATCCTGAACGTCACAAACACAAATAAAGAACTAAATTAGATCTAGTTAGAATAAACCTTACGTCCTAACACACACGTACACACATACAAACACACCACAGCTCTTATGCTGACTACGTTTACACTTGATAAACATAGTTAAATGAAACATGCGCGTGTAGAGCAACAGAAATATATTAAATCTCCAGGTTCAAGCAGGGTCGAGCAGGGACTGAGTTAGGGTTAGAGTTTGTCTTAAGGTTAGAATCTGAGTTACAGTTAGAGTTTGATTTACGGTTGGAGTCTGAATTAAGGTTAAATTCCGAATTAAGGTTAGAGTCTGAGTTAAGATTAGAGTCTGGCTTAAGGTTACAGTCTGAATAATGTTTAGAGTCTGGTTTAGGGTTAGAGTCTGAGTTAAGGTTAGAGTCTGGCTTAGGTTAGATTCTGGGTTAGTGTTAGAAACTGGCTTAAGTTTAGAGTATGGCTTAAGGTTAGAGCCTGGTTCAAGGTTAAAGTCTGACTTAATGTTAGAGTCTGGCTTAAGGTTAGAGCCTGAGTTAGGATGAGAGTTTGGATTAAGGTTAGAGCCTGAATTAGGGTTAGAGTCTGGCTTAAGGTTAGAAGCTGGCTTAAGGTAGAGTCTAACTTAAGTTTAGAGTATGGCTTAAGGTTAGAGTGTGGCTTACGGTTAAAGTCTGACTTAATGTTAGAGTCTTAATGGTAGAGTCTGGCTTAAATTTAGAGTCTGAATTATGGTTTGAGTCTGGCTTAATGTTAGAGTCTGGCTTAAATTTAGAGCCTGGGTTAGGATTAGAGTCTGTTTTAAGGTTAGAGACTGAGTTATGATTAGAGTCTGGCTTTAGGTTAGATTCTGGCTTAAGATTAGAGTCTGAGTTAGGGTAGAATCTGGTTTATGTTTACAAACTGAATTATGGTTAGAGTCTGGCTTAAGGTTAGAATCTGAGTTTAGGTTAGAGTCTGGCTTAAGGTTAGAGTCTGAGTTTAGGTTAGAGTCTGGCTTAAGGTTAGAGTCTGAGTTTAGGTTAGAGTCTGGCTTAAGGTTAGAGTCTGAGTTAGGATTATAATCTTTTTAATAGGTTAAAATAAAATAAAATAAAATAATATTACGTTTAAAATTATGTAAAATTAGGTTAAATATAATTAGGTTAGAGTCTGGCTTAAGGTTAGAGCCTGGGTTAGGATTATAATCTGGCTTAAGATTAGATTCTGTATTAGAGCTAGAATCTAGCTTAAAGTTGGAGTCTGGCTTAGGTTAGAGTTTGAGTTAATGTTAGAGTCTGGCTTAAGTTTAGAGTATGAGTTAGGGTTAGAGCCTGGTTCAAGGTTAAAGTCTGATGTAGGGGTAAAGTCTGGCTTAATGTTAGATTCTAAACTAGGGTTAGAGTCTGGCTTAAGATTAGAGTCTGACTTAAGGTTAGACTCTGGGTTAAGCTTAGAGTCTGATTTAAGTTTAAAGTCTGGCGTAAGGTTAGAGTCTGGCTTAAGGTTAAAATCTGGCTCAAGTTTAGAGTCTGAGTTAGTGATGGAGTCTGGCTTAAATTTAGAGTCTGAGTTAGGGTTTGAATCTGGCTTAAGGTTAGAGTCTGGCTGAAACTTAGAGTTGAGGTAGGTTTAGGGCTTGTCTTAAGGTTAGAATCTGGCTTAAGGTTGGAGTCTGGTTTAAAGTCTAGCTCAGTGGTTCTCAACCCATGGGCCTCGGCCCAAAGGTGGACCTTGACAGGGAGTATTGTGGGCCGCACTGAAGACACAAAGCAGCAAGAGAGAGAGAGAGAGAGAGAGAGAGAGAGAGAGAGAGAGAGAGAGAGAAGTAGATACAATAAAAATTATTCCGCATTTTTCACGCAATGCGTAGCTGCAGACTGCACGGATGCAAGCCGCGGGATTGTGGGTCAGCTTATTAGTATGTCCTCAGTGCGGCTATTGGAGAAAGGATGGTCCAGACAGCGTTTCTTCCAGCATCAAACAGAAATGTGACGTACATAAAAAGACGGCATCGCTTTTGAAGTGCGACACCGGCGTCTTTCGGACCGTGTTGCTGAAACGTGCAGTTTTACCACGTAATTTTAGAGAACAGTCGGCGTAGATTGTGTGAGAGAACAGAAGTGAAATATCATTCTCAGCAATTGTGTTTTAGTTTTAAAATCATATTTCGTTATCCTGAGAGTCGCTATTCGGTCTTGGTGCGTGTGTAATTCGTATTGGATTAATCAACGGATTTCAGTTTCCCACCTAGTGATCGGATAGCCTTTTTTATTGTTTAAACTTAAAAAATTTAGGCGCTAAAATGGATTGATTTGTGAAACGTAAGCCTTCAATTTCGCGCAAACAAACTGATAGTAGTGGCAGCGAAAGCCATTGAAATCGAGACGACGTTAACGTTGATACTTGTAAGAAAACTAAATACACTCGAAAATATGATGTGGAGTATATTAAGTACGGTTTCGTTCCATCAACAAATGACCAAATTTTACCACAGTGTGTTATTTGTTTGCAAATCTCTAATGAAGCCGACGAAATTGCGTCGTCATCTAAGTACAACACATCAAGATCTACAGAATAAAACCAAAGTATTTTTCGAACGTAAAGCCGAGGAATATAGTAAACAGAAGACAATATTAAAACAAGAGCTCACCGAAAAAGCTCTTAAAGCATCGTACCTGATTACCCAGAAAATCGCAAAATCAAAGAAACTGCACACGATTGGAGAAGATCTTATCATGATAGCCGCTGTTGACATTTGTAACGTATTGTTCGATTCAGAATACGCTACAAAACTGAAAAGCATTCCCATCTCGAACGATACTGTCCACAGAAGAATATCCGAAATCTCCAAGGACATTGTCGAGCAGCTAACTGAACGATTACAATCTACTAAGTGTGCTATTCAGTTAAATGAGTCAACTGACATCGCCGGCGAGTCACAGCTGCACGTTTATGTTCTCTGTTGTTGGCAAAATAGTATACAAGAGGAATTTCTTTTATGCAAGTCCCTGCCAGAGAGAAAGACCGCCGATGAAATATTCCGTGTTTTAAACGATTTTTTTCACAACTTTTGGACTGCAATGGACGAATTTCATCGGTGTTTGCACCGATGGTGCTGCCACAATGTCTGGCCGCAACAGTGGTGTTGAAACTCGCATAAAACAAGTGTCACCCGAGATTGTAGGCACCCATTGCATGATCCATCGTGAGACACCCGCTTCAAAGCAGTTGAATGAAACTCTAGGATCTGTACTCGAAGACTGTGTTCGGATTGTAAACTTCATAAAAACTAGAACAATGAACGGTCGATTATTTGCTTAAGTTTGTATTGAGTCAGATGCAGAACACAAGCATCTCTTATTGCACTCGGCTGTGCGTTGGCTGTCCAGAGGAAAAGTTCTTGCAAGAGTGTTTAAGCTTAGTTTAGAATTGTTGCAGTTTTTGACAGAACAAAATCTCGACCTGGCAGGTAAGGTCGCTGATATTGAGTGGCTTGCCAAACTGGCATACCTTGCTGACATTTTTAGCCTTTAGCCAGTCTGAACATATCACTGCAGGGTAAAGATGCCAGTATACTCAAGACATACGACAAAGTTGCAGCCTTTAAGAAAAAACTACAACTTTGGCGCACGCGACTCGAGAGCAAATCACAAGACATGTTTCACTTTGTTCTGTGAATTTATAGAGACCAGTGAAGTTAATGGCGAGATTCTGGAACTGTCACTGGTGTAATAAAAGGGCACCTGACATCTCTTGCTGAATATTTTGACAAATACTTCACGCTCGAAGACATTAAAGTGTACGATTGGATTCGTAATCCTTTTCAGTGTGCATTCTCTGAATTAACCAGTCGTGCTCAAGAAGAATTAGTGAAACTGTCTAGCGTTCGCACATTACAAATTCAGTTACCTCGCTGTGGATATCTCTTCCTTTTGGTGCACTCTTTCGCTGGAATATCCGTTTTTGTCAGCCCTGGCGATGAAAGTTCTTCTACATTTTCAACAACTTATTTATGCGAAGTTTCATTTTTTGCAATGACTGCCATGAAAACGAAATATCGTTTAAGAATGAACGTGGAGATGATCTTCGAGTGTGTTTGTCACAAAATCCAGCCAGACTAGACATGCTATCTAGCCGGAAACAGTGCCATCTTTAAGGTAAATGAAAAGAATTTTGTGTAGCAATGAATGTGCCGTTAAACATTCTGAGAAAATATTACATAATACTTTATAAGATTTATACCTTGCAAATATAAAGCACTTTATTAGTGGGCAGCAAAAATGTTTCACTTTTAAATGTGGGCCGCTCAGCACAAGGGTCTGAGAACCGCTGGTCTAGCTTAAGGTTAGATTCTGGCTTAAAGTTGAGTCGTAGGTTAGAGTCTGGCTTAAGGTTAGAGTCTGGTTTAAAGTTAGAGTTTGACTTAAGGTTAGAGTTTGTCTTAAGGTTAGAATCTGACTGAAGTTAGAGTCTGGCTTAAAGTTAGAGTTTCTCTTAAGGTTAGAATCTGAGTGAAGGTTAGAGTCTGAAGTGAGATTAAAACCAGGCCCTCTGAGAGGAATTTTGTAAGCTGGCATACAACTACTCTCTCTCTCTCTCTCTCTCTCTCTCTCTCTCTCTCTGTCATTTGGCTTATTATAATGAAAAATAACAGTTGCCGTTCATGAGGTAATTTCATGTCTAATCACTTTCAACTGTTACTTATTCCATTTCCTGTGTAATGTTTTTAAAAAATTAAACATGGCTAAGTGTCATTCATTCGTTATGCCATTCCTTTGATACACACTCATTTTCATAATTTATCACAGAGATATTTTCCCCTATTTTAACACTGAAACACTGTTTTGCTAGTGTAACATTAACGTGCTGTTTAAAATCTTAGCTGAGGGCAGAGATATTTATCCTGATTTAAATTTGACACGATATTTTCCTAGACTAAAACTGAAATATGTTTTGCACAGTTTAACATTGAACACGAAATGTTTTTGTTACCATCATTAAATTTATTCTACTTGAGTAAAAAAAAATCATGCTCTCCTCCGTAATGTAACTTTTTCAAGCAAATATATTCACTATAAGTAATTAATACGTACATTAACTAACAAACAATACGATCCAGCAGTTGTTGTCGGTATTCATTACAAATTAAGTGTCAGAATATTTGACGAGGCGTTAACTTCATTTCCACACACGAGAGAGAGCAATACGCTTAAGGTTACATAAATATCGGTTCAGTCAGTTTTATGACACACTATTACTTCAGTGTCGTTAAAAACTTACTTTGTGCGTATGTACGTATGTGAATGTAATTTGGCTGATGTTCTGTTTTCGTTGTTCAGTTCATCATAAAAACAAAGTTGCTCACTTCTTAGGCTGCACTAGGAAGTGCACTGTATTTGTCGTCCACTAGTATCTATAGCCGCGATATTTGAACGATCTCTGTACCAAGATTTGACTTGTCCTCAGAATCCGTAAATGCTTCATTGATTATCCCTGTTCTGTTATTTGTGTCTGATGTAAGGACCTTTGTTTCTTCTACATCACTACCCAAGGTGTTATTCTTATGTCCAGTAGCTTCAGACTTCTCAAAAACTGGAATATCTCTACCAACAAAACTTATTTCTTCTTCTTCCTCACGTTTCAGATTTGAACTCAGGACTTCCAGCCCGAACTCTGAGAAAGCTCTTCGTCTGACTGGGATATTTCCATCATCAGTATTTTCTTCTCCTTGTGAGATATCATCAACATTATACTCATTCTCTTCCTCGTAGGAATCTTCCATTTCCGTCACTGTCTCCGTCGATTCATCTTGGATACTGGATTTGGCAAAATCAAAATTTTCAGGGTAAAATATTTCCGGACTGGCAGCAACCAATAAAACAGTCTTAGCCGGGGACTGGTAACTCTGGGTGAAGTCAAATCCTCTTCTGGGCGACACTGGAGAAAGTGGTGGCGCTTCTAAGAAAGCTGAAAATCTGCGCCCCATGGTGACAAATGGAGATACAATATGAGGCAAATGAGACTCTTTTCCCATAGCGAAGGGCTGCAAGGCTGCTTGACCAAACAGAAAGAATATTGTTGCTCCTGTGAAGAATACAGAGCCCATGATGATCCAGACAGTGCGCCACTTTTCGTGGGTTCCCTGTGGAATAGCAGGAGAATTACCTACAACCCATTCCTTCCTCTAGGAGAAAAGAGATCTTGAAGTTTATCGGCAAGGGCGCAATTTCTTTATACAAGTATAAGGCTATTTTTATACTATTGAAAAGGCAACGCAGCATTTGGGTTGCAGGGGGCCAGAACTAGATAACATCTTATCGTACATAGTGTCTACACTGGCCTCTAACAATTTGTACTACTACTACTACATCATCATCATCATCATCATCATTATCAACAACAACATCATCGCCTTTCACTCCCTTGAGTGAGAACATAGGCCACGGATAAAGGATCTCCAGTCATCCCTGGTCTTGGAATTATTCTCTGCTTCCTTCTATGTTTATCCCTTGTCTCTGAGCACTGTCATAATTTCTCTTCTCCAAGTAAGTCTAGGTCTTCCTCATTTTCTGTTTCCTTGAGGATTTCATGTCAGTACCTATCTTGCTACAGTATATCATCATCATTATCATCATCATCATCATCATCATCATCTGCCGTGTCGACCGGCGTTGGCTATTATGCTTCTCCAGGGCACACGATCCTTCATGCAGGCCATCAGCTCAGTTGGTGATCTCCTCTCGCATCATCCCGTCAGACTGTCCAGTATCATTTCTCTTGGTCTTCCTCTTGATCTTCTTCCTTCTATTTTTCATGTGGTTATAATATTTTCAATGTCCTCTCTTCTCATTACATGTCCTATGAAAGTACATTGTTTCTCTCTTATTTTTTTTGACAAGATTTTTTTTACTCTCCAGCTCTTCTCATACATTCTTCACTAGTTATTTTTGCTGTCCAGGGGATTCGCAACATTTTTCTAATAAACTATATTTCTGCTGCTTACAATGATTTTTGTGCAGAACTGCCTATTGTCCATGATTCACTTTCATATAACATTCATTGATAAGGATGTGTTGGATAATATGTTTCTCATTCTCTGAAATGCAGTCTTTGCATGGCCTATTCTGTTCCTAATTTCTGTTCTGCATTTCCCATCTGAAGTTATTACTGCTTCAAGGTATTTGAATTTCTACACCTGCTTTAGAATAGTTCCGTTTAATTTAATATTGCATGCTGGTGGATTCTGTTTCTTAGATATAACCATGGTCTCTGTCTTCTTGATGTTCAAAGTAAGGCTTTTCTGTTCACGTTCTCTGGCTACTTTATCCAAGAGATTTTGCAGGTCTTGTTGGTTCTCAGCTATCAGTACTGTGTCGTCAGCATACCGAAGGTTGTTAATATTGTATCCTTCAATTTTTATGCTTGGTTCTGTGATGATCGTTCTTAGAATATTCTCGCTATACAGAGAAAAAAGGTCTGGAGATAGTACACATCCTTATCGCACCTCTTGTTTTATAGGTTGATATTTTCCAGCTCTATTTTCAATTCGAATTGCTGCTTCTTGCTGCCAGTATAGATGTTTTACAATCCTCAGGTCTTTGTCGTCTATGTTTATGTCTTCAAGCATTTTAATAATTTAATTATTTTTCACCTTGTCGATTGCCTTGGCGTAATGAATGAAGCATAAGTAGAGATCTTTCTGTACTTCTAACGTTCTCTTTCTGTTAGTGTTCGTAAAGCATAAATGGCATTGTGTGTTCCCTTTCCTTCATCAAACCCAAACTGTTCATCTGCTATTTCCATTTTTATCTTTTTGTTCTTCTCATAGTAATTCTCAGAAGTACTTTCTTTATGTGACATGAGAGGCTGATAGTCCGGTGGTCATCACATTCCTTTGCACCTGGTTTCTTTGATAGTGCTATAAACGTGGATTTAATCAGGTCACTGGGCATATAGCCACTGCTGTAAATACCATTCAGTAACTTGGTTATTATTTTTATTCCTGTCTCTTCTAGTGCCTCTATTTCTTCTAATGGCAGATTATCAGGCCTAGTCGCTTTTCCTTCCTTCATGTGTTTGATGGCATCTATGATTTCATCTTCAAGTATAGGTGGTCCATCACAGTTTTCAGTATCTGGTGTTAATTTTGGTCTTTTTCTTCCATATAGCTCACTGATGTACTCTGTCCACCTGTCCACAATGTCTTCTTTTCTTATTAACATTTTACCTTCTTTCGATTTCAGGCATCCTGTGGTATATTTTGTTTTCCTGCCTGTGAGTTCACTAATTCGTTTGTGCATATTTTTGCTGTATTTATTATGAGAGTCCTCTATCTGTCTGCACTGTTCATTTAACCACACTTCCTTTCCTTCTCTGCATTTGGGTCTTATTTCTTTATTTATTGCTATATTTTTTTTTTTGGTTATTTTTACTCCTCCTCCTCTTGTCCATCAGTCCTAAGATGTCGTCTGTCATCCATTTATTTTTAGGTGCTTTTTTATGGTATTATCTCCTTAACAGTTTATTGGATAGAGTCTCTTAACATTGCCCATTGTTCATCTATACTATTTATCTTTGCTATTGCATTTATCTATTTGTTATAATAACTTTGTATTGTTCTCTCAGTTCTTGGTCGGTTTTAAGGAGTCCTTTATTCATTTTGATGTTTCTCACTTTTCTGCACGCTTTCTTTAGCTTTATTCTAATTTTTCCACAGAGTGGGTCATGGTCACTATTGCAGTCGGCTCCTGGCATGGTTTTTGTTGTCAGTAATGCATTGTGGAATCGTTTGTTGATCAATACTTAATCCACCTGGTTAAAAGTCTTTTTTGTCTGGGCTGCACCACTTTGCCAGCCTTCGAGGATGTTGTTTAAACCAGGTGTTTCCTACAACCATGCTGTGTATTCTTGCCCATTCAATTAATTTACTACCTCTGTCACTACATCCCCCCAGTCCATAGTCACCAACGATGTCTGAAGTTCTTCCTTTACCAACTTTGTCATTAAAATCTCCCATGACTATAGTAACTTCATGTGACTTTTGTGTGTTTCACGGCTTTCTCGATGTCATTATAAAATAGCTGTACATCTTCTTCAGAACTTTCAGATGTTGGAGCGTACACTCGTATAATATTTATTTATATTGTTCGTCCTTTCAATTGGGCTAGCTGGACTCGGTTCGAGATGTTCAAATATCCTACAGTTGTCCTTGCTGTTTGTTCGTCAAATATTATTCCTATTCCTCGTGCATGTTTCTCACTTCCTGAATATATTATTGTATATTTATCACAGTTTATCTTCCTTGCACCTGCCCATCTAACTTCACTTATCCCTAATATGATGATCTTTATCCTTCTTATTTCCCTCTTTATATTTTCTAATTTTCCAGCCTGAAATAAAGTTCTAACATTCCATGTTGCTATTTTGAACTTGTTAGTTTTGCCACCAGTAGCTTGTTCCAGAGGAACATCCATTAACGTCGTTCATCGACAGATCTATTACTCTGAAGAAGCATGATTGTTCTTTGGAGCTACGACAGTGGTTTCCCGTTGCCTTCTGCCGGTTTGTGTACGGACTTTCCGCTACCCTCTGGATTCCCTGTCCTACCCGCAAGGCAGCGGGAGCAAGAGGTTTTAAGGCGCCTCTTACCCGCCTGGTATTCCCTTCACTGAGCAGCTGAGGCACTTTAGTAGAGCTCACTCTCTGAGTCTACCGCCAGTTGGTCCGCGCCTGCTTATTTTGGGTAAATCTTTATTCACAGGGATCCTCCATATCTGGAGGACTTTCACCATCCGCCACCTCTGACGCGCTGGGTTGGGGATTGTCGCCCCAGCTTTAACCAGTGCTACAGTATACTCGTGTGAAAATATTATACTAGATTAAGTTAATTAAAGGTAAATTAATTTTAGTTAACAAATTCTTCTTCTTCTTCTTCTTTTTCTTCTTCTTCTTCTTCTCTTCTTCTTCTTCTTCTTCTTCTTCTTCTATTATTAGTATTATTATGTGGCTGCTAGATAGCATTGACGATCAAGGTTCTCCATCTTATGCCAGTCCTTGGTGTTTCCGATTAATTCAGAAGCTTGTCTCTCATGGCGAAAGTCGGGGGTTTGAATCTGACCGGAGGTGCCCCAGTCATCCAGCTGTAAAATGGGTATTCGACTTCTTCTGGAGTTGAGGAAGAAAAGGCAGGGCAGGTGTGATACTGACCACATCGCCCTCTAGTGTGGGAACAGATCAAGGAAAATAAGAGCACTAACACCATATCCCTTGTGTGCCTCTAAGACATAACAGTGTTACCTTTATCTGTACTTTTACCTTTCACTCTTCTTTTTTCCCTTGAATTTTTCAGTTATTAATGAGTTGTCCAACTTCTGTCTTCTTACGACATGTCCGAGATATTCGGCTGGCTTTTTCTTATCTTTTTAGTTAGTTTTCTTTGTTCTGAAACTCCTCTGAGGACAATTCCTTTGTTTTTCTGTCTGTCCAGAGTTTTAGTAGCATATTTCTCCAAAAACCAAATCTCTGTTGATGTGAATTACTTTGTCATCTTTTTGTTAATTGTCCAGGTTCATAACCATATGCGGTAGCAATATTGGCACGGTAATACTATTGTCCTCACTCACAGGGACATTATATTCAGTTCAAAATGCTATATTATATTTAGTAAAAGACTGCTTACGTCTCCGATTATGGCTGATGTTAATAGTGGCCCGGATATGGCAACAAGACTCCCAAACGAAACCATTATTCCATTGAGCAAACCTGCATACCTACAAAGGAATTAATAAAAAAATTATTGTAATATCATCATCATCATCATCATCATCATTTGCTTGTTGAAAAATACTTACAATGCCAGTAAAATTAGTACTCCTAATTTCCGTTGTGCAAGAGGATCTCGGCACGATGGACGCGCCCTGAAGGATCAGCGAGAAGTAAGAATAATGGAGTATGAAGGATTGTATTCGAAGACAAACCCCAAGTCTGAGGCTGACCTGAGGCTGCCCGAGACAGTGACCCTATCGCTTCAACAAGCCCTACTTACTAAGTTCTTGATGTTGGCCGAAAAGAGTCCCCAGCTTTCTTTTGCCGTTTTCTTTTACCGTGAGCGTGTCTTGACTGCTTTTTCTCCGTCTCTTGAAGTTGTCCACTCATCCATGCCATTAACCATCTCTAGCTCTTTCTCCATTACGCATGTACATGGTATGTTTCCCAGATCATTACAAAGGCTTGTGAAATAGCCACAGTACGTTCTGTAACAGTATTTGAGCAAAGAGAGATAATTAATGAGATAATCGTGAAATATTTGATTTAAAGGCCTATGGCCCATAGTGTCTAATAAACGTGTCAGATTATCTGCCCTTGATTTGAGACTCACTTTGAACGTGATCTTGGTGAACCATGTTTGAGTTTGTGAGAAAGAAATCTTGAAGTATCGATTCATTCTGAGTTAGAATGTTGTGAGAGAAAGTAGTGGTAGTTTTGTTGCTGTGCTACCATATAGTTTAGTTTAGTTGTTGTAAGAATGTAGAGTTGACATACTGTGAACACCTATGACGGTTATCGCCTGTTGACGAGGTGTAGCCGCCGGAAATGTTTATTCATGTTGGTCTGAATCTTAGGCTATATCACATGCCGCACATTTTGTGCACATCACCTCGTCGATCGTCATCATGCTCCATGTAATAAAAATCCTCCATGCTTTTTAGAAGGAGTTTGTCTTATGCTGCTGTTGTGCCACTTTGGAGTAAAAGTGTTCCTGTGGTTATATTTAGCCTGAACAGTACATATGCCTGTGAGATCTGGACACTTAACAAAACAGCTGAGAAATACATAAATGCCCTTGAATGTAAATACTACAGAAGAGTTCATCAGATATCATGGACACAAAGAAGAACAAATATATTCATACTACAAGAACTTAATATTGAAGAAGAGTGGCTAGTAAAGAAGATTAAACAGAGAAAACTTAAATAAGACCATATTGGAAGGGTACATAATGGGAAAAAGAAAGAGAAGAAGACCAAGGCGAAGATAGCTGCAAGACATCGTTGATTATCTGCAAATGGATGCAGCAGCGGCAGGCCATGTTGCTCACAACCGAGAGGCCTACAGGAGTGCTCCTAGGGAGGAAAAGTTCCTCAAGGGACATGCAAATGAATGAATGAATGAATGAGACCATAGTGTATTTAGACATATACAAGAGTGTAAATTAATTTTGGTAAGTAGTATTTCACAGTAATTTTAGTATTATTTAACAGTAGCAGTATTCAGTAGTAGTCGGTAGTTAGAAATAGTCTCTCAGTTACCTACATGTACACTCATATATATCTATAATTTACATATTCTGTTATATTTCATTATCAGTTTTTTATTTGTTATTTTTCAATTTCAGTAGCTAAAATTCTTTCCCTCCCTCTCTCTATCTCTATCTTTCTCGCTCTCACACAAACACACAGAGTGAAAGATGGAGTGATGAGGGACAGAATATAAGGGTGCCAAATTCTTTACCCTTTAAAAATAGAGAGAAAGAAGCAAAGATCTCTCTTTCTCTCTCTCTTTTTCTCTCTCTCTCCGTGTATGTGTTTGATATATACTCATATCATGAGTACATATTTGAAATCTCTCATTGAAAATTTAACTACTCTTTGTCTCTGAGACCGTGTTATATTGTAATACTCCTTCCCCCGCGTCCTTAGTATATGTTGTATCCTGTAACTGAGAGTATGGAAAAGATAACAAACCAGGAAAGACAACAATAATGCACTTACGTACAATAGACAAAGTAGGAGATAATATAATTATGAAGAATCCCCGTGATATTAAATTCCAAAAAGCTTGGGATACTACAATAGAGGAATATATGTAATGTTTCGACACATTTTGGTTATCAAATATGAACTTATAACAGCAAGATTGTGGAAGAATTAAAAAACATAAGCAACCAGACAAAATATACATTGTAGAAATCTATCAGTCGTAATTGTATCAGTCTTACAGACTTCACACGTTGTACAGAATATGAATCTCTCAATATAATTTTCCAGTCGCTCGTCACAACATAAAGAGGAAACAATAAAAAAAAGTAGTAATATATCAGTGTTGTAGAGCAATGTTACCTCGGTGCCATATCAAGAGGCACGGCCGTGACGGTGGATGAGCCAACTGACTGACAGATCATAAGAAATATCAAGACAGCTGTAGACACCCACTTGAGATGTTCGTCAACGAAGCCCACGACAACAGAGGAGACTCCGGCTACGAAGAAGCCTAGAATGAGAAACACTGTAGTTTGTTTGGCCAGGACACCTTTCCATAATTTACGTGCTTAAAAAGTCTAATTGATTAGACTGCACTGAGTTATTTTGTACTATTCAAATTGTCGGTCGTAAGAGCTGAATGAAAGTATTTAAAGAATTTTATTGAAGTATTGAAAAGTAAGTACTGAAAATATTGAAAATAATTTTAGAAAGCAACGGATCTACACCAGTAAACTACAAAATGCAAGTGGTGGAGACATACCTCTCTCTCTCTCTCTTTCCCTCTCACTCTCTCTCTCCCTCTCCCTCTCTCTCTCTCTCTCTCTCTCTCATACTCTCATACTTCCTCACGACAGCTGACGAGAATCTAAATAGATGCAGAAAGCACAGCTTCCGTACATTTTCAATTAAAGCGTAGTCTTTCACACAAATCTCGTGCAGGACACTGCTGTAAGCCCAGGGGAAAACAATTACAAGGGCGTTAACTTTAGACGAGTTTTTGCAGGGTTACATACCCCGACACACATACTCTGTTACAAAGAGATGCTTGCTTGTTACAAAATGTATAAACTAGGAAAAAAGTAGGAACAGCTTTAATGACTACGAAGCTGTGACATTTCGGCGTGAACCTTAATCATACAAACACACACAGGGCAAAGAATCAGAACAAACGTCGGAAAAGCTACATTCAAGTTTCAAGTTGTTTCAAGTTATATCTAAGTGCTCTATTCATTTTATTTATTTATTTTTTAGCAAAGTATTCATGTGAAACTATACTTTATTTCATCTCTCTAATTCTTCGTCCTATGTGTGTTTGTATGATTAAGGCTCACGCCGAAACGTCACACCTTTGTAGTCGTTAAGTAGTAAAGCTTTTTTCCTCCCTAGTTTATACGCTTTGGTATCACAGCTTTACTGCAGTGCTTCGGGTATAGTTGTATACTTATACACTAATTATTGCTTGCTTGTTTCGCCCTCTGTTTAAGTAGTTTATGTCGTAACCTGTGATTTTAATTTAGCGTTCTACACACTGGGGACATAATGTTATTGTTATTTCTAGAGGCGTGCCGGCAAACGCATTGGGCTTATTAAAGTTATGTTACTGTTAATATTCGCCGTCCAGCTACTTTTGCTTTTAGTTCTGAATAAAATATGATCCATATTTTCTTCGCCAGTTAGTCATTGATGGAATATCTAGGGCTAAAGTTTGCCTTCTATGGCTGCGTTTGAAGCAAGAAAAGGGAGAGAATAACGACTTCAATCTTCTTTTGTTTTATATAATAATCAGCGTTTTATCTTGAGCGATTCCTTAAGATTTTCTTTCAAAAAGTTTGGTTTATTTTTCAGTTGTCATTTTATTTGATTCTTTCAAAATGAATTCACTCTTTTCATGGCAGTATTTATCAGTATTTTTTATCCTTTTTTAAAATCTTCCAATACTTACAGGGAAGTCCACACTTTCACCTACTGTGTAGTTAGTTCCGAATCTTTGTTGGAGCCCCCCCCCCCCGCCCCGCCCCCCCCCCCCACATAGATCTGATATTTGTGTGTTTTGTTTTCTTTCTTCTTCTGAGTTCAGTTTTATATGCTCAGTCATCCACTCAAGAAGACAGGCTGCCTCAATTAATCCCACTATCAGCATGAGTTTTTCATGTATGCTCAGCAATTTTTCCTCCATATTCTTTCCCCGGGTTTTGATTGTTTAGAAAATGTCCAAAAAATTAACAGCTGTCATTTGTTGTTCTTCCTTGCTTTAGAGATTCATGTGTAAACTTCTGTTTTTTCTCACTCACTCACTCACTCACTCACTCACACACACACACACACACACACACACACACATATATATATATATATATATATATATATATATATATATCCTTCTAATTTCACTGTAAAAACATGGCGGCAGTGTTTATGTAAACATTTTTATGCCCAGTTGGGATTTTTCTATAGTTAAAAAAAAAAAGAAAAGAAAACAAGACGGACTTATTTAACGTTTAGTCACTGCATATTTGCTGCAATAATTGTGAATTTAAATATTCGGTGTAGAAACGGTACATATTTTTATCCCCCGAAGCTTGAGAATTCTTGATATACGAATTGTTCTCTTTGGCGTTTCTAGTTCAGAATAGTGCAGGTTGTGCCTTTACAAAACATGCCTCATTCAGATTACTACTTACCCGCGCATATGCAAATTTTCCTCGATCTCTTGATGTCCAAACAGGTGGACATTTTGTTTCCCAGTATTGTCCAGAAGAATGTCCCTAGCATGCGAAACGTGGATGTCAGAGAGACTAACAGTCCCGTCTGAAAGAAAAAAAAACAAGTCAGTGATGACTTTGCAGTGCTAGAAATGATGGTGTTGTACAAAAGATGTTGCGACGAGAGAGATATTTTGTTTCCAGGTAATACAGAAGATAAAGCCATGTAGCAGAGCGTGCGACTTAAACTCTATAGCTCTATAGCATCTAGCCTAAATAGCGTGAAATACTAGAAATGTTTGATGTGGCTATGTGCATCTAGTCTAGATAACGCGGAATGCTAGAAATGTTTGATGTGGCTATGTGCATCTAGTCTAGATAACGCGGAATGCTAGAAATGTTTGATGTGGCTATGTGCATGTAGTCTAGATAACGCGGAATGCTAGAAATGTTTGAATCTTTCTGTATAATACCAAATGCTTAGAAGTGTAAAACTGCTACCCACTTTGCTCTACATGGCTCCAGAAACACAAGGAAAAAAATTCCCAAATAACTTGGAAGGACATCGAAAACTAATTAGAACAAAAACGATGTGACAATCAAAATTATATTGATACGTATCAAGAAGACAGACATTAGAAAACTTGAAAATCATTGGAAATGTCGAGGCGAAAATGGATTAGATCAATAGATAATTTATCTGAACGAAATGAGAAAATACAACAAGTTAAAAAAAATTGCACTTGTCTATAAATAACAAGGAAGTCACGAAATGGCCTCTTGCACCTATTGATAGTCGAGCTTCTACGTTTACTGGTAGCGCAGCTTCTACTATTTTTGGCGGTGCAACATCTACGTCTATTGGTAGTCCAGCTTCTACGCCTTTTGGCGGTGCAGATTCTTCGTCTATTGGCAGTGCACCTTCTACATGTTTTGGCGGTGTAACGTCTACGTCTATTGGCAGTGCACTTTCTACATGTTTTGGCGGTGTAACGTCTACGTCTATTGGCAGTGCACTTTCTACATGTTTTGGCGGTGTAACGTCTACGTCTATTGGCAGTGCACCTTCTACGTGTTTTGGCGGTGTAACGTCTACGTCTATTGGTAGTCGAGCTTCGACGCTTTTTGGCAGTACAGATTCTACGCTTGTTGGCAGTGTAGCTTCTACGCTTATTGACAGTACAGCTTCTACTCGTGTTGTCAGTGCAGCTTCTACGCTTGTTGACAGTGCAGCTTCTACGCTTGTTGTCAGTGCAGCTTCTACGCTTGTTGACAGTGCAGCTTCTACGCTTGTTGGTAGTGCAGCTTCTATCGCTTTTGGCATTGTAGCTGCTACGTCTGTTTGCAGTGCAGTTTCTACGTTTATGGCGTTGCAGCTTCTACTCCCTTAGGCAGTGCAGCTTCTCCGCCTTTTTACAGTGCAGCATCTACGCCTTTTGGCTGTGTTGCTTCTACGTTTATTGGCAGTGCTGAATCTACGCCTTTTGGCGATGCAGATTCCACGGCTATTGGCAGTGCAATTTCTGCGTCTCTTGGCGGTGCAAGTCTACGCTTTTTGGCCGTGCAATATATACGTCTTTTGGCAATGCAGCTTCTACGCCTTTTAGGGGTGCAACGTCTACGTCTATTGGCAGTGCACATTCTACGCCTTTTGGCAGTGCAACGTCTGCCTCTATTGGCAGTGCAGCATCGACGATTTTTGGCAGTGGAACGTCTGCGTTTTTTTGTAGTGCATCTTCTACGCTTTTTGGCGATGCAACGTCTACGTCATATAGTTAATGCAGCTTCTACGCTTATTGGCGGTACAACATCTACGCTTATTGGCGGTACAACATCTACGCTTATTGGCGGTACAACATCTACGCTTATTGGCGGTACAGCATCTACGCTTATTGGCGGTACAACATCTACGCTTATTGGCGGTACAACATCTACGCTTATTGGCGGTACAGCTTCTACGGCTAATGGCGGTACAACATCTACGCTTATTGGCGGTACAGCTTCTACGCTTATTGACTGTGCAGCTTTTACGCTTATTGACGGTACAATTTCTACGCTTATTGACGATGGAGTTTCAACGCTTATTGGCAGTACCTCTTCTACGCTTGTTGTCAGTGCAACATCTACGCCTTTTTGTCGGTTCAACGTGTACGTCTGTTGGCAGTGCAGCTTCTACGTTTGTTGGCACGGCACATAATGATCATAGTAGGTGGTGATGAACGTGCACATCATGCAGGATAACAATCTCCTTAAAAAGTTTTCTTTAACTTTGAAATCATCATCATCATCATCATCATGTGTCGTGCCGACTGGCGTTGGCTATTATGTTTCTCCAGAGTATCCGATCCTTCATGCAGGCCATCAGTTCAGTTGGTGATCTCCTCTCACACCATCCCGTCAGACTGTCCAGTATCATTTCTCTTGGTCTTCCTCTTGATCTTCTTCCTTCTATTTTTCCTGTTGTTATAATATTTTCAATGCCCCCTCTTCTCATTGCATGTCCTATGAAAGTACATTGTCTCTCTCTTATCTTTTTGACAAGGTTTTTTTTGTCTCTCCAGCTCTTCTCATACATTCTTCATTAGTTATTTTTGCTGTCCAAGGGATTCGCAACATTCTTCTAATAAACCACATTTCTGCTGCTTCCAATGATTTTTCTGCAGACCTGCCTATTGTCCATGATTCACTTCCATATAACAAAATAGGTTCAATATAGCATTTTAGGACTCGTTTTCTAACATTCACTGATAAAGATGTGTTAGCTAATATATTTCACATTCTCTGAAATGCAGCCTGTGCTTGGCCTATTATGTTCCTAATTTCTGTTCTGTATTTCCCATCTGAAGTTATTACTGCTCCAAGGTATTTGAATTTCTGCACCTGCTTTAGAATAGTCCCGTTTAATTTAATACTGTATGCTGGTGGATTCTGTTTCTTAGATATAACCATATTCTCTGTTTTTTTGATGTCCAAAGTAAGGACTTTCTGTTCACTTTCTTTGGCGACTTTATCCAAGAGATTTTGCAGGTCTTGTTAGTTCTCAGCTATCAGTACTGTGTCGTCAGCATACTGAAGGTTGTTAATATTGTATCCTCCAATTTTTATGCCTGGTTCTGTGATGATTGTTCTTAGAATATTCTCGCTATACAGAGAAAAAAGGTCTGGAGATAGTAGACATCCTTGTCGCACCCCTTGTTTTATAGGTTGATATTTTCCAGTTCTATTTTCAACTCGAACTGCTGCTTCTTGCTGCCAGTATAGATGTTTTACGATCCTCAGATCTTTGCCGTCTATATTGATTTTTTCAAGCATTTTAATAATTTCATTATGTTTCACCTTGTCAAATGCCTTGGTGTAATGAATGAAGCATAAGTAGAGATCTTTCTGTACTTCTAAAGCTCTTTCTGTTAGTGTTCGTAAAGCATAAATGGCATTGTGTGTTCCCTTTCCTTCAACAAATCCAAACTGTTCATCTGCTATTTCCATTTTTATCTTTTCCCTTGTTCTTCTCATAATTATTATCAGAAGTAGCTTCGTTATGTGACATGAGAGGCTGATAGCCCGGTGGTCGTCACATTCCTTTGCACCTGGTTTCTTTGGTAGTGCTACAAACGTGGATTTAATCAGGTCACTGGGAATATAACCACTGTTGTAAATGTCATTCAGTAACTTGGTTATTATTTTTATTCCTGTCTACTCTAGTGCCTCTATTTCTTTTATTGTTATATTATCAGGCCCAGTCGCTTTTCTTTTCTTCATGTGTTTGATGGCATCTATGATTTCATCTTAAAGTATTGGTGGTCCATCACAGTTTTCAGTATCTGGTGTTAATTCTGGTCTTTCTCCTCCATATAGCTCACCGATATACTCTGTCCACCTGTCCACAATGTCTTCTTTTCCCATTAACATTTTACCTTCTTTCGATTTCAGGCATCCTGTGGTATATTTTGTTTTCCTGCCTGTGAGTTTATTAATTCGTTTGTGCATATTTTTGCTGTCTTTAATATGAGAGTCCTCTATCTGTCTGCATTGCTCATTTAACCACACTTCTTTTGCTTCTCTGCATTTGCGTCTTATTTCTTTATTTATCTTGTTATATTTTTCTTGGTTATTTTTACTCATCCTCCTCTTGTCCATCAGTCCTAAGATGTCGTCTGTCATCCATTTATTTTTAGGGGCTTCTTTTTTTGGTGGTATTATCTCCTTAACAGTTTATTGGATAGAATCTCTTAACATTTCCCATTGTTCATCTATACTATTTATCTTTGCTATTGCATTGTATCTATTTGTTATAATAACTTTGTATTGTTCTCCCAGTTCTTGGTCATTTTTAAGAAGTTCTGTATTCAATTTGATGTTTCTCACTTTTCTGCCTGCTTTCTTTTGTTTTATTCTAACTTTTCCACAGAGTGGATCATGGTCACTATTGCAGTCAGCTCCTGGCATGGTTTTTGTTGTCAGTAATGCAATGCGGAATCGTTTGTTGATTAATATGTAGTCTATCTGGTTAAAAGTCTTTTTGTCTGGGCTGCACCACGTTGCCAGTCTTCGAGGATGTTGTTTAAACCAGGTGTTTCCTACAACCATGCTGTGTATTCTTGCCCATTCAATTAATTTATAACCTCTGTCATTCCTCTCCCCCAGTCCATAGTCACCAACGATGTCTGAAGTTCTTCCTTTACCAACTTTGGCATTAAAATCTCCCATGACTATGGTAACTTAATGTGACTTTGTGTGTTTTAGTGCTGTCTCTATGCCATTATAAAATAGATGTACGTCTTCTTCAGAGCTTTCAGATGTTGGAGCGTACACTTGTATAATATTTATGTTGAAAAGTGACGCAAAAAGATAAAAGTTTGATAATTAGAGGGCATTCCGAACTGGAACTAAGTGGCTATTAGCTGATTATTTGATTTATAACATCTGATGACTTTTTTTGTAACTAGGCATCAGATGATTTCCTTGTAACTGGGGATCTGATGATTTTCTTGTAACTGGGGATCTGATGATTTTCTTGTAACTGGGGATCTTGTAACTGAACATCTAATATTTCCCTAATATTCTGCTGGACATGAGTCTTTCGTCGTCGTCGTCGTCGTCATCATCATCATCACCGCCACCATCATCATCATCATCAACATCATCATCATCATCATCATCATCGCTTTTCACTCCCGCGGGAGCATAGCCCACATATAAAAGCTTTTCAGCCGTCCCTGTTCTTGGATTTATTCTCTACTTCCTTCCATTGGCATCCCTTGTCTCTGAGCACTGTCATAATTTCTCTTCTCCAAGTAAGTCTAAGTCTTCCTCGATTATTATTTCTCTGAGGATTTCATTTCATGTGAGTCCTTGACAGAGTGAATATCTTTAACAAAGCCGGACTGGTATTGGCTATAGTAGATTTACTGATACAGAATATGTTTATCTCTGTTCCAAAGATGTGAAAGCCAAGATAATAATTTCATCAGCAAAGCAGGTAAGCCTGGGCCAGATATGTCCAAATGACTTTTAAGGCATCGCCATCATAAAGATAGTAATGCACATGAAGTTGTTAAGATGCAGTACGCGATCATAACAAAGACAATAACGGTACAAAGCTGGAAAGAAGGGGTCAATAGGGACGAAGAAGACTTAAATTAGATAGGATGTTTTTTATTTTAAGCCATTGTATCGGTCACTAGAAATTCTTGTGTTAAAGTTATAAATCATCAGTGCATTCATAATCATCGCATTCATAATCAGTGCATTCCACATGAGATTGTACATGCTCTGACTGCTTCCTTGGAGGAAGGATCTCTGCGTAGGTTCGCTTATTCCGTAGCACCAAAGAAACTCCTTACTGATTAGATGACGGCGGCAGCGCAGTTGCTTTCCATGCGATCATTTCCACCCTCAGACAACAGAGCAATGCAAATAAAACAGGAGAACATAAGCGCACTTTTGCACTAATCTGCAGAGAACGAGATATAGGCAGATTAGTGAAACTAGATTCCATTTTAACTGGATCCACTTGGATGCGTAAAGTGCTTTATTCAGCCTCAGTCTCTCGAGTGAATCACACTTTCCGAGTCAGTTACGTTACTGTATCACACACAAATTGCTCGAGAAAAGACAGGGGATCAAGGCGCAATATATATTTCAACATGGCTGGGACGACAGAGTCTTCCTGCTGCTCCAGTTCTACTACATTTCCTGCAGAATGAGGAAGATTCTCACTGCCGTCTGTGGTGATCAACTGTGAGCTGTGCTGTAGCTCTTTAATATTTGAGATATACTACCTTTTCTTAAACTAACTGAGCAAGAACAATGACTTTAAACGCGTGGATACGCAACGTTTTAACTGCTGAAGCTAAATTGAGGGCGTTAAATCGAACTGATAATTGATAGCCTGTATCGTGAATCTGTGAAGAGTTATAGTTGGAAAGGGTACAGCCAATGACTGAATGAGAAAAGGAAATGTAAGATTTCACTGTACAAAATGAATTGCAAAAAGTGCTTTCGAAGAGGCGAACCATCAGAAAGCCAAAAAAACTAAATAGTGAACGATTCCATTTGAATGTGGCTTTATACAAGACCATAAACGAGGAATACTTTACAGTGGAAATGGCGATAGACTTTCACAAGAAAGTCAACAGTTGAGAAGAATTCTTAGCCAGTGATGAGTGGTTTACGCCTTGGAAAAAGTGCCGGAGAGTTCAGTAGTTAAGTTTTGGCGAAAGGAAACTGTCAGGACTAAAATGCCAGTGAGTATTCAGAATAATTCCTAGACTTTATAGACAAGAGATAATCTTTCTCCAGATAAGATCTGCAATGTGGATGAGAAGAGATGAAATTGATGTTGGCACATTTTGTGATGAGAAACAAAGATTCCTAACACATTAAAAATATAAACCTTTTCAATGTATAGCCAAGGAATGTTTCAATGTGATTTTGATTTAGCCGGCTATTGCGACCCGGGGTCTCATCTCAACGTGGCAGGACTAAAGGGAGTCTGCTATAGATGTGCTTTACAGTCACATACTTGCTCAGAGCTACAGAGAGTACATAAATATCTTTGTCAAAAATTTTATTCTTACAATATTGTTGAGTATGGGTCTTTTAGTTTAACAAATCACACTTCTTATAGTTACAGACAGACAGACAGACAGACAGACAGACGGACGGACGGACGGACGGACGGACGGACAAAGAAGAAGAAGAAGAAGAAGAGAAAGAAAGAGGAGGAGGAGGAATAATGAGAAATACAACACGAGAGAACGACAGATAAATAACAGAAATTGAATGTCAGGCACTTACGTCTTGGACAGAAAACTGCAAACTCTTACTAAAGAACATTGGCAGGAAGGTAAACAAGACCTGAGTTGCCCACACGTGGCAGGTGCCAGAGGCGATGTACGCAAGGGAGGGCCGCGATCGTAGTAGTTCCCCATATGGAGGTTTCACTTTCTTCTGAAGAGGAAACAAAAACATGTAATGCATAGTTAAGTTAACAGTCCTTGTTTATGTTTCCACGTGTGCATGTTACAGTTAATCAAACTGTTTCATGTTCATTAGAAATCGGATCCCAAGACAGAAAAAAAGTCCATGAAGAAGATTTTAGGCCGTTGTGCTGAACTTTTCTTTATAATCTTATAAATCGGAATGGAAAGGAAGAAGGTATGTTTACAGGTGTTGTGTAAACAGTATTTATGTTAAGATATGGTAAAATTATGATTTAAATTACAGAACCGGGTTAATATTACCGCTCCTGATGTAACGTCCATGCCAACTCTGTGAGAAATGATGTACTGCTTCTCTTTCTCGGAGATGTATGGATGGTCTTCTGGCTTCTGTGAACTGAGGAAGTGCCATAAAAGAATCCAGAGAAGAGAGATTGTCCCTGTTTGACATGAAAATAAAATTATGTAGCATAACGATAAAAACCAATTTCTAAATGAGAGGTCTGGATTTTGATTATATTTTTTTTAACATTTAGTAAATGAAATTTTAAGTTAAATCTCCCCTTTTAACTTCTTGCTACAGGAAAGCAAATCAATTGATATGATTCATGTTGTAAGGGGCAGAAATAAGAACATAGTAAACCTAGGCTGGTTGGCAACCCTGAAAGGTAGGAATAATGGATCAGTGACCGGATAGTGTTGGAGGTGCGCAACTCAGGGGAAACCGATCCTATTGACCCAGCATATAAAGAAAATGTAAGAGAATTTTAATAGGTCGGACTTTGTACGTTATGTACATAGGAAGTGCCAGCGGATCGGAGGAAGTCATGTTTTCGTTCAAGCGCGAATGAATATATTTATTCGCCGATGGAAAGACATGTATGTGTTAGGTTAGTATTGGTTTATATTCTGTGATGTGGACGCATACAAGCTGTGCCGTCGACATGTCCGATCCATCCCGACCCATTCAGGTACGATTGAGATAATAGAAATAGTACATGAATAATCATAATTCCATTATAACATAATTACTGTATGTAAGATTTTAATGTTTTAGTTATGAATGTGCGTATATATATATATGAGAGGCGTTCAGAAAGTAATTCACCACATTGTTTTTTTTTTTTAGCTAATAATGGAGATAGAAGCACGAAAATTTGCGCACGTTAAATATGGCATGTGCCAATTGTGTGAACCTAATTGCTCCGCAACCGGCCAAAGAATATGGCTGCCCTAATCGTTGAAATGAGGTCGCGGTAGCAACTTGCGGTATAAGCAGCGAATTGTGATAGAATTTCTCGTTGCAGAGAAGGACACTGTTGTGACTATTTACAAGCATATACGTGATGTGTATGGAAATTTTTCAGTCGACAGGCATACAGTCAGTCGCTGGGTTTCAGAGAATCAAATAATCAAGAAGTAGAGATAAGGAGTTGCATGACCGGTCACGCTGTGGACGTCCTGCCTCAACCACCAAGGCAGACATGTTGAAATGCGCTGAGGGTATTATTCTTACTGATAGGAGAGACAATCAGTTCCCAAGCTTACATTAAGACAATGAAAAAAACTCAGCCAACATTTTCGCAGAGTTCAGCCGCACAAGAATCCAGCAGACCTGCTTCTCTTTCACAACAATGCGCGCCCTAACACAAGTCTGGCAACACGGGAAGCAATCACCAAATTGGGTTGGACTGTACTATCCCATCCAGCCAGTAGTCCAGATTTGGCACTGTCTGATTTCCATCTGTTTGGTCTACTTGAAAATGCACTCCAAGGGGTAAGATTTGAAGATGACGAAGGAGTGATTCATGCAGCGAAGAAGTGGCTACATAATCAATGGAAAATCTGGTACGGGCTAGGAATACATGCACTTGTTTCGCGCTGGCGTAAAGCCGTACAAGTTGATTGCGATTATGTTGAATAATACCGATGTTTACAAGACATATCCATGTATATTGTGTATAAATGTCATGCTTTTTGAATTCACAGCTCCTGAGAAAAGCGATGTGGTGCATCACTTTCTGAACGCCCCTCGTATATGCACATAAAATATATATTAATGAATTCTGTGTATATGCATGTTGTATACAATACTTATCAATTAGTTACGTTTGTTACAATCATAGTCTTAATCATTTAAGAATGATAGTTTGAGATTTATATATGGAACGATTGTGTTGTAAATAAAACTAATGTAAGCTACGTTAGATGTTTTCTTGATTGCAGTTATTACATTGTTAGTATCTTTTGAAGGAACCACATATATTGAAAGAAATTGATGTGATTGTGTTGTTAATAATACATACAAATTGATATCTCTATTTAAGAATTGTTTTTCGTGTTTTTCCTTCATTGCTGTAAATGTATTTGATGTGTAGTTTGTGCAGTCACCAATCAACATGCACCTGTAAATTACCAACGATGTAGATCAAAAATGGAAAATATAAAATATTCCTGCAGTGAGACATTTCCCAAACTCTGCATCTGTGGCATGGCCGTCCAGTCGTCAAAGTATGTAGTTCCCACGCCCTTGAATCTTCTCTTAAGACTTTTCAGCGCGAACGTTTAACCAGGAAAGCATTATTACAGGAGCATACAGGTAATGGATTAATGAAGTAATTAGTTAATTAATTAAGTAAGCTGAAACTGTTTTTCTTGTTTATTTACTTTTCTATAATGCAATACAAAATGCAGCACTGCCTTGCTAGAGATTTCCAGTGATTAAAGTGTTATGTGCATAAATCTTGTTATAAAGTCTAACACGTCAAATCTAAAACCATCTTGATATTATCTCCAACACTTCTTTTTCTTTGTTCAATTTCTGAACTTACAAATCTATTCTGTCTTCAGCAAGGTAGTCAACAAAGTCAGAAAGGTATTAGTACACATAGGCCCAGCATAAAGTACTGAATTACATGTTTCTGTATAGCAGTAATTCAGATCAAGGACAAAGTGTATCCACATATTTCAAAACTGGCCGCAGGTTTTATCATCATCATTACGAAATGATGAATAAAAATGTTTAAAATTACTTCTTTTCTGCATCTTTATTGTCCTAGTTCTCGTACATCAGTGCAATTGAGTTATAAAACTAAACTGAACATAAAGAACAATAATATTCACATTCCAAGCAGGGCATTGCAAAGTTCGAAGTTCAAAGTTCAAGATTCAGACTCCGGCTTCACTGCAGTCGGGACAACCCCAATATGCTCCCCCGCATGTCGCAGCAACCACCCAAGAGTTTGTTTGCTAATAGCTACTGTCAAATATTGGTTGTTTAAGATGCGTTTTCTGTCACACAGTTCGGGATTCCTGGCAGCACCTTGAATGTGTCCTAGCTCCAGCAGTCTCCTCACAGCTACATTGTTCTTTCACTCCCTTTCTTCATTTTCCCCTAGTTTGTTTAATATAGCCTTGTCATTGTCCCCCCTTGTCCATTGTCAGTCTGTTATTTATTTGTGCCTGTCCACTAAGTCTATCTGCCACTTAATAGCCATGTACTCCCGTATGCCCTGGACAGCAAAACCACGTTAGGCTTGTCACAGCTGACTGGGCTTAACAGATATACCCAATCTTTTCGAAGCAAATTCTTCTCAGTCTTACCAAGCATACTCTACGAACTGCAAACTGCACATCATTTTAATCAAACAGAACACTGCCCAAACCTAGCTTAGCCGGTGCCTAAGTAGTCTCCACACTTCAGAAGTATCCTTCATTATCTACAGCATCTACACAAGACTCTATGACCAAACATTGCCACAGAAAAAGAAACAAACCCGAGAAATGCGTAAAGAACTGCTGATTTGACTTCCTTGAGGCAACTAGTCTCCTTGTCTCGATAGCTGGGTTTATGAAACTCATCGCTGTAGAAGAAGAAGAAGAAGAAGGAGGAGGAAGAGGAGAAGGAAGACGAAGAGAAGAAGAAGATATTAGTATCTCATACACTTTAGAAATTCTTCTAGTATTTTCGCGCCATGTGCCCAACTTACCAAACATATAGAACACAAAAGGCCACCCATTGTCCAAGGGTACTAAACACAGGTAACCGGACACGAAAGAAGCCAGGATATTGCCAATGTTGACACCTGTAGATGTTGAAAATAAAAATGTATGTAAAATACTTTCAGTAAAAGTTACTCATACTTGTATATTTGAACTTTGCTGACTGTTTCAATGTGTTTACTTAATTACCCTTACCTTAATAAATAAAAATCAATGATGATTATGGTACTGAGCAATGCTAATCTTTGTTTTATATACTGTATTTTTTGTTTGTGTATTTCTGTCTGTCTGATTACATGTAAAGCATGCAGCCGAGATAGCTTCCTTTGCTACAGTCTGTGAAACGATTCTGTGATCTTCTTTTCTACAAAGCTGAGAAAAACCATTTTTTTTTATCTTTGTAAAGATATTGTCCTTAACCTTTGTTTTAGTTTTAAAGTTCATATACTGTATCTATTTTTTCCTAAAGTTATTTTTTTCAATATTTTCTATTCGTATTATTCTTTCATTTGTGGGCATAATGTGGTTTGTAGATATTCTTTTGTAGTTAAGTGCTTGTTTTTTTTTTAATAGTTCGTAACTGCATTACAAGACTCAACCCTGTAACCATAACCTAAATTACGAATCCGATATTTTCCACAAACTTGTTTTCTGGACTTTATTTATACCACTCTTATGCCACGAAATCGTGTTTTAAGCTAGTGACTGACTGTTATATTCGTGCAGAACTACGGTGTGCAGATAACTATGTGTTATCAGAAATTGTTGTTTAATTTGGGTTGTTATTTATTTATATTTTAAAGCTCAGCCCACCACTATAAAGCCGTAACAGTGTTTAAGGATGCAGAAGGCCAGGTCTAGCATCAGGCTAAGTGTCGGGGCCTCTGCTCAACAAGGAAAGGAACTGTCATGTAACTTTATGTCTAATAAGGAAAGAGGAGAAAACCAAGGCCATAGGGGCACCCTCCCCCGTCCCCCATCCTCCACGGGCCTGGCAATGTTCACAGTCTCACAACCTGTCGGATAAGAGCTCAGATCGTTGTATGCTTGCCTCCTCGC
Organism: Achatina immaculata; assembly: GCA_009760885.1. Taxonomy (NCBI): domain Eukaryota; kingdom Metazoa; phylum Mollusca; class Gastropoda; order Stylommatophora; family Achatinidae; genus Lissachatina; species Lissachatina immaculata. The sequence continues at coordinate 20,532,525 of CM019696.1, forward strand.
ATCTACGTACTTCTAACTCTCTAAACCCCCTTTCATCTACTTACTTCTAACTCTCTAAACCCCCTTTCATCTACTTACTTCTAACTCTCTAAACCCCCTTTCATCTACTTACTTCTAACTTTCTAAACCCCCTTTCATCTACTTACTTCTAACTTTCTAAACCCCCTTTCATCTACTTACTTCTAACTTTCTAAACCCCCTTTCATCTACTTACTTCTAACTCTCTAAACCGCCTTACATCTAATTCTAACTCCCTTAACCTCCCCGCATCTATTTACATTTAATTATCTAAACCTCCTGGCATCTTATTACTTCTAATTCTCTAAACCTCCTTACATCTGCTTACTTCTAACTCTCTAAATATCCTAATATCTGCTTACTTCTAACTCTCTAAACATCCCCACATCTACCTACTTCTAATTCTCTACAAGTTCAACTACAAGCTTTCCTAATATCTATTTGATGTCGACTACATGCCTCCATGAATTATAAAACTTAAAAGTTATCTTAAACTGCTCTTACAGACACCGAATACAATTAATTGTTTTCTGAATAGTCCCGAAAATTTAGTTTAGTAGATAGTCATTTATAATGTATGTAGTTACTTCTGTACTGAGTGAATGTTTAAGAGCGAAACGTAAATGTTATATTTTATTTTATGTCTCTCAGCTTCAATGTTAGTTATGTTTGTTATATGAACAGCATATTTGTAGAATGTCTGGAATAGAGTGAAAGTTGTATGATAAAGGGCAGAATGTCAGACGGGCCTGCGTGCCCAATTCTTAACCCTTTTGAAATAAAGATCAATCAATCAATCAGTCTCTAAACCTCCACACAGCTACTTACTTCTGACTCTCTAAACCTAGCATTATCTATGGATGTATTTATAACTATTCTCACTGCCTGTTATAAGTGCCCGGATGTTGCGTATGTGTATTTACGACCATCATTTCAGATCTTGAAGCAGGTATTTCATATTTCCTGCTTTTTATTTTGCTTTCTCAAAGTAACTTAAGTTACCAACAGGTTTTGTCTAAACTAATCTAAGCAATGCCAGATATGCTGAAATATATGACAAACCTGTAAATGTCAGAGAAATCATAGTCAGCTTTTCATCCTGCGGGCCCCACCAGGCTATACATTCAGGAATGACAGGCACGTTGCCTCCCTGATTAATGTAAAATATAAAACAAATATTAAAAACTGATATAAGATAATAAAAATATAATAAAAGATACAATTAATAAAAATGAAGAAAAAAACACGAAGAACGATTAAGGAAACGAGACTACTTTTACAGATAAAAGAAAAAGGTGAACAAAAATGTCTGCAGAGAAAAAAAAACGTAGACGGAGAACCACTGTTCAAGAATCGGGCTAATAATAATAAAAAAAGCAAAGAGATTAAAGAAATTAAAAGACAGTTAATGTTTAATAAATAAATGTAAGGAAAAGATAAGCATTAAGTAATATAAAAGAAGCAGGATTAATGAAATTAATGAAAGAAAGTTATCTGCAAGACGGGAAAGCACTACAAAATGTTTGCAGTTATTTTTTTTTAAAGTCTCAGTTCAGAAGTAATGTTTGAATGTCAAATATACTCGTATTTAAATAACAATGACGAAACAAGCAAAGAGACGCTTCTATAGAAACTAATATCAAGAACTGTTAAAGAAACATAAATGCCTAAGTTAAAGGAGAAAGGACTTAAATCATGCCTAACAAAAAGCTGGTTGTTCATTCGTTATCTTGATATCCTCCAGTTTTTCTTGTCTGGAATGTTGGATTCACGTGAATTTATAAAGGTCAAATTTAGTAATATGTTTATAATGCAACAGTCTGCGAATTTCTGTTTATAATGAGCTTATATAGACTATTTTGCTTATGATGTTGCAAGTTATATTTTTATGTCCTGCCACATTTGTATGCATGAAATATCAGCGCCTTCAGACTTCTAGGCCAGTACAGAATTTTAGGCTGGGAGTATCTCGGCGCAAGTCGGCCCGAAACAAAAAATTTACATGAAGTTTATATATCGTTACAGTGATATAACCTACATTTTCTGACTATGATGCTACAGATTATATCTCTTTGTGATGAAGTAATCTAGACTTTCTGTTTATGATGCTACAGATTATATCTCTTTGTGATGAAGTAATCTAGACTTTCTGTTTATAATGCTGCAGATTATATCTCTTTGTGATGAAGTAATCTAGACTTTCTGTTTATGATGCTGCAGATTATATCTCTTTGTGATGAAGTAATCTAGACTTTCTGTTTATGATGCTGCAGATTATATCTCTTTGTGACGAAGTAATCTATACTTTCTGTTTATGATGCTGCAGATTATATCTCTTTGTGATGAAGCAATCTAAACTTTCTGTTTATGACGCTGCAGATTATATCTCTTTGTGATGAAGTAATCTAGATTTTCTGTTTATGATGCTGCAAAATATATCTATTTGTGATGAAGTAATCTAAACTTTATCTTTATGATGCTGCAGATTATATCTCTTTGTGATGAAGTAATCTAGACTTTCTGTTTATGATGCTGCAGATTATATCTATTTGTGATGAAGTAAGCTAGACTTTCTGTTTATGATGCTGTAGATTATATTTATTTGTGATGAAGTAATCTAGACTTTCTATTTACGATATTTTTGATGTTGCGTCTCGTATTTCTTTGTAATGATCCATATAACTTTTTCGTTTACAGTGTTGCCGTCTATTTCCCGTTATAATTATGTAAAATAATTTTCTGTTTCAGCGCGCGCGCACATAAACACTCTCTCTCACACACACACTCACACACACACTCTCACACGCACACTCTCTCTCACTCTCACACACACTCTCACACACACACTCACACACACACTCTCTCACACTCACACACACTCTGACACACACACTCATACACACTCACGCACACACTCTCTCTCACACTCACACACACACTCTCAAAACACACACCCACTCTCTCACACTCACACACACACTCTCACACGCACACTCTCTCTCACACTCACACACACATTCTATCACACACTCACACACACACTCTCTCTCACACTCACACACACACTCTCACACGCACACTCACACACACACTCTAACACACATACTCACACACACACTCTCTCTCACACTCACACACACACTCTCTCTCACACTCACACACACACACTCTCACACACACTCTCTCTCTCACACTCACACGCATTCCCACACGCACACTCTCTCTCACACTCACACACACACTCTCAAAACACACACACTCTCTCACACTCACACACACACTCTCACACGCACACTCCCTCTCACACTCACACACACACTCTAACACACACACTCACACACACACTCTCTCTCACACTCACACACACACTCTCTCTCACACTCACACACAATCTCACACACACTCTCTCTCACACTCACACACACACTCTCTCTCACACTCACACACACTCTCACACACACTCTCTCTCTCACACTCACACACACTCCCACACGCACACTCTCACACACACACTCACACACACACTCTCACACACACACACTCTCTCTCTCACTCACACACACACTCTCACACACACTCTCTCTCACACTTACACACACACACTCTCACACGCACACTCTCGCACACTCTCACACACACGCACTCTCTCTCACATACACACACTCTCTCTCACAAACACTCACACACACACTTCCCATTATAATTATGCAAACTAATTTTCTGTTTCAGCACACACACATGTATATATTATATGATGATTTAATCTTTCATATAGAAATGATAATGATGATGACGTTGATGGTGTTGATGATGAAAAATTACCGCTAAAATGCCCATCATTATCCTAACCGCCACAAGACAGTACGGACTTAAGCGTGCAGCAGCTGGTGACAGGAAGGTCAATACTGTGGACAGAAAGTTGTTGACGGTCAAGGTCCACTTGCAGCCGAGGCGATTGATCATGAAACTGCCCAGCAAGGGGCCCAGAAATGACGTGAACATGATGGATGTAAGGATCAGACCTTGAACTTCAGAATCCCAGTCAAATTCATAGTACGAGACCTTAAGATGTAAAATTATATGTAATGTTGAATTATAGTACACAATACAAGAGTTATGCAAAAGAAAACTAATTTTTTCTCATAATTTATGACAGGCTATGGAGATGTGGTTTATAAGAAGGACGTTGAAGGTACCATGGACAGCCAAGAAAACCAGTGAAGAAGTCTTAAGAGAGGACGGAGTTAAAAAGAAAATTATAGCAAAGATCAGAGGCAGACAAGCGACATTTATAGGCCAATTCCCGAGAAGAGGAAAATTGAAACACACTGTGGCAAATGGAAAAACTGAAGGAAGAAGAGACAGAAGAAGACAGAGACAGAAGTTACTGGATGGACTGTCAGTGTGGCTAGGAAGAAAGTCACAGGCGAATCTCATAATCAACGCAAAAGACAAGGAATTGTGGAGAGAAATGATCGCCTACGCCATGCGGCACGGCACTTGAATTGAATTGAATTTATAAGAAAACTGTCATGTGATTGCATCACTATTCTACATAGTTTTCATTACGCTCGATAAGTAATAATAATAATAGTAATAATAATAAGTAAGTCCTCCAGTGCTTATAAACTTCTTGGATTGCTGTATAAAGGAAGTATTTTGCTCCAGTGTGCAGTCTCTCATGCACAGCCTGTTGCACCTTTTCTTTGAAGGCAAAGTCTTTTTCACCCATCATCTCTCTGAGTGATTCAAAGACGTGATAATCACCCTACGCGAGATCTGGCGATTATGGTGAATGTTGAAGACACTTGAAATGTCTGCCTGTAATTGTTTCAACCCTTGCAGGGTCCATTTGGGGGCAGATCATTGTCACATTGCAACACGACATCTGTCCTCAGAAGTCCACGTCGTGTGGATTTGATTGCAGATGGCAGATGATTTTTGACAAGATGTGAATATGTTGTACTTGTGCCGGTGAATTTCAATGGGTTTCACATCTTAAATGCACACACAAAATAAGTAAACAACGCAAAGAAAAAAAATGGCAGAAAGGTGTTATACTTTCGTGCACGTCTCTTATAGGATTGCCCATCTTTATATTGCTACAGTGACATCATGTAGCTCGTTGTGTACTGCCATCTGTAAGCTATTCTTTACGCTTTTCATAACGATATTGTCAGCTTACTTGACGATGGGGAAGTGCTTAGAATTTCTATCGCAGTTTCAAGGTTGTCAGTTGGATGAATATAATATATCATGTATCTATAAAGTCCGCGTGGAATTAAATATTTATAACTTTTGACCTGTACATGGCAGAATTAAACTGTGAAAAAAACGTCACTTGGACAACGGATGTGTCTAGTTTTTTGCCGTCTTCCGAAAATTTATTATTAATATTATTATACTTAAAAAGGTAGATAATATATAAACCTATGGAATAGATAATTTCAATATACATACATAATTATGACGCAGTAATTAATTAACAATAAAACTGAATAATTATAACCGTAGAGTACATTAATAATTAAAATGTACAAATTTTATGTGTGTGGGTGTGTGTGTGTGTTTCTTATGTGTTTTTTCCGTGTGTGTGTGTTTTATTTCCTTCCAAATTAAAAAAAAAAAAAGTTGGTATTATTTCCCTTCCTATGTCAGAAATTGTACTTTCTTGCAGCACTTTCTCTCTCTCTCTCTCAAGTGCTGTCTTATTTCTTCCTCTCCCATACTTCCTCTCACTCTTCAAATGTACATGAAATTGTTTTGGCACTGTCTTCTCTTTCTCTCCGTGGATGTACATGAAAATTTGTTATTTTCTTTAAACTCTCTCTCTCTCTATCTCTCTGTCTCTCTCTCTCTCTCCTCTCTCTGTCTCTTTATCTCTCTCTGTCTCTCTATCTCTCTCCCTCTAACTCTCTCTCTCCCCTCTCTCTCTGTCTCTCTATCTCTCTCTGTCTCTCTATCTCTCTCTCTCTCCCTCTCTCTCTGTCTCTCTCTGTCTCTCTATCTCTCTATCTCTCTCCCTCTCCCTCTCTCTCTCCCCTCTCTCTCCCTCTCTATCTCTGTTAGTCCATGATTTTACTTATTCTATGTTGAAACAGTCCTAAGAAAGTGGCCTGACTAAAGGTGCAGAATTGGAAACGAGCTCTGTTTCTGCACGTCCACACCAAGTATCTGAACTCTAATTTTCGAATTTTTTTTTTAATACTCTCCCTCCTCCTGTTATTTATCTACTATTTACAAATATCGATTTATGAAGCAACGGATACAGGTATAATTCTCTACACTTTTATAAATGTGTGCATGTTCATTTGTGTAAGAATAAGACTGTAGGTTCATTAGAAGCTCAATTTGAGCCAACTTACGTACAAATAAATTGTGTTACAAATAGGTTTTAATACATTAAATACAGTACATAACCACAAGGTCGATGAACTACTTAATACAGCAACAACATCTTACCTCGCTTCGTGTGCTATTTCCATGTAATGAGACATTTTCAGTCCCTGACATATGACGTCCATCTTTAACCTCTTCGCTGTTGTCATGTGAAATGTTAGACAACTCTTTCGTTGCCTGAGGAGTCCACGAGGCAGCCGAGCGTGGTCTGGCCATACAAACTATAGCCATTGGTAAAGAGTTTCTGATAAACAGCGCAACCACGAAAGATGACTGCAGTAGCAACACCATCACAAAACGCCATGTAGCGAATTTTTGTAAACAAGTCAGAGGAACCTCAGATATCTGCGCTTTCCTTTCTCGTTTCCTACTCTCTGCCTTTCCTGACCCAAGACTTTTCCTTTTCCTCTGTACGTACAGACTCAGCCTACGTGGACCAGAGTCTTTTGTTCTGATCTTTGAAACAGGCGAGGTCCCATTTTGTTGGTTGATGTTTTGTGTAGTCCAAACTTTTATTCTTTCATCGTTCACTTTGGACGCTGGAATATGACATATTTTACCAAATTTATGTTAGAATATCACATGGAAAAATTTAAGTTGCTATACCAATCCGTTTAAAATGTAAATTGCCATTCTAAACATGTTAACATTTAAACTGGAATACCAAGGAGCTGAAAATTTATTTGGAATACCACAGAATTTAAAATTTAAATTGGGGTATTATGTAGTTTTAAATTTATGATGAAATACCAAACACGTTTAACGTGAAATGAGGATACCAAGCAGATTAAAATTTAGAATGGCCTACCAAGAACTTTAAAATTTAGACTAGCATATCAAGCACTTTAAAATTTACAATGACATATCAAGCATTTAGAAATTTAAATTGGCGTCATCATCATCATCATCATCATCATCATCATGTGCCGTGCCGACTGGCGTTGGCTATTATGCTTCTCCAGAGTACACGATCCTTCATGCACACCATTAGCTCAGTTGGTGATCTCCTCTCACACCATCCCGTCAGACTGTCCAGTATCATTTTTCTTAGTCTTCCTCTTGATCTTCTTCTTTTTTTCCTGTTGTTATAATATTTCCAATGCCCCATCCTCTCATTGCATGTCCTATGAAAGTACATTGTCTCTCTCTTATTTTTTTGACAAGATTTTTTGTCTCTCCAGCTCTTCTCATACATTCTTCATTAGTTAATTTTGCTGTCCAGGGGATTCGCAACATTCTTCTAATAAACCACATTTTTGCTGCTTCCAATGATTTTTGTGCAGACCTACCTATTGTCCATGACTCACTTTCATATAACAAGACAGGTTCAATATAGCATTTTAGGACTCGTTTTCTAACATTCATTGGTAAGGATGTGTTATATAATATATTTCTCATTCTCTGAAATACAGTCTTTGCTTGGCCTGTTCTGTTCCTAATTTCTGTTCTGCATTTCCCATCTGCAGTTATTACTGCTCCAACGTAATAACAATAATTTCTGCACCTGCTTTAGAATAGTTCCGTTTTATACTGCATGTTAGTGGATTCTGTTTCTTAAATATAACCATAGTCTCTGTCTTTTTTATGTTTAAAGTGGTCCTTTTTGTTCACTTCCTTTAGCGACTCTATCCAAGATTTTGCAGGTCTTGTTGGTTCTCAGCTATCAGTACAGTGTCGTCAGCATACTGAAGGTTGTTAATATTGTATCCTCCAATTTTTATGTCTGGTTCTTAGAATATTCTCGCTGTACAGAGAAAAAAGTTCTGGTACACATCCTTGTCGGACCTCTTGTTTTATAGATTGATATTTTCCAGTTATATTTTCAACTTGATTACTACTTCTTGCTGCCAGTATAGATGTTTTACAATCCTCAGGTCTTTGCCGTCTATAATGATGTCTTCAAGCATTTTAATAATTTCATTATGTTTCACCTTGCCGAATGCCTTGGTGTAATCAATGAAGCATAAGTAGAGATCTTTCTGTACTTCTAAAACTCTTTCTGTTAGTGTTCGTAAAGCATAAATGGCATTGTGTGTTCCCTTTCCTTCAACAGACCTAAACTGTTCATCTACTATTTCCATTTTTATCTTTTTCGTTGTTCTTCCCATAATAATTCTCAGAAATAGCTTCGTTATGTGACATGAGAGACTGATAATCCGGTGGTCATCATATTCCTTTGCACCTGGTTTCTTTGATAGTGCTATAAACGTGGATTTAAGCAGCTCACTGGGCATATAACCACTGTCATTCAGTAACTTGGTTAGTAGTTTTTATTCCTATCTCCTCTAGCGCTTCGCTTCAATTTCTTCTATTGTTGTATTATCAGGCCCAGTCGCTTTTCTTTTCTTCATGTGTTTGATGGCATCTATGATTTCATCTTCAAGTATTGGCGGTCCATCACAGTTTTCAGTATCTGGTGTTAATTCTAGTCTTTCTCCTCCTTATAGCTCACCGATATACTCTGTCCATCTGTCCACAATGTATTCTTTTCCCATTAACAGTTTACCTTCTTTTGATTTCAGGCATCCTGCGATATATTGTGTTTTTCTGCCTGTGAGTTTACTAATTCGTTTGTGCATGTTTTGCTGTCTTTATTATGAGAGTCCTCTATTTGTCTGCACTGTTCATTTAACCACACTTCCTTTGCTTCTCTGCATTTGCGTCTTATTTCTTTATTTATCTTGTTATATTTTTCTTGGTTATTTTTACTCCTCCTCTTGTGCATCAGTTCTAAGATGTCGTCTGTCATCCATTTATTTTAGGGGCTTATTTTTTGGTGGTATTATCTCCTTAACAGTTTATTGGATAGAATCTCTTAACAGTGCCCATTGTTCATCTATACTATTTGTCTTTGCTATTGCATTGTATCTATTTGTTATAATAAATTTGTATTGTTCTCGTAATTCTTGGTCGCTTTAAGGAGTTCTATATCCAGTTTGATGTTTCTCACTTTTCTGCATGTTTACTTTAGCTTTATTCTAATTTTTCCACAGAGTGGATCATGGTCACTATTGCAGTGAGCTCCTGGCATGGTTTTTATTGTCAGTAATGCATTGCGGAATCGTTTGTTGATTAATATGTAGTCTATCTGGTTAAAAGTCTTTTTTGTCTGGGCTAAACCACGTTGCCAGTCGTCGGGGATATTTTTTAAACCATGTGTTTCCTTTAACCATGCTATATATTCTTGCTCATTCAATTAATTTACTACATTTGCCATTCCTCTCCCCCAGTCCATAGTCACCAACGATGTCTGAAGTTCTTGCATTACCAACTTTGGCATTCCCATCACTATAGTAACTTCATGTGACTTTGTGTTTCATGGCTGTCTCTATGTTATTATAAAATAGCTGTACATCTTCTTCAGAACTTTCAGATGTTGGAGCGTACACTTGTATAATATTTATGTTTATTGGTCGTCCTTTCAGTTGGGCTAGCAGGACTCGATCCGAGATGTTCAAATATTCTACAGTTGTTTTGCTGTTTGTTAGTCAAATATTATTCCTACTCCTCATTCACGTTTCTCAGTTCCTGAATATATTATTGCATATTTATCTGATTTTATCGTCCCTGCACCTGTCCGTCTAACTTCACTCATTCCTAATATGTTGATCTTCATCCTTTCCATTTCCCTCTTTACATTTTCTAATTTTCCAGCCTGAAATAAAGTTCTAACATTCCATGTTGCTATTTTGAACTTGTTAGTTTTGCCAACAGTACCTTGATGACGATCTGGCCTCATCTGTGGCTCTTGAGCTGCCCTACCGGACGAGGCGGTTTCAGAGGAACATCCATTAACGTTGTTCATGACAAATCTATTACTCTGAATACGCATAATTGTTCTTGGGAGCTACAACAGTGGTTTCCATTTACCTTCTGTCGGTTTGTGTACGGACTCTCCGCTAGCCGTTGGATTCCCTGTCCTAATCGCGAGGCAGCGGGAGGGAGTGGTTTTAAGGCGCCTCTTACCCGCCTGGTATTCTCTTCAATGAGCACATGAGGCACTTTATAGAAGTAGTAGAGCCACCTACCACCCACCTCGCTCTTTGAGACTACCGCCAGTTGGTCCCGCCTGCCTATTTGGACAACTCCTTATTCACAGGGATCCTCTATATCTGGAGGACTTTCATCATTGGCCACCTGTGAGGTGCTGGGTTGGGGATTGTCGCCCCAGCTTTACCAAGTATAGTAAGCACTTCGAAAATTTAATAGGTATAACAGACACTTTAAAACTCACTGCGTGTTCAGAAATTAAATGAGTTTGGCAATATCAAGCAGTTTAAAGCTTAAGAAAACTTGATTATATTTTCGTCATATATTGTGCTTCTGCCCAAGTCTCAATAGTGTGTGAGGTGAAAGTGATATTCTATTCTTTTAATCTTCACTCTCGGAGAGTAGTGTCTCCATTGCTATCTAGTGAGCATCGCCGTGCAGGCAGATATTCTACACTTTCGGCGGCAATTTTCCCACAACACATATGTATCAAGCACAGTTTGTAAGCTGCTTCGTCTGGAGGGCGACTGCAGCATGTGTGGAATAGTTTGTAAGCTGCTCTGTCTGGAGGGCGACTGCAGCATGTGTGGAACAGTTTGTAAGCTGCTCTGTCTGGAGGGCGACTGCAGCATGTGTGGAACAGTTTGTAAGCTGCTCTGTCTGGAGGGCGACTGCAGCATGTGTGGAACCTAATGCCTGCACTCAGAGAGGAAATGGAATCAAGATATACATTACTCAGAACAGGCTGTCACAGCACACACAACATCTAGTCCTTCAAAAGTCAACAATAACACAACATATCAGATAGTTGAGGAGTTTCAATAGACCAGTTGCTGCTAAACCACCTGGTTATGAAATAGAAGGTCTGGAACCGAATCCTCCAGGTGTGACTTATTTCTCGGCGCACTACTTAAAGGGCAGCTCTCGTTACAGTTATTCTTGTGTCGTACATTCTGCCAGATAAGGAACTCAGTATACTCTATACAGCTGCCCAAAATGTTTTTGTTTTTTTGGGTCGAGTTTCAGTTACAATATCTCGAAAACTATGAGGAGTGAAAAGTCGAAAAAGGGGTATGAAAGTGCAGATCAGTTCGTGCCCGTAAAACAGGTTATACAATGGGAGTAAAAAAAAGTTCTTAATTCTTCAAATGCAGGCTGTACGTATAATTAACTGTGATCTGTGGTTGTATGGAAAAATTAACTGTGACCTATGGCTGTATGGAACAATTAACTGTGACCTATGGCTGTATGGAAAAATTAACTGTGACCTATGGCTGTATGGAATAATTAACTGTGACCTATGGCTGTATGGAATAATTAACTGTGACCTATGGCTGTATGGAATAATTAACTCTGACCTATGGCTGTATGGAAAAATTAATTGTGACCTATGGCTGTATGGAAAAATTAACTGTGACCTATGGCTGTATGCAAAAATTAACTGTGACCTATGGCTGTATGGAAAAAGTAACTGTGATCTGTGCCTTTAAGGAACATATTATATTTTTTTGTTTCAGAAGACACAAACCAGTTTCTCCTGTTCTAAATGACACAAACTAGTTTCTCCTGTTCTAAATGACACAAACTAGTTTCTCCTGTTCTAAATGACACAAACTAGTTTCTCCTGTTCTAAATGACACAAACCAGTTTCTCCTGTTCTAAATGACACAAACTAGTTTCTCCTGTTCTAAATGACACAAACCAGTTTCTCCTGTTCTAGATGATACAAACCAGTTTCTTCTGTTCTAGATGATACAAACCAGTTTCTCCTGTTCTAAAAGACACAAACCATTTTCTCCTGTTCTAGATGATACAAACCAGTTTCTTCTGTTCTAGATGATACAAACCAGTTTCTTCTGTTCTGAATGACACAAACTAGTTTATCCTGTTCTAGATGATACAAACTAGGTTTTCCTGTTCTAGATGATACAAACTAAGTTTTCCTGCTCTAGATGAAACAAACTAGGTTTTCCTGTTCTAGATGAAACAAACTAGGTTTTCCTGTTCTAGATGATACAAACTAGGTTTTCTTGCTGTAGATGATACAAACTAGGTTTTCCTGCTGTAGATGATACAAACTAGGTTTTCCTGTTCTAGATGAAACAAACAAGGTTTTCCTGTTCTAGATGATACAAACTAGGTTTTCCTGTTCTAGATGATACAAACTAGCTTTTCCTGTTCTAGATGATACAAACTAGGTTTTCCTGTTCTAGATGATACAAACTAGGTTTTCCTGTTCTAGATGATACAAACCAGTTTCTCATGTTCTAGGTAATACAAACTAGGTTTTCCTGTTCTAGATGAAACAAACAAGGTTTTCCTGTTCTAGATGATACAAACTAGGTTTTCCTGTTCTAGATGATACAAACTAGGTTTTCCTGTTCTAGATGATACAAACTAGTTTCTTCTGTTCTAAATGACACAAAGAGTTTCTCCTGTTCTAGATGATACAAACTAGTTTCTTCTGTTCTAGGTGATACAAACCAGCTTTTTCTGTTCTAAATGACACAGACTAGTTTCTCCTGTTCTAGATGATACAAACCAGTTTCTTCTGTTCTAAATGACACAAACTAGTTTCTCCTGTTCTAGATGATACAAACTAGGTTTTCCTGTTCTGGATGAATCAAACTAGTTTCTCCTGTTCTAGATGATACATACCAGGTTCTCCTGTTCTAGATGATACAAAATAGTTTCTCCTGTTCTAGATGATACAAACTAGGTTTTCCTGTTCTAGATGATACAAACTAGTTTCTCCTGTTCTAGATGATACAAACTAGGTTTTCCTGTTCTAGATTATACAAACTAGGTTTTCCTATTCTAGATGACACAAACCAGTTTCTTCTATTCTGAATGACACAAACTAGTTTATCCTGTTCTAGATGATGCAAACTAGGTTTTCCTGTTCTAGATTTTACAAACTAGGTTTTCCTGTTCTAGATGACACAAACTAGTTTCTCATGTTCTAGATGATACAAACCAGTTTCTTCTGTTCTAAATGACACAAACTAGTTTCTCCTGTTCTATATGATACAAACTAGGTTTTCATGTTCTAGATGACACAAACTAGTTTCTCTTGTTCTAGATGACACAAACTAGGTTTTCCTGTTCTAGATGATACAAACTAGTTTCTCCTGTTCTAGATGATACAAACTAGGTTTTCCTGTTCTAGATTATACAAACTAGGTTTTCCTATTCTAGATGACACAAACCAGTTTCTTCTATTCTGAATGACACAAACTAGTTTATCCTGTTCTAGATGATGCAAACTAGGTTTTCCTGTTCTAGATTTTACAAACTAGGTTTTCCTGTTCTAGATGACACAAACTAGTTTCTCATGTTCTAGATGATACAAACCAGTTTCTTCTGTTCTAAATGACACAAACTAGTTTCTCCTGTTCTATATGATACAAACTAGGTTTTCATGTTCTAGATGACACAAACTAGTTTCTCTTGTTCTAGATGACACAAACTAGTTTCTCCTGTTCTAGATGACACAAACCAGTTTCTCCTGTTCTAGATGACACAAACCAGTTTCTCTTGTTCTAGATGACACAAACTAGTTTTTCCTGTTCTAGAGGACACAAACCAGTTTCTCTTGTTATAGGGGACACACTCTAGTTTGTTATGTTCTAGATGACACAAAACAAATTTGTCCTGTTCTAGTCAGAGGACATATAATACTTTGTGTTCTAGATGACAGAAACCAGTTTGTCATTTTCTAGATGACACAAACCAGTTTTTCCGGTTCTGGATGACACGAACTAGTTTCTCCTGTTCTAGATGACACAAACTAGTTTCTCCTTTTCAAGATGATACAAACAAGTTTCTCCTGTTCTAGATGACACGAACTAGTTTCTCCTTTTAAAGATGATACAAACACGTTTCTCCTGTTCTAGATGACACAAGCTAGCTTCTCCTGTTTCAGAGGACACAAACTAGTTTCTCCTGTTCTAGAGGACACAAACCAGTTTCACTTGTTCTAGATGACACAAACCAGTTTCTCTTGTTCTAGATGACACAAACTAGTTTCTCCTTTTCTGGATGACACAAACCAGTTTGTCCTTTTATAGGTGACACAAAGTAGTTTCTCCTGTTCTAGATGACACAAACTAGTTTCTCCAGTTCAAATGACACAAAACAATTTTGTCTGTTTTGGAGCACATATAACAGTTTTTTTTGTTCTAGATGATACAAAGCAGTTTCTCCTGTTCTAGATGACACAAACTAGTTTCTCCTGTTCTAGAGAATACAAACTAGTTTCTCCTGTTCAAGAGGATATAAACGAGTTTTTCCTGTTTCAGAGGACACAAAAGAATTTTATCTTGTTTTAGAGGACACAACACATTTTTCCCTCTTCAGTGAAATACAACGTATTGTCTCCAATTTTAGAGGACACAAAATGACTTTTTCCTGTTCTATAGAACAAAAAATATCTTTCCTTCTTCTAGAAACCACAAAACACTTTCTCTTGTGTTAAGGGAGCTGTTTTGTTTTATATGCCGTCGCCTGGAATCAAACAGGATTTCACAACGACGCTTGAAAATCTGAAAAGAGATCTTGAGATCTGTATTCGACTTGACATTAAATGTAATGACGCTGATGATGATGATGATTATGATGATGATGATGATAAATTATCCATCTCACCTGCTGAAATGTCCAAGCTAAGCCTTCTCCTTGCTGTGAGTGAAGATTTATCAGCCATAGTTTGTTGAAGTCACTGTATTTCTATTTCATTAACATCCATGAAGTTTTTCTGTGATGTTCAAGAGGCGCTCAAAATCTATACAGTATCATCTCCCGAAAACTTATGTTTAAGCAGTACTTAAAGAACTATACATCAGCTTTTCCAGATATCATCTGTTTCAAGATGCAAGCACTAAAAAATGATACAACTTCACTAGAAATCATATGTTTCAGTTGGAAGTAAACTTCTGTGGGAGAAATGAATGTTTAAAAAAGCGATCCAAAATCTGCAACGAATTCTCTAGAACTGTTCTATTTTAAGGCTGTCGCAGAAACTACATATCATTTTCTCTTGATATCGCGTACATTCTAAAAGCAAGGATGCGAAATATTATCCTTAAAGCTAAATTTTCAACATATTTTTTTTCCAGTCAGTCCTCACTCTAGAGTTTCAAAATCCAGATTTTGCTTGTCAAATAAGACCGTGAAAATGGCTTGATAAGAAAGATGTCACGTTGTTGTCCTCATGTATAGCGTCATTATGACATAGCATAGCTGATACAGCCTGATGAAACAAGTATCTAAACATAGGTGTTGCCCGCAGCAGGTTGTGGGGGGGGGGGTTGATATATAACTTTGGTGCATGATGGAGAGAGATAATGGCGAGTGTCTTGAAGAAGTTAAAGCTTGTATTTTTCCTGAAGTTTTCACAAAGAGCACATTGTAACGAGTGTCCATTCCAACATGGAACCGACAGTGATTGCTTGCGTTTAATTCTCCAGCAATACTTAAGATACAGGTTTCTTGTTAAGATACAGGTTTCTTGTTAAGATACAGGTTTGTTGTTAAGATACAGGTTTATTGTTAAGATACAGGTTTCTTGGTAGACTCCACTGCCGTGAAGAATATACCGATCTTATCCCAGTCTTCAGTCTGAAAGACGCAGAACAGCCTGCTTTCAGAAACAAGTCAAGAAAAGTAGGCGGTGCTGAAACTTTTGTCAGTTTTGATAACCATATTAACCTTTATTATTGAACCGCCCTGAAAGCACAGTTCTTTCTTAAGTTTTCTCAATCTCTTCCTGGTAATTTGAAAGCATGTACAGTATATCCCCAGTTTCCACAATCAATTGGTTCGCAGTCGTCTCGCGGATGTTTGAAACCCGCGGTAGAGATCGATACTCTCGTATGTGGCCACAGTAAGATAAACTTTAATTTTAAAAATGTACGCACTTTAAAACATCTACAAACATTATTTGTGTGCTTGTGTGTATATCTGTGCGTTTGTTTGTATTAATATGTGTTTGCTTATTTGCATGTGTGTGTGTGTGTGTGTGGACATAGGGAGCTGGATAACACTTGAAAGTTAATTCTTAAACTCCTGACTTAATTTCCTTGGTCTGATAGAATAAATGTTGATTAGAAATTTCCGTAGAAAGAAACTGGAAGAAAGTTTAAACTTGTGGTTTCAGTTAGAAATATACTACTTTTCATTTTGTTTTACATTTTGGCCAAATACCGCTTTGGACATTGATCGCATAGGTGTGCAAGATCTACCAACTCTTGTAACAGAATAGGTTGAGATCAGTAATGATCATTTTTTCAGTATTTAAAGGGATATAATCGATATTATAGTAAATATAGAGTTAGGCCCTTGTTTATTGTTATATGTCTACTGGACAGTAAAAATAACTAATGATGAATGTATGAGAAGAGCTGGAGAGACAAAAAAGTCTTGTAAAAAAAAATAAGAGAGAGACAATGTACTTTCATAGGACATGCAATAAGAAGAGGGGGCATTGAAAATACTATACCAACAGGAATAACATAGGGAAGAAGATTAAGAAGAAGACCAAAAGAAATGATACTGGACAGTCTGACGGGATTGTGTGAGAGATCACCAACTGAGCTGATGGCCTTCTTGAAGGATCGTGTACTCTGGAGAAGCATAATAGCCAGTCGGCACGGCAACGGATGATGATGATAATGATGCTACGTTAGTTAAAAAAATAATAAAAAGCTCACATTTTGGCCAGTAAGCTCATGAGATGTGTACGTAGCCCGTTTGTACTGGCACGACGGAATAATTAAAGGCAGGTTTGGGGAACATTTGGGGTGACATGTTTGTTTAAGACACCAGAAATTTGTAAAACATGGATTAGCATGAGAGCTGGCTTTCTCGTGGGCGAAATTAACGAAACTTGCTTAGTAATTTTGGAGTTTTTAGATTATTCTTGAGTTAAAGAACAGAGTGAGAGGAAGTTTTTAGTTAGTCAGTTACGTTAGAGTCAGTGTTTGTAACACGTAGAGCACAGATGTTTCTTGTTAAAGTTATGGCAGGAAGAGTTTCAGGGAATACATGTTGTAAATGTAGCTCTAGTATTTCTGTGTAGATAGGGCCTAGGCCCATAGCGTGCAGTTTAGAATGGGAGTTCTGAGATGAGTTATATTCCTTGTTTGAAGTGTGAGTATGTACAAACAATTTTTGTTGCACTGAATGTACGGCCTTTTAGCTCCCACGTGGAGTTTGAATACTCACGCCGGGACTCTCTTTTTGTAATGATGTTTTGGCCAAAGGGGCTTTTTCACTCATCCTCACGTATGCCATCTCTCATCTTATCATTAATACATGTTCTATAATATATCTGACAAAAGACTTTGTGGATCACGCTGTCTGTTCTGTGTCAGTGAAGTAGAGCGACAGCCTGTTTCGTTGAACTTGATATGTTATTACCAGTGTGTGAGTTCTTTGAGTATCTGGGTTGTGCAGTTACTTGCGTGTAGTCTGGTAACATGATAGTAAACTCCATTTTCTTTAAACTGTTAAAATATTGAGGAGAAAGTTAATAACTCTCACACAGCTTCAGTAGAAATCACAGCACTGGTTAATATCAAACTTATTCTTTGTCAGGCATTCTTGCTTTTGAAACATAATGGCATTGTTACTTCAGTAGAGCCGTGACAGGCGCTCTTGCTGTTCACGCCACAGACCATTCTACATTACTCTGTCAGCATTGCTCTGGAGCAAAAAGAGTCATTTATTTATTGACTGATTTTAAATATAGAATTATATTACCAAACTTTAGATACTTCTATAAGCGTTCAGACCTCCCTCTTGTTGAGAAGGATCTCAGATCAGACCATGTACTCCCTAGAACTGGCGAGAACTCTGACGAACTGGAGGTGGCTGATAGGAAGTGACCCCACACTTGAAGTTCCAGACTGATCATAAGATTGAAAGTAATCGACTTTAAATGTTTGAAAGCAACATTCCACTTCCACTCCGTAAATTAAACTCCGGATACGCCTCTGATATGATGTTTAAATTTAGCAATGATAACACGTTATTGAAGGACCTCGGAATTTTATTTTAGGTGGTGCTGGATTTTGAGAGTGACGAGTCTGTAATTTTCTACGATCTTACATAAGTGCTAAGTATAATACTGTGCACTCAAAGATATTTTCATTTTTTTTCTACATTGTATATATGTAATTGCTAAGTCCCACCTTTCCTTTGCTACCTTCAGTAACAGTCGTAGTATGACTAACGGGGCAGGGGTCACTATAGTCCCCATGGCGGTGGAGTTTGGTACAGAAGCATTGCACACCTCCTGTTTTTTTAGATTCAGGCAAGGACTGACAAGAAAAATAGCCACCATAACCTGCTCCCAATTGGACGCAGTGGTGTGGTTCAATATCTTCACTGCATTGAGTGCAATTAACACAGTAATACACAATAATTAGTGTATAAGTATATAACTACACACAAAGCAATTAACACATGTTCGTAGTTCCAGGGAATACGAGAATAAGATAATAATAATAATAATAATCATGAGAAGAAAAAAAAGAAGGTATATCCGGCTGTTTCGAACACTCATTCAGGAAAAGCTGTACCATCTCCCTTTCTGAGTATATTGAACGTGGGTGAATTAAGAATGTTGATACATGTACATGTGATACACTGGATATACCAGCAGCAGGACATCTTGCTTACAACCGAGAGGTCTACGGGAGAGGGAGGCAGAGTTCCGGAAGGGACGTGCAAATAACTGACTGACTGACTGATACAAGTACATGAAGATGTCTGTCAAACCTGCACAATGACTGTCCATTTCTTTATAATTCTGCAATAGTTTAATGGGGGTTTGTCATATTCTGTCAGGGGAATTACTTAACCTGAATCAAATGTAGATTTCTTGTTTTTCTATCTCATTTTTCTTTTAGAAATGAGAAGCCATTGTAGAATACACTTTAACGGCTCCATTTCCACAAAATTTTCAGCTAAAAAGATGATATTAATTCTTACACTATTTCAATCAATTCAAAAACTTTGATAAGTTTTAAACCACAGATGGTTTGTTTAATAAGTCTTTGACAAGGATAGGGATCGGTTAGTGAGTGTTATCCTTTGTCTTTCTAAATTAGAGCAGATCTTTCTGTTGCTCCAAAGTGATGGTTCGAGCCTATTTCATACTGACACTGTTAAATATGTTTGCTAATGGTAATGTCGTTTATTTTCCACATTTAACCATTTAATTCTTGTCATTATTAACACTGATATTATTTCTGAGAGTATTTCATCATAAGCTGATATTATTTCTATAATCATTGCGCCAGAGACTGATATTATTTCTATAAGCGTTTTGTCAGAGGCTGATATATTTTGTGTGAATAAGTTTTAAACTTGTATTAATTTCATATTTCACTTATACATAAGAGTTCTAGAGGAATGTTATAGAATCCTTCATTTTCTCAAACCAGTAAAAACTCTTAACTGAATACCACAACAAGAATACACATCTTTCAAGGCAAATCAGGGGTTCAGAGAGAGAAAATACGAACCATCTGAGAGAGGAAGAGAGAGAAAGTAGGAGATTCATAGTATAATCTGTTTTCTGTTCTAACTTCGTTTGTACTCTGTTACATCGAGAGTTCAACCCAGGGCCAGTGGTACTGTTAGACCATCTAGGCACTCGCCTAAAGAATGGGCCTCAGGCAACCGCAACACTGACCGTTGACGACCGCAGTTTTATACACAGTCGCCTGATTTAACCTATCAAGTTATGAGCCTTGAACAGTTCACAAGGTAGTCTGACGAAGTTCTTGATTTTAACACTGTGAAGTTGATTTAAGTTCCGTGATATGCAAATTCACTGTGTCGCATTTAATGACCCGTGCGTTATCATGTCAGTCCGTCCTGTCTGTGATGCGAAATCTAGTACGTATTCGTAATGGAGAAATGGTGCCCATGTGACGGTTTACATCGCGCCCCCCCCCCCCCAGGAGTTAAAATTTTGTGTAGTTCACTTTGATAGTTAAAATTTTGTCTAGTTCACCTTCATATAGTTAAATGTTGTGTAATTCACTTTGATATAGTTAAAATTTTGTCTAGTTCACCTTCATATAGTTAAATTTTGTGTAGTTCACCTTGATATAGTTAAAATTTTGTCTAGTTCACCTTCATATAGCTAAATTTTGTGGAGTTCCCCTTGATATAGTTAAAATTTTGTCTAGTTCACCTTCATATAGTTAAATGTTGTGTAGTTCACCTTGATATAGTTAAAATTTTGTCTAGTTCACCTTCATATAGTTAAATTTTGTGGAGTTCCCCTTGATATAGTTAAATTTTGTCGAGTTCACTTTGATATAGTCACAGGAAGCGAAATAAGGTACATTTGTATAAACTGGCGGCATGTTTTACAATGTTAGTGAGTGAGATGACGACAACACAACCAAATTTCATAGAGGACATAGAGCTCGATTCATCGAAGATTCTTTACGAGTCCTTGTTTTTAAATGTTGGAGTTTCAAACAAATCTTGTGTCCGTGTTTCATAAGTAGACAACACTGTGCAGACAACGATGAGTACTCACTTCAGTAGTATAAAGCTTTTCCTTCAGACAGCCTACAATTATTAATATTCAAAAGTCAGGTTAAAGGAACGAGTGTCAGAAACTTCAGCCATCCTTCCATCATTCTGTCGTTGAAAGATTCATTTATAATGTAGAAAGAGTTAAGTTTGAAAACACTGGATGGATTGTTTCACACTTTTCGTAAAAATGATTCACGTCCAAAAGAAGGAATTTTTTTCTTCCTGATTAAAATTAACCGACTATCAGCCTCTCATGTCACATAACGAAGCTACTTCTGAGGATAATTATGAGAAGAACAAGGAAAAAGATAAAAATGGAAATAGCAGATGAACACTTTGGATTTGTTGAAGGAAAGTGAACACACAATGCCATTTATGCTTTACGAACACTAACAGAAAGAGCTTTAGAACTACAGAAAGATCTCTACTTATGCTTCATTGATTACACCAAGGCATTTGACAAGGTGAAACATAATTAAATTATTAAAATGCTTGAAGACATCAATATAGACAGCAAAGACCTGAGGATTGTAAAACATCTATACTGGCAGCAAGAAGCAGCAATTCGAGTTCAAAATAGAACTGGAAAATATCAACCTATAAAACAAGGGGTGCGACGAGGATGTGTACTATCTCCAGACCTTTTTTCTCTGTATAGCGAGAATATTCTAAGAACAATCATCACAGAACCAAGCATAAAAATTGGAGGATACAATATTAACAACCTTCGGTATGCTGACGACACAGTAGTGATAACAGAGAACCAACAAGACCTGCAAAATCTCTTGGATAAAGTGGCCAAAGAAAGTGAACAGAAAGGCCTTACTTTGAACATCAAAAAGACAGAGACTATGATTATATCTAAGAAACAGAATCCACCAGCATGCGGTATTAAATTAAACGGAACTATTCTAAAGCAGGTGCAGAAATTCAAATACCTTGGAGCAGTAATAACTTCTGATGGGAAATGCAGAACAGAAATTAGGAACAGAATAGGCCAAGCAAAGACTGCATTTCAGAGAATGAGAAACATATTAGCTAACACATCTTTATCAATGAATGTTAGAAAAAGAGTCCTAAAATGCTATATTGAACCTATCTTGTTATATGGAAGTGAATCATGGACAAAAGGCAAGTCTGCACAAAAATCATTGGAAGCAGCAGAAATGTGGTTTATTAGAAGAATGTTGCGAATCCCCTGTACAGCAAAAATAACTAATAAAGAATGTATGAGAAGAGCTGGAGAGACAAAAAACCTTGTCAAAAAGATAAGAGAGAGACAATGTACTTTCATAGGACATGCAATGAGAAGAGGGGGCATTTAAAATATTATAACAGGAAAAACAGAAGGAAGAAGATCAAGTGGAAGACCAAGAGAAATGATACTGGACAGTCTGACGGGATGGTGTGAGAGATCACCAACTGAACTGATGGCCTGCATGAAGGATCGTGAACTCTGGAGAAGCATAATAGCCAACGCCAGTCGGCACGGCACATGATGATGATGATGATGATTAAAATTCAAAATTATAATATAAAAATGACAACCGAATGAAATAAAGGGAAAGCAATCCAGTTTTTGATCATGATGTATGTGTTATATTTATTGTTATTGCCCCTGGAAGCAAAGAATGGGTTATTGTAATTTGGGACAATTCAAAACTGCGCGTACACAGTTTAACGAAGTGTATAAGCTGAAAACGAGTGATTCACATCTAAAAGGTAAGCAGCTTTTTGACTGAAAAGTGTTAAAAACGTTTACCACCAAGGCCAATCAATATCAAACAAAGTATTGAAACGGATCTTGCTTTTGTACTATCTCTACCGTCTTGTATGTCAAGGACACGACACGATGACGGGTTTAATATATTTTGTCTGTTAATATTCTGACATTCATTCATTCATTCATTTGCATGTCCCTTGCGGAACTTTGCCTCCCAAACAGCACTCCTGTAGGCCTCTCGGTTGTGAGCAAGATGGCCTGCTGCTGTTGCATCCATTTCCAGATCGTCAACGATGTCTTGCAGCCATCTTCGTCTTGGTCTTCCTCTTTTTCTTTTTCCCATTATGTATCCTTCCAATACGGTCTTCTCTAAATTATCATGACGTTTAATGTGTCCAAAATATTTCAGTTTTGTCTCTTTAATCCTCTTCACTAGCCAGCCTTCTTCAATATTAAGCTCTTGTAGTATAGATATATTTGTTCTTTTTTTGTGTCCACGATATTTGGAGAACTCTTCTGTAGCATTTACATTCAAAGGCATTTATGTGTTTCTCAGCTGTTTTGTTAAGTGTCCAGGTCTCACAGGCATATGTTGCTATGGGAAAGATGCATGCCCTTAAAAATCTTATTTTTGTGGTTCTGTCTGCTTCTCTCCACAGATTCTTTATTTGTTTTACTTTCTGAAGTGCGATAGATATTCTAACATGGAGTGGATATATCAGGCTAATACTGGCCCTGACAGCTTCGTGCTTTCTGGTCTGCGCAGCATGGCGGGTAAGAAACTCCTCATACCTTCAGCTCAGTATAGGCCAAAATATTTATTTCTTCTTCTATCAAAACAAGTAGCTCAACGCTGACGGCTTGTCAGTAATGGCGCTAGCATTTATTGAAACCAGTACACTTGTACGCGTCTTTCACATTGCAAGAGGTATCTGTCAAAATATCCTTTTTGTCAATGTAACATTCCCTACTTTACACTTTTTAAAAAATGTACAATCAAACACACTTTATAAACATCAACGGGAACTAAATGTTTTTCCAACTTCATTTAATACGGGACTTACTGTTTACAAACTGCTCACATACTGTACAAAAGACAAAACTTGCGGATTCTCCTCCGCGCAAACTGAACATCACCTGGCCTAATTAATCTCCAACCGATTTCGCTACGTGCTTTTTACTAAGTTTTTTTAAAAAAAATAATAGAAACTGGTTACGGTAACCGGCGAATTCCAGAAGTTTCGGTTTTTCTCGTTTTATTTTTAATTGTTTCTTTACCGGTAATTGCCGGTAAAACCTTTCATTGCCTGGCTGTTTCTCCCTGCTAAACAGTTTTCTTCCAGTGACAATCATCGAAAACTTCCAGCGGTTTATATGGAAAATTGTGAACATTTTCAGGTCAGAGGAAGCTGTTGAAGTGTATATATGTGAAATGGTTGGAGATTGAAAATCTAGAGTTAATTCTGAATCTTTGGCCTGACGGGTTCTTAATGTATCACGCAGGGATTACACGTACACAAAGAGAAAGAGACATAGATCAGATCTTGTTATCTACCACAGATCAATTTCACATGAAACATTTTCTAACCAGACTGATACCACCTAAAGTCCCGCACAGTCTCTACACCGGAACCTGCAAAGTAGAGGTCCAAGAAAGAAAGCTCATTGTCAAGGTTCTGCCCCTGGGCACTCTCTGTAGAACATACAAGCATAATGTCGCGGGCACTCTCTGTAGAACATACAAGCATAATGTCGCGGGCACTCTCTGTAGAACATACAAGCATAATGTCACGTTAGCCTGGTAGTTATCAGTTCTGGGAACGTCTACTGTTGAGTCTGCGGAGTATGAATTGAACATTGATCGGAATACAAAATGATGGCCCCGCCGCCTTCTTGCCTCACTTAAGACATTTGTTCGACTCTTTAGTTTGTCAGATGTAGCAGCAGTCTAACTTGTAACGTTCATCTGTCCTCCAAGCGCCAGGTACATGCATGGCTCACAGCACACACAGATAGGACTTAATGTCCGGATATTTCAGTTAGCTTATTCTTTTACATGATTAGACAGATTCTGGTCCACTGACCAATGACGAACTTCATGGGCAAGGCTCAGGTTCTGCTGAATGCCAAACAGTCACGATCAATGAAATGCGACAAAGACCGCAGATTCCAGAAAGACATCTAGTTGCCATATAGGCGACAGGCAAGCTTGGTCGCTCCGCTCCAACTTTCGGTCAGTTTAGTCATTATCTGCAGACCTTGACTGCCTGCAAGTTTTAGTTTGATTGTGCCTTGTTGCTGATGTCAGTTATTGGCTAAGCCAGGTATTCATGGGTTCTTGAGAATGAAGGCGTTTAGGCTACAGCTAGGATTAGCCATTGATTCCTGTGTTAGGAGGAGATAGTCCAGGGCCCTTTACCGCAGAATTTGTTTTATATCAGGGGTGGGAAACTTGCGGCCCGCGTGCTGCATCAGACTAATTAAGATGCCACAATTACATAATAATGTGTAAGTGAAATAAATATTATTATTATTATTATTATTATTATTATTGCCCTCATTTATTAGCTATAGACATAAATGTATCCTGTCGGCCACTTAGAGCTGGCATCCTGTCCCTCTGTAGAAAAGTCTGATGACAGAACAGTTTAGGAAATAAGCAGTGGTTATGCTCCTGTTTGTTTTTCATGTCTTTGATAGGAAGGTTACTGATCCCTGTTTTGCATAATATAAAACCCTAACAGTCACGTTTTCTCTTATCTTCCTATTAGGTTCTAAGGACTGTTATAGCCGGAGGTGGGGAGGGGGATACGCTCTCCACTCCAATTAAATGTCTCCAAGGCGTGCGTATCAAATAGCCTCTGACAGTCAAGTCCAGCTCCTGGCCCTCTCGTGGCAGAATTGTTCAAATTGACAGGAGAAGGGGCGAATGCGAAAATCTGGCGCCCGAAAACAAGACCGCAGCTGGGGAGATTCTTCAGCTGCCGTGCGTGGAGTGGGGCCACTCCCGGCCAGTGAAGAAAGTGCGAATGGGATTGCCGCGCGGCGCCACGGTGGAAAAGGTGAAAGAAAGGATTAAATGAAGTAATCAGTAGTCTCGAGGTCAGGACTGCTCAAATCACGGCACCTCTGGTCTGGAGGGCGGCCACGTCCTATATGCACTCATGCCGGGCGAATTGTCTGAACCGGCTCAACCCAGGGGTTAAGACACTGCTGGCGAGATTCTTCGGATGCCGCGCGTGGAGTGAAACTCCTCCCGGACAGTGAAGAAAATTCGAAAAAGCAAGTAGAGTTGCCGTGCAACACGGATGCGAAAAGGTGATGGAAAGGATAAAGTGAAGCTTAATCGGTATGTCCAGTATTCGTGCTTCGAGAGCTACTCATACCACGGCACTTCTGCTCTAGAGGCCCGCCGCATCCGATACACACCCATATTGGTGAAATATGCCTAAACCGGCTTAAACCAGGGGTGAAACTTGATGGCTACTCATGTCACGGTACCTCTGCTGTAAAGGTAGGTCACGTCCTAGACACGCCCATACTGGGATAATACGTGTAAATCGGCTCAACCAAGGGGTGAAACTTACTAGTGGCGAGGATTCGTCCTCCTGGACAAAAGCTCCGTCCTGGTCACAACTAGGAAAGGTATCGGCGACTACCACAAAATGCTGAAGTCGGAGACACTGGACCAGTGCAGTCTAGATAGGCAACCACCTCTCACCCGTGATGGGGATGTATGCGTATCCTAATCGCACTGAGGTTTTTCGATGAGAAAGTCCAACGCTGGACTGGATGGGCAACCACCTCTCACCCGGTGGGGATACAGGGATATCCCAAAACACGTCGAGGTTTTCCGGTGAGAAAGTCCAACCTCAGCCTGGATGGGCAACTACCTCTCACACAGCGGGGATATACTCATATCCAAAACACATCAAGGTTACGCGGTGAGAAAGTCCAACTATAGACTAAACTGGTGCAACGAAAACCACGGTGTCACGCAATCCCGCTTCTGAGACCCACCGAGAATACATCTCAAGCCCTGCGATACTCTGAACCTCTTGTGGTCCTGTTGGGGATCTCGTGTGGCCCTTTCGGGGACCAAACGGGGGACCACGAGACCTCTCGAGGACCACAGGAGTAAATTCAGTAGGATCACAGTGCGATCTTGGTGGTAGAAGCGAACGAAGAAGAAGAAGATCTTCCCATTTCTTCCCCTACAAACGGAACCAAACCTGAAGGACATCCTCGTCAGTAGCAACCTTAAGAGGGATCCTGCATTTGTCGGAACTAGAAGAATAAGCTCATGTAAACCTTGTAGGTGCAAGTTTACATTTTATAACTAGTGGGGGGAATATTTTATTCACATGTCACAGACCAACATTCCTTGGCAATGTACTACCGTACTCGAGGCCAATCCAGCTTCCACATATGATCGCCAACCCAGGTTCTCCCCTCCTTGGTATACTGTATGCTAATTATGCATAAATCCTAAGCATTTAATCAATACACAATACATTGACATGCAGTACAAATAACCAAGTCAGAAATTAAGGATACAGCATTTTAATCTCACTATACGCCACAACAGCACATAAACTGACGTCAACATGACATCAAGACATGTGCCATTATAATGGACGAAGAAATGGATGAACAAGATCAATGCAATGCAAAATAATCTTCAATGACAGAAAACAATTGGATGAAAAATGTCAATGCAAGCAAAATACTTCAAGTATTCATCGATAATAGAAAAGTAAATGTCAGTGCAAAGCAAGGTTATTAAGCGTGGTATCATATGATAATTGACTTCTCATGTTGCAGTATTTAAACCTGATGGACCTGGGGTCCCGGGCTGTTTTGGCCCCACATAGTCTACACTATGAATCTAAGGAGCAATGGCACTTATTCCACGCCGCTGCCGCTGCCGTGATACACATCTATATAACCATGCTGCTACAGCATAAGACCAATGTACATGAGGGTATAATAACAAATCAAACACATTGCACATCCAAAATACTGATAAGTCACACTGAAATCATACATATAATTTCTATATCGATACGTATATTCAGAACCTACATCCAGCCAACTGCACAATTACATAATCTACACCACATGAGGCAGAATATCACATAATACATCCACAGGCACAACGATCAAGACATCGCCCGGCCATTGCCTCTAGCTACCTCTGCAGCCAATGTTTCCATATCTATATATACTTGTAGATCCCCTTAAAACGACTACCAATCACGTGGACGATGACGCTTCGGTCACTGTCGTACACCTCTCGATCTAAGCGTTCCTCGTCCACACGCCCTCTCTGTGCTACCTGCCTGTAGTCTGGGAAACGAAATGGATAACTTTTCCCAGAACTGTCCTGACACTCCATGAGGGGTTCATATGTAAGTCCAACAACGTACGTAATAATTGCCATTGTGTTTAAAAAAATGTAGGATAACTTATATTGTCGAGACTAGTCTCAGATAAGGTGACAGTGTGCAGAAACACCTTTATGGCATCTCCTAGCATGCTTATATGCCAATCTCTATTCATTTCAATGGCCCTAACCACAGAGGCAAACCTGATTTTCTAGTAATAGCAATTAAAAGAATATCGCTTTCATGATAGAAGCTGCAGGGCACTCGAGAACCGTAATATACAGGAATATGGGACGCTGGAATCACACTGTTTGAACCAGATATTCAGCTATCCTTAACACTCCCACTTTCCACAATCACATTTCCTCTCTACTAAGTTCTGCTCTTTCGTTATCTGTAATTTATATTCCAGAATCCTCACTGTACACTTGTACGCAACCACATTCATCTACTCCATTAATCATTTTCTCTGTTTGAGTACTATTATACTTCTGTCTTTTCAGTTTTAATAACTCTCTCTTTACTACCAATCTATCGTACCTCACGTCTTCATGTACACATTCACAAAACACTACGCACACTGTCGTCGGACACAGCTTCTTGCAAGTCACAGCTAATTGCTCCTTTTCTCTCTCTTTTTTCCCCATTTCTATTTGTTGTGTATCATTCACGTGAATTTATATTTCATTTTCTTTCTCTACTTCTTTGTCTTTTCCCGCATGTTCTGAAATGACTAAGGTGTAAACAACTGCTCAGTGTGTTTCACCACATCAAACAAGCGAATCGAAATTAAGGCTGTGTCGGCGGCAATGAACTGACTAGTTGCTCATGATGTGGTTAATGATCCCACTGTGACAGACTCACAGAGTATGCTCCGTAAGGTTGAAAAGAGTTTGCTTCGTAAAGAATGGGTTCAACTGTTAAGCCAGTCAGCTGTGACAAGCCTAACGTGGCTTTACTGTCTAGAGCAAGCGGGAGTACAAGGCAGTGATGTGGCAGACAGACTTGCTGGACAGGCTAAAATAAATGACAGACTGTCAGTGGACAAGGCGCGGTAATATTCTCCAAACAGATGGGACATAAGTAGAACTGGTACACGGACAAATTGATTAACAGAGTGAGTACTCTTGCTGAGGAGGTTAAAGGGCAACTTAGCTATGAAGGACTTGGGCAAAAGTCCTGAAATAAGCGTGAAACATGGGAAGTGAGTGGGAAAAGTTGTAGTTTAAATATCTCTCAGGATTAGAAGGGATAGAGGAGAATTTCTTGTTTAGAGGGAGATTTTTCTTGTTTGAGGATTTCTCAGGATGGATTTCAGGCAGGTTTCTTTGAGTAGTTTGCAATAGTTTTTGGAAGAATTTTAGGGATAGTCATAGACTTCAGTCTAGTTTATTGGTAGAAGATGGTTTTTGATAGATTAACCTTTGAAGCTTTAAGCCAGAAATCTAGTTCAGAGACTTTTGTGAGATTTTGGGCTTAGTCCCGTGGGTAGTATTACACGATGGTCGTTTTTATTTTTTTTTAATGGTTTCCGTCACGTTGTAGAGTTGGGTCTTGTGAGCAGGTACTTTTTGTTTTAGTTCTAATGTAACAGTTTTGGTCCCACGTGACGTCGCACATTTCGCACCGGAAATCTTTGCTGTTTTTGTTTTCCAGCCTGATGGGCTACAAACTCATCCTCATCTGATCACCCTTCATTTTGGTTCCTTAATAAACGTTGTATTGAATGTTTATTCTAACAGTAGACTTGGTTCAGTCTTTCTCTGGAATGTTAAATGTTAGTGGTGTTGATTGACCTCTAGTTGTGGTATAATGTATTACTGGTTGTTCTGCTGCATAGTTGTTGGAAGCCTTGGTGTCTTGTTATATAAACTAGAGAAAAAAAGTAGAAACAGCTTTTTTACTTAACGAGTACACAGTTGTGACGTTTCGGCGTGGGCTTTAATCATACAAAAATACACAGGAGGAATAAATAGAGAGAGGAGATAAAATATAAATACACATGAATGCTATGTTAAAAATTCAAATAAAATGAATAGAGCACTTAGCTGTAACTTGTAAGAAGCTGTGGCTTGTCCGAAGCTGTGTGTCAGAAATGGCAAGTGAAGTGTAAGAGTATTTAAATAAAGACTTGGGATGTGTGATAGGTGGGTCGTAACTGAAGGTGGTGGGTGGGGAAATCGTGGAGGGGGAGAGAAAGTGATATATTGGTAATCAAGCCTGGAGAAGGTGAAATAGGTGATTATAGTTGGGGTAGAGGGGTTGTAATGTGATGGTGTGAAGAGGTTCTGAGCTATGTGTAACAAGTGAGAAGGGAATGAAACTTAGTACGGAGGGATTATGATTGTGGGAAGGGAGAATGTTAGGTGTAGCTGAATAACGAGTTCAAACCATGTGGTTCCAGAGTCCCATATTCAGGAACGAAGAGGCTTCTGTCATCTACGTGACATTATTTGATGGCTGTTACCAGAAAGTCAAATTTGCCTCTGTGGTTGGGACCATTGAAATGATTCGGAACTGATTTCGAAGCTTGCTGGGTGATATCATACAGATGTTTTTGCATGTGGTCCCCTAATCTGAGCCCGGTTTCACCGGTGTAAGTTATTCTGCATATTTTATACAATGACATATATCACACTGCGGGACTCGGGTGTGAATCCCTCATGGAGAGTGAGGATAGTTTTGGGAAAGGTGATCGTTTTCGTTTCCCATACTACAGGGCAAGTAACAGCGAGAGCGGTTACATTTTCTAGTGCCAACATATGCAAGGTTCAAGTGGCGATGGACTAGGATGTCTTTAAGATTGGATGTCTTGGGTGTCTTATTGTGTTACGTGTGTGTATAATGTAGCAACATAATTTTGGAAATTGGCTCAACATAGAAGCAATTGTGTAATAACAGCAAGAAGAGAATTAATAGACATAGGCAGCAGAGATAGACACATCAACTTTCCACATCTCTCTTATGAGTTTCGATTGCTTGTCAGTGAATTTATATCTGCAATCTGTTTAAAAGGGGGACATTGATAGAAGCTGTATCGAACAGACTGCTTGAAAATGAAGAGCGGGAATGGACGAACAATGTGGATGTGAGGAGTTTGGAGCAAGGACAAATTAAAGGTGCTGGCAGGAAATCCGAACTGTGTGGCAGAAAATGATAATCTGCAACATGTGACAACCAATATTTGACAGGAACTATTAGCAAACATACTCTTGGGTAGATGCTTTGGCATGCGATTGAGCACATATGGGGTTGTCCGGAATTTTGTGAAGCCGGAGTCTGAATTTTGAACTTCGAACTTTGAACTGTGTTACATCAGGTTACATTAGCTATGCAAAGTAATAGTGACCTTTGTCTGGGCACGTGATATCTTTCTCAGGCAGCCATTTTCACGGTCTAGCTTGAGAAGCAAACGATTATTCAGTCTAAAACTCAAGGCGAAGAGTCGCTAGCAATAAATTATAATGAAAATAATGTTCTAAAGCTAATATTTCGCGTTCCTGCAACTACTAGAATATAGGTGATATGAGGAGTAAATATGGCGTTTCTGAGCACCATTTTAAAAAAAAGATAATTCTAGGAAATTTGATGCATGTTTTTATTCATTTTTTAAACAAAACTAGTTGCAGAGGAATTTAGTCAGTATTAAAATATATGATTTTTAGAAATAGATGATTTCCGGAGAATGCTATGTATAGTTTTCTTCCCATTGCTACTTAAAACATATGCTTTCAAGATATGAAATTGTATGTATTAAGAGCGCTTATTAAATTGACAGAGACGTTTCATGCAACGTTAATTGTCTACACTTACAGTAAATTTGATAAATTACGGAGAGAATTTTTAGCGTTGCAGCAGGTAAAACAGATAATTTACCATCGTCATCATCATTTTCATCACAGTCATTACGATTAGTGTCACGCCGAATATAGACTTCAAGATCTCTCTTCAGACTTTCGTGCTTTGTGGAATCCGTTTAGACCAGTATGATGATGACATAGGAAACAAAGCGGCTACATTAGAACCAGGTGAATGTGTTTAGTGGTCCTCTAGAACAGTGTTTCTCAAGCTTTTTTTTTTACTCATGGCCCCCTTCTGTCCTTGCTTTCTTCTGTGGATAATCTCAACCCCTATATCAGTCAGTTATTTGGATGTCCCTTGCCGAAAAAATGCCTCCATAACAGCCCTCCTGTAAGCCTCTCGGTTGTAAGCAAGATGCCCTGCTGCTGATGCGTCAATTTGCAGATTATCAACGATGTTTTTCAGCCATCTTCGCCTTGGTCTTACTCTCTTTTTCCTAATATGTATCCTCCCAAGACGGTCTTCTCTAAATTTTCATAACGCTTAATGTGTCTAATATATATATATATATATATATAAATAATATAATAAAATATTTAAGTTATCTATGTTTAATCCTCTTTACTAGCCAACCTTCTTTAATATTGTGTCGTCTGCAGACGACACACTTCTGACTGCTAAAAGTGAAGTGGAGCTGCAGGCTCTTCTGGACATCGTGGTTCGTGAAAGTAAAAATAAAAGTCTTAACCTGAACAAAAAGAAGACTGAAGTGATGGTCATCTCAAAGAAAAGAATGCCACCAAAGTATAGCATTATCATCGATGGCACAGAACTGAAACAAGTTGATAGACTCCAGTATTTAGGAAAGATTATAACAACTGATGGGAAATGTCACAACGAAGTAAAAAGCAGACGTGCTCAGCCAAGTCAGCATTCCAGACAATGAGACACATCTTGTGCAACAGATCCGTATCAATGGAAACAAGATTCCGAATACTTAAATGTTACATCGAGCCAATTTTGTTTTATGGATGTGAAGCATGGTCTATGAATAAGATAGTACAGCGAGAAATGGAGGCCATGGAGATGTGGTTTATAAGAAGAATGTTGAAGGTACCATGGACAGCCAAGAAAACCAATGAAGAAGTCTAAAGAGAGGATGGAGTTAAAAGGCAAATTATAGCAAAGATCAGAGGCAGACAAGCGAGATTTATAGTAAATTTCCTGAGAATAGAAAAATTGGAACACACTGTGGCAACTGGAAAAATTAAAGGAATAAGAGATAGAGGAAGACAGAGAGAGAAGTTACTGGATGGGCTGTCAGTGTGGCTAGGAGGATCTCATAATCAGCGCAAGTGACAGGGAATTGTGAAGAGAAATGATCGCCTGCTACGCGGCATGGCACCTAGATTAGATTCTTCAATATTAAGTTCTTGTAGTATGGATATATTTGTTCTTTTTTGTGCACATGATATTTGAAGAACTCTTCCGTAGCATTTATATTCAAGGCATTTATGTGTCCAGGTCTCACAGGCATATGTTGCGATGGGAAAGATCTTACACCTTACAACTTTCCCGTGGAAATATATGTCACATAGGCCTCGCATAGTTGTTCGCAAGTTTTCCTGTTCTCTGCGAGTCTTTCAACTTCATCAAGGGATGTTATGCCCACTAAACTGGCTCCTTTTAACAATGTCCTCTTAGAGTTTCACGTGGGCGACCTATTTTTCTTCGGCTGTTTGTGCTCCACTTGATAGCTTGTTTTGGATTCTCTGATTGTTTCTTCTAATCATATGCCATACAAATGTCTATCGTCTTTTTCTGATCACCCATAAGACAGGTTGTTGTTTGCTCATCCGTCTTATCTCTGTGTTGTACTTAAATTCATTCCACTTTATACCAAATATTTTCCTGACGCATTTGTTTTCAAAAGAGTCTAATTTATTGTCTATTTCTTTAGTTGATTTCCAGCCTTCGCATACATAAATGAGGGTGGATATCACATTTGAATTGAATAATCTTAACTTCGTTTTTGTGCTTATAACGTTTGATCCATATGTTCGCAAGATTTTTGAAGGACAATTCTGCTTTTGCAATTCTACTTCTAACTTCCTTACTGGTGTACAATCCTGGTCTATGTAGCTGTCAAAGTATGCAAAATGGTTTACTTCATCAACAACTGTTCCTTCTATGTCTATTTTTCCTTCTCGATTAATGAGACGTTTCATTATTTCTGTTTTGTCTTTGTTAATTTCAAGATCTATTTTGCTAGCCAAGGAAGACAGGGAATCTGTTTTTTTTCCTGCATCGATTTCACATTGTCACTGATAAGAGTTATGTTCTGTGCAAAATCAAGATCTTTTAGTTGGGTACAGCATTTTTCATTATAAAGTATATGGCAATTAAAATAAAAAGAAACGGAGATAATATACATCCTTGTTTCGCATCTGTTTCAATCTGAAACCATTCGCTCATTCCTTTTTCTGTCTTGACTGCACAAACATATCCATTGTAGAGATCTCTAATGATGTTGACAATTGTAGATGGTATTCCATAGAGTCTTAACATTCTCCACAATGAATCTCTGTGTATGTTATCAAATGCTTTTTTTTAAGTCTATGAAGTTCAGGATTAATGGTTTCTGCTTTTCAATAATTATTATTAGAGTAAAGATCTGGTCGAGACATCTTCTCCTTTTCGAAATCCTGCCTGTTCTTCTCTCATTGCAGTATCCACTGCATACTTAATTCTATTCAGAATCACTTTACAAAACACCTTTGACACAACTGATTGTAAGGTTACACCCTTCCAGGTGTTGCAGTCACTGACGTTGCCTTTTTTATTTTTGGTATTTTAACAATGATTCCTTTTTTCCAGTTAGGAGGGACGTTTTCTTCTTTTCAAATTGTATTAAACTTTCTTTGTAGTTGGCTCATGTTGTCACTGTTAAAGCTTTTAACATTTCGACTGTTATTTCATCTTCACCTGCAGCTGTTGTGTTAGCCATTAGATTCACTGCTGTTTCAGTTTATTCAGTGTAACCTCATCTAGGTTGAAATTTAGCTGTGGGACTGGTAAATCGGTTTCAAGATTTATTAATTCCTTTGGGTGTGGTCGATTAGGTATTTCTTGGAAGTGTTCAGCCCATCTTTGCTTTTGTTCTTTACTTTTATATATTTACATACACTGTTATACACTGTTAAATACTTTTTCAGTGTGACCCTTTAGCTTGGTGAAATGATGCAATTTTTTTTCTTTATGTTATGTTCCAGTGAGGTAAATGATGAGGGAAGACCGCCTCTATTCACTATGTCCAAGTATGTGTGGATTTGTGTTTTTAAATAACTCGTTCGAATGAAATCTAATTCTACAGAATTCTGCGTGGGAAATGAAGGGATAAAAATAGTTTTCCTCCTCCCAAAGTTGTGGAGACGTTTTCCTGGAAACTCCATTGTTTACCTGAAATAGAATGTTTTTTTCTTGTTTAAACATTGCTTGGGCTTCCACATTGTTCCGTAGACAATTGGTTCTTGCAGTGTTACTTCTCTATCAGCTATTTTCGCCTCAGTGAGTAGCCCCTGGTGAGAAATACTGCTCAAATAGAGAAGAAAGTTGTTTTGTGTCCCCTATGTGAGGAGAACAGTAGAGAAGTGTTCTGTGTCCTCCAGAACAGAATAAAAGTGTTTTGTGTTCTCTAGGGCAGGGGAAGAAAAGGGTTTTGTGTCATCTAAAGCAAGGTAAAAGTGTTTAGTGTCCTTTAGAGCAGGATGAAAGAGTCTTGTATCCTCTGGAGGATAATAAAATTATTTTGTGTTCTCTAGAACAAAACAGAAGTGTTTTGTGTTCTCTAGAATAAAACAGAAGTGTTTTGTGTTCTATAAAAGAGGAGAACAATGTTTTGTGTTCTCTAAAAGAGGATAACAGTGTTTTGTGTTCTCTAGAACAAAACAGAAGTGTTTTGTGTTATCTAGAACAAAACAGAAGAGTTTTGTATTATCTAGAACAAAACAAGTGTTTTGTGTTATCTAGAACAAAACAGAAGAGTTTTGTATTATCTAGAACAAAACAGAAGAGTTTTGTATTCTCTAGAACAAAACAGAAGTGTTTTATGTTCACTAAAATAGCAGAAAAATGTTTTGTGCTCTTTAGAGAAAGATATACGTGTTTTGTATTCTCCAGAACAAAATAAACGTGTTTTGTGTTTTATAGAGCAGGATAAAAGTGTTCTGTTTCCTCTAAAGTAGAATAAAAGTGTCTTGTGACATCAAGAACAGAATAAACGTGTTTCGTGTTCTTCAGAGCAGGATGAAAGTGTTTTCTGTCCTTTAAAAGATAAGAAAACTGCTTTATGTCCTCTAGAACAGAATAAAGTGTTTTGTGTCCTCTATAACAGAATAAAAGTTTTTATGTCCAGACAGACACTACAAAATAATTTGTACAATCAAAATAAACTTGCCATCGAAATTTCGATATCTTCCATTCTCATCCGTCTACAGATCATAATTATTGCTTCGATACAGCCTGTAAATGAACATCTGATCAATCAGATATCGCTTGTTTTGGCTCAGATTATGTGCTATGTTTCTAGAGCGCGAGGGGAACTTCCCTGTGATACCCTTTTTTCGATTTTCGACTCCTATTAGTTTTCGAGATACTGTAACCAAAATCGACCCAAAAACGATTTGCATCATTTTGTACAGTATATTCAAATCATCAATTTAGTTCATACAAGTAACATTAATATAGTTGAAAATAGTAGTTCCGTTTAAGTGGACTACTGAAAAACAAGACACGACAGGGGTTTCAAACCAAGAACCAAACTTAGGTTTTTCAATACAAACGTAAGGACTGTCCCGCTGTATGGTTCAGAGACATGGGTTATGACCAAGACAATACAACAGAGGATACAAAGATTCATGAACTACTGCTTGAGGAGGATTTTAAACATTAAATGGCAAGACAAGGTCAGGAACGAGGAGGTCTGGGAAAGGGCAAGACAAGAATCTATGAACCTACAAATCTTGTCTAGGAAGTGGAGGTGGATTGGTCACACTCTCAGGAAAGCCGACACCAGCATAGCAATACAGGTACTGACATGGAATCGTCCGTCAAGGAAATAGAAAACGAGGAAGACCTAGACTTGGAGAAGAGAAATTATGACAGTGCTCAGAGACAAGGGATACACATGGAAGGAAGCAGAGAATAATTCCAAGAACAGGGATGATTAGAAACCATTTATTCGTGGTCTGTGCTCTCAAGGGAGTGAAAGGCATTGATGATGATGATGATGATGATGATGGTGATACAAGTAGATCAGCAGCTGGGTTCTCAAAATTCTCGGGTTTGATCTGATATGTTAGCGTGGACGAAGAGGTGTGTTCCGAGTAATGTATAGCTTTTGTAATTTCGTTTCTCAGACTGAAGGTATTAAGTTTGATACAAGTTATCGTCAATCTCCTATCAACTATACTTGATATAAGGAGTTAGGAAACTTTGTCACCGAAAAATCACACCATCAGCTTGCACGGCTAGGCTCACTAGATTGCTCGGAAGGTAATGCTGTCAATGATGAAGAAAAAGTAGAATATCACGTTCACCTCATTCACATAAATTTGGGACTTCACCAAAATTGCAAGTGACAAAGAGAGAATCAAAATTTCTAAAAAAATGTATT
The DNA here is from genome assembly GCA_009760885.1 of Achatina immaculata. NCBI lineage: Eukaryota > Metazoa > Mollusca > Gastropoda > Stylommatophora > Achatinidae > Lissachatina > Lissachatina immaculata. Next base: position 20,570,077 of record CM019696.1, read on the forward strand.
CCAATCATTACTAACTAATAGTGGAGATACATGAGGGATATTTAAAAGGAGAACATATATCGCTCTTCAAAAAGTAAAACAACCAAATAAGCTGTGGAAAGGAACAGACATAACTACAAAAATAAGATATTTAAAGGCATGCATCTTTCCCATCGCAACATATGCCCGTGAGACCTGGACACTTAACAAAACAGCTGAGAAACACATCAATGCCTTTTGAATGTAAGTGCTACAGAAGAGTTCTTCGAATATCATGGACACAAAAAAGAGCAAATAGATCCATACTACAAAAACTTAATAATGAAGAAGTTTGGCTAGTAAAGAGGCTTAAAAGAGAAAACATAAATATTTTGGACATAATAAACGTCACGATAATTTAGAGATAGCAGTCATGGAAGGATACATAATAGTAAAAAGAAAGGGAGGAAGACCAAGCAAAGATGGCTGCAAGACATTGTTGATAATCTACAGATGGATGCATCAGCAGCAGGCCATCTTGCTTACAACCGAGAGGCCTACAAGAGAGCTGTTAGATAGGCAAAATTCTGCAAGGGACATTCGAATGACTGAATGACTGATCCCAATCTTAATTTTAAATTCCTTTGTATCCTAATTTAAATTTCAAGGTTGTTGTAATACTAACTTAAAATTGCCTGGTGTCCCAGTTTATTATATTTACTTACAATATATTATAGTTTTCTCAGCTTTGTCAATTAGATTAGGTGTGTTATGTGCGTGACATATATTTGCAGAATGTCTGGGACAGAGACAAAATTGTGTGGTAAAAGGCAGAATGTCAGACGGGTCTGCCGGCCAAATTCTTAACCAAATGGAAATAAAGATCAATCAATCAGTCAGTCGATCAATTTAAATGTTAAACTATCTGATATGACAAACTTAAAGTCCTGGGTTTCGAAATCACATTTTTCCATGTTATATTCCAATTTATATAACTGTTAAAAAACAAAAAAAAAAAAAACGAAAAAAAAAAAACGTGACACTACAGTAGTTGTAATGCACACCACATTTCAAACTTGTATCAAAATGTTATTTTACGGATTTAATGTTTCAATCTTGGCATGAAGAAACTTTAAGACTTTAATAATGAAATGATGTTAATTAAATTTGGTTTGAACTTTTATTCTTTGCGACTGAGGCCTCCGTTTCAGTAAAGTGTATGGCCTCCTCTATTCTGTATCAGAGAAAGACATCTCCTTGGCATGGATCTGATTAGCCGTTGGATCTCGTGTTGTAGGATGGCTGCCCACTCTTCTCGCAGTGGAAGAGACAACTGTCAGAGACTGGTTGGAGCCACGTCTCGCTGGCGGACTTGTCTATTGAGTTCATTCCATAAGTGCTCTATTGGGTTCATGTCTGATGACATGGATGGTCATGGAATGGCCTCGACATTGTTGTCAGCGAGGAACTTGGTGGTGAGTTGTGCCACATGAGGTCGAGCGTTGTCCTGCTGAAAAATCGACCCTAGTGCACACAGAGGTGGAAGGATGTGAGGACGAAGAATTTCAGCGACGTATCGATGGGGATTCAGACGTCCTTCAAATTGCACCAGGTCACTTCTTCCCATGAAGTTGATCGTCCCCCACACCAGTACACCCCCACCACCATGTGGAGGAGCCTCATTCACGCAGTTCTGGGCGTAGCGCTCATTGACTGAGGTAAACTCTTCTCCGTCTATCGTGTCGTTGGAGCAGAAAGAATGATTCATCACTAAACTAAACCCTTCTCCAATCATTCGCAATGGTCCAATGACGGTGCAGTTTCGACCACTGCAGTCGGTTCTGGTGATGCTGGTCCGTAAGAGCAGGACCTCTGTATAGTCTTATAGTCCAAAGACCAGCGTCGTGCAGCCGGTTTCTGACCGTTTGATCTGAAATTCGACGAGCTGCTGTCATCGACTGGACTGTTAATAATGCAGATGTAAATCGATTCTTGATGTGACGCAGCCGTATGAAGCGGCCTTCGGCAGGAGTTTTGACTATGGATCTTCAGTCTGCAACTGAGCCAGTTTCTTGAAATCGTCTACAAAGGTGACTAATGGTTCTAACCACATTAAATTGTCTGATCACTACACTTTGTGACTGTCCAGTCTGTAAAAGTCTAATAATGATGAGTCATAGTTCTGTAGTGAGATGAGTCATACTTGTGCACTGAAGTTTCAAATGAATTGAGTCTAGGAACGTCAATCTTTTATAGGCATTCAATAACAGGGTCAGTAATTTTGTGTTCAGTAAGTTTCACGGGATTCTCGTGCACCTGTCATGAACTATTGTCAAAAATGCTGTTCTGGCCAGTGTCGCTTTTCTTTTCTGATGATTCATCTGCTGAGTACAATTCAGACCAGCACGTGAAGTTGATGTCCAAGGGAACGTTTCAGGCACTTTTCCTTATCTGATCAGCAAACTAACAGTTTAAATCGCAACAACGTATTTGTTGCGTTTCTTTTAGTTTTTTTTAACAGTATATTTTTTCGTGTGATATACCAACGTATACCAACAAAAAGTGTACAAACTATTTTGGTATTCCAGCTTCCAAAGTGGACGACAAAAGAATACACATTTTGCAAACCATGAACCAACACCATGGGGCCTCGCCTGTCCCCAACATAAGAACAAAAAACTCTGGTCCACGTAGGCTGAGTCTGTACGTACAGAGGAAAAGGAAAAGTCTTGGGTCAGGAAAGGCAGAGAGTAGAAAACGAGAAATAAAAGATCAGATATCTGAGGTTCCTCTGACTTGTTTACAAAAATTCGCTACATGACGTTTTGTGATGGTGTTGCTACTGCAGTTATCTTTCATTATGGCGCTGATACTCAGAAACTGTTTACCAATGGCTATAGTTTGTGTGGCTAGACCACGCTCGTCTGCGTCATCGTCTTCTGAGACATATGAAGAGTTGTCTAACATGAGCAGTACGCTTAACAGCAGCGAGGAGGTTGAAGATGAACGTCATGTGTCAGCGACTGAAAATGTTTCATTATATGGAAATAACAAACGAAAGGAGGTAAGATGTAATTACAGCATTAAGTAAGTTATCGTTCTAGTGGCTATGTGCTTATATTCTTTATTTCTTGCTTTAAAAAATAGTCTTACTTTTGTTTTCTTTGTGCGAATATTTATAAAATTATTGAGTGTTATTTCACCCTACCATGTTTCACAAATTGCCGTTTCAGTTGTTCGCTCTTTGAAAATATTCATAACATTTATAAAGTTGTCAGGGTTTAGAAATGTATAAATCCACTGAACTAAAATATTCTATACGTTTCAGATTTATCCTCGATTTCAATCATCCACGGAGTTGATAGGGTGGGGTGGGGTTGGGGGCTAGAGGAGCTTGCAATCTATTCACCGCAGATACTGAAGTAATGCTGTATTACTCGTATATGTGTTGATATACTGTCTGCTGAAGACAGTTTTGAAGCAGGTGGATGTTTGCTGCTCTTTGATTTGTTCAGTATCATCTTCTTTGTTTATGTTCTCCCATGACCGTTTCTGGCAAAACTGGATCTGCATGACTGATTGCAGTAATGTCACACAATGTTTGAAGTGCAAGGCCCAGACTCAATGCACTTTCTTGTTTAGTCAACACATTTTGAGAATAGTTTCTTCCTCAGGTTACAGTAGTTTCGCAGTATGACTCTGGTTTCTCTCATGTCTACTCAGATCTCGTATGTGTATAAATACATCATATATGCGAAGGAACTGGAAGTGATAATGAGTTTATCATCATCAACTGCGAACAAGTCAAAAACAATATTTTTTATGTAACTTCATGACACAAGAGTTGTTATGTTGCTTATGAATGCAAAATACACAGAATACATACACAATACACATGCACAATAATATGAATTCATAAAACAATGCCATTACATATACAGTTAAATCTTTCTTACATAGCAGATTTTGATCCACAAATTCTAACGACCAGTGAAGAAAGAATGTCATCTCAACCCTGACAGTATAAAATGTGTTTTAGTATTCTATTAATCTATAGATAGGAGTGGTGATTGATAAGTTCTCGGCATAAGGTACAATGGATTATTTGTGGACAACTTTTATGGGTTATTTCTCAACATTGTCCCCTTGAAAATTTATGCACTTAGTACAGCGCTCCTGGAGCATACGGATCCCTTCTTTGTAAAAATCAGCATCTTGTGCCAGTAGAAAGTGGTCTACAGCATGAATGACGTCATCATCTGAAGCAAATTTACGACCACTGAGCTCCTTTTTGAGATTGGTAAACAGGTAATAGTCCGAATGGGCCAAATCTGGGGAATAAGGAGGATGTTCAAGAAGATGGAAGCCGCATTCATGAATGGCAGCTATTGCCACCACCGACTTGTGAACTGGAGCATTGTCTTGATGAAAGATGATTCCTCACGTCAATTTCCCTCGACGCGTTTCCTTCACTTTGGCCCGCAGTTGCTTCCCAAGATTAGGGTAATAGGGCCCGGTGACCATTCTGCCCTTTTGAATATAGTATACCAATAGCACACCTTCTGAATCCCAAAAGATGGAAGCCATCACTTTGCCTGCAGACATAACCACTATTGCTTTCTTTGGAGGTTGGGATCCATGATGTTTCCACAGCTTTGACTGTTCTTTGGTTTCTGGTTGAAAATGATGAACCTAAATCTCATCCATAGTCACAAATTGCTGAAGAAACTTTTCAGTATCTGCAGAAAAATGGCCAAGATTGTCTCTTGACATGTTGAGATGCTGTCGTTTGTGATCAGCTGTAAGAAGTTTCGGGACCCATCGAGCAGAGACCTTTGTCATTTGAAGATCATTGTGAATAATGGCATGAACATATTCATGAGAGATATGCCCAACTCAGTAGCAATGACCGCTCAGTTAGTCGTCGATCCTTCATTACATGGATTCTGCCAGTAGTTTCATCTTTGGTTATCATTCTTGATCTTCCTAGACGGGGATCATCTTCCAGATTCTCCCTTCCATGTTTGAACTGAACTGCCCATTTCTTCACTGTGCTGTAAGAAGGGGCACTCTCCCCTAGAGTCTCTACCATATCATCATGGATCTTCTTCGATGATAAGCCCCTGATGCAGTGGTAGCGAATGACTGTTCGATGATAAATTTTATCCATTTTCTCAATTTCTGCCACCCCTTACCATTTCAGTAGCCTGTAAAAAAAATTGGTTGCAGTTAATTTCTTGAAACTTGGTGTTTAATCTTACGTTAACCCGATCTACAAATGCACATAAGATCAACTGTGCGTTTCAAGTATTTGTACCTTACGCCGAGAACCTATCAATCACACATCGTAGTTATGAATTTTATTTAATATACCCTTTCTGTAGTGAAGTCCTTGCAGTAAAATAAATGTATACTATACTATACTATACTATACTATACTATACTATACTATACTATACTATAATGTACTGTACTATACTATACTATGTCAAAGCATATCGTATTGTATCATATTATGTTATTTTGTGTTAAAAAGTTTTATACTATACTATACTATACTATACTATACTAATGTTATATATTTTACTATGTCAAAGCACATCGTATTGTATCATATTATGTTATTTTGTATTAAATTGTTTTATACTATACTGTACTGTACTGTACTATACTATACTATACTACAATATACTATACTATACTATATTATACTGTATTTTATTGCACATTATTGCACTGTACTCTGTTGCATTTCATTGTACTGCAGTGGACTGTACTATATTGTATTGTATGTTATATTATACTATATTATATTATATCATACTATATCATATTATATCACATTACATTACATTTTATTGCATTATGTGTTACGACCCCATATTTACTGTAATGCTATATTTTAAGGTCTCGCACTATGAATTTGACTGGGATTCTGAAGTTCAAGGTTTGATCCTTACATCTGTCATGTTCGCGTCATCTCTAAGCCCCTTGATTGGCAGTTTCATGATCAGTCACCTCGGCTGCAAGTGGACCTTGACCATCAACAACATCCTGTCCGCATTGTTGACCTTCCTCACACCGAGTGCTGTGCGCTTAAGCCCGTACTGTCTTGTGGCGGTTAGGGTACTGTTGGTTACTCTGACGGTAATGTTTAATCATCATCATCATCATAACATTAGAAATAATAATTTGGATAAGAAAAATGATTTTTGCATCGCAATAAAGAAAGAAAGAAGGATTCAGTATTATAAACATCAACTTGAGACTGTCATTATAAAGAGAAATAAACTAAATATCTAAATTTCCTTACTATAAAGAGAAATGAACTGCATTACAATCAGAGCGTACGTTATAAAAATGTATATTTTGAGTAGATTATATGACTATAACTAGATACAGATCTTAGCTGTATAAACAGAAAATTTTAATTACATCACTATAAGGAAAAATAGACTGAATTATTATAAAGAGAAAGACTTCTTTATGATAAGTAGAAATTTTAAATTACATTATTATAAAGAGAAATAGGTTACTGTTTTTATAAGAGAAAATGAATTTTACAATGTTATAAATAGAAACAGATTGCAATATTCACAGAACAATTTCGTTCCTTGACATTATTGTCCATCAGCTCAGGTGGTGTTTTTTTCTTTTGCGGTGCCATCGAGTTAGACTTTCCGTGATTTTGTTTCTCTTGGCCTCCCCGGCATCTCTTCCCATTGTATGTCTTGTGAGAGATGACTGCCGTTTTCTTATTGATTTACTTAGGTTCATGTCTACATTTGCTTTTGTTTGACATTCTCTGTTTGTCTTCTTAGCTGTCTATGGTATTTTTAACATTTTTCTAATGCACCACATCTGTTTTGCCTCTAGTGATTTTTCATCGATATGTTGATTGTCCACGATTCATTTTCATAAAGCAGGATAGGCTTAATGTGGCATTTTGGAACTCTTTTTCTGATGTTCATTGATGCATTGCACAAGATGTTTCTTAATTGTTGAAAAGCTGTTTTAGCTTGCATAGTCTGTTATTGATTTCAGAGGTACATTTTCTGTCTGACGGTCCTCGAGTACTCAGATATTAACATTTATGCACTTGTCTCAGTGTTGTTCCTTGCACTTTAACATGGCATTTAGGTGGGTTTTTCGTTCAAGATATGTTCACTGTTACTGTTGTCTTGCTATTTAGGGCGAGTCCTTTTATCTCCCTCTCTGTCACTAGTCTCTAATACTTTCTGCAGACTCTTTTCTTTTTGACTGTTAATGTTAGCTGTTTATCATCTTCTTATCGCAGATTATTCACGTTGTACTCGAATTCCTGGTTAATTTTTGATTTCCCTCATGAAAGTTTTGCTGTACAGTGAGTACAAATCTGATGAGAGGACATAACCGTGTCTAAATCCTTGCCTAAGTGGTTGTTATTTGCTTTCATGTTTTTCTAACCTAAGGGCTGCTTCTTGATTCCAATACGCGCTTTTAAAATTATTCTAAGATCTTCATATCGTTTGTTATAATCAGTGATCGCGTTCACCGCCAGTTACCGGTAAATTATCCAAAAAAAGGAGAAAAAGTTCTAGAGGTCGTAGGTTTAGTAAAAAGCAACAACTAGCTAAATCGGTTGGAGGATAATTGGAGCCAGTAGTAGGCTGATAATGCTCAATTTGTATGGAGGAGAATTACCCAGTTTCGACTTTGGTTTCGTATGTGAGCATTTTCTACAGATTAAATCTCGCAGCAAATAAGAAAATAAAACTGACAATAATATTCATTTTCCGTTGATGTTTGTAAAAGATGTTTAATTTTACATTTTAAGAAGGTATAAAGTACAGAATGTTGTATTAAGAAAACTGGTATTTCGGAAAGTGCTTCATGCGAGGTGAAATAAAAGTATAACTGTACAGGTTTCGAAAAATTAAAGGCGTATGCCTTTTTGCCAGTACACAGAGCATCAGAGAGATAGACTTTTGTGGACTTTAACTGTATTACAATAGTCTTACCTGTTGCTGTTGCCTGTAAGAGTTGGTAACACTACTCTACCAAAGAGGCAAAATTGTCACTATGGTATACCCCGAGTGATACAACAACAATGCCAGGTTCGCAACTGCCACAAAAAAAAAAACAAAAAAAAAAAAACAACAACAGTGTCACGTATGAAAACTTTTACTGGACTTCTCACTTACTCGACAGGACTAACAGCAAGGAAACCCCATGAAGGTAATAAATAATCTAACTTCAAAGATGCACATCAAAACATTTACTGAATGGAGAAATGAACGATGAAAAATGGAGATGACAAAGGAAGACGAACTGCCAGTATGGCAGGTTGAATGAACAAACATTACAAGAGCTTGAGAACAAGAGTTGAATACCGTCTGAAGATCGCGAACATGATCATCGATCGTTCCATCAGTGAACAACAGTATGTCATCGATATAGGCTTGTGCGAACTTTCCTAAACCGTGCAATACTGTGTCCATGAGTGCGACAAAGGTAGATGGTGCCCATTTTAAACCAAAGCTCATGTAATTAAAACGGAAACAGCCAAGATTGCAGCTAAAATCTGACCTCTGCTGTGCATCTTCGGACAAGGGAATGCACCAAAAAGCCACAACGAGCATTCAAAGTGCTGAAAAACATGGCTTTACCTATCGTGCTCAGAATATCCTCAATGCGTGGCAACTGATAAGACACTGAACTCATCACAGCACTGAGTGTATGGTAGTCGCAGCAGAAACGATGCGTGCCATCTTTCTTAGTCACCAAGACAACCGGTGACGACCACTCTGAGATTGAGGGAAATGATTCCGTCACGCAAAATATTCTCAGCGGCCTTCTCAATCACCTCTCTACTCGCCAAAGGAGTACGATATAGTTTCCTAGAGATTGGCGGATGATCGTCTGTATCTATCTCCATCTGAACTGTCGAGGTGTGAGAAATCCCGGAATCAGTCAAAGCAAAAACATTCGTATTCTTTGCCAACAAACTGGAAATAATGTTCTTGTGCACATCAGGGCACTGAACCTTTCGAACGATAACCTCAGAATGACCTTCAGTTTTTTACTCTACAGTACCAGATTCTTGCTCAACAGAGTCCGCAGTGGACTCTGTGAGTGAAGTCAATCTTCTGAGAAAATATCCGCGTTTAATCTTGATGTGATTGGTTGAATGGCTAATGACTGTCATCACTGGACAGTGACGTGAGTGGAGCTCAAAGACTGAGCCCACAAGCTCTGTCCCTGGCTGTGACAGTAAGAATAGTGTCTATATGCCCTGCACCAGATAAGAATTTCCAGTCGGGAAATATGGCTAGCCCTTAAGTCTCAGAGGAATAAAATTGACAGAACGTGGAGAAAGAAGAGTAGAACGCTGAACATGTAGAGTAGAAGCAATGTGTGCGTCTAACTCTAATGGAATTTTCTTGTTGTGAATGTTGAATATGTTAGACTTGTAATCTATGACAGCACCAGATCGAGACAGAAAATCACGCCCAATAATGGCTGAACGATTCATATTACGAATCACATAGAAGCAATGAGAAATAGTAACACCAGCAACAGAAATAGGTAAATAAACTCTGCCAATTACTCTTATTGAAGCTGCAGTAACAGTCTGCAGAGTAATTCTAGCAGGCAAGAGTTTATGATTGATCTTTATTGATCTTTATTTCAAAAGGGTTAAGAATTGGGCACGCAGGCCCGTCTGATATTCTGCCCTTTATCATACATCTTTCACTCTATTCTAGACATTCTACAAATATGCTGTTCATGTAACAAACATAATTAACATTGAAGCTGAGAGGAGCAGAAGGTAAGAATCTGTATACAGAATCCTTGATGAGACAGACACTAGCACATGCATCTAACAATGCCCAAATCCTACAATAGAAACAAGGACAGAAATAGGAGTAGGGGGATTTGCAGCCACCGAAAGTAGTGGAGCATGTGAAAACGAGACGGATCGCTTGGCAGAACTAGACCGTGTGAAAACCCTGTCCGACACACCCGAGCTCACAGTACGCCGAATTGTCAGTTTAAACGTGACTGATCACTTCTAGGCTTCTGCCTACAAAACCTGGCAGCATAGCCATGTCTTCCACAGCTATAACAAGACCTATTTTCTTGTGGTTGTGTACTAGCAGGCCTGTTTTCTTGTGGTTGTGTACTAGCAGGCCTGTTTTCTTGTGGGTGTGTACTAGCAGGCCTGTTTTCTTGTGGTTGTGTACTAGCAGGCCTGTTTTCTTGTGGTTGTGTACTAGCAGACCTGTTTTCTTGTGGTTGTGTCCTAGCAGGCCTGGTGCTCCTGGTATTCGACCTCTGGTGGTCTACCCTACCTTCTTCTCTTGGTGATGCAGGACCTGGTGACTTTAGAATCCAGCTGCACCCTCCGAGAACCAGGACGTGGAGTCTCTCTCACCACTGCCATCTCATTCGTAGCTAATGACTCTGAAAGAAAATCTCTGCCGGGAACGATAGCTAAAGTTCACCGACTTAGTAAGTTCAGTCTCAGCTAAAGCTACATCAAAAGCTCTTTCAAATGAATCGGGCTTATCCCGTAGTAATTTAATTTTAACTTCTCTAGGCAGTAAGGCATCTGTAAAGGACTGCACTAATTGCCCCTGAGCCAGCGGAGATGTCAGTTCCGCTGCATGCAGAGTAGGCAACTCTGTCTGCCTCGCTGATGCGATTAGCCAGTGATTGTACCTGCTCTCCAGGAGTCTGTTGAATGGAGGCTAACATATGCCAGGCCTCCTGAGGAGTCTGCAACACACCGTAGCGTGCTAACAAAACCGCCATAAACTCCTCCCAGTACACCTGAAGATGGAGGCGTTGCTTAAGAAATTCCGTCATAGAACCTGTGGTAAGCAGGTACACTAAGTTCTTCTTCGCTGGCAGATCGGCAGTTCTCAGCTCCATAAGCTTATTAATCTTCTCCAGTCACTGCTTTAACTTTGCTGGGTCCCCGTCGAATCTTTCTACAGCTGATAGTACATAGTTGAACTTCAAATCATTGCTGACTTGGAACAGGGAACTTTGCAGCAAACCCAGCAAATCTGACGTGGATGGAGCTGAAGTCATCGTGCAGCATTCTATGTTGACCTGCTATTCCTGCACAATATCTGTCAATATACCACAATGCAATAATAGGAATAAAGTGATACTATGTAATGCTAACAAATGACAAAATATATAATCCAGCACTAAACCTTGATTATTCACGAAAAAGAGAAAACATACATCTGCAATTTGAAGCTTGCGTGTCCCAAAATGTCTGGACAGAAATATAACCGATCTAAAATGTCCATAATCCTACACCACATATAAAGAGAACATCCGGCGACTGTCAATACACAAGTGTCGACTGCTATCAATCTGCCGAGGTGTCTCATCCAGCCAAAACAAGGAAAGTTAATTAACTAGCGATATTCATATGTTTCTTCATTCATTAATGCTGAAAAAAACCCTGCAAAGCTACTGAAAATGCAGAAAACAGTTAACTTGGCCACTTGTTACCTCTCTTGTCTGCGTAGAGATGGACGAGATGTGACGTAACAAGCTGGTCTGGTTCCTCACAGGATACTGGTTCAGGATCAGCTCACAGGACTGGATACAAGCTGCTGGTACGGCTGGGCGCTAGCACTGCGTGGCTTCTAGGTGCTTAAAGGTGCCACAGCTGACTGGAAACCTGTACTTCGTCGCTAATTTGAACAACTAACCAGACAGCACTCTTGAGTATACATCCCCACTACTACAACTCCTGCTAGACTTTTTTTTACGCCAACTCTCGCAGTTGGGAACCCTGATGTGAAATTACCAAGCGACGAACGATCATTAAATAACCAATGAGTGTCTTGACTTTCATAACTAACTAAATCCTAACAACTCTTAAGCTATCTGAAACCGTCGTTGAAACTCCCAATCTAGCTAAGCCTGCTCTACACAATACAAGGCATACTTTTATCCAAGGCTAAACTGGTACGATGAAAACAAAATACTTTAGCACAGTTAACGCAATTACAACAATTCAGTAGAACAACTATGAACAGTACAGTGCCTGAGATGCAACAATAGACACGTGCCGTCCTTATAGAAATGAACCGTGAAAGAAACAGCGCCTAAATCTAATAACACCAAGGACGTACGTATGCCGACCGCCGTAAAGAAGAGGCTGTTCATGGCATTACTTTCGACGTATGCCTTTTTTGGGCGTACACAGAGCATCAGAGAGATGGATTTTTCTGGACTTTATTAGAATAGTCTTACGTGTTGTTGTTGTCTGTAAGAGTTGGTAACACTACTCTGCCAAAGAATCAGACTTGTCACTATGGTATACTCCGAGCGACACAACAACAATGCTAGGTTCGCTACTGCCATAACAAAAATAACACTGTGAAAACATTTACAGGACTTACCACTCACTCGACATAACTAACAGCAAGGAAACTCCATGAAGGTAATAAATAATCTAACTTCAAAGATGCACATCACAACATTTATTGAATGGAGAAATGAACGATGAAAAAAATGGAGATAATAAAGGGAAACGAACTGCCAATATGGCAGGTTGAATTAACAAACAATACAAGAGCTTCCCGGGCGCGTAGCAACGCCATGGGGAAGAAAAACCTGAGAACAATAAGCAAATAAAAACAAATATTTACAATATAATGAACTTCCAAATACATCTTCCGAACACACAAATCTGTCCTGATAAGGACAACACTTCTAGCAGCTACATATCACTAACAAGGGAAAAACACTGTCCTGAAGGACACTTTGCTGGACTAAATCTAATACAGCACTAATACTGACTTGTAATTTCTCAACTGGAAAACATGACTACTGATCAAAATTACTACACAAAAATCCCCCCTCCCCCAATAAAACTTACTCCAGCTTAAATATCCCATACTAAATCTTCCCATGATTACCGAGCATTCTATAATGACAAAAAAGCTCACTCCACGTGAATAATCATGTTTTTGTAAACTTTGGTTCCTTTAACAAACAATTTTCTAACAACTAAAAGCTCTACTGCTAAGTTTAGACTGTTCTGTCAACAATAGACATTCCAAAGTTGTCACCTAAAAACTTTACCTAACTAAACTCAGAATATCCTGTGTAAATTCACTCTACCTGTCAAAGTTACCTGAACTAACAAACTTTTCCCGTGGAATGTGAGCTGATTAATTCTAAAAATATCGATAAAACAAACAAGGGACATAATCAAGTACTTTTACTATTAAAGTTTAGTACTTCCCTGTTGCTACCCTAACAATATACTATCATAAAATCCTAGTGCCATCACTGGTTATAGCCAACGATGCATGCAAATAAATCCTTCTTTACTTCTAAAGTTCTCTCTGTCAGGGTTCCTATTGCAAACATTGCATTATGTTTTCATTTTCCTTCTACAAATCCGTATTGATCATCTCCTGTTTCTCTGTGTCTAGTTCTTCTCATAATGTTTCTCAAAAGTAGTTTTGAGACATGAAAGGCTTGTTTTCTGAAGTCTTCACACTCTTTGGCTCCTGACTTCTTTGACAAAATTAAGAAAGTTGATTTTAATAGTTCATTTGGCATGTATCCAGTGTTATACACCCCCCCCCCCTTTCTTTGACGTCAAGCAACCTGTGTTGTATTTTTTTCTGCCTGTAAGTTCGTTTTTTCGTTTGTGCACACTTTCAGAATCATTTAGATGATGGTCTTCAATTTCCCTGCACTGCTCATCTAGCTAGTCTTTCTTAGCTTGTTTGCATTATCTCTTCATCAATCATGTCATATATTTTTTTGTCCTTCTTATAATCTATTCTTTTATCCATGAGCAGTAGTTTTTCTGGTGTCATCCATTTTTTTTTGCTGTTTCTGTTCTCCCAGGTATTAGTTCTCTTCCTTTCTGATTGGACTGAATCTCGTAAGATTCACCACTGCTCAGAACTACTTTATATTTTTACTAACACTCGTACCTTGCTTCTAGTGATAACCACAGCTCTGTATCTGTCATTTAGTTCTTCATTGCTTTTAATTAGATAGGTGTCAAGTTTCATATTTCTCATCATCTCCTTTATTTTTACTTTTACTTTGTCAGTCACATAAATGGACCGCGGTCACTGCTGCAGTCAGCCCCTGACAATGGTTTTTGCTGTTTAATAAGGCATTTTAAAATCTGTTATAAATGAGAGCTCAGCTAATTTGATTAAAGTTTCTTTTTGTCTGGGCTGCTCCATTTTTCTCGGATGTTGCTTGAACTATACATTTATGGTACAAATAAATGTCTTACCAGTATAACATACAAAAAGATTTGGAAAGTGTTTTTACTAGCATGTAATACCTCGTCAGTAAAAGAGTCGGGCGGAACAGGAAAATACCCATGTATTTCCCAACTGGACATAGGATCTGACATTATTTATTGTTTGTCTTCTTTACGTGTAAAGATAGTTCAATTTCTTTAACATTACTTAATGTTTTTATTTCTTTAAGTACATCGACTGTTTCTTTTGTTATTCTGACCTGTTTTATATCGTTAACAATATCTATGTATTTATTTGTTTAATTTACCAGAATGGCTGTGTACCTGTCGCTTCCGACAGCATAGCCTGGTGGGCCCCGCTGGATGAAAAACTGACAATGAGTTCTTTGATATTTACAGGTTTGTTATACATCACAACTCATATCCCCTACGGTACATAAGAAGAGTTATGTGTTAACTTATGTTTACAAAGCAAAGCAAGCAAAAAAAAAAGAAATACCTAATTAAAGAACCCAAATAACTATGACAAGTCAGGTACAACACCAGTACACTTAAACAGTCAAGGATAACAGGTATAAATGTATCTTCAAATAAGAAATACAAGCGGGTAAATGCGAGAAACAAGTCCACAGTGGACATTACACCTACGGAAAACATGAGGGATGGACAGAAACGATTTCAAGCCAGGTTCAGTCGCATGAATAAAGTATTTCGCCACATGCCAGAAAACCAGTTTAGCCATAGAGTTAAAGTTACAGACTGAAGTTTGTAGGAACTAAACAAAAGTTCTTTAGAAGTAATATTTACACGCCATATACAGTTTAGTCCTAAAAATAAGGAACAATAACAAGGGACCTTATCTACATTATCAAATGCAGAGAAAAAGAAAGATAAAAGACCTTGCCTTTGTTTAAAGATGTAGCTTTTGAAGGAAAAAAATCCGAGACCGTCAAAACTAAAGGAAAGAAAATAGTCAAATTTTGGCGAAAGAAAAATTTAGGACAAAACTTTAGAAGAGATAAACAGTTAGGATGAAAACTGGTTCTAAGGACTGTAATAGCCGGAGATGGTATGAAGTATACGCTCTCCACTCCAATTAAATGTCTCCATGGCGTGTGTCTCAAGTAGCCTCTGACAGTCCAAATCCAGCTCCTGGCCTTCTTGTGGCGGAACTATTTAAACTGACAGGAGAAAGGGCGAAAGGCGAATATCTGGCGCCTGAAAACAAGACGCTTTCGGGTAGATGAGACTCGTTAGTCTTGGTTCGTAGCTCATCTAGGAGAAGGAAAGCTCCTGCTCGCTGCTGGCACGATTCATCAGCTGCCGTGCGTGGGGTGAAACTAATCCTGGCCAGTGAAGAAAAATGCGATTAGGGTTGCCGCGCGGCGCTGTCGAGGAAAAGGTGATGGAAAAGATTAAGTGAAGTAGCAAGTATCCTCGCGATCGGGGCTACATAAATCACGGCATCTCTGCTCTAGAGGCCAGCCATGTCCTATATACACCCTTACAGGCCCAATGCCTAAACCGGATTAACCAGTGGTTAAACTAAGACTGTGCTGGCTAGATTTTTCGGCTTATGCGCGTAGGGTGAAATTTCTCCCAGGCAGTGAAGAAAAATGCGATTAGGGTTGCCGCGCGGAGCCGCTGTGGAAAAGGTGATGTAAAGGATTAAGTGAAGTTTAATCGGTATAGCCAGTAGACTCGCGGTGAGGGCTATTCATACAACGGAACCTCTGCTCTAGAGGCCGGCCACGTCTGATATATACCCATACAGGGGCAATATGCCTAAACCGGCTTAATCCATGGGTGAAACCTGATGGCTACACATATCACAGTACCTCCGCTCTAGAGGCCGATCACGTCCTATATACACCCATACTGGGATAATACGCCTAAACCGGCTTAATCCGGGGTGAAACTCACTATTGGCGAGGATTCGTCCTCCTCGAAAAATGTTCCGTCCTGGTCACCACCAGAAAGGGTAGCTGCCACGACCACAAAATGCTGAAGTCGGAGACATTGGACCAGTGCGTTCTAGATAGCAACCACCTCTCACCCGACGGGGATATATTATATCCAAACCACCTCGAGGTTTTCCGGTGAGAAAATCCAACCCTAGACTAAACTGGTGCGACGAAAACCACAGTGTCATGCAATGCCGCTTCTGTGACCTACCGAGAATATAGGCCCAAGCCCCACGATGGTTTAATCCTCCATCCTAAATGAGACTATCGCGAGAACCACAGGAGTAAATTCAGTAGAATCACGGGGTGATCTTGCTGGTAGAAGCCAACGAAGGAGAAGAAGAAGGAGAATTAAAACTTTGGAGAAAGAATGAATTTAGGATAGAAGGAGGTGTATGGTAGTGTTTTACAAAGTGAGGGAAGAAGTGAGTAAGATGAGAAAAAAACGAATAGAAAGTATGAGAATGTATAAATGAAAAACATACAACATCCGATATTTCGGCGTGAGCCTTATTCGAGGATACATACAAAACAAAACACGAAGAACTTATCTCAATGTGTCTTCCTCCAAGTCGAAAACAGAAATGTGAGTAGTAGAAGGGAGAAGGAAAGACCACGCTGCCTCTAACAAAAGATGCCCGATAGAGCCAATCGTAACGAAGAGGTGGAGAAAGGGGAGGAGAACAAGTGGGAGAAAGGGGTGGGGGAAAGACAATAGAAACATGATAGCCGCTAGAGGTGTCGGGGGGGGGGGGAAGAGGGGAGGGAAAATGGGACGCGGAGAGATAATGAATGAAGAACATAAACACCTGCAGGGAGAAAATGTGAAACTGGTGAATAGGACAATACCCTAAAGACACCAATATGTTGGCAGAGAAGAAAATAGGGTGGTGGTAGGGAGGGGTAGCATGGAGAAAGGAAGTAGAGTTTAAAAAAAAGGCCAGTGGAAAAATAAAGAAGTTACAGAAAGCTGAAGACATTGTTATTTCCAGCTGGGTGGAGACAGCCAGTGTGGAAAATAAGGCACTGTTCTAGGACCCTCCGAGATCGTACATCAGCAGAACGAGAGCGGATAGCACTCACAGAAATGTCCTGTTTACTCCTGTGGTTGCTAAGGCAAAAATGTTTAGCCATAGGTGTCCAGGCCCTCTTAGAAATTTCATTGAGATGCTGGCGAAATCGATCTCCTAACCGTAAGCCAATCTCACCTATGTACTTCAAACCGCAACGTTTGCACATGATAGCATAAATAACATTCCGTGAAGTACAGGTGAAACCCTCTTGAACTGACAACGTGGACTTAGGGAAGGAGATCTGGCTAGCCTCGACAACAAACGGACAAGTGTTACATCTACGGCGTCCACAACGTCTGGTACCGTGAAAAGTGTCATCTGTCTTAAGATGACTACGAATTAAAAGGTCCCTGAGGTTCTTGTCCCGTCTGTAGGCCACGAATGGGGTTTCCCCAAAAAGTTCACGTGTCTGAGGCTCGATCTGGAGGAGATGGAGATGGCGAAACAGTATGTTTTTAACTGCCAAGCTATGAGGGTGGTACGTGAGTACTAGTTTCACTCTGTCCGAGCTACAGTGCGGTTTAGGGGTGAGGGCTTGTTGCCGCGATATATGGCTAATGCGGTTCCAAGATGACGAGAGAACGTGTTCTGGATAGCCACGCTGACGGAAGAAATCTAGCATTTTATGGCCTTGATCCTGGAAATCCAAATCCTCATTACACAAACGTCGCAACCTAAGAAGCTGGGAAAAAGGAATAGAGTCCTTACACGATCTGGGATGGAAGGAAGAGTACAGGAGGTAGCTGTGAGAGTCTGTAGGCTTATAGTGGATAGAA
Source organism: Achatina immaculata (assembly GCA_009760885.1). NCBI lineage: Eukaryota > Metazoa > Mollusca > Gastropoda > Stylommatophora > Achatinidae > Lissachatina > Lissachatina immaculata. The sequence continues at coordinate 20,588,099 of CM019696.1, forward strand.
GTAGTAAGCCCAGAAGGGCCGATAGTGACGGCAATGTCAAGAAAGTTAGCGGAAGTAGCAGAGATATGGGAGGTGAAAGAAATGACAGGATTGTACTCCTTAACAAAACTGATAAAGTTGTTAAGGTCTTCCTCTGGCAAACGTTGCGGTTTGAAGTACATATTTGAGACTGGCTTACGGTTAGGAGATCGATTTCGCCAGCATCTCAATGAAATTTCTAAGAGGGCCTGGACACCTGTGGCTAAACATTTTTGCCTTAGCAACCACAGGGGTAAACAGGACATTTCTGTGAGTGCTATCCGCTCTTGTTCTGCTGATGTACGATCTCGGAGGGTTCTAGAACAGCGCCTTATTTTCCACACTGGCTGTCTCCACCCAGCTGGAATTAACAATGTCTTCAGTGTTCTGTAACTTCTTTATTTTTCCACTGGCCTTTTTTTAAAACTCTACTTCCTTTCTCCATGCTACCCCTCCCTACCACCACCCTATTTTCTTCTCTGCCAACATATTGGTGTCTTTAGGGTATTGTCCTATTCACCAGTTTCACATTTCTCCCTGCAGGTGTTTATGTTCTTCATTCATTATCTCTCTGCGCCCCCTTTTCCCTCCCCTCTTCCCCCCCCCCCCCGACACCTCTAGCGGTTATCATGTTTCTATTGCCTTCCCCCACCCCTTTCTCCCACTTGTTCTCCTCCCCTCTCTCCACCTCTTCGTTACGATTGGCTCTATCGGGCATCTTTTGTTAGAGGCAGCGTGGTCATTCCTTCTCCCTTCTACTACACACATTTCTGTTTTCGACTTGGAGGAAGACACATTGAGATAAGTTCTTCGTGTTTTGTCTTGTTTTGTATGTATCCTCGAATAAGGCTCACGCTGAAATATCGGATGTTGTATGTTTTTCATTTATACATTCTCATACTTTCTATTCGTTTTTTTCTCACCTTACTCACTCCCTCCTTCACTTTGTAAAACACTACCATACACCTCTATCTACCTTATGTATTTAAACCAGTTTTACTGCAGTCGCCATCCCTTTTATCTGTCACAATGAATTTAGGATGTCAGCTTCGGAGAAAGAAAGAATTTAAGATATCAATTGTGCAGGAAGAAAGACTTTAGGACATCAACTGTGAATAAAAAAGAATTAAATGCATCGATTTTAGAGGACGAAATAATTTACGACATCAACTTTGGAGAAGAAAGGAATTTTAAACATTAATTGTAGAGGAGGAAATAATGTAGGATGTCAACTTTGGAAGAAGATAGATGACAAACTCGCTTTAAAGATTGCAGTGAAGAAAAACTAACTTGGCGTTTAGTAAAAATAATATCTCAACATCTACAGGTATCACCATTGGCGCAACCTTGAGTTCGTTTCTCTCCGGTTATCTGTGTTTAGTACCCTTGGACAATGGATAACCTTTTGTGTTTTATACATTTGGTAAGCTGGATACATGTGGGGCAAATGTGCAAGTATTCCTAAACGCTAGAAGATTTCGATTTTTTTCTTCTTGTTCTTATTCTTTTTGTTCGTATTCAACCTGTTCTTATTCTTCTTGTTCTTATTCTTTTTGTTCTTATTCTTCTTGCTCTTTTTGCTCTTATTCTTTCTTCTTCTTGCTCTTGTTGTTGTTGTTCTCTTCTTCTTCTTCTTTTCTTCTTCTTCTTAAGCCAAGTTTCCGAAACGAGGAGACGAGTTGGCTCCATTAATCCAGGTTAGTAATTCTTAATGTCTACTTCAGTGTTTCATCAGTATTATTTTTCTGTGGCTAAAGTCTCTGAAGAGGTTTCAGATTGTGCAGACTGAATTCTGGAAACTAATTTTCCTATATGAAGTAGACCTGGGTGACCTTCATTTTATGTACATGGACTTAGAGTCTGCAACATCTAGCTCGGATCTTGAACATTGCAGTTTGTAGTGTTCCATTTAATTTCCCAGTTAGATATTTTGAGAATGAGAACTAGTACGAGAGAGACACAGAAAAAAATCAGTTTTAAAACCTTTTTTTTAATTCATATTTTCGGAATGACAGTTCTGAAGAATATGGGTTACTAAATTCTTGATCTGAACTACTGCTATAGCTAGGAAATCGCTAGGATTTTGTTTTTGGTGTCCAGTATGAACAAGACATTTGCAAGAGACCATGTTTGTGTTTGTGTCTCAAGTCTGGTGCCCCCGAGAGAGGCTGAATCTAAAGGGCAGAATTTGTGTGTCAGGGCCTCGTTTACTTTCCGGATGTCACGATTTTAGATCAGACATCCATTGTTGATGGCTTAGCTATCAAATACATTATTTGGGGTGCTAGATGGCTAAGTTGATAAATGCGCTGTTCTCTCGTGGCTAGACACTTGCTGCTCCTCACACAGAGTACGCGGTTCAAGTCCCAGACAATTCTATTGTCGTTTTTCTTTCTCTCTTATGAATTTTTCAACACAATACTGTGCTCTCTTACCTTACTGGAGAAAAATGGAAAAGATGTTTGAGTGTCAGCTCTGATAGTTACAAAACCGCGGGTCAAGCTCAAAGTTCGCTGAATGTCGCAGAAGTCAAATCATTGGCTAGCATTTCTGCTTTGGGGAAATTACTGTCTCATTTAACGTACAATTTCAATGCTCTGGTTGCTTAGAATCTGTGGAGAGGAACAGACTGAACTACAAAAGTAAGATTTTAAGGGCATGCATCTTTCCCATCGCAACCTATGCCTGTGAGACCTAGACACTTAACAAAACAGCTGAGAAACACATAAATGCCTTTGAATGTAAATGCTACAGAAGAGTTCTTCAAATACCATGGACACAAAAAAGAACAAAGATATCCATACTACAAGAACTTGATATTGAAGAAGGCTGTCTAGTAAAGAGAATTAAAGAAAGAAAACTTAAATAATGTGGACACATTAAACGTCACGATAATCTAGAGAAAACTGTCTTTGAAGGGAACATAATGGGATAAAGAAAGAGAGGAAGACCAAAGCGAAGATGGCTGTAAGACATCGTTGATGATCTGCAAATGGATGCATCAGCAGCAGGCCATCTTGCTCACAACCGAGAGGCATACAGGAGTGCTGTTAGAGAGGCAAAGTTCCCCAAGGGACATGCAAATGAATGAATGAATGGTTGCTTAGAAAGAAATTCATGACCTTTGTAGAAAAAAAATTATGTGCAAATTTCCTGTAATTGGCCCGTTACATGATTATATTCTCACACCAAACAGGGGCAGCCACTCTTCTCTATTGCCTTGTCTGGCACGTACTCGGCTCACAGAAACCGGAGGATCATCCATACATCTCCGAGAAAGAGAAACACTACATCATTTCTCACAGAGTTGGCATGAATTTCACATCTGGAGCGGTAACTCTTACTGTATTCTTTAATTTAAATAATTGTTTCACCATATTTAAACTAAAAATACTACTTATAAATGACAAATATATACGCTTTATTCCACTTGACTCAGTGTTATACCACCAACAAGGAAAAACAAAAGACCGCAGGCATAAAAAGGACTATAAAACATAAGAAAAATAGTCGTAAATCTCCTTCCTTATATTTCCTTCAATGTAGTGGAGACAACTAGACGGATATTTCGACCTAAACATTTCGTCAAAAACATTTTTCTGTCATGATGTCCGAAAATTAAAACGAGTAAATATGACAATATATGAAAAATAAAAGTTAACTTATGCTTTAGGAAACTTCATTTATATATACAAAAATGTAACAGTTATCTCATTGTTCCAGAAGAAAACGAAGCTTCCATATCGGGAAATACTAAGATCTGGGCCTTCACTTGCTTACATGGCTTTGGGCATCTGTCAGTTCTGGACAATTCAGTTATTGTTTATCTACCTGCCCATGTTCTTTAGTAAAAGTTTGCAGTTTTCTATCCAAGAAGTAAGTACCTGACTCTTTCACTTTCATTTTCTGTCATTTATCTGTCGTTCTCTCGTATTGTAAGGCAAGGTACAGGTGACCCCATTATCCATATTATATACTGTCCATATTATCCTTGACCTAGAGGATGATGTGGTCAGCATCACGCCTGGCCGCCTTTTCTTCCCCAACTCTAGAAAAGGCCAGGCACCTATTTCTAAAGATGGGTGGCTTGGGAGCCTCCGGCCGGATTCGAACCGACGACTTTCCCCATTAGAGACCAGTGAACTTACAACTTCGCTTCTCAAACTCTTGTACTCTCTTGTACTGAATTTATTTCTATTTTATTTTCTCGCTCTCGCACTCTCTAATTCCTCTCTGTCTCTTTAGTCCTCTTGCTTAATTACAAGAAGTGTGGTTTCTTAAATCAATACACATATTCAGCAATGTTAGAATATAGAATGTTTATTCAGCTCTTCGTGCGTTATCATTAGCTTTAAGGACAGTGAGGGAGTATGTGAGTGTAAGCATCTATAAAAACTCCCTTTTATTCAGCAACGATAATACAGGACCTTTCGCCGGTTAAACAAAAAAAAACTGGTTAATTTGGAAACATAATATTCAAAGGCTATCAACTGACTAAACAAAAGATGTATATAATAATGTGTCTAAAAATGTATAACTATAAAGTAAATGAACATAAATTTAATCACAGAACAACAAAATAACAACAGAATAACAACAAAATAAAATAACCACATGTGAAATGAGATGCCTTAGGAAAACAGCAGACGTCAACAGGTCTGACAAGGTAAAAAAATTACACCATAAGACAGATGGTAATAACGACATCATGTCTACGACGCACAGAGAAGCAAAGAAATCAAGTGGTTGGGGCATTTAATAAGAATGACACACTCACAGCCAACCGCGAGAGCGTTCAACCAAAGAACTACAGGACACAGATTAAGAGGAGAATGAAGACAGAGATGGTTGGATGGTATCAGAGAGACAATCAGTAATTATGATATGACCGTCACTGAGACCACCCATTTGACCCCAAAAAACGGCATTTACATCTCCCCTCAATGAAGTCGTATGCTACTGATTAAGTACCTAGTATGACACCAAAATGACGACATGTGATACTACAGTTTATACTTCTGCCAATGGAAGAAACTATATTACTTTCATAGACGCCGAGTAACAGCATTCTTTCCATGTACAATACTTCACTCTTCAACAGTAGCACTGTGGCACTGGACACAACTGAACGTTTCGTCAAACGACAGCACTAACAGAAAGAACGTTGATGTGAAACAATAGTGTAAGGCGACATTTACCAAGTCATTAAAGACATTTAATATGGGAAAATGGTGAGTGTGCATCTTGATGGATGAAAGGAAAGGAAGCAATCAACAAAAGACATCAGAAGGATCAAAATAATAAAATATGCAAAGATTCCCGACGAAATTTACTTCGCCACAGGGAAAAACATGAGCTCAAACATACTAAAGCCTCAATGGAAGCATCCAACCATAGGGAAAACACATGAGCTAAAACATACTAAAGCCTCAATGGAAGCATACAACCATAGGGAAAACACATGAGCTAAAACATACTAAAGCCTCAATGGAAGCATCCAACCATAGGGAAAACACATGAGCTAAAACATACTAAAGCCTCACTGGAAACATCCAATCATAGGGAAAACACATGAGATCAAACATACTAACCTATCAATGGAAACATCCAACCATAGGGCAAACACATGAGCTAAAATACTAACCTCTCAGTGGAAACATCCAACCATAGGGAAAACACATGATCTCAAACATACTAAAGCCTCAGTGGAAAAATCCTACCGAATAAACTCTGCCCCAAAAAATTACTCTACATAGCACATTCCTACAATTACTTGTTCTAAAAGGACTGTTAAAACCAATAACTGAATCTACACTCAATGCATAGACTACAGGTATGTATAAAAACGACAAAAGCTGATAACTGTTTCTCACATTCTAATTCTACAGTTCAGTCATCCTAACACTGACCCATTAGACGAAAACTAAACACATTTTCTCAAGACGAGAGCTCATTCACATCTCCCTCCCTCTCTCTCTCTCTCTCTCTCTCTTTCTGAGGCGTCTCTTCCTCTTCATATTTTTCAAAATCTAGCCGACTTTTATATCACATCTTTTCTCTAAAATCTAACAGACATTTATATCACATCTTTTCTCTAAAATCTACCAGACCTTTATATCACATCTTTTCTCTAAAATCTACCAGACCTTTATATCACATCTTTTCTCTAAAATCTACCAGACCTTTATATCACATCTTTTCTCTAAAATCTACCAGACCTTTATATCACATCTTTTCTCTAAATTATACAAGACCATTATATATCACATCTTTTCTCTAAAATCTGCCAGACCTTTATATCACATCTTTTCTCTAAAATCTACCAGACCTTTATATCACATCTTTTCTCTAAATTATACCAGACCATTATATATCACATCTTTTCTCTAAATTATACCAGACCTTTATATCACATCTTTTCTCTAAAATCTACCATACCTTTATATCACATCTTTTCTCTAAATTATACCAGACCATTATATATCACATATTTTCTCTAAATTCTACCAGACCTTTATATCATATCTTTTCTCTAAAATCTACTATACCTTTATATCATATCTTTTCTCTAAAATCTACCAGACCTTTATATCACATCTTTTCTCTAAATTCTACCATACCTTTATATCACATCTTTTCTCTAAAATCTACCAGACCTTTATATCACATCTTTTCTCTAAATTCTACCAGACCTTTATATCACATCTTTTTTGAACGCACTTCACGGACTTCTCTCTCAATTCCCAATTTCCACGTTAAGCTGATAGCACTCAACACACGAACAACCAGCCCGTGCCTCACGAACAAGGGGACTCACTCTATCTTTTAGAGTGACCTAACCCAATCATTTTAGCGTCCCTTGTACTATTAAATCAGTACAAGAGAAAGGATAAAGTTAAGAAGGTAAAATAAAGTAATATAATCACAGTTACAAGAAAATAAAAGCCTAGACACAAAGAAATCATCAGATACACAGACAAAAGGAAGAGGACATCTGCAGATGCTCAGTTAAAGCAGATCGTCAAATACCCAGTTACAAGAAAATATTTTTAGCATTCCAGTTACAAAGAAATCATCAAATTCCCAGTCACAGAGACATCAATGAATATTTATTTACAGGAAAATCATCAGATGAGCCTTCACGAATAAAAAAAATGTCCTGTTGCAAGAATTGCAAAGATGTCATCAGATGCTCAGTCGCATGAATATCATTACATGCCCAGTTAAAAGGATATCATCAGATGCCCATTTAGAAGGATAACATCACATGCCCATTTAGAAGGATATCATCACATGCCCATTTTGAAGGATAACATCAAAAGGATTTCATCACATGCCCAATTATAAAAGATGCCCAGTTAGGATATCATCACATGCCCCAGTTAGGATATCATAACATGCCCAGTTAGGATATCATCACATGATCAATTATAAGGATATAATCACACCTCCAAGTAGACGGATATCATCATATGCCCATCATCAGACGCCAAGGTACAAATAAATCACTACATACTAACAATCATAGGCAGATCAGCAATCAGTCGCCATTTAGTTCCAGTTTGAAATAAGTGCCTATGAGACATGGACACTTAACAAAACAGCTGAGAAACACATAAATGTGGATTTATTAATATGTGCTTGTTTGTGTGAAAGAACAAATATATCCATACTACAAGAACTTAATATTGAAGAAGGCTGGCTAGTAAATATGATTAAACAGAGAAAACGTAAATATTTTGGACATATTAAATGTCATGATAATTTAGAGAAGGCCGTATTGGAAGGGTACATAATATGAAAACGAAAGAAAGGAAGAATAAGGCGAAGATGGCTGCAATACATCGTTGATAATCTGTAAATGGATGCATCAGCAGCAGGGCATCTTGCTTAGAACCGATAAGCCTACAGGAGAGCTGTTAGGGAGGCAAAGTTCCGCAAGGGGCATGCAAATGACTGACTGACTTGGAATGTCTGCTTAGTATCAACCCTTTTTGTTTTACTTCTGGAAGTCTAAGAAAAGAAATCTGACTGCCGTCCCCATTAGAGTAGGAGCTGCCGTGATAGTACGTTTTAGGAATGTCCTGATAGTACGTGTTAGTACTGCCCTGATAGTACGTGTTAGCACTGCCCTGATAGTACGTTTTAGCAATGTCCTGATAGTACGTGTTAGTACTGCCCTGATAGTACATGTTAGCAATCTCCTGATAGTACATGTTAGCACTGTCCTGATGGTACGTTTTAGCACTGTCCTGATAGTGCGTTTTAGCACTGCCATGATAGTACGTGGTAGCACTGCCCTGCCAATAGTGCACTCTTATGATAAAGTCCCTGTGATGTGTTGCTTCTCTTCCCCTGGTGTACTTGATTTAACCGTTGAGATCATTTCCTGGTCATCTAAAATGTTTTGCCTTGACCTTTCTCTGAGATTTTAAAACTTGTGTCTTCTCGATAAATGTGAAAAAAAATTGATTCCTGTTTCGTTTTGGGTGTAATTAGTATTCACTCTTCTGCTACTTTGTTTCTCGTGGACCTTCTACACTCCATTTGGTATTAAATGAAAATTTGAAAAAAATTCAACTGTTCTACGTATTCCAGATTACTTACACAGATCTACGTATAATCTTCAGAACCTGCACTGCTGACATTCATTCATTCATTCATTCATTCATTTGCATGTCCCTTGCGGAACTTTGCCTCCCAAACAGCACTCCTGTAGGCCTCTCGGTTGTGAGCAAGATGGCCTGCTGCTGATACATCCATATATACTGCTGACAACAACTGATTTATAGCGTATGTTCCACCCTTTCTCCAAAATCACATCTTTGTTGTACGGCTTTAGCTTCTGTATCCCATCGAAAGAAAAGTTAACTTGTCGGAACATCTTTACTGTAAAAAATTGTAGCAAAAAAAAAAGTCATCACTGAATTTGTTAATTTTCTTTTTCTTCTAGTCGGGGCTGTTAACCTCTTTAACATCCCTGCTGCGTATAGCAGGGGTATTGTTCTGGACAGTCGTTGGAAACAAAATATCCGATTGTTTGGACATAAGAAGTTCGAGGAAAATCTGTATCTGTGTGGGTAGGTTATTAGCCAGTTATATTTTCCACATACAACAGCTACAATGCTCTGCGCTAGAAACGAAACAATTTATTAGCAATTCGAATAGCAAGAAGTTGTTCTTTTCACATTGGATGATGAGAATATATATTGTTCCTCCTGTAGGTATTTAAATACAGAAAGTCACTGCATTAGAAGTTATACAAAGCCGTTTTTCCTGTATTTTTCTTTCTGTTTTCTGTTTTCTTTCTTTAATTTTATCAAACAATTTGGTTACCAAATAAAAATCTTATCTTAAAAAAACAACACGCAACATATTTAAATAAACATAACCGCCTGTTTTTTTCCCGGGAAGTGAGAAGAGGAACATTTTTTTCGAATACAAAGTTTATTTATCACCTTATTTACATCCAAGCGGATTATAAACGTCTCGAAACTGAACAGATTTACGGGGACTTTGCCATGTAGAAAGAATGGAAGAGAACAGACAGACGAAAATGATGTATGTACAAGAGATGAGGGAAACAAGACCAAGGGGTAGACCAAGAAAGACATGGAGAGACAACATAGAAGAGGACAGAAAGGAATTTAGTGCCACCAACTGGAGAGAGAAGATTCGGAATAGGGAGGATGGAGGCGAACTTTATCTGCAACAACTAGTCAGAATGGCTTGGAAAGCTGAAGAAGAAGGAGAAGAAAGAGAAGAAGAAGGAAGAAGAAGAAGGAAGAAAAAGGAAGAAGGAAGGGAGGATGGAAGAATAAGAATATCAAAAGTTTAGAAATTTTATGTCCAAAGAAACGAACAAAAAAAAAACTAAAATTGTTAATTCTTCGGCATTGTTTACTCAAATTAAAATGGTTGAAAAAAAATCAAGTCAGTTATCAGTGGACATTTTAAATGCTTGTACTAGATAAAATCTACGCCAAGAGGTTTTATTGGACAATTCTTTTATTTTGATTGAAAAATCTTTGTGATGAAATCCACTACATTAGTCATATTTACTTCTTTATAATTCTTATGATAAATATTTATTTGCAATTAATGACAATGTTCTATAGACCTCAGTACTTTTTTCTTACACTGAAAACACAAAAATGCAAGTTTTACTAAATTTTTATATAAAAAAAACCATCCAGGACGAAATACCGTGTAAAAATAAAAGGAAAAAAAAGCGACACGAAAAATACAAAGACATTGCCATGAAAAGATTGAATTATTACTAAAAAAAAAAAACTAAAGTGGCAAGAGGAAAAAAAAGGCGGAACAAAAATCTCATGAAACGCTTAAATGTTTGTAAAGGAAATAAAAGTTTAAGTTTTTTTTTTGGTTGTTGTTCAACTACAGCAGCACGTACTAACCTGGCAAACTTTAACATACAATTCTATCAATAACTCACTGACAAATAAACAACTGAACCACTCGTTTATCAGAGCTAGAAGTACCAGTGGCGTGATGGTGAATATTAGCAGTACCGTGACTTAATATAGACAGGGGACTTTTTGACACGTCTCTGGGAATATCATTAAAATGTATAACTTACCACGGCATTAAAATCCCAGGTTACGGCAGGAAATCCTTAAAGAGAGCGAAGCAGTAACTCCTTAGTCATCACAGAAATATTCTCTCCCCCCCCTCCTCCACAAACTGTTCTCAAGGAAATTATTGGGCCCTTTCATGTTCCAAAGCTGAAATAATGCATCGGCCACTAGGACCATCATGAGATGATGGTACAAGGTTGTCCAGATCTGACTGGTTACCTCCCGTAACTGTGCTATCAGTCTACCACAGTTTTCTAGACCCCGAGATAAAATAGAGTTAGTTAGATAATTGTTTTCTAACTCCCCAGTCATTACTCAAGATAACTAACAGAATAGTACACAAATTCTATATAACGTTATCAGCTGAGTTTTTAGAAAATATAAATTATGGAAAAGCGACATAGTCAAACAAACTAAAAGAGTTTCTCGCTCTAGGCCTCTTCATGGCCGGAGTCTCCTCTGTTGTCGTGGGCTTCGTGGACGCACATCTCAAGTGGGTGTCAACAGCTGTCCTGATACCTCTCACGATATGCGAATCAGTGGGCTTATCTTCTGTCCCGGCCGTGCCTCTTGATATGGCACCGAGGTAACATTGTCATACAACACTGATATGTTCTAGTCCAAGTCCCGTGGCATTTTCCATGCTGTAGGGGTGTGAAGTGTTTAGAGTCTTCACATTTCTAGCCCATTACAGCATCTGAGGTAGGGGTGTGAAGTGTTTAGAGTCTTCACATTTCTAAGTCACTACAGCATCTGAGGTAGGGGTGTGAAGTGTTTAGAGTCTTCACATTTCTAAGTCACTACAGCATCTGAGGTAGGGGTGTGAAGTGTTTAGAGTCTTCACATTTCTAGGTCAGTACAGCATCTGAAGTAAAGATGCCAGTATCGGGCTGTGCTGCCTTTGTTTTCCTAGGGATACCACAGGCACCAATTCTTTTTTTTTTTCTTTATCTGAGTTGACCCCGGTGCTGGTCAGTTGAAAAAATTCCACCGAATGCGAAATCGAACCAGGGACTTTCTGATAGATAGACGAGTTGTGGTAGTATTTTACCACGCGTAAATGCTGCTTAGATGATTTTTGCTGATCTTAGGGATGTAATGAATAATTATAGTAGAATCACCATGATTTTTTCCCTTAAAATCTGAACAAATAAAATATTTCACCTTTTAAATTTCACATAATTTTCACGTGATTATGGTAGTAGGCCGTCTGTTTGTGTAAAAAGCAGACAAATTGTAGCCACATGGTGGTAGTTTCACGAGATGTTTGTGCTTTAGTTCACAGTAAGAGGGGATTTTCGGGATATTACTGTTTAGGGTAGATTTTTGGGGGTGAGTAAAGTTCAAGGGAAGATGCAGCAGGGAGGAATAATTTGTCAAGTTAGTTCTGTTCTAGATTTTGGAGTGTAGTCTATTTTTTTGTAGCTAGCTTGTAACAGAAGTTTGTAATGTAGTCTATAGTGTAATAGTGTCCTGTTTAGGATGGATAGTTCTTGTTTGTTAATTAGGAATAACTTGTGATGCATGTTTTTTTTGGAATTCGTTATTTTGTTGGAAGTATTCGTCGATCTTGTGAGTATGAAAATGTTTGATTTTTGATGTTGCTGGTGGTTTCTTCCCAAATGGCGTAAGCAGGCCGGTAATCACATTTGTATTATTGTCAAGCCTTGCGGCTTCATTTCTTTCTCCATCCATATCAACACTCATTTTCCGATACAATAAAACGTATGTCTCGAAATTGAACCTACATTCTTGGCCGTTCCTAAAAACTTGTATTGGTGTTAAAAGAAGTGAAGTCTAGTTGTACGGTTGTCGTCTAGTGGGGAAGAAGGCGAGTGCCCTGGTCTAAATGTTGTCTGAGTATATTGCAGAACACAAACTGAAGACTCTTAGACCAATCTGTTAAACTTGATACTGAGAGAGTTAACTAACTACATAAAACTTGATACTGAGAGAGTTAACTAACTACATAAAACTTGATACTGAGAGAGTTAACTAACTACATAAAACTTGATACTGAGAGAGTTAACTAACTACATAAAACTTGATACTGAGAGAGTTAACTAACTACATAAAAATTGTTCTCCCACTAGATACTTTGTATACAACATTAACACCCCTTCAGTTGATTAGGACTAGAAGAGATATGCCTTCAGAGTGCACAAACCACTACACCACCGCGACACATGGCTATATTACTATACTGTTAAGAAAAAAAAGAAACGCAACACTACTGTAGTCGTAATGGACACCAAAGTTCAAACTTGTATCAAAATTTTATTTTACAGAATTAATGTTTCAATCTTGGCATGAATAAACTTCAAGATATTAACAATGAAATGATGTTCATTAAACTTGGTTTGAACGTGTATTCTTTGCGACTGATGCCTCCGTTTCAGTAAAGTATATCGCTTCCTCTGGGCTGTATCAGAGAACTACATCTCCTTGACATGGATCCGATTAGCCGTTGGATCTGTTGTTATGGGATGGCTGCCCACTCTTCCAGCAGTGCAGGAGACAACTGTCGGAGATTTGTTGGCGCCACGTCTCGCTGGCGGACTTGTCTGTTGAGTTCATACCATAAGTGTTCTATTGGGTTCATGTCTGATGACACTGATGGCCACGGGGTAGTCTGCACGTTGTTGTCAGCGAGGAGCTGGGTGATGAGTTGTGGCACATGAGGTCGAGTTATCGTGTTGAAAAATCGACCCTGCTGCAGCCAGAAGTGGAAGGATGCGAGGACGAAGAATTTCAGCGACGTATCGTTGGGCATTCGGGGGTCCTTCAACTTGCACAGGTCACTTCTTCCCATGAAGTTGATCGTCCCCCACACAAGTACACCTCTACCACTATGTGGACGAGCCTCATTCACGCAGTTCTGGGCGTAGCGCTCATGCACTCTGCAGTAAATTCTCCTCCATTTATCGTGCCGCTGGAGCAGAAAGAATGATTCATCACTAAACCAAACCCTTCTCCAATCAATCGCAACGGTCCATTGACGATGCTGGTTCGCCTACTGCAGTCGGTTCTGGCGATGCCGGTACGTAAGAACAGGACCTCTGTAGGTTCTTCTAGCCCAAATACCAGCGTCGTGCAGCCGGTTCCTGACCGTTTGATCTGACATTCGACAAGCTGCTGTCAAAAAAAAACTGGACTGTTGAGGACGCAGATGCAAATCGATTCATGATGTGATGCAGCCGTATGAAGCGGTCTTCGGCAGGAGTTGTGACTATGGGTCTTCCACTGCGTGGCCGGTCTGCAACGGAGCCAGCTTCTTGAAATCGTCTCCAAAGGCGACTAATGGTGCTTCTAACCACATTAAATTGTCTGGCCACTACACTTTGTGACTGTCCAGTCTGTAAACGTCCAATGATGATGAGTCGTTGTTCTGTAGTGAGATGAGCCATACTTGAGCATTGAATTTTCAAATGAATTGATTCGAGGAGGATCAATCTTTTATAGGCATTCAATAACATGGTCAGTGAGTGTTCAGTAAGTTTCATGGGATTCTCGTGAACCTGTCATGAGTTATTGTCAAAAATGCTGTTTTGACTAGTGTCGTTTTTCTGAATCATCTGCTGAGTAAAATTCAGGTCAGCACGTGAAGATGATGTCCAAATGAACGTTTCAGGCAATTTTCCCTTGTCTGATCAGCAAACTTCAGTTTAAATCGCAACATCGTATTTGTTGCGTTTCTTTTTTTTGAACAATATGTTTTGTTTTTCCCGTTGTGTCTTGCTTGTGTTATGATGAGCGACTGGAAAAATACATTGAGAGATTCAGATTCCGACCAGCTGAGGTCGACAACCAACATTCATATGAAAAGCATGAAAATCAAAAGGGACATAACCAGTACTTTTTTGACAAGGGTGGCTTTGTCGGTAAACTTTTGTCACAAAGGGGCCGGACGCCATCTCTGCGAGCGGTATGCGGTCACATCTATGTCCGTAGCTAAAAAAAAATGAATGTAATAATAGTGAAATGCCATAAAATGACGCCATAACTAGTGCTAAGTGGCCAGTAGAACGCACTGTCGACCCGCTGTACAGCGTAAAGAGATGCATATTATGACTGGTCGCTCTCTGTTTTCATTCTTCCACCGTCTTGATGTCATAAGAAAACAAAATGTGTCAAAGCATTCTATCTCTCTCTCTCTCTCGCTCGCTCGCTCACTTTCCTGTCCTGTCTGTGCCCACGACACTTGGGGCTGCTGGTAGCAACAGATTCCAACTCGTGTGGGTCCTTCTGTTTTTCCTTATTAAATGGTTTTATAGACAAAGAAGTAGTTACATTTATAACGTGAGACTCCAAATACATTGATGCGCTCATGGAAAGAACATAAAAAAAACAACTAGAGGGAAAGAGAGAGAGAGAGAGAGAGAGAGAGAGAGAGGGAGGGAGGGAGAGAGAGAGGAGAGAAGAGGTATTTGAACTGCCAAAAGTGAAGAAATATTAATAAATAATACGCTGATAATGAAACTATTTCGTCACTTCGTGCCTTCTCTCCACAGAAGGTTGGCTGCAATGCATCTCTACTCTGCTCTGTTTTTTTGTCTTCGTAGAACACTCAGCCAAGCTTGTCCCTGTCCATCTCTTGATGTTGTCCACCCGTCTATATCGCTGTCGTCCTCTTGTTCTTTTCCCTTCAGTCTTACCACCAAGAAGGGTCTTCAGTATATTATTGTGCCTCTTCTCATGCCCAAAGCATCTTAGCTGTCTTGTTTCTATGATTTTCAATATTTCTCTTCTCACGTCTAGATGGTTTAGCACTTCGTTGTTTGTTTTCTTTTCTGTCCGTGGGATAGGCCCTATTCTTCTGTATATCCACATTTCAAGGGCCTCATTTTCTTTTCTGTTGTCTTCTTCAAGTTCCAGGCTTCTACCCCATAAAGGAATACTGAGTATATGTCATTTTACCATACGTAATCTCAGATGTGATATTTGTTTTGATGTTAGGATCTTCCTCGTTCTGCTGAAGGTGTTCTATTTTTTTTGGCCAAACATATTCTTGTGTTAATTTCCGTTTCACATTTCCATCCTCTGTTATCACGTGCCCCGTTGACCTAGAGCTTTTCACATGTTCTGGTAAGTCTCCATTTATTTTTATTTTTACTGCAGGTTTTCTTTCTTCTCTGCTGATAACCATGATGTTTGCCTTTCTGTTGTTTATTTCCATTCCTTACTTTTGACCTTCATCGTTTATTCACGTCACTAGATTCTGTACGTCGAAAGTATTGTGGCTATTTCTAAAACCACGATAATATACTAGTAAAGATTATTAACTACAAATTTAATGGGAAAAGAGCCAGAGATTAATAATGACATGGATAAATGGACAACTTGAAAGATAGAGAGGAAACAGTCAGCAGTCAAGATAAGCTCTAAAAGGACGAAGCAAAAGAAAGAAAATCAAGATCTTAGGAAGCAGGATTGGTCGAAGAGATAGGGTCACCGTATCTCGGTAACTCTCAGACTTAAGACGTGTGTTCGAATCCCCATATCAATCTCCAATTCTTTTGGAATCTCGGTTGTGCTACGGAGAGCGTGCAGTTTGTCGAGATTATCTTCCACAGGAGAAAGTCGGAGTGGCTGTTCGACTTGCAATGATGATAACCTTCAGCACTGTAAGCACTTTGTAAAACGGATAAGGCGGCACAGAGTGACGATGATGATAATGAGATGATGGTGATGATGATGTTGTTGATGATGATGATGATAGTGATGATGATGATGATGATGAGAAAGATGATATTAACACAGGGTTAAAATTCTGGATTATTTTATGTATAGGTATGCAGGCTTGCTCAACGGACTAACGGTTTCACTGGGAAGTCTTGTTGCAGCCTCAGGCTCACTAATAACGGCAGTCATAATCGCAGACGTAAGTAGCTTTACTTTATGCAATCTAACGTACCAGGGGTGACTGATACGTTCGCGGCATAAGGTACAACGGATTATTTGTGGACAACTTTTTTGGGTTATTTCTCAACATAGTCCCCTTGCAAATTTATGCACTTAGTACAGCGATCCTGGAGCGTACGGATCTCTTCTTTGCAAGTCAGCATCTTGTGCCAGTAGAAAGTGGTCTACATCATGAATGACGTCATCATATGAAGCAAATTTGCGACCACTGAGCTCCTTTTTGAGTTTGGTAAACAGGTAATAGTATGAAAGGGCCAAATCTGGGGAATAAGGAGAATGTTCAAGAAGCTGGAAGCCACATTCATGAATGGAAGCCATTGCCACCACCGACTTGTGAACTGGAGCATTGTCTTGATGAAAGATGACTCCTCTCATCAATTTGCCCAGCAGTTGCTTCACAAGATTAGCGTATTTTGCTCCTGTGACCGTTCTGCCTTTTTGAAGATACCAATAGCACACCTTCCGAATCCCAAAAGATGGAGGCCATCACTTTGCCTTGCTTTCTTTGGAGGTGGGGATCCATGATGTTTCCACTGCTTTGATTGATCTTTGCTTTCTGGTTGAAAATGATGAACCCAAATCTCAGCAATAGTCACAAATTACTGAAGAAACTTTTCAGGATCGGCAGAAAAATGGCCAAGATTGTCTCTTGACATGTTGAGATGCTGTCGTTTGTGATCAGCTCCAAGAAGTTTCGGGACCCATCGAGCAGAGACTTTTGTCATTTGAAGATCATTGTGAATAATGGCATGAACACATTCCTGGGAGATGCCCAACTCAGTAACAATGTAGCTCTCCATCCTCCATTATCATGTCATGGATTCCTCCGGTGATTTCATTGGTGGCTACCGTTCTTGGCCTTCCTGGACAGGGATCATCTTTCAGACTCTCCCTTCCATGTTTGAATTGAGCTACCCATTTCTTCACTGTGCTGTAAGAAGGGGCACTCGTCCCTAGAGTCTCTACCATATCCTCATGGATCTCCTTTGATGATAAGCCCTTGATGCAAAGGTAGCAAATGACTGCTCGACGAGAAAGTTATCAATTTTCTCAATTTCTGCCATCCATTACCACTTTAGTAGTCTGTAAAAAGAAATTGGTTGCAGTTAATTTCTTGAAACTGGTGTTTAATCCTACATTAATCTGATCTACAAATGTACCTAATATCAACTGTATGTTTCAAGTATTTATACCTTAGGCTGGGACTTTATCAATCAACCCTCGCAGTATTTGTTACTTTACGTTATCTCTCTCTTTTTGTACCGTTAGGTGTCGAAGAGAATTGCAGTTGGCGTTAATGGACTATATGAGTGACCTCGGTGATGTTCATGTCGTAATTAGCGAGTATTTTTTTTCCATAACATCATATATCCATCTTTGTCTTGGCCTTCCTCTGTGAAATCTTCGGTTGAAACCCCTCGTAGCTGGCTGCAAGTGCGTCATTCTCATTAAGCTGTCAAACTACTTAATCTTTTGTTTCTCTGTGTACTTTAGGCATGGTGTATTTCCTTCCAATTTTCTTATGCAATATTTGTTAACTTATGCAGTATTTGTTAACTTATGCAGTATTTGTTAACTTATGCAGTATTTGTTAACTTATGCAGTATTTGTTAACTGCAGCGTCTTAGTGCCTTACTATACGGGATCGAATGCTGGAAAATGACACAAAAAATTGAAAGTACACTTGATGCCTTTCAAACCAAGTTTCTATATACAATTAAAGTAGTGTCCTGGCCAAATACCTTAAGAAATGACATCTTTTTAAGAGAAGCAGACATGACACTATAGTTGACATTGGTTGTAAGGAGGAGGTGGCAATGGGATGTTCACATTATTAGAATGAAAGACGAGTTCTTACCACGGAAAAGTTTTGAAATGAAAACCACATGGTAAAAGAAGCATAGGACGACACGTAGGAGACCTACAGCAAAGAAAATGCTGTAAACAAATGCTTAGACATGGGAGACGGATAAGAAGATATAGCGAAGGTCGGACAAAACTGGAAATCTGTTTCTATCAGCGGCTCTATGTGTCGTGGGAACTGAAAGAAGGAAGAGAGAGAGAGAGAGAGAGAGAGAGAGAAAGATAGATAGATAGATAGATAGATAGATATATATATATAGATAGATAGATAGATAGATAGACATATATATATATATAGAGAAAGATAGAGACAGACAGAGAAATAGATTGATGTGTAAACTGAATGTGATGTAGCATCTGTTAAGTGTATCTGTAAATACAGGCGAATGTGATGTAGATACAAGGTAGGATAAGGTCCTGCCCAGTTCTGGGGGTCCGATCCCAGATGCTTGCGTTGCATTTCCAATAATAAAAAAATAAAATAATAATTATAAAAATAACTGTTATTTCCCAATAAAAATAACGGTATATATCCATAAAAGAAAGCTGTGCCCTTTCCCATACTTTTCAAGATATTTGTTCTCTAGAATAAGGAATAGAATACACATACTTTTCATGCTTTTTCACAGGGAACCCACGAAAAGTGGCGCACTGTCTGGATCATCATTGGCTCTGTATACTTCGCAGGAGGCCTAGTATTCTTTCTGTTTGGTCAAGCAGCCTTGCAGCCCTATGCTCTGAGTGAAGAGTCCGACTTGCCACATATTGTGTATCCATTTGTCACCATGGGGCGCAAATTTTCTGCCTTCATAGAAGCCTCACCACGTTCTCCGGTGTCGCCCAGAAGAGGATTTGACTTCACCCAGAATGACTTGTCCGTGTCTGCATTTGTTTCATTGGTTACAGACAGTTCGGAAATATCTTATCCTAAAAATTGTGATATAGCTAACATCAATATTCAAGATAGATTCGCGAAGACAGCGAAGGAAATAGAAGATTCTTATGCGAAGGAGGATGACTGTAAAACTGTTGACATCTCATTAGGAGAAGACGTTGTTCTTGATCAGAATATCCCTATCGAACGAAGAGCTTTCTCAGAGTTCGGGCTGGAGGTTCTGAGTTCAAATCCGAAACGCGTAGAGGAAGAAGAAATAAGTTTTGTTGGAAGAGATAATCAAGTTTTTGGAAAGTCTGAAGCTACTGGACATAAGTTAGGCAGTGATGTACAAGACGCAGAGGTCCTTACATCAAACACAAATAACAGAACAGAGGTAATCAATGAAGCATTTACAGATTCCGAAGACGCGTCAAATCTTGGTACAGAGGTCGTTCAAATATCGCGGCTATAGATATTACTAGACTAGTAATACAATTTACAATCATGTGCGACAGAATAAAAAACAAACTAAACATGTTCTTGTAAATCTTTTACGACACTTTCATAAAATGGAAAATAGATTAGCCAATCTATATTTGCGCCTTTTCCTTCGACGAAGCCACACTGCTCTCTAGCGATTTCTGGTTTTATTTTGCCCCTGACTCTTCTCATAACAGTACGAAGTAGGATTTTAGTAACATTGCTCATCAGACTAATGGTTCAACTGCATCTTGTTTCTTTGGTAGAGCAATGAAAACAGATTGCAAAAGATCTGATGGGCCATAGTTACTGTTATAGATGTCATTCAGGCCAAGTCAGCATTCCAGACAATGAGACACATCTTGTACAACAGATCCGTATCAATGGAAACACGATTCCGAGTACATTAATGTTACATCGATCCAATTTTGTTTTATGGGTGTGAAGCACGGTCTATGAATAAGAGAATACAGCAAGAAATGGAGGCCATGGAGATGTGGTTTATAAGAAGGATGTTGAAGGCACCACGGACAGTCAAGAAAACCAATGAAGAAGTCTTAAGAGAGGCTGGAGTTAGAAACCAAATTATAGCAAAGATCAGAGGCAGACAAGCGAGATTTATAGGACATTTCCTGAGAAGAGGAAAACTGAAATACATTGTGGAAGTTGGATGCATCAGCAGCAGGCCATCTTGCTCACAACCGAGAGGCCTACAGGAGTGCTGTTTGGTAGGCAAAGTTCCGCAAGGGACATGCAAATGAATGAATGAATGTGGCAAGTGGAAAAACTGAAGGAAGAAGAGACAGAGGAAAACAGAGAGAGTGAGAGAGAGAGAGAGAGAGAGAGAGGTTACTGGATGGGCTGTCAGTGTGGCTAGGACGAAAGTCACATAATTAAGTCTAAAGACAGGGCATTGTGGTGAGAAATGATCGCCTACGTCACTCGACATGGCTTTTGAATTGAATTGAGTCTACATTTATACACATATAGACAGCTATTTTATAACTGGAACCGAATTTGCGCCTTTTTGATCATCTTAGCACTTAGATTGTAGTGAATATCGATAAAAACTTCAGGATCACAGTTTCTGTCAGTGAATGTACTCATTAATACTATTGAATATTTATATTTGAATCACGGAGACATTACTGAATATTGGGTGGTACTCACAAAGAGCAAAAGTAAAGATAATAATAAAAAAACATGTCCAATGTACGGAGAAAAAAAATCCTCAGCATTAAAATATGAAACTGATTCTGAACTAGGAAAATATTGTGTTGATATTAAACTAGTATGCATGTTTCAATGAAAGGCCAAGAAAACAGCCTGTTAAAAGACATTTGTACCCTTGCCCATAAAATTCAGCTATTTGTTCTCCTAGAGCAAGCAATAGATTATAGATCATTCTCATGGTATTTCACAGGGAACCCACGATAAATGGAGCACTGTCTGGATATGCTAGATTCTGTATTGTCCATAGCAGTTGAAATTTTTTGTCCTCTTGTTTGGTTAAACTAGAAGAAATGTCTCAATTCTTGTCACACAGAGCTCGCAAAAAATAACATCTTATTGGCAGAAATGCAGATGAAGCCACTGACAACAATTATTGAGGAAAGACGCTGGCGATGGTTGGGACATGTGCTCCGAATGACTGACAACTCACTACCAAAAATAACACTAAGATGGACACCACAGGGGAACAGAGGTAAGGGTAGACCAAAAGAGACATGGAGAAGAACAACAGAAAGGATGTTGAGCAATAGAGGGCTCACCTGGGCAAGAGCAGAAAAAAAGGCGAAGGACAGGCATTTGTGGAAAACCCTTGCGGAAGCCCCATGTGCCCTGGGCACTTAAGGTTCAGAGAGAGATTGATTGATTGATCTTTATTTCAAAAGGGTTAAGAATTGGTCTGACATTCTGCCCTTTATCATACATCTTTCACTCTATTCCAGACATTCTACAAATATGCTGTTCATATAACAAACATAACTAACATTGAAGCTGAGAGACTTAAAATAAAATATAACATTTACGTTTCGCTCTTAAACATTCACTCAGTACAGAAGTAACTACATACATTATAAATGACTATCTACTAAACAAAATTTTCGGGACTATTCAGAAAACAATTAATTGTATTCGGTGTCTGTGAGAGCAGCTTAAGATAACTTTTAAGTTTTATAATTCATGGAGGCATGTAGTCGACATCAAATAGATATTGGGAAAGCTTGTAGTTGTAGGAAGGAGTACAATTTATATTTTTTATATAGGATGGGAGGGTATTCCAAAGATGAGCAGCAGAATAATTAAAGCTTTTCTTGTAAAGATCAAGTCTAGGTTTTGGAAGACATATGTTGTTCAAGCGTTGGCTGCACTTTGGGCTAAATTTAAACAGGTTCCATAGATAAGGCGGGGCATGCCGTGAAAGAATTTGATGTACTAACTTGGCTTTGTTGAAGAGGAACCTGTTCTTAAGAGGTAGTATTTTGATACGTTTGTGATGATTAGTTGTTTGTGCTTGATCTTTGTCACTAATAAGCTTTACTGCTCGCTTTTGGAGAGAGCAAAGCCTCTTTGTATTTGACACTGAGCAACCATCCCAAACTGTTGAGCAGTAGTCTAAATGTGTTTGTATATGAGTTATGTAGTATGTCTTCCTAGTGTCTTGATCTATGAAGTGCTTAATTTTAGCTAATTGGTATACTTTTTGTGCGATGAGTTTTGTTAGACATTGCACATGAGAGTTCCAGGTCAGATGTTGGTCAATAATAAGACCTAGTGTTTTGTGCTCGCTAACGTTTTCTATCTGTGATGTTTCTGTACAGAGCCGAAGTGTTGTTTTTCTTGCGTTTTGTAGTTTCTGTCTTGTTGTTATGAGCATTGATTTTGTTTTATCGGTGTTTATAATCATGCCATTATTTTTGCTCCATCCAATTAAATTGTATAACTCGACCTGAAGAGTTGATTCTAGATTAACACAATCGTAGTCACTGGTGTAGACTGTGCAATCATCGGCAAAAATGTCACAAGAAGAGTGTTTAAGATGAAGTGGAAGATCATTGATATAGATAGCAAAGAGCAACGGGCCTAGAATAGAACCTTGCGGAACACCAGTGTCAACTTTAGCAGAATTTGATAGAGAATTGTTGAAGAATACTACCTGTTGTCTGTCTGAAAGAAACGATGCAATTAATTTTATTAGGTCAGGGTGCAGTCTATAAGAGAGAGAGAGAGAGAGAGAGAGAGAGCTCGCAAGGTAGTTCGCCAAGTTTTCTTTTTTTCTGCGAGCTTTTCAACCTCATCAAGGGATTTTGTGCCTATTAATTTGACCTCTCTTAACAGTGTCCTCTTTAGAGTTTCATGTGGTCTGCCTCTTTTTCTTCGGCCTGTTGTGTTCCACTTGATAGCTTGTTTTGGGATTATCTGATCGTTTCTTCTCATCATGTGACCAACATATATCCATCTCATTTTCCTGATCACCAGTGAGACTGGTTGTTGTTCAGTCATCTGTCTTATCTTTGCATTGTTCCTGAATTCGTTCCACTTGATGCTGAGTATTTTCCTTAAGCATTTGTTTTCAAAAGAGTCTAATTTCTTGTCTATTTTTTTAGTTGTTTTCCAGCTTCAGCATGCATAAATGAGGGTGGATATTACATTTGAATTGAATAGTCTTAACTTGGTTTTTGTGCTTATAACTTTTGAATTCCATATGTTCTCAAGATTCTTGAAAATCGATGCTGCTCAGTTAATGCAGGCATCCCGCTAATGTTTTTGGAATCATTGTTTTCTCAGTGCAGTTTAATCAAGATGCAAAAAGGACAACAAATATCCTTGTCAGCTACGTCAAAATATAGGCCGTTCTTTTAAACTGAAAACTGTCCCTCCAACGTGTAATTTTCCAATTGATTAATGTGAAGTTTCATTATTTTTGTTTTGTCCTTGTTAATTTCAAGTCCTATTTTATTACCTAGTGAAGACAGGCTATCTGTTTTTTCTTGCATGGAATTCACATTGTTACTAATAAGAGTTATGTCATCAGCAAAATCAAGATCTTCTAGTTGGGTCAAATGTACCCATTCAATACCTGTGTTACCTGTGCAGCATCTTTTCATTATGAAGTCTATTGGAATTCCAAAAAGCAAAGGAGACAGTATGCACCCTTGTCTCACGCCGGTTTCAATCTGGAACCATTCACTCATTCCTTCTTTTGTTTTGACTGCACAAACATATCCATTGTAGAAGTCCTTAATGATGTTGACAGTTTTAGATGGTATTCCATATAGACTTAAAATTCTCCACAATGAATCTCCGTGTATGCTACCAAATGCCTTTTGAAAGCCTATGAATTTCAAGATTAATGGTTTCTGCTTTTCAATATGTTCTTCAAATATTATTCTGAGAGTAAAGATCTGGTCGAGACTGCTTCACTCCTGTTCGAAATCCTGCTTGTTCTTCTCTCATTGTGGTATCCACTATATCTTTAAGTCTATTCAAAATGACCTTGCAAAATACTTTTGACACAACTGATATTAAAGTTACTCTTCTCCAATTGTTACAGTCGCTAAAGTTGCCTTTTTTGGTATTTTAACGATGATTCCTTTTTTCCATTAGCAAGGTAATAGTGTTTTAATATTAGTGTAACAAATAGCGCACCAGTTTTAAACAATGGAAAAAAAATATCTAAATAGAAAATTGTATCCGAATGTTAAACAAGAAATAAATGCTTTAATGATAAACTGGGAGAAAATATGCAACATATAACAGGCTGTATCCTGTTCACTCTCTGTACTATCTGGGATTAGTCTCCGAAGTACTGACGGTCGTCTATGTGGCAGATAGCTAGATAGGACAACAGAAGCGTCAGTAACGAACTTAAAACAAAAAGAAAAAAAATGCGTATTATTTTAGCTTTCGCATTCATATTTTTCAGTCATAAAGAAATGAATGAGAAAGCCAATTTTATGAAATATGATGAGTAGGAAATTTGAACTTTCTGAAAAAAAAATCAGTTTAGAAAAAAAAATGAGGTCTAATTGTAATTAAATCACACATTTTGAAATGCCAAAAAAGTGTAGGCATGTTTTAAAAATGCAAATTCTTGTATTTGAACATAGGAGAAAGAGAACAGTTGGAGAAGTAAAGAAAATAAAAATTCACGTCAGTTTAAAAGAACGGCCTATATTTTGACGTAGCTGACAAGGATATTTGTTGTCCTTTTTGCATCTTGATTAAACTGCACTGAGAAAACACTGATTCCAAAAACATTAGCGGGATGCCTGCATTAACTGAGAATGGAACAGTAGCGTCCACGGCAATGAATTAGCAAATCCACGTGACTGAATAGCACCAACCCTGGCCACACTACAGAAGAACAAAGCAGACCACGTAACAGTCATTCTATCAAAATTACACAGAAAGGAGCAAAACAGTTTTGAATGGAGCACTTATCATCACCAAAGACTGCATGAAAGAGGAATAACGAAAACCAGCGACAGACAATCGGAGCTTTGTGGAAAAGGACGAACTGTGTACAACCACCAATTTGCTCTTGGCATCATTACCCAACATACACTACGAACAACGCTGAGGTTAAAGGTTGAGCGCCTATGAGAGTGTCCTGAATGCAAAGAGGACCATCTTTAGGCTAGCGGCAGAGAATGGCCGTTCTTCAGTTCAAGAACGTCAAGGAACAATTGTTAGCAACCTCAAGTGTTTAGACTACACCGTGCTAATTGCAGATAATCCAAAAGTCTTACACAGTCTTGTGACAAACGCAACAAAAGCCAAGAGTAAGGGCAGGAAATAAATATTAGTAATACAAATGTTATGACAGTGAGCAGGGAAGACCAAAAAAAAAAAAACTATTAAATAAACATAAATGCAAAATATGAAACAATGAACAAACGACGACAGCCGTATATATGTGGCACACAATAACAGACCAGGGGAGATGTAAAACAGAAATTAATTTAAGAATAGGCACCTCTAAATGAACTTTGAAATGAATTTAAAAATACTTAGATTTTGACCTGTAGCACAGCAGTTGAAACTGAGTTATTAAAAGCGATGTATACACCATACTGATTTATGCCACAGATGCATGTGCATTAAACACAAAAATAGCAAAGCCATTTTAAGTCATCGAATCTTGATATACAGAAAAATAGCACAAAGTCATCACCATCACAGAAAAAAAAAGCAGAAGTGGTAAATAAAGGGAAAAAAAAGAAATAATGAAAACACAACAGCCAGGCAGTTAAAATATTTCGTCCATACCAAATGGTATAATATGAAAGTGAAAACAGTAGTAGAAGTAGAAGTGGATAATGATTTAGATTAATGGACAACATAAAAAAGAGATAAGATTCAGTCTGACTAAGTGTACACATAAAGCAATGGATAGAAAAAGTTGGAAATACATTGCAACCAACTTTTTACTGATGATACACGATGACGACGATGATGATAACATCCCACAAGAGTGGTTACAGCAGAGGGTTATGACATAGGGCGCACTGATAGCAGTGAGAAGAAAAAGTTGACAGAATTTTTGGACTGTGTCATCAACTGTATGTGGACTTATTAATAATATGTGTATGTTTGTGTGAGTAGCTGAGAGTTTAAAAACTTCAGTTAACAAATACATTTAAAAGAAAACAGAAGAGACAAAAATGCAATCAAGAGATTTGTGTAGTTTTTATATCATCATCATCATCATCATCATCATCATCGTCATCGTCGTCCTCGTCGTCGTCATCATCATCATCTATCATCACCATCATCATCATCATGTGCCAATGCCAGCAGATGTTGGCAATCATGGTTCTTCACAGAGATCTGGATCCTTGATAGTTTTCATCAGCTCAGTTGGATATTTTGTGTCGTGCCATCGTTTAACCTGTTCAAGATCTTCTCTCACAGTTCCTCTATAATAATAATATGAGGTAGTAATACAGTAGGTCATTGTCTCATTTAATAAAGAACATCTATATATTGAAATGACACTGTCTTTTATCAGACAGCTCAGAAGGTCTGCAACAGTTGATTCTCTCTACCAAAGGACATAGCGAAGCTCAGCACCTCTTCTTAAACACCGGTAAAGCCAAAGTAATGATAACTGACAAAATGAGGAGCAAATGGAAGAAACTTACAGTGGACCACGAAGAGCTTCGAAACATAAATAAACATGCATATCTGGGTTCAGTTATCGCCACTAATGATGTCTCAGTTAGTCATTCATTTGCATGTCCCTTGCGGAACTTTGCCTCCCTAACAGCTCTCATGTAGGCCTCTGGGTTGTAAGCGGGATGCCCTGCTACTGATTCATCCATTTGCTAATGATGTTTGTACAGTGGAAATTAAAAAAAGGAAATAGCAGCATCATCACAAAAGTCAAGACAAATAAAGAACATATGGCAAGATACCAACAAGAAAACAAAATTATTTTTACTAAGAGCTTACATTTTAGCAGTCCTTTTGGTACCAATTATAGCCGTCTCCTAAGCTGACATTTAGATGAGTGCATGCGTATATTTCACTGCGACATGGTATCTGGACCTGTTAGTCGATGGTATAATGTAGCACACATGAAATGTACACATGCTCAAAACTTTTCAACACCTTCTGAATGATATACACCTGCAGAACAAAATACACCCAGGTAAGATGACGATCTACGAACACTGAATACACTCAGGTACGATGACGATCCACGGACACTGAATACATCCAGGTACGATGACGATCTACGAACACTGAATACATCCAGGTACGATGACGATCTACGAACACTGAATACATCCAGGTACGATGACGATCCACGAACACTGAACTCATTACTGGTGGAATCCAAAACTAGGATTAAACAATGTTTGACGAATATGCATCTTGATGATGACGGAATGCAGAAGGTATGACGATGAATATGTCATATGGCAATTCAAATGACTGATTGTGACACGTAGTATATAATTCCGGATGACTCAAATAATTATAAACACTTAAGGCCGTGATGAATAACTGAATATTCATAAACTAAACTAAGACTCATTCTCAACTATCACACGAAATAACGCGACACTATATACTTTCCTAGAGTCACGCTCTAGCTCTTACACGTCCCAGCTCCCACAGAATATGCAATCAAAATATTCACCCTCACCCAGCAGTTGCACGGTATAGAATTTTCTAGAAATTCTCAATCTACACAATGATCTTCCGTGAGGCAAACACTTTCAGTCAGGTGGACATAATCCAAACATAAGTTCTCTTCGAAGTTTCACTTAAGTTGCGTACCTTACATTAGAAGATACTGCTATACTTATTCCCTGTGATAACGTACAGACGCGAAGCGTGGACACTTAACAAATCGCTGGAAAAGAGAATAACAGCATTTGAAATGAAATGTTATAGAAGGGGACTTAGAATATCATGGATACAAAGATAATCAAATAAAGAGGTATTGACAGGATCAGATTTCGTAGAAAATGAGCTTGTAAACATAATCAAAGTTAGGAAGCTGAGATAATGCGGACCACATCAGGAGACATAATGATGAGGAGAGGTTGACAGCAGAAAGCACAGTGCCAGGAAAAAACGGGAAAAAGGGCGACCTCGCAGTAGGTAGACTCAGGATGTCACGGAAAGTCTAAATATGTCACCGTGAGATGCAGGTCAACTTGCCCAAGACCGCACTGCATTCAGGGAGAATGTGAGAGGGACAACGTTCTGGAAAAGACACGTCACATGATGATGGTATACTGAAATTGAAAAAATCTGTCATGAAATGGTTTTCTGGGTTTTGTAAATCGTTAGTGACACATGCTATTAGTATATAATAACTGTCTAATGTTGAACTGAGTGGCATGGAGCTTCAGGTTAAGATTATTATTTGTAAGCAAAAACTACAAACAAGGAGGTTTAATATACGAGTGTCCAAAAAAAAGGAGTCGTCCTTGCATAATATATTTCACTTTGTCATGGAAGAGTCTATTTACAATGTAGAAGAGTTTAAAAAAAACTTAGTGAAGTAAAGATTTTTTTATTAACTTCAAGATTAGAATTCAGAATTATGACATAAAAATAATGACCAAACAAAAATCAAGGGAAAGCAATCCATTGTTGATTAGAGTTTTGTGCTCTATTTATTCTTATCGCCCCTGTCATAAAAAAAAAAAGATTATTTCAGTGTTTCAGAACAATTAAAAACTGCACATACAAAGTTAAACGAAGTGTATAATGTGTAAAAGTGTGATTCACATCTAAAAGAACGGCAGTTTCTTTTTATGCATTCACTTTTGACTGAAAAATGTTTAAAACGTACCTGTAAGGGCATGAATATCTTATACGGTTTTGTAACAGATCCGCTTTTCTTCTCAACCTTGTTGGCAAGGACATGGCACGAAGGCGGGTTGAAAATGTTTGGGGTTGACACACAATAAAATCCAGAGTTATTTCTACGTCGTTGACTAGGTGGGCTCTTACTGAGAGACTGTAGATTCCAGAAAGACCTCCAGTTGCTATGTAATTGAAGGACAGACAAGCTTATGTCATCTTCCTAGCATCCGCTAGGTAAATGAAGGAAAGACAAGCTTATGTCATCTTCCTAGCATCCGCTAGGTAAATGAAGGACAGACAAGCTTATGTCATCTTCCTAGCATCCGCTAGGTAAATGAAGGAAAGATAAGCTTATGTCATCCTCCTAGCATCCGCTAGGTAAATGAAGGACAGACAAGCTTATGTCATCCTCCTAGCATCCGCTAGGTAAATGAAGGAAAGACAAGCTTATGTCATCCTCCTAGCATCCGCTAGGTAAATGAAGGAAAGACAAACTTATGTCATTCCTCCAGCATTCGTTACGTAAACGAAGGACAGACAAACTTATGTCATTTTTCTAGCATCCGCTATGTAAACGAAGGACAGACAAACTTATGTTATTTCTCTAGTATCCGTTATGTAAACGAAGGGCAGACAAGCTTATTTCTTCCTTCTAGCATCCGCTTTGTAACCGAAGGACAGACAAGCATATTTCTTCCTTCTAGCATCCGCTTTGTAACCGAAGGTCGAACAAGCTTATTTCTTCCTTCTAGCATCCGCTAGTAAACGAAGGTCAGAGAAGCTTATTTCTTTCTTCTAGTATCCGCTATGTAAACGAAGGACAGACAAGCTTATGTCATCCCTCTAGCATCAGATATGTAAACGAAGGTCAGACAAGCTTATTTCTTCCTTCTAGCATCCGCTAGTAAACGAAGGTCAGAGAAGCTTATTTCTTTCTTCTAGTATCCGCTATGTAAACGAAGGACAGACAAGCTTATGTCATCCTCCTAGCATCCGCTATGTAAACGAAGGTCAGACAAGCTTATTTCTTCTTCTAGCATCCGCTATATAACCGAAGGTCAGACAAGCTTATTTCTTGCTTCTAGCATCCGCTATGTAACCGAAGATCAAACAAGCTTATTTCTTCCTTCTAGCATCCGCTATGTAACGAAGGACAGACAAGCTTATGTCATCCCTCTAGCATCAGATATGTAAACGAAGGTCAGAGAAGCTTATTTCTTCTTCTAGCATCCGCTATGTAACCGAAGGTCAGAGAAGCTTATTTCTTCCTTCTAGCATCCGCTATGTAAACGAAGGACAGACAAGCTTATTTCTTCCTTCTAGCATCCGCTTTGTAACCGAAGGTCAAACAAGCTTATTTCTTCCTTCTAGCATCCGCTAGTAAACGAAGGTCAGAGAAGCTTATTTCTTTCTTCTAGTATCCGCTATGTAAACGAAGGACAGACAAGCTTATGTCATCCCTCTAGCATCAGATATGTAAACGAAGGTCAGACAAGCTTATTTCTTCTTCTAGCATCCGCTAGTAAACGAAGGTCAGAGAAGCTTATTTCTTTCTTCTAGTATCCGCTATGTAAACGAAGGACAGACAAGCTTATGTCATCCTCCTAGCATCCGTTATGTAAACGAAGGTCAGACAAGCTTATTTCTTCTTCTAGCATCCGCTATATAACCGAAGGTCAGACAAGCTTATTTCTTGCTTCTAGCATCCGCTATGTAACCGAAGATCAAACAAGCTTATTTCTTCCTTCTAGCATCCGCTATGTAACCGAAGGACAGACAAGCTTATGTCATCCCTCTAGCATCAGATATGTAAACGAAGGTCAGAGAAGCTTATTTCTTGCTTCTAGCATCCGCTATGTAACCGAAGGTCAGAGAAGCTTATTTCTTCCTTCTAGCATCCGCTTTGTAACCGAAGGACAGACAAGCTTATTTCTTCCTTCTAGCATCCGCTATGTAACCGAAGGTCAAACAAGCTTATTTCTTCCTTCTAGCATCCGCTATGTAAACGAAGGTCAGAGAAGCTTATTTCTTTCTTCTAGTATCCGCTATGTAAACGAAGGACAGACAAGCTTATGTCATCCCTCTAGCATCAGATATGTAAACGAAGGTCAGACAAGCTTATTTCTTCCTTCTAGCATCCGCTATATAACCGAAGGTCAGACAAGCTTATTTCTTGCTTCTAGCATCCGCTATGTAACCGAAGATCAAACAAGCTTATTTCTTCCTTCTAGCATCCGCTATGTAACCGAAGGACAGACAAGCTTATGTCATCCCTCTAGCATCAGATATGTAAACGAAGGTCAGACAAGCTTATTTCTTGCTTCTAGCATCCGCTATGTAACCGAAGGACAGACAAGCTTATTTCTTCCCTCTAGCTTCCGCTATGTAACCGAAGGTTAAACAAGCTTATTTCCTCCTCCTAGCATCCGTTATGTAACCGAAGGTCAGACAAGCTTATTTCTTCCTTCTTGCATCCGCTATGTAAACGAAGGTCAGACAAGCTTATGTCATCCCTCTAGCATCAGATATGTAAACGAAGGAGAGGCAAGCTTATGTCATTCCTCTAGCATCAGATATGTAAACGAAGGACGGACACACTCTCAAACAAAAAGATCACAAGCAGCGAGCTTGAAAAACTGAAACTTGATAAGATAAAAATGATGATGTTGGCCGGATAATAAGAAAAAGGATGTTTCAGTTTTGGATTAATGGACAGGGGAGGCCAGAATAAGGGACTGGAAGTAGACTCGACGTGGCGGACGTGAGACTAGTCAATTAATTGACTGAGTTTCGGTTGCCATGTACCACTAGTCTCCAAGTACTACCATTAGATCACAGCTAGAAAGATCTTGTTATTATAGCCGGCCAAGGCAAAGCAACATTATTCTGTGTAGCTAAGTGTTTGACTCTGCGTTGTTAAATCTTTCTGACATCAACTACCATTTGAGTTTCATTGCTAGTTTTCGCAATCATGGCTTACTGATCTCTGTCCTTGTTTAGAGTATGATCTCTAAAACATTCGATCAACTTTTATAGAAAGACGACCTAGTTGTTGTGACTTCGACTTGCCGTTGACTGTATGTGACGTTATGTCGACACTGTCAAACTTTTAAGGACATTTTTTTATATAAGTTCTGCAACATCTTTATATCGAGTGAAGAAGACGACACGTTTTCTTTAATGCTGCCACTGCAACATTGTTACGTCTGGACAGATCGACAGATGTACACTCAAATACATTAGATAAAGGGGAGTGGCTGATCGTAAGACTGGTCAGGCCAAGCTAAACAAAAACGCCATTCATTCTACAATGGCAGCCTTATTACGCTATACGATAGCTGCCTCATTAGTAACTTGACATACTCATCAAATTTTTCCTGAAAGTTGTGCTGTAAAATTTTGCTTTGTTTCTTCACAGCACCAAAAAATGTCTGAATTCTGCCCAGACAAGAGTCTGATGAACTGTACATGTTTGTCTGTTTCTGTTCGAGGGACGATGTTCAACATGATTGCTATATACATATCTGCTTTCTCTGTTGTTCTTGTTGCTATATCTTGCGTCAAGAGTTTTATAGCTCAGGACACAATTCTGCACTCAAGGAAGACGTGTTCCTCTGTTTCTTGTGTGTTTATTCTACATGGTTTACATCTGATAAGTCTGTTGGATGTGAGGGCGACCCCTTGTGTGGTGGGTGTTAAGTTGAACATTAGTCTTTATGGTGTTTCTCGTGGTCTTGGTGTGATTCCTGTCCTGTGTAGGTTTTGAAATATTTGCGTGCAGTCAGTGATGCAGTATTTGTATCCTCTCCTGTAATGGTGGCTCCTGTTTCCTGATCATGTATTTGTAGATGTCTGATGTTTTCATGTGTACTTAAACATTCATGTCCAGTTACACTTTGTATGCATTGTCTGTAGAAGAAATGTATCATACCAAAGTGATGGGGGTGTCCGTTGTTTCATTTATAAAAGATGTTTAATGTAGTAGTGGGCTAGTGTGTGTTTTTGTGGTTCTTGGATGATTTATTCCACATGTTTAATCCTGAGTGCCTGCGGTTTTGTATTTATGACTTGTATCATCTCTTTTCGTGTCTTGTTGTTGTTGTTGGTGCTGTGTACGGTGTGTCGGAAAATAAAGTCGCTAATCAGAGAGTTTACTTGTTTTAGTAACTGCTTATGCAGGGGGTAAGATATTTGTTGTGTATATCAGTTGTTGGATGACACATGTGTTAACTGCGACACTTCTGCCGAATATGTTCTTGACTTTATTTGTGTATATTTCTAGTCTGTTCTTGAATTTGTCCGTTACAATTCGCCATCGTCTTTTCTCTTCTATTTTGGTTGAAATTTATTTGCTAGTCAGTTTTCGAGAACACACTCGTATTTTAACAGATACTCACACAAACATACACATATTAATAATTTGACATACGCACAACATTAGTGAGCGAACTCCAGAGAACACTGAAGACAGCTTCGAGCTGGCCGAAAACAGAAGGAAGAGACGGCGCCCAATAACCGGCGAAAACGAACAAGTCACCATGCACCTACAAAAACAGCTGACAGGCGGCAGGACACCAGAAAACCAACTTCTAAGGACAGAGTTGAAACAGAACATCCTCGTAGAGAAGAGGCGGAGAATGTCCATCTCCCAGATAAGAACATCCACGTAGAGAAGAGGCAGAGAATGTCCACCTCCCAGAGAAGAACATCCACGTAGAGAAGAGGCGGAGAATGTCCACCTCCCAGAGAAGAACATCCACGTAGAGAAGAGGCAAAGAATGTCCACCTCCCAGATAAGAACATCCACGTAGAGAAGAGGCGGAGAATGTCCACCTCCCAGAGAAGAACAACATCCACGTAGAGAAGAGGCGGAGAATGTCCACCTCCCAGATAAGAACATCCACGTAGAGAAGAGGCAAAGAATGTCCATCTCCCAGAGAAGAACATCCACGTAGAGAAGAGGCAGAGAATGTCCATCTCCCAGAGAAGAACATCCACGTAGAGAAGAGGCAGAGAATGTCCACCTCCCAGAGAAGAACATCCACGTAGAGAAGAGGCAGAGAATGTCCATCTCCCAGAGAAGAACATCCACGTAGAGAAGAGGCAGAGAATGTCCACCTCCCAGAGAAGAACATCCACGTAGAGAAGAGGCAGAGAATGTCCATCTCCCAGAGAAGAACATGGACTTACTAATACAGTACGGAGGCGAAGACTCTGTCCGATTAGGCAATCAGCGACACATAGCCAGCGTTAGGGTTAGCGAATTATAGCTGACCAAGACCCTGTCCTACCTCTCCGTTTGTACCTCCAGTAACAGACCTAGCCTGTCTAACTGGGCAGGGATCGCCATAGTCTCCATGGTGGTGGAGTCTGCTAAAGAAGCATTGCATACCTATGCTTTTTAGTTGCACTGCGGGACTGAAAAAAATAGCTGCCATAACCCACTCCCAAGCCGATACGATGCTGTGCCTTAACATCTTCACAAGATCGGCTGCAAAGAACACCAGCTCGCAGCTGCAGGGAGATCAGAGAAAGAAAGACTAATACAGTTCACGGAGGTATCCTTCTCCTGGGCCCAACAGCCAACGGAAGAGGATCCTTCTTTAATTATCGACGAACAAGAACTATTGTGAAACTTTGTTAACAAGACTTTCTTCCAAGGAGACTATTTTGTGTGCTTTCCTAATCAAGGAACATTACTTATACGAGTATTTATTCTAAATATGATCTTAACAGCAGCAGGGTAAATAACTATCATACATAGAATTTGGTCCATTTAAGTAATTATTTAGATCTTGCATTTTTACACGGTTTTCACCCCTTCCCTCAGTATGGCGGATAAACTTTCGTTTCTGTTTATTAATATTAGAGGCCTGAGAGGGAAATTCAGTCAAGTAATTCATCTACCACACAAATACAGACCCCGATTTTATCTTCATTCAAGAAACACGCATCACTAGAGACACGCACGCTGACCAAATCACACAACTCTTAGGACTAAGGCATTTATGTTTCAGTTTAGACAAGAAACACGCAGGAGTAACAATACTACAAGTATCAGAAGACTGACAAACTGTAGGGCACAACAGAGGCAGCAAAGGTAGAATAGCAAAACTGCAGATAAAACATAAAAGTTGAGATCACAACAAATACACATTAGTCAACATATACGCCCCAACTGTGACAGGCCAACAACGTAACTTCTACGACACTTACAGAATCCGGGCTCATTCCACAGAGGACAAAATAGTATCATGACCGGAGATTTTAACTGTGTCCTACACGACTTCGATCTGTCGAAAGGAACAATAAACGTAATAATCCAAAATACAGTGGAGTACTCATACAAACAGACAAACTACACAACATAAGAGATGAGCACGGACTCGTAGACACATAGATAGATGTACCAAGGTGGTAGGGAAAGGACACACGTGGACATAGTCAACCTAAACTAGGGAGCAGACTATATAGAATATATGTCCCAGACAATCTTCTAATAAATGACATATAACATTGACACAACAGTAAAATACACAAATCATAAAGCAGTTATGGTCACATTAAATGCATCCCACCGCACAACTTAAAACTAAACGCTCCCCGCACCGGAAATTCAATAATAGCCTGCTACATGAACAGAATTCCCGGGATCTGCAAAGAATAGGACCACTGTACCCTACCACGCATGATCGTAAAAGGCGACTAAGGAGGGTCCAGCATAGGGCCAGCAACCCTATCTGGTAAAAAACTATCAGACCGCTACAGAGACGGAAGCAAGGGAAAAAACAAATGCAGGTGGAAGGAGAAATGCTTATCAGGAAACTGAGCCCATGAAGGTTGTGGATGAAAGCCAGCCACTGGAAGTCCCCAGCCCGACTGCAGACCTCTTGAAACCTAAACACAAGATGCAAATAGGCAGCTGGAATGTAAGAACACTTAACCAGACTGGAAAACTAGCACAAACCATCAAGGAAATGCACAGATACAAGCTAGACATACTAGGAATACAAGAATCAAGATGGACAGGACAAGGCAGAAGGAAATTAACAACAGAGCACATGGAAGATACAATAATATAGTCAGGTAAAGAAGATCATCATGAAGGAGGAGTAGCATTGACTATAACAAAAGAAGCATCAAGAGCATTGCTGAAATGGACCCCTATAAATGAGAGATTATTATATGTACGCTTCAACTCAAGATTCACGAAGCTGTCTATTATAGTTTGTTATGCACCGACAGAAGCAGCTGAAGAGGAATTAAAAGAGGATTTTTACAACAGCCTCCAAGCCACAGTGGAAGCAATACCCAAGCATGATATGCTACTCATCTTGGGCGACTTCAATGCAAAAGTAGGTGAGGGAAACGAAGATAGAAGAAGAATCATGGGAAAAGAAGGAATCGGAGAAATAAATGAAAATGGAGAAAAACTGTGCAGTTTCTGTGAAGAAAACATGATGACCATCGGAGGGACAATTTTCCAACATAAAAACATCCATAAAGTGACTTGGAGGTCCCCAGATAAAACCACAGAAAACCAAATTGATCACATACTAATAAACAACAAGTGGAAACGATCACTACAAGATGTGCGAGCAAAGAAAGGAGCAGATATAGGAAGTGATCACAACTTTCTGGTAGCAAAAATAAAACTAAAATTAAGGAAAGCCAAAATCGGAGAACACAGAAAGATACATTTTGATACAGCAAAACTAAAAGACCAGCAAACAAGGAATGAATTCTCAATAGTAATTAAGAACCGCTTCAGTGTGCTACAAGACGAAGCGGAAATGTTCAATAAAACACTACAGGAAACAGCAAAAGATGCACTGGGATATCGGAAACGGAGAAAAGAGGAATGGATAAGCAAGACCACATGGGAAAAGATAGAGCAAAGAAAAGAAATCAAGAAAAAATTACTGAACACCAAATCACAAAGGCTAAAAGAACAAGTTTTAAGTAATTATACACAAAAAGACAAAGAAGTGAAAGAATCATGCCGTCAAGATAAACGTCAATACTATGACAATTTAGCAGAAACAGCAGAGAAAGCAGCATATACAAATGACATGAAAACCATATACAAAATCACAAAGCAGATGACAGGTAACTTCAGCACAAGATATGAGAGTGCAATAAGGACACATAAGGGACAACTGGTCAGTGGAGAAAGAGAAAAAAAAATTGAAAGATGGAGGGAACACTTTAACACAC
Source organism: Achatina immaculata (assembly GCA_009760885.1). Taxonomy (NCBI): domain Eukaryota; kingdom Metazoa; phylum Mollusca; class Gastropoda; order Stylommatophora; family Achatinidae; genus Lissachatina; species Lissachatina immaculata. The sequence goes on from CM019696.1 coordinate 20,625,410, forward strand.
TACTAAACAGAACACAAGCAGTACAAACAATAGACATACCTGAAGCAAAAACGGAACTAAACATCAATACAGGACCAATAACAATATATGAAGTAAAGGAGGCGATAAAGAAGCTAAAGTTAGACAGGGCACCAGGTGAAGATGAAGTGACTGCTGAGATGTTGAAAGCAGAAGAAACAGAAACACCAAAACAACTTTGCCAGATATTACAACAAATTTGGGATCTAGAAAAAGCCCCAGAGGAGTGGAAAACTGGGCTTATAGTAAAACTACCAAAGAAGGGTAACCTCAGAGATTGCGGGAACTGGAGAGGCATTACCCTACTGCCACTCACCAGTAAAGTATTTTGCAGAATAATCATCAACAGAATTGTACCAACACTTGAGGGAAAACTTCGGAAAGAGCAGGCAGGATTTAGGAAAGGAAGATCATGCATAGATCACATATTTGTACTTAGACAAATATTAGAACAGGCAAATGAGTGGCATAGCACAACATATGCATTGTTTATAGATTTTGAGAAAGCCTTTGACAGTGTCAACAGAAATGCACTGTGGAAAATCCTAAGATGGCATGGCCTCCCCCATAAGATAGTGAATGTAATCAAAGCGAGGGTTTTCAGTGCAAAGTGATATGTGGAGAACATACCTCCAGCAGCTTTAGGGTACAAACAGGAGTGAAGCAGGGATGTGTACTATCACCAACATTATTTATCTTGGCAGTAGACTGGTTAATGAAGGAGGCAACATCAGACAAACGCAGAGGATTACAAATGGACCCTTGACACAGTGCTGGAGGACCTTGACTTTGCGGACGACATTTGTCTACTATCAAGCAGCCACAAAGATATGCAAGATAAAATAAACAAGCTAACTCAGAATGCAAACAACATAGGACTAAAGATCAACGTAGGAAAGACAAAGTTAATGAACCAAAATGTGAACAACAAAAATGAGCTCAGAGTAGATAGCAAGTTAGTGGAGGAGGTCAACGAATTTGTATACCTTGGCAGCAGAGTAGTAGAAAATGGAGACAGCACAGAGGACATCAACAGCAGACTTACTAGAGCAAACCAGGCTTTTGCAATGCTGCAGACTCTATGGAAATCAAAAAAACTAAGCATAAATATGAAAATCAGGATATTTAAGAGTAATGTTCTAAGTGTACTACTCTATGGAAGTGAATGCAGGAAAATCACCAAAACCGTAGAAAACAAGTTGAATTCTTTCCAGACTAAATGTTTATGAAGAATTAGAAAAATATTTTGGCCAAACACCATAAGAAATACCATCTTATTAGCAGAAATGCAGATGAAACCACTGACTGCAATTATTCAGGAAAGACGCTGGCGATGGTTGGGACATGTGCTCCGAATGACTGACAACTCACTACCAAAAATAGCACTAAGATGGACACCACAGGGGAGCAGAAGTAAGGGTAGACCAAAAGAGACATGGAGAAGAACAACAGAGAGGATGTTGAGCAATAGAGGGCTCACCTGGGCAAGAGCAGAAAAAAGGCAAAGGACAGGCATTTGTGGAAAACCCTTGCGGAAGCCCCATGTGCCCTGGGCACTTAAGGTTCAGAGAGAGAGAGAGAGAGAGAGAGAGAGAGAGAGAGAGAGACGAAGAGAATTATGTGGACAACATAACACTTCTACAAGCACGCACCCAAGATTTACCCAAGTCCAATCTCATAGAATACTGAGGCATCTTTCTCTGCTTTGGAACGCGTCCTGCGTGGTTGTATCCCTGTTCAGTTTTACCAGTCTTCGCGCAGCGCGATGATGGTTTGTAGCTCTCTAATTTTGAAAATAATCAAAGTATCTTAAATCCTACAGTTGACTTCCTTCCGGCCTTCATATGAGGCGCGTGATTGAAGCGAACAGAGCGAAAACAGAGCGATTCTGTGTTAATTTAAAGCGAGTTTTTCAAAGTTTATCGTCGCTAGGCCTTTGTTTATCAACAAATATGGCTTCCAGTGCTAGTTTCTTTCGTCCAGAGCAGCATATTTCTGCATTACAAGCTCAGAATTTAATTTAAAAATGTCTAGACTGTGGTGTAGAGAATGCAGTAGTAGAGATTGTGAATTTTCGGACCTACGTGGCGCTGATTCAAAGGATCTATTGTTTTTATTTTGGTCCAGTAGCAAAATGTGTTAGAAGGTTAGCTGGTAATACTACTTCTCAGCTTTTTGCTAGTACTAGCTGTAATATCACAATAAGTAATGCTGGAGATTGTGTAATTTAAAAAATTAAATGTTGTAGAATGCTTCAAATTAAAAAAAAACAAAAATAAAAACACAATGGCCTGTTTTCTGGTAAATATTAGTCAACGACCGCCCACTTGTTTTCATGTAAATATTACCTATCCACTTGGTGTTTTTAGTTTGCTGTGAATGCATAACTAGTGTATATTTTCATGTAAATTTTGGAAGATATGTGAAGAAAAGGTGTTTGTGTACATTTTTATTCATTATGGAATTATATGACCAGCTACAGTGGATTAACTTGATGGGTAAGTGACAAAAAAATTTATTTTATTCCTTCATTTTCCATTCTTTCTTCTCAGTTCTTAGCTCTTCTTTTTGGTTGTATACTAATACAATGTAAAAAAATTTATTTGAAAAACAAAATACATTTTTCTTCTTCTAATTAACATATAATATATGATACTATAAATCAGATTATGCCTTTGTCATTCTTTTAAATGTGACAACCATCCCATTCCACATTGTGAAATTTACCTCCCTTGGTCTTTTGAGGGAAACACCCCCAGCAGACAAAGAGTTAAGAACACTTTCAGAGACAGAACACAGAATTTATCAACACAGATGCATAAACACAAAAGACAGCAACAACAAAGTTAAACTAATCAAGCAAGTAGATTCCAATAGTTCTTACATAGAAGAAGAACTAGATAAACGTCATCAACATAGCTACCGGTGCAGGAATGAAGATTTTAATTGGGCTAATAATTTTCTTTAGTTTATAAAATGTTATTATATTGTAATTTTGTATGTATAGTTGAAAGGTGATTACACAATTACATATCAACACATTACATCAATGAAGGGAAACAAACACAATCAATACTACTTCAAATAATCATAAAACATGTATTGTTGTTAAATCATCTGTTTACATAATTAGCAAAATCACACAAGGGATCATCATATATAATGTAGTTATTTATCAGCGTATATATTCATCAACAAAAATCATTAAAGCAATGTCTTTCAGTACTTGGAATCCTACAGGAATAGATCAACGATAAATTAACGGAGATCAGTAAAAAACAATCTTACACATGTATATTAGTTTGATTAAAAAAAAATCATTCTCTGCATAAAATCTCAAAATAATCATAGTTGAAGGATTAAGATTCTGAATGTAATCATAAACTAACTAATTGACATATATTGTATGCAAACATGCTCTTACATTGAACACAGTATTACATAATCATGTGCACATACACAACCTATAATTTGAACGTTGTTAAACATGACATCTTACATATAATAATTATGTTAATATGGAATTCTGATTATTCAATGTCTATTTCTGTTATCTAAATCATACCTAAGTGAGGTCGGGCCTGGTCGGAGGAGGAGAGCACAGAATGGACACAGCTTGCACGCATCCACATCACAAAAGTGTAAACCGATTATTAACTTACATATACATTGTTTTCCACCGACAATAAACATCTCATTCACGCTTGCACGACAAATAACCTTTCCTCCGACCCCCTGGTTCCCACGTGTTCAGTGTACAAAGCCCGACCTGGTGAAATTCTCTCATGTTTTCTTTTATACACTGGAACAGAGATGGCCTTTCATGAAATTGCGCATTAGCCTGTCTCTGACTTATTATTTCTATGCTCTAGGGTTGCTAATCAACCTAGGTGAATAGTATTTATCTATTCCGTTACACCAGGGTGACTTTATCAGAACAAAACTAGCCTCTGTTGTACAAGAAATACCAAGCAAACAGTATATGGGAAACAGAACAAAATGTACAAAGAAGAAGACAAATACACAAAATGACTGACAAAAAAATGGCCGGGGAACAAATGGACACTGTTTAAATAAGTGAACCTTCTCACGACTTTTAGAAAAAGCTATACTCTGAAGATAAAAACAAATCAGAAGATAAATAAAACAAATCCTTGAAGTTCGCCACACAACTTTCTGAAGACAAGCAAACGGCTTACTGCCCACTCACGCTAGAAAATCAACAAAATCTGCTTAGCACATTCCAAAAGAACAGATCGTCAGGACCAGACGGCTGAGTTCAATCAGAAATTCTTCCACATTCTAGGACCAGATAGCTGATTTCAATCAGAAATTCTTCCACATTCTAGGACCAGATAGCTGAGTTCAATCAGGAATTCTTCCACATTCTAGGACACGACAGCTGAGTTCAATCAGGAATTCTTCCATATTCTAGGACCAGATAGCTGAGTTCAATCAGGAATTCTTCCACATTCTAGGACACGACAGTTGAGTTCAGTCAGGAATTCTTCCACATTCTAGGACCAGATAGCTGAGTTCAATCAGGAATTCTTCCACATTCTAGGACACGACAGCTGGGTTCAATCAGGAATTCTTCCATATTCTAGGATCAGACGGCCTCACAGCTGAGTTCTATCAGAAATTCTTCCACATTCTAGTCCCGTTCTATCAGAAATTCTTCCACATTCTAGTCCCGTTCTATCAGAAATTCTTCCACATTCTAGGACCACTATTACTCAAGATTTTTAATGAAGCATTTGATAGGAAAGAATTACCAAACAGTCCCAACCAGTCGTACATAACTTTCATAAAGAAAAACCGCATAGACATGACCAAAGTAACGAACTACAGATCTATCTCATCACTTGACGTAGACTATAAAATCTTGCAAAATCCTCGACAATGAAACTTAAACCCGCCATGCACACAGTTGTACACGATAATCATCAATACAGTGTCATCGACAGAAACATAAACACTCATTCACATTTTCTAAGAAATATTATTCAGTACTCTCACGATAAGAACAGCCAATCAGCAATTCTGTTACTGGACCAAGAGAAGGCCTTCGACAGAGTTTCATATGCCTTCCTTCACAGAATCTTGTCGAAATGTAACTTTGGGAACCATTTTGAGATTGGATTCGAATCCTATACAGCAAATCAGAAAGCAGAATTTTAATAATTCACACGCCGATTCCATAACTCTAACCAGATCTGTACGTCAGGGCTGCCCACTCTCTTCCCTGTTGTATGTACTAACTCTGGAGACACTCCTGGAGAAAATCAGACAGAAGACACTATTCAAAGGAATCTTTATTCCTGGGATGTGAGAAAGCTGTTGACCTACGCTGACGACACAATCTTTTTCCCGTTCGCTATATCCTCTGTTAGGAATATATTAAACACATTTACAGAATTCGGACAAGGTAGCGGGGCCAAAATAAGCACTCACAAATCACAAATAATGGGTTTAAGCAGATTTGTCAACAAAACAGTCTTCCCATCCACATTAATACGAGTCAATAAAAACCAAAACACACGGAATTTTGCTCACCTACACCGTCAAATGACAACAAAGCAAATTGGAGAAATATAATTGAGAAAATCAAGAATAGACTTGAAATATACAAACATAAAGCCACCACCATATTCGGTTGAATTGTCGCAGTCAACACCTGTGTCATCCGACAGCTGATATACAAGACAAATGTCTTACCCCTGCATAAGTAGTTACTAAAACAAGTAAACTCTCTGATTCGCGACTTTATTTTCCAACACACCGTACACAGCATCCGACAACAACAACAACAACAGGACAAGAAGTGATATCTCCTTACAAGTCATAAATACAAAACCCCAGGCACTCAGCATTAAACATGTGGGACAAATCATCCAACAGCCACACAAACACACACTAGCCCACTACTACGTTGGGCTGAGACTAACCAAACTTAGTAAATTAAACAACGCACACCCCATCACTTTGGTACCATGCCCCTCTTCTACAGAGAATGCATACAAAGTGCAACTGGAAATGAACATTTAATACACATGAAAACATCAGACGTCTACAAATACATGATCAGGAAAAAGGAGCCACCATTACAGGAGAGGATACAGATACTTCATCACTGACTGCACACAAATATTTCAAAACCTACACAGGACAGGATTCACGCCAAGGCCCGGAGAGATAGCATACAGACTAATGTTCAGCTTAACACCCACCACACAAGGGGTCGCCCGCACATCCAACAGACTTATCAGATGTAAACCATGTAGAATAAACACACAAGAAACAGAGGAATACGTTTTCCTTGAGTGCAGAATTGTGTCCTGAGCTATAGAACTCCTGACGCAAGAGATAGCAACAAGGACAACAGAGAAAGTATATATATATATATAGAGCAATCATGTTGAATGCCGTCCCTCGAACAGAAGCAGACAAACATGATCAGTTCATCAGACCCTTGTCTGGGCATAATTCAGACATCTTTTGGTGCTCTGGAGAAACAAAGCAAAATTTTACAGCAGGAACGTTTTGTTGCCCATCTTTCAGCAAAAGTTGATGAGTATGTCAAGTTAATAATGAGGCAGCTATTGTATGACGTAATAACGCTGCCATTGTAGAATGAATGGCGTTCTTGTTCAGCTTTACCTGACCAGTCGGAGTGTATCAGCCACTCCCCTTTATCTAATGTATTTGAGTGTACATCTGTCGATTTGTCCAGACGTAAAAATGCAGTCGCAGAGTAATGTTGCTTTCTGGCTTTTCTCTTATTTCTACTATTTTCACAGCTGAGTAAACACCCGTCAGGGATAATCCCTTACTTTGATAAATATTTAATATCTTCTCCCAAGTACTCGCCTAATCTTCTTCTTCTCTTCTAAAAGGCAGAATGTAAGACTGGCCTACGCGCCCAATTATTCACCATTTTAAAATAAAGATCATTCATTCATTCATTCCATCACTGGCAACACATGTCACACCTGTTCCATATTTGCTTGCAATAGCCACTCAGGGGCGCCACCTTAACAGTGCCAACCGCCTGGGGGATCTAGACCCTGGAGACAGCCTGGTACGTGTGTTATCAATAATTTCCTTGTAAAATACACTGAGAAACAACCTATGTTTGAACTTGTTTTCACCAAAACTTCCATCATGGCATACAAAAACTCATCGCAGATCACCTTCACCTTCATAACAAGTTGAAGGTAATTATTATATATAATGTATGTCTGAAACTGCCATGCCCGGTTTTCGACAATAAAGTTATTTTTAAAGCAAGATAAATCATGCGTGACTAAACTTTGTTGAAGGACGATGATCTTTCGGAGTAGCTGACATATAGTGACATGAAGAACGAGGTTAGAAATAGAAATCACTGGATAACTTTTGTCTGTGACCGAAACATTTTAAATGTCTGATTGTTATGTTTATGCAAGAAACTCTGTACTGTAGAGAGCGGAACAACAACAACAACAACAACAACGTCACACTTCCTTCAGATCATCAGAGGAAGTAAAACACCGTACAGTAAAACAGAGTAGATATACCATTTTACAAATCTTAATTTTGTTTTTATGGGCATATTTCTGGACAACAGTCTTCATTGTGATGAATGTATGTTTTGCCATTCCTGTTCTTTTCTTTATCTCCATCTCCCATCTTCAGTTAGTGTATGTCCTAGCTAACTGTAGTTTGTCACCTGCTCCAGTATCTCTTTGTTTATGCTTATATCCATCTGTGGCTTCTGGTCTTTCCTGCTGAACGACCATTACTGTGGTCTTCTTGATATTGATCTCAAGTCCCCATTCTTGTCTTGTACTGTGTATCATATCTATTAATTTCTGTAGGTTCCCTGGATTCTCTGCTAGAAGAACTGTATCACCTGCTTATCTTAAACTGTTGACATTTCTCCCCCTCCCTGTGTTCAGTCCTGGTTACAGTAACAGGTTAAATAGACATACTTCTTTAGGATCATCTTTTTTAAATTTATATTTTTTCTTTCTTAAACATTAATTACTTTTTATTTCTTTAAAATTTGTTATTAGCTTACGTCTTCATCAGTAGTTACCCGCCTCTTATCCGGTGTTTCTTTCATCCTTTTCGTGCCCACTTGTAATTTTACTTGATAAACTGCCAGGTTTGAGTTTATTTTGGTAAAAGACAAACCAGGTTCAGATCTGATTTGTTCTGGTTTGACTCCCCTCACAAATAAATTGAAATGATGGTGTGTTCTGTTTATTTTTATTAATCCAGGGTAGGTGAGCACTGAAAAATATGTGTTTGTATGTGTATTTAGTGTGTGTGTGTGTGTGATATGCATTTTCGATCACGTACCAAGGTGTAGTCCAGGCTGTAGTGAGCTTTATTCTCAGTAATAATCCGTCCCCTCGGACCAAGTGTTCTTCTGTTACTACACACTGAATGTTTTTTTTTTTTTTTGTCTTCAGAGATGGGATTGCCTAGTGCTTGGGCAAGTTCATTGTTCTGGATACAAGATGTTGTATCAAATGTTTTCTACATTGAGTGTTGTCTATAACCACACCAGGATGTGTTTCTGTGTAAATTATGAAGATATTTCAGCAGCTAATTCTAGTACCCAGAAAAATACCCCCTCCTCCTTTTTTTCCAACCCCAACCCACCAACCCCCTGGTTTTTATTGATTTTCTGTGACTTTTCAGTGAATGAATCTGACCTGACCTTAACTGAATCAGAAGCTCGGCCAGTAATGTTACATACGAATAGTTTTTGAGTTCGAGTATATATAATAATCAAGATATGGCGAATTCATTGCATACTATCCTGAGCACTCATCCTGCGATTCGTCGTCTAAAAATTGGTATACACTTTGTCAGAATGACGCAATTCATGACGTCAGTCCGATGTTACAGGTGGCAGTACAGAGTATTAGGCGGGAACCTTGACCGAAATTAGGTATTAATCAATATTAGAAGAATACAATTTTCATTCAGTTCTCTACGCGTTCTATTCTGTGAAAATATCAGACGCCTAGAATAAAAGGAAATCATAGATATCCAGACAAGAAATGCCCAGGTATAAGCATATCGCCAATAACACAGATGTGTTATCATTATATGTCCAGTTATAAGGATATCATCAGATGCCAATTAACATATAAATCATATCACATTAACAGTTACAGGAAGATTAGCAGTCAGTCGCCATTTAGTTCCAGTTTGGAGTTTCTGCTCAGAATCTGTTTTGTTTTTGCTTCATTTCTGGTAGTCGAAGGAAATATGAAGATTTTTATTCCGAATTGTGCACATACTCAAGTTCTTCAGCGCCAGTTTCGTTCATTACATGCCGTGGAAGGAGGTGTAAGAGCTGTCGTGTCAGTAGGTGTAGGGGCTACCGTGTCAAGAGGTGTAAGAGCTGTCGTGTCAGTAGGTGTAGTGCCTACCATGTCAAGAGGTGTAAGAGCTGTCGTGTCAGTAGGTGTATGCACCCTTTTCGTGATTTCCTTGTTATTTACAGACAAATGAATTTGCCCCCCCCCCTCCCTTTTTGTTGTATTTGATTTATCCGTTCAGTTAATTTTCTAGTCGTTTATATTTTATTTATTTATTTTTTTGCTTTGACTTTTCCCAGAGATTTTCATGTTTTATAACTGTTGTCTCCTCGGCATACGTGGAATAAATCTTGATTTCATGTTTCGTTTTGGTTGTACTTATAAGAAGAAGCAACACGAAGACGAGTCGAGGCCAGTAAATGTCCTGATATGTATGGGAGGAAGCACGGAAGATGGAAAAAAAGCACAATAAAAGGAGTACTTTTCAGAGCCCAGGAGTGCGTTTGCTTGACTGTTGAGAAAGCTTAAACAGGGACTTGCGAAGTTCGATAAGTAGATAGTAAAGAGGAAGCAGGGAAGCGGTGAGGAGAGAGAGAGAGGAGGAGAAAGAGAGGAGAGAGATGAGAGAGAGATGAGAGAGAGAGGAGAGAGAGAGTGATACAGTGGTAATCTAGCCATGAGAATGGTGGGAGGAATTGGTGATGTGGTTTGAGTAGAGGGTTTGTAGTCTATACAGTAAGGAGGTTCTGAAATATGTGTTGCAGGTGAGGAAGGAGCACAATTTACAACAGAGGGATTATGATTGTTACTGTAACCATCATGAGGTGACGGAGTAGGGCTGTCCAGCTGCCGCCATAACTATGCCGTCAATCTATCAGAGTTTAACTGGATCCAAGACAAATGGTATTATTTAGATAATTGTTTTCTAAATACTCATTCATTACTTAGGACAACTAATAAAATAGTACAACACACCTGAGTATAACCTAGTCCCTTTTTGAGTATATAATTTATGGAAATGGGGCATGGTCAAGGAAATTAAATGTTTTTAACTTTGAGGTTATTTTCATGACAGGAGTTTCCGCTGTTGTCGTTGGTTTCGTGGGCGCACATCTTAAGTGGGTATTTACATATATCCTGACATGACTCATGACCTGTCTGTCAGTTGACTAATTCTCTGTCTAGGTCGTACCTCTTTATAATGCACCGAAGTAACACTGTCACATAACACACCGACATATTAAGGTTTCTTTTTATCCACAGGCTTCTGTTTGTGCTGTGATGAGCAGCTGGGAGGTTATTTTGAGAGATTCAGATGGCGCCAAATTTCCTATCAACAATATGAACATCAAAAGGGACATAATCACTGTTTTTTTTTTGACAACTGTGTCTTTATTGGTAAACTTTAGTTACAAAGGGACTGGATGAGATTTCTGTGAATGACTGTTGCGTCACATCCATGTTTATATCTAAAAATGAACATTATAATAATGAAATGTTATAAAACTATGAACAACAGTTACTTCACTTACGTGTAACAGTTGCAGCATAATTTGTGTTAGGCGGGTCATGGACCGCACTGCCGACTCAATCTTTAAAGAGAAGTATATTATGGCTGTTGGCTCCGTGTTTTCATTCTTGAACCATCTTGCAATTATAAGATCATCAAAAACTATTAAAGTATTCTCTCTCTAATTAATAGACTCTTTTTTATCTGGCAACGATTTGGCAGGACCATTAATAGACTCTCTTTTATCCGGCAACGGTTTGGCAGGACCATTAAAAGACTCTCTTTTATCCGACGACAGTGGGGCAGGACCATTAACAGACTCTCTTTTATCTGACGACGGTAGGCCAGGACCATTCTCCCGATAAACGAATGACTGATTAAATTATTAATTAAACAAAAAAATATGTATCCAATTTTTAATTGTAGAATAAATGAATACTGATTTAATCACTGACTATCTACGAGCAAATAATCGGAAAGCTAGGTACAAAGAAATCACTAAATATCCAAAATAAAATAATCTCAGATGCCTATTTACAAGGAAATCATCAGATGCTTAGTTACAAGGAAATCATCAGATGCCCAGACGAGTGAATGCCTTCATATGCCCAGCTACACAGAAATCATAAAATTTTCGGTCGCAGCAAAATTAACAAATGTTTATTTATTAGAAAACTGTCAGACGTCCACTCACAAATAAATCACCAAATGGTCAGTTACGTCAAATTAAAAGAGATATCATTAGATACAAAGTTACAAGAATGTTATCAGATGATTAGTCACATGGACATTATAAAATGCCAAGTTACAAGGATATTATCCGATGCCTAGTTACAAGTAAATCACCGCACATAGGTGTAGGAGCTGATGTGCTAACAGGTGTAGGAGCTGACGTGCTAATAGGTGTAAGAGCTGCCGTGCTAATAGGTGTAAGAGCTGCCTTGCTAATAGGTGTAAGAGCTGCCGTGCGAATAGGTGTAAGAGCTGCCTTGCTAATAGGTGTAAGAGCTGCCGTGCGAATAGGTGTAAGAGCTGCCGTGCTAATAGGTGAAAGAGCTGCCTTTCTTAAAGGTGCATCCGCCATATTCGTGAAGTATTTTTTAGTTTTACTGAAAATACTGCAAGAAAGAACAGATGCTTTGCACTCAGCTGCTAGAAAATAGGACTTTGGGTCAACAAGGAAAGATGAAAATAATGGAAAATCTGGTCGTGGAAAAGGGAAAAGTATATTTTAAAGTAACAGCAGTAGAGGTAGACTATTTTCTATATCTCGGAAATTACATAGATCAGGAAGGAGACAAGAGAAAAGAAGTTAGAATCAGCACAGCAAAGGCAGCGTCGTAAGAATCTTGAGAAAATACAACATTCCTACGCACAAGAACACAGCTTAGGATATTCAAGTCAGGTGTAAAACCCATCCTTACGTACGCATGTGGAAGCTGGAAATCAGTCAAAGAAATAGAGAGTAAATGTGACGCATTCTAAGAGAAATGTTTAAGAAAAATGCTTTGTATACAATGGAACGAATTCAGGATTAAAGTAGAGATAAGAGAAATGAGCGTGCAGCAAACAGCGTCAGCAGGGTGAGCTTGTCTGGGCCACGTGATGACAAGAAACAATCAGAGAACCAGAGAACCAGGACATCAAACGGGAAACATTTGGAAAGAAAAAATGAAAAAAAGCCGATCTCGAGAGGTCCTGAAGAAAACACTGGCAAGAGAGGCTCTGATCGTAGGCGCCAAATCCCGTGATAAGACGGAGAAGCGAGAGGCACTGCGAGCCCTATGTGAAGTTTAGCAGCAAAGAAAGGATGCAAGATTAGTTACGTCAGTTGCCTAGTATTAGGTAATAATAACACCATAATTAGTGGTATATGCCCCGTGGACAGCATGGTCCATCAATGCCATACAACGTAGCGAGATGTATATTATGACTGGTCGTCCCTGTTTTCATTCTTCCACCGTCTTAATGTCATAAGATCATCAAAAAGATCATAAATTCTCTCTATCACGTTCTCTCTCACTCTCTCTCTCTCTCTCTCTCTCTCTCTCTGTGTGTGTCAGTGCCAAGACACATGGGACTGCTGATAGTAAGAGATTTCTACTTTTGTTCGTCATTGGCTGCCATTATTTTCCTTATTACATGTTGTTACTCATATTATTATACATGTTCTCAGAGGTGGCAAGAAGTAGTTGAATTCATAACAGAAAGTTCCAAATATAGTGATGTACTCGAGAAAAGAACATATAATAAACACTTTCGGTGAGAGAGAGAGAGATTGATTGATTGATCTTTATTTCAAAAGGGCTAAGAATTGGGCACGCAGGTCCGTCTGACATTCTGCCCTTTATCATACATCTTTCACTCTATTCCAGGCATTATACAAATATGCTGTTCATATAACAAACATAACTAACACTGAAGCTGAGAGACATAAAATAAAATATAACATTTACGTTTCGCTCTTAAACATTCACTCAGTACAGAAGTAACTACATACATTATAAATGACTATCTACTAAACAAAATTTTCGGGACTATTCAGAAAACAATTAATTGTACTCGGTGTCTGTAAGAGCAGTTTAAGATAACTTTTAAGTTTTATAATTCATGGAGGCATGTAGTCGACATCAAATAGCTTTTGGGAAAGCTTGTAGTTGTAGGAAGGAGTATAATTTATATTTTTTATATAGGATGGGAGGGTATTCCAAAGATGAGCAGCAGAATAACTAAAGCTTTTCTTGTAAAGATCAAGTCTAGGTTTTGGAAGACTTTTGTTGTTCAAGCGTTGGCTGAACTTTGGGCTAAATTTAAACAGGTTCCATAGATAAGGCGGGGCATGCCGTGAAAGAATTTGATGTACTAACTTGGCTTTGTTGAAGAGGAACCTGTTCTTAAGAGGTAGTATTTTGAATCGTTTGTGATGGTTAGTTGTTTGTGCTTGATCTTTGTCACTAATAAGCTTTACTGCTCGCTTTTGGAGAGAGAGAGAGAGAGAGAGAGGGGTATATCTGAACTGGTAAAAGTGCTAGAATAATGCCACACAATACACCCATAATAAAACCAATGTGGCTATTTCAAAAGTGGGAAACAAAGTACAGGTTTAATGAAGAAAGAGTTTTAAAAAAAGGTTTACCTTTACGTTAATCTTATCGTTCTTTAGAGGCACATCGGGATATGGTGTTAGTGCCCATATTTTCCTTGACCTGTCAGCACACTAGTGGGTGATATGGTCGGTATCACGCCTGGCCGCCTTTCATTCTCCAACTCCAGAAGAAGTCGGGTACCTATTATTACAGCTGGGTGACTGGTGCGCCTCCGGCCGGATTCGAACCAAAAGAGACATGGAGAAGAACAACAGAGAGGATGTTGAGCAATAGAGGGCTCACCTGGGCAAGAGCAGAAAAAAAAGGCAAAGGACAGGCATTTGTGGAAAACCCTTGCGGAAGCCCCATGTGCCCTGGGCACTTAAGGTTCAGAGAGAACTTAGAAAGTAGAGTTTCCCGAAGTGATAGGGTCATTGTACCTCGATCAGTCTCAGACTTATGGTGTATGTTAGAATCCTACGCCCTATCTCTCATTCTTCTTGTTTCTCGTTGGTGCTACGGAGCGCTTGCACTGCTGGCAAGATCCTTTTCCACAGGAGAAAATCTCCTCACTTGTTCGGCTTGCATTAATAATAATAACTTTCAGAAATCTAAAGATTTTATTAAACAGATAAGACGGCACTGGTTGCTGATGATGGTAATTATGATGATAATGATGAAGGGATGATGATGATGATAAGAAAGATGACATTACACGGTGTTAAATTCGTGATTTGTTTTCATATGTAGGTATGCAGGCTTTCTCAACGGGTTAATGGTTTCATTTGGAGGTCTCATTGCCGTCTCAGGGCCGCTAATAACGGCGGCCATAATCACAGACGTAAGTCGTTTTTCACTACCGAATCTAACGTAGCATTTGTTAACTGAACTTAATGTAATCTTTGTTAAGTGTGAAGAGTAGAGAAAGAGTAGTATTTAAGTATATTAATATACGGAAATGATTGGTGGAAAACGACACACTAGACCCTTTTCACGCCAAGGGTCGACGTAAAATCAAAAGAGTGTCCCTGACCATATACCGTAAGCAATGACATCTTATTTAGACAACCAGGCATGACAATTTTGTCGACAGTGATTGTAAGGAGGAAGAAAGAGAGGAAGACCAAAACGAAGATGGCTGCAAGACATCATTCACGATCTGCAAATGGATGCAACAGCGGCAGGCTATCTTGCTCACAACCGAGAGGCCTACAGGAGTGCTGTTAGGGAGGCAAAGTTCCGCAAGGGATATGCAAATGAATGAATGATTGTAAGGAGGAGGTGGCAATGGATTGGCTTCCATTATGAGAATGAAAGACGAACCCTTACCACAAATAGCTTTGATGTGGACTCTGCGGGATAAAAGAAACATGGGACGATCCACAGAGAACATGAAGACCTTCTTCTTCTTCTTCTTCTTCTTCTTCTTCTTCTCCTCCTCCTCCTCGTCCTCCTTCAAACCATTAAGGCTCATTGCTGCAAATAAACTTCGCCTCCATTCCTCTCTATTCCTAATCTTCTCTCTCCAGTTGGTGACACCAATTGCCTTGATATCCTCTTCTATGTTGTCTTTCCATCGCTGTCTTGGTCTACCCTTTGGTCTTGTTTCATTAATCTCTTGAACATATATAATTTTCTCTTGTCTGTTCTCTTCCATTCTTTCTACATGACCCAACCAGCGTAATCTCTGCAATTTCAAGACATATATAATTCGTTGGGATTGAAATAAACTGTTCATTCAGTGTTCTTTCTAGCTCTCCATTCTCCATTGTTGATATCCTTTATAGACCCAAAGGCGTTGATCTTTCTTTGTTGTACTCCACGTTTCTGATCCCCACATGATAGCTGGTCTTATTATAGTTTTGTAGATTTTAATTTTGGTGTTTTGAATTTTATCAGGTGTCACGGGGCAAAGTATATTTTATTCTCTATCTGTACTCTGCTTTTAATTTTCTTGCTTACTATGTTGCTTCTGTTGAAGGTTGTGCCTAGATATGTGTATGTTTCTGCTTTTCTAATTGTCATTTATATAATCTGGATCATTCTGCCCCTGGTCTCTTGACATATTCATATACTTTGTCTTATCTTCGTTAATGGTCGAGCCCACTTTTAGTGCCACATCTCTTAGGTGTATGCAGGTACTGGAGGTGACTTCTTGCATAGTTTCTACCACAAGGTCGATGTCGTCAGCGTATCCTAATATTTTAGCTGGTTCTTCTGTACCGCTTTCTCTTTTCACTTTTCTGATTACCTTTTCAACTACTAGGTTTAATAGTAATGGAGATAACGTATCACCTTGTTTTAAACCCGTTCTTATAGAGAAGGGTTTTGACTTTCGTTTCTTTATACATTACTATGTGTGCATCCTCCATGTATATTCTGGTCAAATTTATTAATTTATTAGGTATCTCAAATTTTTTGAGCCGTTCCATTCTATGCTGGCACAAGCTTTTTTAAGTCAATGAATTTATTGTGTACTTTTTCTCATATTCCCAAGTGCCTGAAATAACGTTTAAAAATGTGTTCTCGCTGTATGGTTTTAATCTATTTATAATAGATAGTACTTTGTAGCTTGTTTGTAGTAAGCGACCTGGTTAGCTGAGTGGTTAGACGCTAGGTTTACTAACCTAGTGGTACCGGGTTCAGTACCAGCAGTGTGATTTTGTTCTGGTACGCACCAAAAAGGCCCCGGGCTTCACCCAGCCTATAAAAATGGGTAGCAGAGAAATCTGGGAAGGTAAAAGGGCTAGGCGTGATGGCGACCACATCAGACTTTCATGTGTAAACGGTCATGGAAATACGGGCTTAACACCGTATTCCCCAATATGCCTTAATGGCATGGAAACGGGAATTTTATCTTTACCTTTTACCGTTGTAGTAAGTAAGTCTATAGTTTTCATGCTGTTAAAGCCTTTTCTGGGTACTGGGATCAGTAATGATTCTCACTATTCCCTAGGGGACTTTTTATTCTCTCCATATTTGTTGTATTAGTGCACATTTCTTTTTCATGCAGACTTAGACTTTCTTCCTTAATCAGTTATGCAGCAGTTTCATCTGAACTCGTTGGTTTGTTGTTTCGTAGAAAAATGATACTGTAGATGATTTATGAAGACGTACAGCAAAGACAAGAGAGAGATGGAGAGAGAGAAGAGACAGACAGAAAGAGAGAGAGAGAGAGAGAGAGATTTGTCAACTGAGTGGAATGTTGTATTTGTTAAATGTATTTTAATATAAGTGAATCTGATGTTGATACAAGGTAGGACAAGATACTGTCCAATTCTGGTCCCGTGGCCCCAGATGCTTGGATTGCCTTTCCAACAGTAAATAGTAACTCTGTACACCTATAACAAAAAGTTGTGCCTTTGGCCATAGAAGTCAAGCTCTCGGATTAAAAAGAGAAAAATCCTGGCTTGGGCAAGCGAAGGACAGTGTTCAACAGGTCTGTTAGCTTGAGGACATAGAACCTGGTGAGGAACGGGTTTGGAGCCAGCGGACTGCTGCACTTTCTTTTCAGTATGTATCACATTGGATTGAGAATTCAGACAGCAAAACCCATTGGCTGTGGAGGCAGAAAGTCAGGCTTGGTTGCTGAGAACTCCTGAAAGTGATGTGGTCATCTACACAAATGTGTCTGTTGCTGGATACAGGCGAAGAGCTTAGGGTTTTACGGCGCAGGCCAGAGGGAGAATGGAGATGGAAGACAGCGGTGCTTTTGCTTTGACCACAAATAGCCTGATTATGGAGGCTATGGCAGTAATCAAGGCAGTGGCATGGCTGGAGACACTGACCTTCACCCTGGCGTGTATTCTCAGTGACTCAATCAATATGATTAAAAAGGCTGAGTCGGGTTGGATGTGAAAGCACTGGTTGGGTCACTGACAAGATACGTTTCATTTTTATAACAGGTCATGCGGGGGTGAGAGGTAACGAAGGAGCAGACAGACTTACTGGCATTGGCTTCAGTGAATGGTGGCAAGCAGTGGGTCTGGCTGATATCCTGAATGCACTCAGAGAAGCTGGTCGAAACTCCGATTCAAACAACAGTTCTGAATCAGCAACCTTGAACATATTTCTGGAACATAACGTCAAACGTGGAGTGGCCAGACAAGAGCGCTACAGTGGGGAGTAAAGAAGACTAATCAACACAGAACTGGTATCATCAGCGGCCAAAAACTTTGCAGGTAAAGAAGTAAAACATAAATAATATCTGAAAAGAGAGAAAAAAGAACAGGTGGGTAACAACTGATGAAAGAATTATGCTAATAAAAGAAAAGATTAAAGAAATAAGAGAAATAATTGAAGTTAATGAAACAAAAAATAAATATAAGAAATAAAAAAAACTTTAAGTAACATAAAGAAGCAGAACTGACCAAGTTAAAGAAAACAATATACTCGTAATAATATTTGTGGAGGGAAAAACATGATAACTTATTTATGTTTTTTGTGTAATTATTTCCCTAATTTTTTTCTAAGAGAATTTCATGCACGATGATGGTTAGAATGTGATGATGAAATAAATGATAGATTAAACTGTTTTTTATTCTGATTCTTATTCACAGAGGGAGCACTGATTAAGACAGTCTTCCTTTCAACTCTGTGGTGTCAATATCACAAGTGGATCTTAATATATAAAATGAAACGTATACTTATCCCAACAGAAATTAGTTGTTTGAGGAGAATACTAGACGCAGCAAGAAGAGACAAAATCAGAAATGACACCATCAGGGCAAAGACTGACGCTAGCGTTAAATTAAATCAGTAACAAGTCTAATGGTTTAGCCACGTTACATATACAGTATACTAAAGAAAACTTTGTGTTAAAGAAACTGTAGGAAAGAGAGAGAGAGAGAGAGAGAGAGAGAGAGAGAGAGAGAGAGAAGGCCCTCCATAAAGAAGGTAGATGAAGTAGACGGAGAGAACACCTACGCTGGTGGTGGATTATCATCATCATCATCATCATGTGCCGTGCCGACTGGCGTTGGCTATTATGCTTCTCCAGATTACGCGATCCTTCATGCATGCCATCAGCTCAGTTGGTGATCTCCTCTCACACCATCCCGTCAGACTGTCCAGTATCATTTCTCTTGGTCTTCCTCTTCATCTTCTTCCTTCTATTTTTCCTGTTGTTATAATATTTTCAATGCCCCCTCTTCTCATTGCATGTCCTATGAAAGTACATTGTCTCTCTCTTATCTTTTTGACAAGGTTTTTTGTCTCTCCAGCTCTTCTCCTACATTCTTCATTAGTTATTTTTGCTGTCCAGGGTATTCGCAACATTCTTCTAATAAACCACATTTCTGCTGCTTCCAATGATTTTTGTGCAGACTTGCCTATTGTCCATGATTCACTTCCATATAACAAGATAGGTTCAATATAGCATTTTAGTACTCGTTTTCTAACATTCATTGATAAGGATGTGTTGGTCAATATGTTTCTCATTCTCTGAAATGCAGTCTTTGCTTGGCCTATTCTGTTCCTAATGTCTGTTCTGCATTTCCCATCTGAAGTTATTACTCCTCCAAGGTATTTGAATTTCTGCACCTGCTTTAGAACAGTTCCGTTTAATTTAATACTGCATGCTGGTGGATTCTGTTTCTTAGATATAATCATAGTCTCTGTCTTTTTGATGTTCAAAGTAAGGCCTTTCTGTTCACTTTCTTTGGCGACTTTATCCAAGAGATTTTGCAGGTCTTGTTGGTTCTCAGCTATCAGTACTGTGTCGTCAGCATACCGAAGGTTGTTAATATTGTATCCTCCAATTTTTATGCCTGGTTCTGTGATTATAGATGCATTAAATACCTTTCCCCCCTCACCCACCCCGAATGAAGCTATCAACCTTGCTTCAGCAAGACGTCGGTTCAATTTTTTAAAATAATTAATGTATAAATATATAACTACACCCGAAGCTACTGCAGTAAAGCGCTGATACCAAAATGTATACAGTAGGAAAAAAAGTAGCAACAGTTTTATTAATTAACGAGAACAAAGTTGTGACGTTTCGGCGGGAGCCTAAATCATACAAAAACATACAGGACGAAAAAATAGAGAGAGAAGATAAAGTATGAATTTACATGAACCCTATGGGAAAAAATTGAGATAAAATGAATAGAGTACTTAGCTGTAACTTGTAAGAAACCTTGGCTTAACGGAAGCTGTGTTCAGAAATGCGCAAGGTTGAGTGTAGAGAATATTTAAATGGAGACTTCTGATGTGTGATAGGTGGGTCGTAACTAGCGTGCGGCTTTTGTCTTGGGAGTTATCTGCCTCTTTAACAACGGCTTTTGTCTTGGGAGTTATCTGCCTCGTTAATAACGGCTTTTGTCTTGGGAGTTATCCGCCTCGTTAATAACGGCTTTTGTCTTGGGAGTTATCTGCCTCGTTAATAACGGCTTTTGTCTTGGGAGTTATCTGCCTCGTTAATAACGGCTTTTGTCTTGGGAGTTATCTACCTAGTTAACAACGGCTTTTGTCTTGGGAGTTATCTACCTAGTTAACAACGGCTTTTGTCTTGGGAGTTATCTACCTAGTTAACAACGGCTTTTGTCTTGGGAGTTATCTACTTAGTTAACAACGGCTTTTGTCTTGGGAGTTATCTACCTAGTTAACAACGTCTTTTATCTTGGGAGTTATCCGTCAGTTAACAACGTCTTTTATCTTGGGAGTTATCCGCCAATTTAAAAACAACGGCTTTTCTCTTGGGAGTCTCTCTTTTATTTTAAAAACTGACATAATTTATGTTTTGTTATAAATATGTGCTTCTCTAGTCCTTCACTCAGCGCATCACACATTTTCATGACCTTGTTTTATGTGCATTTTTTCTTCATCGTCAAGTTTATGAAGATCACCCTGATTCTGAACTGTTTCTGCTATTTCGCCATTTGTCAATGAATAAACTATTTAGCCTCAAAAATCCATGTTAAATGCTTCTTCGACACACATATCATGGGGCCGCTGCTATCTGGGCTAACATGTGCCATTTTAATATCTTTGGTAGGCGCACTTGTGTGTGGGTCACTGAACGTACGAGTACGGAAAAGTTATATTGCTGTCCAGTGGGACTGAGAGGGTCAGTTGTCCTTTGGGGACACTGAATAAACAGTTTAATGTGCGGCCGCACTATGACTGCGACTCGCTGCAGGTGGTCAAGTGTAGAATTTTCCATTTGTAGCGTCACACCATTGCTCATAAAGTTCCGAATTTTGGACCTTTTCATGTTAGGGATGCTGAACCTCCAATATTTTACGTTTTTATAAACAGGTGCACCATTTTGTTCAGTCATATCCTGTCATATCCCCAACCCAGCACGTCACAGGTGGCGGATGGTGAAAGTCCTCCAGATATGGAGAATCCCTGTGAATAAGGAGTTGTCCAAATAAGAAGGCGCGGACCAACTGGCGGTAGACTCAGAGAGCGAGGTGGGGTAGTAGGTGGCTCTACTACTCCTATAAAGTGCCTCAGGTGCTCAGTGAATGGAATACCAGGCGTGTCAGAGGCCCCCTAAAACCTCTCGCTCCCGCTGCCTTGCGGGTAGGACAAGGAGTCCAAAGGCTAGCGGAGAGTCCGTACACAAACCGACAGAAGGCAACGGAAACCACTGTTGTAGTTCCCAAGAATAGTTATGCTTGAACAGAATAATCGATTCATCATGAGCGACGTTAATGGATGTTCCTCTGGAACAGTCTCGTCCGGTAGGGCAGCTCACGAGCTACAGGTGAGGCCAGATCGTCATCAAGCTACTGGTGGCAAAACTAACAAGTTCAAAATAGCAACATGGAATTTTAGAACTTTATTCAAGGCTGGAAAATTAGAAAATGTAAAGATGGAAATGGAAAGGATAAAGATCAACATATTAGGAATGAGTGAAGTTAGATGGACAGGTGCAGGGAAGATAAACTCAGATAAATATACAATAATATATTCAGGAAGTGAGAAACATGAATGAGGAGTAGGAATTATATTTGATGAACAAACGGCAAGGACAATTGTAGGATATTTGAACATCTCGGACCGAGTCCTGCTAGCCCAACTGAAAGGACAACCAATAAACATAAATATTATACGAGTGTACGCTCCAACATCAGAAAGTTCTGAAGAAGATGTACAGATATTTTATAATGACACAGAGACAGCACTAAAACACACAAAGTCATAGAGACGCCACTAAAACACACAAAGTCACATGAAGTTACCATAGTCATGGGAGATTTTAATGCCAAAGTTGGTAAAGGAAGAACTTCAGACATCGTTGGTGACTATGGACTGGGGGAGAGGAATGACAGAGGTTATAAATTAATTGAATGGGCAAGAATACACAGCATGGTTGTAGGAAACACCTGGTTTAAACAACATCCTCGAAGACTGGCAACGTGGTGCAGCCCAGACTAAAAGACTTTTAACCAGATAGACTACATATTAATCAACAAACGATTCCGCAATGCATTACTGACAACAAAAACCATGCCAGGAGCTGACTGCAATAGTGACCATGATCTACTCTGTGGAAAAGTTAGAATAAAGCTAAAGAAAGCAGGCAGAAAAGTGAGAAACATCAAACTGAATACAGAACTTCTTAAAAATGACCAAGAACTGCGAGAACAATACAAAGTTATTATAACAAATAGATACAATGCAATAGCAAAGATAAATAGTATGGATGAACAATGGGAAATGTTAAGAGATTCTATCCACCAAACTGTTAAGGAGATAATACAACCAAATAACAGAAGCCTCTAAAAATAAATGGATGACAGACGATATCTTAGGATTGATGGACAAGGGAGGAGGAGTAAAAATAACGAAGAAAAATATAGCAAGATAAATAAAGAAATAAGACTCAAATGCAGAGAATCAAAAGAAGTGTGGTTAAAAGAACAGTGCAGACAGATAGATGACTCTCATAATAAAAACAGCAAAAACATGCACAAACGAATTAATGAACTCACAGGCAGGAAAACAAAATATACCACAGGATGCTTTAAATCGAAAGAAGGTAAAATGTTAATGGGAAAAGAAGACATTGTGGACAGGTGGACAGAGTATATCGGTGAGCTATATGGAGGAGAAAGACCAGAATTAACACCAATGCTGAAAACTGTGATGGACCGCCAATACTTGAAGATGAAATCATAGATGCCATCAAACACATGAAGAAAGGAAAAGCGACTAGGCCTGATAATAAAACAATAGAAGAAATAGAGGCACTAGAGGAGACAGGAATAAAACTAATAACCAAGTTACTGAATGACATTTACAACAGTGGTTATATTCCCAGTGACCTGATTAAATCCAAGTTTATAGCACTATCAAAGAAACCATATGCAAAGGAATGTGACGACCACTGGACTATCAGCCTCTCATGTCACATAACGAAGCTACTTCTGAGAATAATTATGAGAAGAAGAAGGAAAAGATAAAAATGGAAATAGCAGATGAACAGTTTGGATTTTTTGAAGGAAAGGGAACACACAATGCCATTTATGCTTTACGAACACTAACAGAAAGAGCTTTGAAATACAGAAAGATTTCTACTTATGCCTCATTGATTACATCAAGGCATTTGACAAGGTGAAACATAATGAAATTATTAAAATGCTTGAAGACATCAATATAGACGGCAAAGACCTGAGGATTGTAAAACATCTATACTGGCAACAAGAAGCAGCAGTTCGAGTTGAAAATAGAATTGGAAAATATCAACCTATAAAACAAGGGGTGCAACAATGATGTGTACTATCTCCAGACCTTTTTTCTCTGTACAGCAAGAATATTCTAAGAACAGTCATCACAGAACCAGGCATAAAAATTGGAGGATACAATATTAACAACCTTCGGTATGCTGACGACACAGTACTGATAGTGAGAACCAAGACCTGCAAAATCTCTTGGATAAAGTCGCCAAAGAAAGTGAACAGAAAGGCCTTACTTTGAACATCAAAAAGACAGAGACTATGGTTATATCGGATTATGATGTGAAATGATGATGTGATTGACATTCAGAGATTTTTTATCACTCAAGTTGATTAGGATGTTTTTATGAGTTGTTAGCTGAAGTTGTGATAGCATTAGAATGATGTAAACGTTGTGCTAGTTTTTTTCATGGATTCGTGCAGCGTTTTTGATGTTGCTACAGTTGTCTAAAGTACACATGTAAACTTAAGAATGTGAAATAGTTTTCTTTTGACCTGTAAAGTCCGATATTTTATTATGTGATGTTTTTCTTGTGGATCCATGGAAACTTTCATTGAGACTGTAAGTGACCCATTGTTATTGAGTTGTTTCTCTTGATGTATATATATTTTCTAATTTGAAGAACGACAACAGCAAATATTACATCAAATGTTGGGGAACAATGGTTTGCTTGCCCTTGATTTTCTCTCATCAACATTTCTGCAGTATAATTTTGAATTGTAATCTTAAATGAGAGATACACCTCTACATCTGGTAACGACCATCCGTTCTATGTGTATGTATTTTAAGTGCAGAAGAAAGTGTGTTATTTAAATCTAAATCTCTCTAAGAAATAAAAATGTACAAAGAACGTTTAACGGTTGTCCCGTCGCTATTCAGAAGAGAAATTATGACAGTGCTCAGAGACAAGGGATACAATGGAAGGAAGCAGAGATAATTTCAAGAACAGGGATGGCTGGAGAGCCTTTATCCATGGCCTGTGCTCTCAAGTGAGTGAAAGGCGATGATGATGATGATGATGAAGATGATGATCACACATCACAAGTCTCAATTCAAACATTCTCTACACTCCATCATACGCACTTCTGAACATAACCTCTTACAAGTCACAGTTAGGTACTCCATTCATTTTATTTTAGTCTATTTTTTTTCCATTCCTATTTTTTACACATCATTCATGTGAATTTATACTTTATCTTATCTCTCTATTTCTTCGTCCTGTGTGTTTTTCTATGATTAAGGCTCACGCCGAAACGTCACAACTGTGTACTAGTTAAGTAATAAAGCTGTTAATACGTTTTTACTAGTTTATATATTATGTTATCACAGCTTTACTGCAGTGGCTTAGTGTATAGTTATATTCTTAAGTTTTATATACTTATAGACACATTATTCATGTGTCAACTATCACAGCAGTATCATCTTAGTTCTTTCTTGTCCTACTCCAAGGTCGACCCAGTTTTTCTTTCAGCTCCAGCTACTCAGAGGCACTCTATGACCTATCAATAATCTGATTGGTCTAACTAATCGAGGGGAAGATAATCTTACCTATAGAGCAAATCCTTCTCATAATGTATCCACAGTTCCGTCCCTTGTACTGGAACAAACACAGGTAAGATGTAGCTAGTTTCCATCGCTGCCAAAACAACACCTGGTGGATATCTAGGTCACTGTTCTAATCTTGGAACAAATATCACGTGATCGCCCCATTAACAGCAACGCAAATGCCTTTCTGCTGTCTCCTCACCAAATAAATAATTGCACAGTACGTACTTGCTTCAGCTGTTTCCTTTCTGTGTTTTTAAAAACATGACTTAAACACTGACTACAATGACAAAACTATTAGACGTTCTCTTCAGATAAAATGCATTTTTAACATTTAAAAAGGTTCAAATATTCTATTTCAAATATTTCTTTACCCGTTGTTCCTTTTCCCTTTATCATGATTTTTAAAAGGTGACTTCAGAAAATAAGATAACGCATGTTTTGCTTTGTTATTGCTATAAATTTCAGTAATGACGTTTCTTTTTGACTATGAAGCTATTTCCTCAAAGACGAAAATAAATTAAAACAACAGAAAAGGCCTACTAGGGATACAGTGTTAAGCCCTGAAAGACGAAAGTGAATGCTTCTTTAAACCTGAAACAACACATAGAGAACATTGAAATTCAGGTTTAAATGCTGGCCAGTTTTATGAAACAATATTTTTTTTGTCAGATGTACAATTAATTTTTATGTTTTTGTACTTACGTAGGTATAATTTGGCTGATGTTGTTTCCGCTTTTTAAAATTGTCGTGAAAGATTTTTAAATATAGAAGTGTTTACTTTTTCAGTTGCACTGGAAAGTTCACTGTATTTGTCGTCCACTAGTATCTATAGCCGCGATATTTGAACGATCTCTGTACCAAGATTTGACGTATCTTCAGAATCTGTAAATGCTTCATTGATTACCCCAGCTCTGTTATTTGTATTTGATGTACGGACCTCAGTGTCTTGTACATCAATACTCAAAATGTTTCTCTTATATCGAGTAGCGTCAGACTTTGCAAAACCTGGATTATCTCTTCCAATAAAACTTATTTCTTCTTCTTCTACCATTTCAGATTTGAACTCAGGACTTCCAGCTCTAACTCAGAGACAGCTCTTCGTCTGATGGCGATGTTTCCATCATCAGCATTTTCTTCTCCTTGTGAGATATCAGCTTTATAATCATTCTCTTCCTCACAGGAATCTTTCATTTCCGTTACTGTCTCTGTCAATTCATCTTCAATACTGGATTTGGCGATATCAAAATTTTCAGGGTAAAATATTTCCGGACTGGCAGCAACCAATAAAACAGTCTTAGCCGGGGACTGGTAACTCTGGGTGAAGTCAAATCCTCTTCTGGGCGACACTGGAGAAAGTGGTGGCGCTTCTATGAAGACTGAAAATCTGTGCACCATTGTGACAAATGGAGATACAATATGAGGCAAGTCGTGCTTTGTGCCCATAGCGAAGGGCTGCAAGGCTGCTTGACCAAACAGAAAGAATATTACCCCTCCTGTGAAGAATACAGAGCCAATGATGATCCAGACAGTGCGCCACTTTTCGTGGGTTCCCTGTGGAATAATAATGAAAATCATCCAGAATCTGTTCCTAGCTCTAGAAGAAGAGAGTACTTGAAATTTATGGGCAAGAACATAATTATTTTATTTACAGACATATACAATTATATTTTAAAACTCGAAAAGAAATACTACATCGTCTCTACATTTACTTTGTGCTCCATTAAATTCATATAGAAGTATTATAGTGGATTCAGATAAGAAATGCTGAATTAAATTTAGCTAAAAAGTACTGCTTCAGTTAAAATACTACATTACATTCGGTAAAAATATTTTGGCCGAAAATAAGAAACAATATCTTCTTGGCGGAAAAGTAGATGAAGTCATGACAAATATTATTGAGGAAATACGCTGGCGATAGTTGGGACATGCGCTCCAGATGACCGACGACTCACTACCAAAAATAGCACTAAGATGGATACCAAAGAGGAACAGAAGTAAGGGTAGACCAATGAAGACATGGAGAAGAACAACAGAGAGGATGTTAATCAATAGAGGGCTCACCTGGGCAAGAGCGGAAAACAAGGCAAAGAACAAACGTTTGTGGAAGATCCTTCGGCAAGCCCCATGTATTTTGGATACTTAAAGTTCAGAGAGAGAGAGAGAGATAGTGAGAGAGAGAAAGAGAGAGACAGAAAGAGTGAAAGAGAGAGAAGGAGAGAGACAAAGAGTGAGATTGATTGATTGATTGATCTTTATTTCAAAAGGGTTAAGAATTGGGCACGCAGGCCCGTCTGACATTCTGCCCTTTATCATACATCTTTCACTCTATTCCAGACATTCTACAAATATGCTGTTTATATAACAAACATAACTAACATTGAAGCTGAGAGACATAAAATAAAATATAACATTTACGTTTCGCTCTTAAACATTCACTCAGTACAGAAGTAACTACATACATTATAAATGACTATCTACTAAACAAAATTTTCGGGACTATTCAGAAAACAATTAATTGTATTCGGTGTCTGTAAGAGCAGCTTAAGATAACTTTTAAGTTTTATAATTCATGGAGGCATGTAGTCGACATCAAATAGATATTGGGAAAGCTTGTAGTTGTAGGAAGGAGTATAATTTATATTTTTTATATAGGATGGGAGGGTATTCCAAAGATGAGCAGCAGAATAACTAAAGCTTTTCTTGTAAAGATCAAGCCTAGGTTTTGGAAGACATATGTTGTTCAAGCGTTGGCTGCACTTTGGGCTAAATTTAAACAGGTTCCATAGATAAGGCGGGGTATGCCGTGAAATAATTTGATGTACTAACTTGGCTTTGTTGAAGAGGAACCTGCTCTTAAGAGGTATTTTGATACGTTTGTGATGATTAGTTGTTTGTGCTTGATCTTTGTCTCCTGAGAGAGAGAGAAAGAGAGAGAGAAAGAGTGTGTGAGAGAGAGAGAGAGGGAGAGAGAAAGAGAAAGAGTGAGAGTGAGAAAGAGTAAGAGAGAGAGAGAGGGGGGAGAGAGAGATAAAGAGAGAGAGAGGGACACTCGGTAAAAGACTACTTACGTCTGTGGTTATGGATGCTGTTAACATTGGCCCTGAAATAGCAATGAGACTCCCAAAAGAAATCATTATTCCATTGAGCCAACTTGCAAACCTATGAATGAAATAGTCCGAAATTTAAATTTTGTAATATCATCATCGTCATCGTCATCATCATTATCATGTGTTGATTTTACAAGTTGAAAAATAAATATTTTAAATGGTGACGATTATCATAATTGTAATTCAAAGAAGTACTTAGATGTTCTCCTATGGAAGAGGATCTCGGCGCAGTGCACGCACTCCGTGCACCAATGAGAAAAAAAAAAGAATGGAAGATGGAGGGCGGATTTCGAAAACACTCCCAAATTATAAGACTGACGAAGATACAGTGACACTATCCCTTTGACCAACCCTACTTACTAAATTCTTAAACTCAGTCAGTCAGTTATTTGCATGTCCCTTGCGGAACCTTGCCTCCCTAACAGCTCTCCTGTAAGCCTCTCGGTTGTAAGCAAGATGCCCTGCTGCTGATGCGTCCATTTGCAGATAATCAACGATGTCCTGCAGCCATCTTCGCCTTGGTCTTCCTCTCTTTCTTTTTCCCCGTACTTACCATTCCAAGAGGGTCTTCTCTAAATTATCATGTCGTTTAATACGCCCAAAAGTTTTCTCTATTTAATCTTCTTTACTAGACATTCTTCTTCAATATTAAGTTCTTGTAGTATGGATATATCTTTTTTTCTTTTTTGTGTCAATGATATTTGAAGGACTCTTCTGTAGTATTTACATTCAAAGATATTTATGTGCTTCTCAGCTGTTTTTTAAGTGTCCAGGTCTCACTTAAACCAGGCCAGTCTGCAGTTTTATTTTAATTGGTGTATAAGTATACAACTATACACTAAACACTGCAGGAAAGCTGTGATACTAGAATGTATAAAATCGGAAAAAAGTAGGAGCAGCTTTATTACTTAACGATTACAAAGTTGTGACGTTTCGGCGTGAGCCTTAATCATACAAAAACATACAGGACGAAGAAATAGGGAGAGGAGATAAAGTATAGATTTACATGAATAGTGTTTAAAAAAATTTTTTTTAAAGGAGTACTTAGCTGTAAATTGCAAGGTGTGGCTTGTCTGGCGGTGTGTGTCAGGAATGGATCTGGTAGGACGTGGAAATTGTTTAAATAGAGACCTGTGACATGTGGTCGGTGGGTTGTAACTGGGGCTGGTGGATGGGGAACCAGGGAGGGGAGAGAGAGTGACGCACTAATGGCCTAGCTAGGAGAATTTGAAACAGGTGATTGGGGAAGAGGTGTTGCAGAGAAGAGGGGTTGCAGAGAAAATAATGGGGTTGCAGAGTGATGCTGTGAGGAAGTTTGAAAAGTAAGAAGGGGTGGATTTAGTGGAGAGGTACTATAATGATTGAAGAAGATGATGTTACGTGTAACTAAACAGCGAGTTTAACCTATGTGGTTCCAGCGTCCCATAATTTTGAATGCAGCGGTTCTCAAGTGCCAGGCGGCTTGTGTCATCTGCGTGACATTATTTAATGGCTGGTACCAGAAAATCTAAAAAGTGATTAAACTATTCTGATAGTTTTTTGCTGCTTTTAGCTGGTCCTAAATAATTACTTGTGGATTTAGAAAGCAGTAGATTTACACAGTGACATATTCCTTAGAGGCAAGGATACAGCGATAGAATGGCAGCATTAGTTATCTTAGCTGACAAATTAGAGGAGAGCAGGGTCATATTCCACCTCCTCATGGTGGTCCCGGTAACAGAGTGATGTGGTGCATCAGCCTAGCCAACGGCGTAGGGGCCCCTGTGTCCCTATAGCGATTTAACCTGGCTAGAGGATGCATTATTGAACCTATTCAAGCAAATTACTATAACCCACCCCTCATCTCACTCTTAATACTTGAACATTATCACAATGTCTACTACAAAGATAGAAAAACAAGACAGAACAAATGGTTCGCGTGTGGAAACTTCACACAGAAAATTTGAGGTCAGAATAAGAATATCTTTACGGAGTTTTTGCTGACTTGTTGGAATGTAATGGCGCTGAGGAAACTTGCGCTTAAAGGGTATCACTATAACTGAGTGCAAACAACTAGGCAATGCTGGGGATTTCTTATGAATATTCAGCATATTCAGGATGTGTACTATCTCCAGACCTTTTTTCTCTGTATAGCGAGAATATTCTAAGAACAATCATCACAGAACCAGGCATAAAAATTGGAGGATACAATATTAACAACCTTCGGTATGCTGACGACACAGTACTGATAGCTGAGAATCAACAAGACCTGCAAAATCTCTTGAATAAAGTCGCCAAAGAAAGTGAACAGAAAGGCCTTACTTTGAACATCAAAAAGACAGAGACTATGGTTATATCTAAGAAACAGAATCCACCAGCATGCAGTATTAAATTAAACGGAACTGTTCTAAAGCAGGTGCAGAAATTCAAATACCTTGGAGCAGTAATAACTTCAGATGGGAAATGCAGAACAGAAATTAGGAACAGAATAGGCCAAGCAAAGACTGCATTTCAGAGAATGAGAAACATATTGACCAACACATCCTTATCAATGAATGTTAGAAAACGAGTCCTAAAATGCTATATTGAACCTATCTTGTTATATGGAAGTGAATCATGGACAATAGGCAAGTCTGCATAAAAATCATTGGAAGCAGCAGAAATGTGGTTTATTAGAAGAATGTTGCGAATCCCCTGGACAGCAAAAATAACTAATGAAGAATGTAGGAGAAGAGCTGGAGAGACAAAAAACCTTGTCAAAAAGATAAGAGAGAGACAATGTACTTTCATAGGACATGCAATGAGAAGAGGGGGCATTGAAAATATTATAACAACAGGAAAAATAGAAGGAAGAAGATCAAGAGGAAGACCAAGAAAAATGATACTGGACAGTCTGACGGGATGGTGTGAGAGGAGATCACCAACTGAGCTGATGGCCTGCATGAAGGATCGTGTACTCTGGAGAAGCATAATAGCCAACGCCAGTCGGCACGGCACATGATGATGATGATGATGATATTCAGCATAACTTTGTTAACCTTTTATAGCAGGAAAAAAGATTGTTATCTGATGCTCACGGTAGATAAGAAGCGTCACACTGGTATCAACTTCTGGTGTCAGAATTATACTATCCACTAAATAGAAGGATGAAAAACAAAAGGATCGTCTAAGGGAGATAATGGTGAAATAGAGTGGGTACTGATCTAAGAACAGCATTTGTTGCCTCCCTTAGCTCTTTTTTTTCTATACTAACAATTTACTAACAATTTTATTAGAAAAACTATATACAACTAACCATGCAGTCCCCCATATTGAATTGAGAACAACTTTTCCTCTTTAAATTAATATATAATATGTCATACTGCATTTCAGATTTTGCCTTTGTGATTATTTTAAATATGACAACCATTCCATTCCACTATATGAAATTTACTCCCTTGGTCATTTGAGGTAACCCAACCCCCCCACCCCCCCAAAAGTACAAAAAAAGATCCACCTTCAGCCCCCATCAGCATGGGGATTAGAAGGGGTGAAAAATACAATGTCCAAAATAACTTAAAAATAGTTTTTTCTAGTTCCTTGGTCTTTAATTGTGAATTTATTCTAACTATACTTAAAAATCTGGCCATACCTGTGGTATCAGTGCCTTCTGGCATGTTACAAGCGTCGTTAGAATTATCATAGGGTGGGATCGTTGCTTCCGCTGCCAGATCAACCATCAAAATTTCTACAACTTCATTCATTCATTTGCATGTCCCTTCTGGAACTTCGGCTCCCAAACTGCACTATTGTAGGCCTCTCTGTTGTGAGCATGATGGCCTGCCGCTGATGCATCATTTCTACAACTATATTCCGGAAAAGTAATGAAATAAAATAATGAAAATTCCCTTTAATCAAAATGGAAAAATACACATAGAAGGTACAGATATTGAAGAAGTCAATCAATTTGCATACCTTGGCAGCTATATAGACCAGGATGGTGACACTAAAAAGGAAGTTAGGATCAGAATTTCAAAAGCAGCATCAATCTTCAAGAATCTTGAGAACATATGGAATTCAAAAGTTATAAGCACAAAAACCAAGTTAAGACTATTCAATTCAAATGTAATATCCACCCTCATTTATGCATGTGAAAGCTGAAAAACAACTAAAGAAATAGGCAAGAAATTAGACTCTTTTGAAAACAAATGCATAAGGAAAATACTCGGCATCAAGTGGAACGAATTCAAGAACAATGCAGAGATAAGACAGATGACTGAAAAACAACCAGTCTCATGGGTGATCAGGAAAAGGAGATGGACATATGTTGGTCACTTGATGAGAAGAAATGATCAGAGAATCCCAAAACACGCTATCAAGTGTAACACAACAGGCCAAAGAAGAGGACCGCGTGAAATTCTGAGAGGACATTGTTAAGAGAGGCCAAATCAACAGGCATAAAATCATTTGATGAGGTTGAAAGACTCGCTGAAGACAGGAAAAATTGGCGAACTACTTTGCGAGCACTATGTGACGTTTAACGGCACGGGAAGGATATAAGATAGATTCCGGAAAAAAATTGGAAATTCATGAGAGGCGCGCCTCCATCTCAGGAACAAGACGTCATATTGTGTTAAACTTACAAAATGATGTTTTATGAGCACAATGATCTTATTAAAACGTTTAAAGCAGCATTGGAACGCATGCCAACGGATGAATATAAAGTAATTATACGAGTAGGCCGAAGACCAGCAGGCCAACACGAGCCTGTTTCAATGCCCCTCAGGGAGATGAAGTCTCGGCAGTTATATCAGGCGATGAGGTTGATCAGCGGGATATCGTACTTCAACGACGAGGCGAATCATTTCAGCGCATTTCAGAAACATATCGATCTTATGATGGTCTGCAGTACCCAGTGATATTCCCCCATGGTGAAGATGGATATCATTTTAATCTGAGGCAGGTCAACCAAACAACAGGTGAAACAACCAGCAAGAAAGTTTCAGCGAAGAATTTCTATGCAGACAGACTAATGGTTCCAGATACTGAACAGAACCACATAATAAACTGCAGACAAACAAAACGATGAGACAATCGTTGATATGTATGCAAAAATCGAGAGTCAGAGTCTTCTTTAGATTCGTCTAAATCAACGTAAACTGAGAGATGAAGAATATATTTCACCTGAGAGATGCTGGGGGGTATTCACTTTCTCCCCCTTTCTCCCTCTCCCCATGCTCTCCAGATCGTCAGAAGTTTAAAGCGCCGAAACAGTTGCTTGACAGTGTTACTTCTCTGATGGTTTGAGTATTTGCCCTCTAGTTTCGTTCTCTTCGACAGTTTTTGCTTCAGACGTGCCAACAAATATCCAGTCCCTAATTAGTTCCAGCAGTGTTAACATTTGCAACCCTCCTACTGTAATAGTTTGGTTCTGGTTAATAAAAGGTCAAAGTTTTTTGACAATAAGTTACAGATACAATTTCCAGGGGTAAAAAATATGCCGAGATCGTGTTTGTCTCTGTATTTCAAACAAGAACCATGAGAGAGTTAATAATTTAAATCTTCATCTGTCTAGAAAAACAATAACATTCTATGGAAAGTTTGCTTAAATTTTTCTTTCTCTTTTCTTGTCATATCTCTTGATTCTTTCAACAATGATTAAGCCTTTAATTTCATGGAACATTTATCAGTAGTTTTCGCTTCTTTTTTTCTTTTACATTCTGTGCGTCAATTGGATGTAATATAGAGAAGAGATGAAACATATAAGACTGGGGTTCAAAGATCATGTTGGAGTCTACGTAAATACACTAGATTACGTAAATTACGTATTACTAAAAACGAAATTCTGTATTAGAGTTCAAATGTAAATGTTTAATGATGTCCCTATGACTGAAAACATATGATGAATTTCCTTTTGTCTAGGCATCTGATGATATCCTTCTGTCTGGGCATCTGATAATTCTTTCTTTTCGGGCATCTAGTGATTCCCCTGCAACTAGGCAATTAATAATCGACTGGTGACTCAGAGTTTGGTGATCTTCCTGAGATTCTGGGCGTGAGTGTTTGCAAGACAGACATAAAGTCGGATTAGGGACTGCAGTAGCTTTTCTGACTCCAAGACTGGACCTCAAATGTTGTAAAATATGTTTATTGTTATCCTGATTCAAATAAGGCCATAAGTAAAGAAATAAAGATGGGCCTGCAGCATCGGAATCACAGTGGCTCTTAGATATCGTTATACCAAAACCCATTCTGCAAATGAAGATATCACAAAGCTTAAATTATACATAACAAAAACATTGCTTGAAAGCTGGGAAAAGACTGCCATAAAAACGAAACAAAAAACATTTAGATTAGATAGTACGTTTAACACTTTAATCATTGAGGGGTAGCAGTTATTAAAACAATTCATGTGAAAAGTTTTAAATCATGAGTGCATCCATCATCAGTGAAGTCCGGATTAAGTACATAAGAGCTCTGATCTATTTTTTTGCAAGTAAGATCTCTGCGCAGATGTGACTACACCGTAGGCTTGAAGAGGCTCATTGTAGTTTTAATGGCGTCTGTAGCGTGGTCAGTAACTAGTGTCTTCAATTACTGAGATCAGGTCGTTTTCTACATGGCCTTTCCAACACACAAGCAGTTCAATAATGCACGTAAAAAAATTCCTACAGGAAGTGAATCATAATTCCTGAGTTTGTTACAGTATTGTAACACAAGATTATGCAGCAAACTACAACAGTAGAGGGAAGTGTATATGACTTATGGTTTGTGGTCTGGATCATACTCATCATTGCACTCTGGACATGTCCATAGATGCTCAGATCCCCAACCTCAATATATCCATCACCTTTCTACGGCTTACACTGTGGAAAAAGAGTCCCGTAATTCAGTTTCTAGTTTGCTTTTTCAGAGAAATTGTCATCAGAACAAAATTGTGCAAGTGAATTAAGAAAAAAAAATCTTAGACTTTATAGACTAAGAAAAATCATTCTCAAGATCAAATTTTGGATTAGGTGGGCTTCAATTAATGTTTCTTTTTCTAATAATGAAAATAATTCACAATCACACGATTAGAAATACTTCTTTTCTTTTTAAAATTCAATTTATATTTGAGACACTGCATTTTAAATGTGTTTTCAGACTGATAGAGTTTGTCCTGCCAGACTCTATCCCATCATGACGGAATTTAGGTGTACTCTGATGGGATCCAAATACTTGAATATTTTTTCTTTTTCGAAGCATTATTTTTTAAGTCAAAACTATATTATATATGCATATTACTATAGTGATGTATTATTATAGGCATTTTGATTACAGATCGCTGCACTATTTATATCACTCTAAAATTAGATTCATTGCTTTCTCTTTCTTTCTCTTTCTCTCTCTCTCTCTCTTTCTTACCCTTTCTTTCTTTCTCTCTCTCTCTCTCTTTTTCATTGTTACTCTTTCTCTCTCTTTCTTTCTCTCCTTATCTCTCTCACCCTCTCTCTCTCTCTCTCTCTCTCTCTCACTAATACGTTGTATAACACAAAGAACTGAACCGATAAGCCACCAGTGAATGAACCACATGCACGTTGTTTTAATTTCACCCGGAGGTGGCTAGAAGACTTCTTTACATGTGGTCAAATCTTTTCAGCAAAATTCACAATTCCATGTCTCCTCAGTACGAGATATTGTAATCGTAATAATAGATGCATCAACAGTACCAAAAATACCAACTCCGCAAGGGAGTTTCTAATTCTGTTTATAAATGGTTTAAGTTCCACTCATAACAACGCTAACCACATCTGCGTTGAATTTCTACCTACATCTTTTGTTAGAAGACGGGGCGGAACTTCCTTGTTTATCTTTTTTTTTGTTTGTAACTCTTTGTTTATCTTCCCTGTGGTTCGTGTATATACTGACATCTGTCTTTCAGTCTCATAGACTGTCATCTGGGGCCAGCCCACGACGTCATACTTTCATCAGCCGGATCTCGCAGATACACTCATGTCACCGGAAAAAACAGACAAAATATATCTATCCGGTTACTAAGTACCTCTCTCTTTCTAACTATACATATCACACCTTTCTACTGCTTCCAACTATACGCTTTCTAATCATACTCTTTCTAAGCATACATATCATACCTTTATAACCATACACATCATACCTTTCTAACGTATATATCATACTTTCCTAACCATATATATCATATACCTTCCTAACCATACATATCATACCTTTCTAACCATACATATCATACCTTTCTAACGTACATATCACACCTTTCTAACCATACATATCATATCTTTCTAACCATACATATTATATATTTCTAACCATACATATTATACCCTTCTAACCTTACATATCATACCTTTCCAAACATACATATCATACCTTTCTAACCATATACATCATACCGTTCTAAAGTATATATCATACCTTTGTAACCATACAGATCATACCTTTGTAACCATACATGTCATACCTTTGTAACCATATACATCATACCTTTCTAACCATACACATCTTACCTTTCAAACCATACACATCATACCTACCTAACCATACATATCATACCTTTCTAACCATAAATATCATACCTTTCTAACCATATACATCATACCTTTCTAACTTGTATCATACCTTTGTAACCATACATATTATATCCTTCTAACCATACATGTGATATATTTGTAACCATATACATCATACCTTTCTAACCATACACATTATACCTCTCTAACCATACACATCATACCTTTTTAATGTACATATCATACCTTTCTAACCATACATATCATACCTTTCTAACCATACATACCATACCTTTCTAAACGTACATATCATACCTTTCTAACCATGCATATCATACCTTTATAATCATACACATCATACCTTTCTAACGTACATATCATACCTATCTAACCGTACATATAATAACTTTCTAACCATACACATCATAACTGTCCTACGTACACATCATACCCTTCTAACGTACATAGCATACCTTTCTAAAGTACATATCATACCTTTCTAACCATACACATAATACCTTTCTAACGTATATATCATACCTTTCTAACCATACATATCATACCTTTCTAACGTACACATCATATCTTTCTAACGTACATATCTTACCTTTCTAACCATACATATCATACTTTTCTAACGTACATATCATACCTTTCTAACCATACATATCATCCCTTTCTAACGTACATATCACATCTTTCTAACATACATATCATACTTTTCTAACCATACATATCATACCTTTCTAACGCACATATCATACCTTCCTAACGTATATACTATACCTTTCTAACCATACATATCATACCTTTCTAACGTACATACTATACCTATCTAACCATAAATATCATGCCTTTCTAATATACATATCACATCTGTCTAACATACATATCATACCTTTCTAACCATACAAATCATACCTTTCTAACGTACATATCATATCTTTCTAACCATACATATCGTACCTTTCTAACCATACATATCATACCTTTCTGACGCACACATCATATCTTTCTAACATACATATCATACCTTTCTAACCATACATATCATACCTTTCTAACCATACATACCATACCTTTCTAACCGTACATATCATACCTTTCTAGCCATACATATTATACCTGCTACTTGGGCGTGAAACTACTGTCACGTATCAGTAATTGCTTCGTAGGGGTAACTGTCCAATAAGTCCTCGGAATACAACGTCATTTATACAGTAAAAAGTATACAGTGTACACATAAAATCATTACAAAAGTCGGTGCACTGCTATAGGCGGGCAATGTTTCGATGCGCAAAGCAAAGTAGGTCACGTCTTTTATTATGAATCATTCCATGTAAATAGATTTTTTTAAATTATAGACTTTACATGGTCATTCGTAACTGCGGATTATACGTAAGTAGGACGTTCGTAACTCGAGAGTTGTTGTATTCTGTTGGCCGCCAAATGCTTTAAACGTAAAATAGTAAACTACCTCTAATAGTCAGTTCCTTTCGTCACCCTCTTGTCCGGACAGACGGGCAAATATTGCCAAGATCAAGGATTCCCAACAATGTCTAAATTCTGAGATTTTTAGGGTTTCTTATTCAATTTGAACTTGGCGAACTACCATATGTGACGTTTAAAGGCACGGGAAGGATGTAAGATGTAAGATTCTGTTTTAGACCGCTTTCTTTAATATAAAGTATACTCCAAAATATTAGTACCTTAATTACAAGTGACTGCAGCTAATGCACGTTGTTCAAACAATGTTCTTTTTAAATTGATAGATGCATATCTTTTAATTTGAGAAATCAAAGTTCTTAAAATTAGAGAGAGAGAGAGAGAGAGAGAGAGAGGATTTTAAAAAGAGCGCGCGAAAGAATGAGAAACGTATACAGCACGGGAAGACTACCCTATAAATATGTTATATAAAGTGAAAAGGTTACAGGGTCAAGTACTTACATTTTGGACAGAAAACTGCAAACCTTTACTAAAGAACATGGGCAGGTAAGCTAACAGTAACTGAGATGTCCAGACGTGACAAGTGCCCGCGGCAAGAAACGCAAGTGAAGGCGGTGACTTCAGCATTTCCATAAATGGAGGCTTCACTTTCTTCTAAAAGGAGGAAATTATTGTTGTTGCTGTTGTTGTTATTATTATTATATGAAATCTTGTAATGCATGATGAATTAACACTCTGTATACAATCACACATCTGCATATCACAACTGGGGCGTATGAATGGCAAACTGATTAGTGCACTAGTCTCTACGTGGGTTCGAATCCTGCCGGAGGCGCCCCAGTCACACAACTGTATAAATGGGCATCTGACTTGTTCTGGAGTTGGAGAAGGAAAGGCGGCCAGGCGTGATGTTGACCACATCACCCTCTAGTGTGCTGACAGGT
This sequence comes from Achatina immaculata, assembly GCA_009760885.1. Lineage (NCBI taxonomy): Eukaryota > Metazoa > Mollusca > Gastropoda > Stylommatophora > Achatinidae > Lissachatina > Lissachatina immaculata. Next base: position 20,664,559 of record CM019696.1, read on the forward strand.
CAAGGAAGATATGGGCACTAACACCATATCCTTATTTGCCTCAAAAGCATGACCGGATTACCTTTACATATTTTAAAACTTTTTATTACATTTCATTATTAGGTTACGTAGAAAAATCAGATCTCTTGAGACACAAGTGACTCTGACGAATTTTTTAGATCAAAATATCTGTGGTTTTGCCGGGCTTTTCATAATAATGGTATGAAAAGGAGGTTAGAGAACAGAACACAATAGGTTTTATTTACTATAGGTAAACATAATTTTTTAAAAGTTTATATAAGAATGATTTCATTTACAGAACCCCGTTAGTATTACCGCTGCTGATGAGAAATCCATGGCAACTCTGTGAGAAATGATGTATTCCTTCTCTTTCTCGGAGATGTATGGATGATCTTCCGGTTTCTGTGAACTGAGGAAGTGCCAGACAAGGCACCAGAGAAGAGTGACTGCCCCTGTTTGATGTGAGAATATAATCGTGTACCGTGGCAATTTTACACGAAATTTGAGAAGAATTTATACATAGAAGGGTCTTTAAATTACTTTCTAGTAGTCATGACACTGAAATTGTATGTTAAATCAGCCGTTAACTTCTAACGCAGAAAATCAAGTCACTGATTTGATGTATATGACACTATCAAACTTTGCTCTTGAGCTGCAGTTTTCTGAGCATCAAGAACCTTCATCTCCAGCACATTCTCTTTTTGATATTTCAGAGGTAGCTTTCAAACTAGAGAAGACCATCATTACGGGTAAAGAAATCTAATGAATTAACTTCTGATTTAAGTAAGCTAAAATTATGTTTGTTTTCCCAGTGGACTTAAAAAAAAAACAGCACTGTCTGCAGTTGTCCGTAAGGAGTCGTCTTTCATTCTCGTAATGTGACTAGTTCATGTCGTATTGGTTGCTGCCCGTGTGAAAATATTTCATCCTGGAAGTTTTGATATTCCTAACAAAAATATTAAAGATATATCCACGGAGACAGTGAAGGAAATAGAAGATTATTATGCTGAAGAGAATTATTACAAAAAATACGATATTTCTGTAAAAGAGAACAATAGTGATTATCAAAATGTCTCCGTCAGGATGAATAGCTTTCTTATATTTCGGGCTGGAAGTCCTGAGTTCAAATCCGAATCGTGTAGAAGGAAGAAGAAGAAATAACTTTTGCTGGAAGAGATAATCCAGGTTTTGGAAAGTCTGAAGTTACTGGACATAAGAGAAACATTTTGAGTATTGATGTACAAGACACTGAGGTCCTTACATCAAATACAAATAACAGAACAGGGGTAATCAATGAAGCATTTACAGATTCAGAAGATACGTCAAATCTTGGTACAAAGGTCCTTCAAATATCGCGGCTATAGATCACAGTAGACAAGCAGTACACTTTACAGCTCTGTACAACCGATAAAAAAGACAGCCATATTCTTACAAATTTTTTACGGCATTTCATAACGTGGAAAACAGATCAGTCAAACTAGATTTGCATACACACGGATAGTAATTTTATGAGTAAAACTGAAGAAATGTCGTGTCACAAAACTCATCAGTACTTACGTGTCATCGGTAGTGAATGTCGACAAAACTGCAGGATCACAGTTTGTCAGTTTGATAGTAGTGGATATTTTTATTCAGTGAAAAAGACATTAGTGAGTATTGGACATTATTAAAAAAGCAATATAATAATTATGCCAGAAACCTAGCGTGAAACAGCAACGACTGGTTATGGATTTACTGTTGTAAGGAACAGGCGTCATCATGCAGGGGACATTTCTGTTTTATGAAGCAGCTGCAACTGCGGGTTTCCACAGCTTCTATAACAGACATCACCTTAGTCAGGCCAATATAACATGAAGGTAGACATGTGGAATGTAGACATGTCGAAGGTAGACGTGTCGAAGGTAGACATGTCAAAGATAGACGGTACTACACTAAGCAGCTGCACGCTATCAGAGTTCCAGACACCAGTGCCGATCGTGATCGTCAACGTCTAAGCTTGCAGTGGAAATGTGGATGTGCAAAGCTGACGAAGGCTGCTGAATAAAGAAGAGAAGAACATTCTCTAAGAAGAGAATAACATTCTCCTCTTCGATGACTTCAATGCTAAGGGCAGCCGGTGGGAGTAATGACATCACTAACAGGCAGGGAGAAGACCAGAAGGACGTAGTAGTCACAACATACATTCTGTGCGTCAACAGTGGAAGTGTGACCAGATTGGGGAGCCAACCGGTTGACTCGGAGAGAGTCACTGACTTGGCCCTGATATCGCCTACCTTGGCATCGAAATGCAGGTGGTATGCTCTGGGATACTACGAAAGTGTCAGCTATCCGTATGTCATGTCAGCTGAGAGGAGCAAAAAACTAAAATGCAGAGTTGTATAAGTTGAACATCTTCCACTACACAACACGGGTAAAGACACGATATCAGTTAAGATTAGATGTAGCAGACTGAAGCCGCACAGGAAAAGACAGGAGATGGACACAACCTCCAAGGTGAAATGAGAAGTTTGAGAGGGGCTGGCTGGACAAGAGAGAGACTGTCACAGCCAGGACTTGTACTTGTAGGAACTCCCTGTAACTTCAAGCTGTTGCTCTTTACAGCCGATGCTGTAGAAATGTTGAGGCACAGCATCGTATCGGCGTGGGAGAGGGTTATGGCGGCTATTTTTTCAATTCCGTAGTACAGCAGGGGCTGTGCAATGCTTCTATGGCGACTCCTGCCCCGTTACCAAGGCTATGCCTGTTACTGGGGGTACGACGGAGAGGTGGGACAGGGTCTTGGTCAGCTATGGGTCGCTGATTATCTTATCGGGCGTCTTCACCCCCAAACAGCCAGGAAGGCTGGCAGATCTCAGTCCAAGCTCTTAAAGACTTAGAGGATATAGGCCACTATCGGATGATGACATGAAGAACCTAGCAAATGAGTTCAGCACAAGCTTCCAGAGTGGCCACATCAGAGAGGAATGGCTACACTGTAACTTATGCCGTTGCCCAAACCAAACAAAAGCCATTCCAAAACCAACGCTTATACTAGACCTGTCCTTGACTTATCTGACGCTAAAAGGAATTTTGTTTAGGTTATGCAACGCATTTATGTCGAGCGGTGACGCCGACACTGTTGTTCCGCTCCAACTTTAGATCAATTTTTGATGTATGTTGTAAGTGCAGACCTTGACTGTATGCAGGTTTTAGTCCACTTATACTTTGTGGCTGATGTTAGTTGTGGGCTCTGTCAGGTATACCAGACGATAAAGTGGATTTAGCCAATGATTCCCGTGTTAGGGCATAGTCCGTGACCATTTTCTGGACCTATTTATTTTTTTATTATATCAGGGGTCTGAAACTTGCTGCCTGCATGCCACAACAAACGCATAATAATGCCATAATTACATAAAAATATTTCGGTGAAATAAACATTATTTACAGTTTTATACAGTAAAATCATCACCATTCTGACCCCCGCCCCCACCAATTTCGCTGATTTCATTTTACTAGGTTTTTTTTATAATATTAACCTGTTACAGTAACCGAAGACATCCCAGTCTTTTGACTTGTCTCCATTTTTATCAGTAATTTACAGGTAATTGCCCGTTAACGCGATCACTGGAGAATACATGATTTTGCGTTTTCACCAAGCTGTACTTCTTTACAATGCTCGCTACCGTCTCTGTCCGTCATGCATCAAAGACACAAATTAGTTTTCCCAACTTTATTTGAACAAAACCTACACCTATGCGCTGTATTGTTCAGACACATTGACCTGCATTAGCTATGCAAGATCATAATGACCCTTGATAGGGCACAAAGTCATGTCTTTCTAAAACAATATTTAGAAGGTCCTGTTCGAGAAGGAGCATTTCGATTTTGAAACTCAACGTCAAGAGTCGCCAGCATATAGTGCATTGAAAACCAGGCTCTAAGGACAAAAAAATACATCACTTTTCTAAGTCTGTCAGAACGTAAGTGATGTAAGGAAAAACAGAATAATGTCCGAGATCGCATTAAAATAGACAAATTCTAAAGAATTTTGATTCATGTCTGTGTTATTTTTTGAACAAGATTAGTTCGAGAGGAATTCAGGAATTCAGTTAGTATTAAAAAAGGTGATTTCTAGAAGTATATGATGTCTAGGGAAGCTGATATATATATATATATATATATATATATATATTATATATATATATATTATATCCTTCCCGTGCCGTTAAACGTCACTTATGGCTCGCAAAGTAGTTCGCCAATTTTTCATGTCTTCGGCGAGTCTTTCAACCTCATCAAAGGATTTTATGCCTGTTAATTTGGCCTCTCTTAATAATGTCCTCTTCAGAGTTTCACGCGGTCTGCCCCTTTTTCTTCGGCCTGTTGTGTTCCACTTGATAGCTTGTTTTGAGATTCTCTGATCATTTCTTCTCATCAAGTGACCAACATATGTCCATCTCCTTTTCCTGATCACCCATGAGACTGGTTGTTGTTCAGTCATCTGTCTTATCTCTGCATTGTTCTTGAATTCATTCCACTTGATGCCGAGTATTTTCCTTAGGCATTTGCTTTCAAAAGAGTCTAATTTCTTTTCTATTTCTTTAGTTGTTTTCCAGCTTTCGCATGAATAAATGCAAATAATAAATATATATAATGTGTTTTCTTTTCATTGCTGCTTAAAACATATGACTTTACGAGATGATGTTGTATATATTTTAAGCGCCTATTACAACTCACAGAGAAGTTTAATAGGGCGCAGATTATCTACAGATTTTCTACAGATTATCTACATTTGATAAATTAAAAAAGTAAAGATAGTCCCATAGCATTTCAAATGCCGTAGGGGGTGAAGCGTTAGAGACCTCATTATGCTGGGTCATCAGCGTATGAGGTAGGGTGACCAGTTCCTTTCCTCGCTGCCTTTACTTCCCAGATTTTCTCTGGTACCCATTTTACTAGGCTGGGTCGACCTCAGGGCCGTATTGGTCGGAAAAAAAATCCCGCTCAGCTGGGGATTCGAACCCTCGACCATTTGGTTGCTAGACGAGTGCTCTAACCACTACGCTAGCCGGCCCCGGAATAGTACAACATATGCATTATTCATAGATTTTGAGAAAACCTTTGACAGTGTCAAAATATAAAAAACGAGAAGTTTGAAAGCACGAAAAAAGGAAGACTTAGGAGGAAAAAGAGAGGCTAGGAATGATAGACAGATACCAAAACTCAGACAGATAGTCAGAGTTAGAGATTCAGTCATGATAGATAAGTAGAACCACGATGAGACATAGTTTCTTGTAGGAATAGAAGATCAGTTGCCCCAGTCATATAACGTATCGTTTGCTTGTCCCATTTGGACATAGTTTGTGTAGGAATGTTTTTGGTCAGGATACTTATCAGTTTTTTTAGTTTTGAGGTATTAGGAGAGGTTCTCCCACTGGTTAGTTCAGGACCCCTAGATTTGCAAGTGTTGCAATGTTTTTCAGAAAATGGATTCGATTGTTTTGGAAATAGTGTTGTATTTAGGAATGAAGTTTGTAAGTATGTCTTATTCGTTCCAACGGCGGGGTAACCCTTGCCAGAACATTTGGCATTATGTATCTTGTTATCGTCTAGTTTCTTTGAGTCATTCCATACCTCATCGTATCATACATATTTTATACTCATATTAAAATTGATCGTTTTTAGGAAATTATAAAGTTGGAGACTCTGCTGTGATAACACGTACATTCCTTGTACTGTGCGAGGAATGACAGGCTGGTTATCATAGTCATGTGGTCAAGGACATCTACATTATTAATGTATGGACATGTGAACCTGTGGTGTGCCGTTACTTTGCAGCGTTTAGTTCAGTAACATCAAAGGTGATTCCAATTCTTGGAATAGTTAACTTGAGCAAGAGAGAGAGAGAGAGAGAGAGAGAGAGAGAGAGAGAGGGAGGGAGAGTCATATACACTCACATTCACTCAGTAAAACACGCAGCTGGCCCAATCTAATTTTCGTTAATACCACTCATTGATGGCATGTCAATTGTCTGTATAGTGTCATGGCACACTTCTTCAATAAGGCCCATTTCTACTTACTGTGCTGCGACAGCCTGTTCTAAGTGCTATATAACTTAAATGATTTAGTTTCTCGGAGTGAAGGCATTAGGTTCGATACTTGTGTTAGCGAGGAAGAAAAATAATACGCATATCACATTCAGCGCATTAACATAATTGTGGGATCAAAACACAAAATGTGACAAACATACGTACAATGAAATATTTTAAAATTTAAACTGCCTGTTATTTTAAACCACTTCCTATCGAAATTAATTTTCTCCATGTGAATTTTATTCAACATAACTTTTATAAACTGTTTGATATTTCAGTGACCAAAATGAAGGACGAGAGAATACAAATTTGGACTACGCAAAACATCGGCCAACAAAATGGAGCATGGCCCGTCTCGAACATCAGAAGAAGAGACTCTGACCCGCGTAGACTGAGCCTGTACGTGCAGGATGAAAGTCGTGAGTCAGGAAAAGACGAGAGTAGAGAACGAGGAATAAAAGGGCATATATCTGAGGTTCCTCTGACTTGTTTACAAAAATTCGCTACATGGCGTTTCGTGATGGTGTTGCTACTGCATTCATCTTTCGTCTTTCCCCTGATTCTCAGAAACTGTTTACCAATGGCTATGGTTTGTATGGCCAGACCACACTCATCTGCGTCATCGACTTCTCAGATGTTGAAAGAGTTGATTAACATGACCAATATGCATAACAAAAGTGACCAGGTTAAAGATGGACGTCATGTGTCAGCGACTGAAAATGGGTCATTATATGGGAATAGCACACAGAGGAAGGTAAGATGAATTCACGGCATTATGTCAATGTTCGGTCTCGTGGTTATGGTTTTATAGCCTTCTTTAGTTAATTATGTTTTTTGCTTTCAACATAATTTTTTGTGCGAAAGACCACACTGAAGGTCCTAGTGAAACTATGGATTATATCTCTCAAATATTTCTAAAATTGTATAGTATTATACCCCTATACGCTGTTTCAGAAATCGGAAAATATGAAATAAACATTAAATAAAAGTGTTTCACGTTGTTTACTGTGTACATCTTCTTCTTGTTTATGTTCTCCCATGACCCTTTCTGTCAAAACTGGATCTGCATGATTGATTACAGTAACGTCACACAATGTTTGTATTGCAAGGCCCAGACTCACTGCACTTGCTTGTTTAGTCAACACATTCTGAGAACAGTTTCTTTCTCAGATTACAGTAGTTTCGCAGCATGACCCAGTTTTCTCACAGGTCTACTCAGTTCTCGTATGTGTATAAATACATCATGTATAAGCAAGGAACTGGAAGTGACAATGAGTATATCATCATCAACTGTGAACACGTCAAAAACAATATTTTCTATGTATCATAATTACACGACACTGTCTCATTTTGTTATTTATGAAAGCATACATACAGCATACACATATGTAATAGTATAAATCGCACACAACAATAGGTAAGGTTAAAAAGGTAAACTCCCAGTTCTTATGCCATTAAGACATACTGGGGATACATTCTTAAGCCCGTATATCAAAAGTCCTTCGACACATGACAGTGTGATGTGGTATGTATCACATGACAGTGTGATGTGGTATGTATCACATGACAGTGTGATGTGCTAAGTATCACATGACAGTGTGATGTGGTAGGTATCACGTTTGGACACATTTATCTTCTCAGATTTCTCTGGTACCTATTTTTAGAGTCTCGGGGCCCTATGTGGTGTGGTGGTACTGGACAAAAACAAAATGCTGGGGCTTCAACCAGATTAATGGACCGAGCGCGTAACCACTTAGCCAACCAGGCCGCCATATACAACAATACAGAAACATATATGATGAAGTCTTTCTTGTATAGCTATCGATCCACACTTTCTCAGAAAAAAAAGAAAGAAGTAAGGTCGTATCAGCTCTGATAATACATTGTCAATATTTTAATAACATATGAATTTTGTTAGATTAGCTGTCTCGGTGCTAGAGTACTTACAGTAAAATAAAGAAAATCATATTTATGTTATATTGCTAAGGAAAATCATAAAAATGATTACATGCGGTAATATGCAAAATAAACATAACGGATAAAATGCTAATGGAATGTTAAAAAGATACGAATAGGTGCACTATTTTTCCACGCAATCACCAAGTTGATTAAGACATTTGTCTGACCGCAAGACTGTCTTTTCAGTCCCGACTCGGATACGCGTGTGGTAGCCATCTTGCACAAACCTTTATGTAGCCCAACACTTCCACCACCAGGTACTGCCAGCACGACCATAGCTCAGTCCCGGGTTTGGACCCGGATCCCTCTGTTCTGTTGAAACAGTTTGTCAACATTCACTTAAATGACCTCTGCTGTCGACGAACTTGGACTCCCGCTGTTTCCAATATGTGTTGTTAGATTTAAAGAAGAAATACTATTTTCTCACGTGTTGTCTACTCGTAACTTTTTCACCATAAACGGTGAATTTGAGCTGCCCATAAACATGTTATCACACTTCAGGGAGAGACTACCTTTCCAGATGTGGCGCTGTTTTGTTGTGTAACAACTCGTCTCACAGCACAGGGCTAAAATATTTAGCTATCTGCAAGGGCCATTTAGTAAAAATCTTCTTCTTCAGCTTTCCGAGCCATTAGCCTCATTGCCGCAGATAAAGTTCGCCTACATTCCTCTCTATTCATAATCTTCTCTCTCCAGTTGGTGACACCAAGTTCTTTTATATCCTCTTATATGTTGTCTTTCCATTCCTGTCTTGGTCTACCCCTTGGTCTTGCTTCCCTCATCTCTTGTTTTATTACAGTTTTGTAGATTGTTGTTTTGGTGTTTTGGGACAGGATTTTAACAGGTGTTGTGAGGCGAATTATATTTTATTCCCTATCTGTACTCTGCTTTTAATTTCCACCGTAGTTATGTTGCTTCTGTTGAAGGTTATGCTTAGATATTTGTTTGTTTCTGCTTTCCTAATAATCATATCTCCAACATTATATAATCTGGATCATTCTGCAGAATTTGTGAAAATCCGGGTAAAAAAAATAAATACCTCGGCTAACGCGACTTTAAATATTGCTCTTGTAACACTTTTTTTTCGATCAGCATATTTTCATATTATCATTATATTATTATTATATTATATTATATTATATTACACTGCACTGCACTACATTACAACACAACACACCACACTACACTACACTACATTACACTACACTACACTGCACTGCACAACACCATACTATACTATGCTATGCTATACTATATAGTATAGTATACTATAGTACACTACACTATACTGTATTTTACTTTAAGGTCTCGCACTATGAATTTGACTGGGATTCTGAAGTTCAAGGTTTGATCCTTACATCCGTCATGTTCACGTCATTTCTGGGCCCCTTGCTGGCCAGTTTTATGATCAGTCGCATCGGCTGCAAGTGGACGTTGACCGTCAACAACATCCTGTCCGCATTGTTGACCTTCCTCACACCGATTGCTGCGCGCTTAAGCCCGTACTGTCTTGTGGCGGTTAGGGTACTGCTGGGTATTCTGACGGTAATGTTTAATCATCACCATCATCATCATCATCATCATTATCATCATGTTTTAAAGGACGGGTTCATCGCTAGAAATAATAAACTGAAAAAAAAGGTTTTTCATCATTACAGAAAGAAATACGCCTTCCGCATTATAATCATAAACTCAAGACTATATCATTATAAAAAAGACAGACTTCAGTTTTATAAAGGAAACATCTAAATTACATTCCTTTAAAGACTGTGGTTTAGCATGTGAGGATATTTTAAAAGATTAAATCTCGCTGCAAATAAGGAATAAAAAAAATCCAGAAAAAAAAAACTGTGGGGTTCATCATTTTGATTAGTAGCTTTGTACACGAATAGTTTTTGGATACGAGTATATGAAAGACTAAATATATAAATGTACACAAAGTCATTACACAAATCTGTGATAAAAATGATAAAACTATTTAAAACAAAAGTAGAAACAGCTTCCCTTCTGGGTGCAAGACATAACGAGAATACTGGTGCAACGTTTCTCTCTACATCTTAATCATATAAAAAAATACAGGCAGGGAAGTAGGGAAGGGCGACAAAATACGAATTCACATGAGTAATATACAACACACAAGAATAAAAGAAACAGAAGAAAAGAGGAGCATCTATCTGTGACTTGCAAGAAGCTGTCTCCGAGAGTCCGCGTGGTGGAGCATTGTGAATGCTTAAATGAAGAATTGTTAGGTGTCATAGACTGGCGGTAAAGAGGAGATGGGGAAAGAGGAAAGGAGAGAGTGGGAAAGAGAGATTACAGTGGTAATCAAGCCAAGAAGAGGATGGGGTGGAATAGATAAATGTGATTGGGATAGAGGGTGTTTAATTTAACACAGTTAGGGTTCTGGGATATAATTTACAGGTAAGCAAGAAACAGAACTTTGTAGAGAGGGAATATGATGGTAGGGAAAGGAAAAGTTAAGCGTAGCTGAATTCGAACCGTGTGGTTCCAGCGGCCCATATTCCTGTATGTAGCGGTACCGGAGCGCCAGGCAGTTTCTTTCACAAGAGTGGCATTGTTTGACAGCTTTTACTAGAAAATCCGAAGGGAGGAAGGCCAAGAGAAAAATATCTCATTGGACTGACCAAGTGAAATGGACCTAGAAATAAAGCACCCGAATTAATCGGAAACACCAGGGACAGCACAAAATGGAGAAGTTTGATCACCAACGCTGTCGATAATAATAATAATAATAAGAATAATAAATACATTTCCAGATTACTTTTAATAGATTATTACCATAAAATTTTAGTACACAAAATAGCCCAACTCAATATAGCATGCACACGATTAGAAAAGCTTTATAAAACAGAATGTCTTACTTGGTAAGACAGTCGTGGGAGGGAAGTGGAAAAGGGGGGGGGGGGTAGAGTAAAAATATCGGTGTCTTACCTACCTGGATATAGGATCTGACATCTATCGTTTGCCATTTTTACTCTTTAAAGACAGTTTCATTTCCTTAACAGTACTTATTGTTTCATTCTTCAAATGTTTTCATTGTTTCTTCTGTTATTCTCAGTTGTTTTACATCGTTAACAATATTTATATATGTATTTATTTACATTAACCAGACAGGCATTGGGCCTGTCGCTTCCGACTGCATAGCCTGGTGGGCCCCGCAGGACGAAAAACTGACCATGAGTTCTCTGACATTTACAGGTTTGTCATATATCAGAATAAAATATGTCATATCCGCTTTGGTACATTAAGAATAGTAAGTAGTAAAGTAAAGATAACCCTGTCATGCCTTAGAGGCACATAGGGATATGGTGTTAGTGCCCATATTTTCCTTGACCTGTCAGCACACTAGAGGGTGATATGGTCAGTATCACGCCTGGCTGCCTTTCCTTCCCAACTCCAGAGGAAGTCGGGTACCCATTTCTACAGCTGGGTGACTGGGGTGCCGCCAGCCGGATTCGAACACCCGACCTTTGCCATGAGAGACCAGTGCACTAACCACTTCGCCACTCAGACACCCAACATTAAGAATAGCTAGATTTTAACATGTGTTTCATAGAGTAAGCAAGCAAAAATATAAAATACATACATAAAGATTCGAAATAATTATCATAAGAAGAGGTACCACACTAGTGCACTTAAATAAAACAGGGATAACAGTATAAATACATGGCGCATAAGATTAGATCCAGAGAGATAACAGTGGGTGAATGCGATGGAACGGGCCTGTAGCTGAACTTCACTTTCACTCAACAATTTGTGGATCACCACAGGCGACTTCCAGTGGAAGGCCAAATACACTGAACAATAATCTCTGGAAGGACAAACGATCTGCCAGCTGAACTGCATAACACTTAATAAAACACGAGTGACGGAAATATGATTTCAAGCCAAGTTCTGCCACACGAATAAGATACTAGGAAACCAGTTTAGCCATAGAGTTCATGCCAGAGAATAGAAGCTTCTAATAGTGTTAAGAACTAAACAAAAGTCATTTTTTTTATAAATAGGAAACTACGAGGCTTGTGTACGGTAAAGTAAAAGAACACAATTTTGCAGCATTAGACCTTGAAAAAATCGTAGACAAAGCACTTTAGTGAGACGCGAGAGAAAGAAAAATCACAAGAGAATTACCTGGGATTTGAACACGGACTTCAGTAGGACGAGCAGCCGTTTAGCCACGAAAGAACAGCGTATTTACAAACTGAGCCATCTCAGATCCCCACCCCCTCCAAAAAAAAGGTCTTTTGAAAGCTAAGTCATTAGTATTTGTTCGGCCCACACGAGGGATTGTGAAACCCCGAAAGACACGAGGGATCGTGACACCCCGAAAGACACGAGGTCGTGACACACAAGTTCCGTAGCTTAGATTCAGTCTCTCTGAATGTAAAAACTGTTCATTCGTTTGTTGCTGTTCAAGTATGCACCAGACATGGCAGGAGACCGTGTGTATGTTTGTCTAAAAAATTGGTACCTGCTAGAGACGGCTCAGTTCTTAAATTCACTGTTCACTCGTGGCTAGACGGCCGCTCGTCCTACCAGAGTCCGTGTTCGAATCCCAGGTAATTCTTTTACGATTTTTCTTTCTCTCACGTCTCACTAAAGTGCTTTGTCTACGATTTTTCTTTCTCTCACGTCTCACTAAAGTGCTTTGTCTATGATTTTTCTTTCTCTCGCGTCTCACTAAAGTGCTTTGTTTACGATTTTTTCGAGGTCTGATCCTACAAAATTGTGTTCTCTTACTTTACTTAAACAAAAGCCACCCAAAAGTGACGTTTACACGTCACATACAATTATGCGGAAAAAGTAAGGAACAATAATAACAATGTAAATTTGGAGAAAAAGAAAGATAAAGAACCTTACCTTTGATTAAGGAGGTAACTTTGCATAGAAAAAAAAAGATTGAGATCGTCCTATTTGGAAAAAAAAGAGAAGACAACATCGATTTTGGAAGAGGGGGAAAATTAACTTTGGAGAATTTAGGACGTCAGATGTGCAGGAAGAAATAATTTAGGACGTCGGATGTACAGGAAGAAAGAATTTAGGACGTCAGATGTGCAGGAAGAAATAATTTAGTGTGTCAGCTTTGACGGAAGAAATAATTTAGTATGTCAACTTTGACGGAAGAAATAATTTAGTATGTCAACTTTGACGGAAGAAATAATTTAGTATGTCAACTTTGAGGGAAGAAAGAATTTAGTATGTCAACTTTGAGGGAAGAAAGAATTTAGTATGTCAACTTTGAGGGAAGAAAGAATTTAGTATGTCAACTTTGACGGAAGAAAGAATTTACGAGGTCATCTTTGGAAGATGAGAGATGACAAACTCGTTTTACAAACTCCAGCTAAAACAAAACAAAAAAAAACACTAACTCGGCTTTTAAAAAATCATAATATCTTCAACATCTACAGGTATGGACATTGGCGCTACCTTGAGTTCGTTTCTGTCGGGTTACCTGTGTTTAGTACCTTTGGACAATGGATGGCCTTTTGTGTTTTATACGTTTGGTAAGCTGAATACACGTGGACGAAAATGCTAGTAGTATTCCTAAAGTCTAAGACAGTGGTTCCCAAACGTCTTCCGTCTGGTACCCTTTGGCAGCTTAGTCCAATAAAATGTTCAACTCCATATTAGGAAAATTGTTTGCTACTACTCACAGCTGTTGCCGCGTAGAATAAGTTGAGAACCACTAGTCTGTCTTTCCTCTCCTCCTCTTCCTCCTTCTCCTCTTCTTCTTCTTCTTCTTCTAATCCATGTTATCAAGACAAGAAAACGATTTGCCTCTATGAATTCACCTTACCAATGCTTTATGCATGCCTTATTTTTTAATTAGTACTCTTTCCTGTCATGATAATTTAAAGAAGACAGTCCTGGAAGGGTACATAATGGGGAAAAGAAAGAGAGGAAGACCAGGGCGAAGATGGCTGCAGGACATCGTTGATGATCTACGAATGGACGCATCAACAGCAGGGCATCTTGCTTACAACAGAGAGGCCTACATGAGAGCTGTTAGGAAGGCAAAGTTCAGCAAGGACATGCAACTGACTGACTGACTGACTGATGATTCTTTCCTGTAGCAATGTCTGGTTACTTGAGTCTCTGATGAGGGTGTAGATTTTGCTAGATGTATTCTGAAGTTTGGAGATTACTTTTCTACAAGCAAAGTAGGACTGAACGATCTTCATTTTCTGTACATGGACTTGTTTCTGCAATGTCTAGTTCGGATCGTGAACGTTGTCATTTGTTGTGCTCCACTTAATTTTCCAATTTTCCAGTTGGATATTTTTAGTATAAGAGCTAGTGCGAAAGAGGCGCAGAAAAATGCGGTTTTAAAACTTTTTCTTCTTCATCATTTCATAATGATAATGACAGGTTTAAAGAACATGCATATACCAAATCCTAGATCTAAAGTTCTGTTACAGCGAAAGTGTTTTGTCAGTGTGAACTAACCCCGTTTTGAATCTAGCGAGTAGTTTAAAGAAAGAGTAAAAGAAGAGATCTGAATTTTTGAAATCGATCAAGTAAGAAGTAGTGGAAAATATCTTATGATCGATTGTTTTAGAGTCTACATTTTCAAGATATTCGTGAACAGCCTTATATACGCCAGATCAACTAAAATGTCAGCGGGTTAGACTGCCACAAGGCGTGCTGTTCTTTTTTTTTTACTTCAATGTCGTATAGAAAGATAAATTTAGGTTACAAAAATAAAATCTGAAGTTACTTTACTGCTTATTCTTCTCCTGTAATGTCTTCTCTAGTTAAAAGCTGAAATGTCTTGGAGAAGAATGAAGGATGTTTGAGTGTCAGGATTGATAGTCAGAAAACTCGCAGATCAAGCAGAAAGTTTGGTGAATGTAACAGACAGTGACTTGGATTTTTTTCTTTGGAAAGTTGAATACTGATTTAACTTAGAATTTTAATGTTCTCGTTGTTAAAAAGAAATTTCAAGACCCTTGGGTATAGAAATTCTTCGCAAATTTCTTGCAGTACCCAAGCTACATGACTATATTCTTATACTGAACAGGGGCAGTCACTCTTCTTTATAGCTTTGTCTGGCATTTACTGAGCTCACATAAACCGGAAGATCATCCATACATCTCCGAGAAAGAGAAGCAGTACATCATTTCTCACAGAGTTGGCATGGACCTCTCATCAGGAGAGGTAATACAGGCGGGGTTCTGTAATTGTTTTAGTATATTTAAACTTAAAATACTGTTTACACATGATCAATAAACACGGCCCCCCCCAACCTAATTCTGTCTATTAAGGAAAATCAACTATTAAAGAAAAAATATAATTAAACAGTAAGAAACATTGTCGTTTCATGTTTCATTCCTCAAATATCTTTCAACGTTGTAGAGGTAAATACAGGGATATTTTAGGAGGGATATAATACAGGGATATTTTAGGAGGGATATAATACATGGATATTTCAGGAGGGATATAATGCATGGATATTTCAGGAGGAATATACTACAGGGATATTTTAGGAGGGATATAGTACAGGGATATTTCGGGAGGGATAAGATACAGGGATATTTCAGGAGGGATGTAATACAGGGATATTTCGACCTAAAAGTTTCGGAAGGATCAGTTTTCTGTCGTGCTGCCCGAAAGCTAAGCTGAGTACAGATGAGAATCTCTTGTGTTATGCTTTACACGATTTCATGTACATAAAAGAAGTAATAATTATCTCATTTTTTTTCCAGAAGAAAACTAAGCTTCCATGTCGGGAAATACTAAGATCACGACCTTCACTTGCTTATTTGACTTCGGGCATCTGTCACTTCTGGGCGAGTCAGTTATTGTATATCTACCTGCCCATGTTCTTTAGTAAAAGTTTACGATATTCTGTCCAAGACGTAAGTACCTGACTCTTCCATTTTCATTTTATCTGTCGTTCTCTCGTAATATATTCATTTATAATACCCCTCTTTCTCCCCCTCGCACTCTCTAAGTTCTCTCTGTCTTGCTAAATCTCTAACTGAATTGTATGTAGCAAGTGTGTTTTCTTAATTTAAGGCACATACTCATCAATGTTAGAATACAATTTTTATTCATCTCTTTGTGCGTTCTCTTTAGCTTTAAGCGAGTGTGTGAGTAGTACGATAATAATAGACTTTTTTATATGGCAACGGTAGGGCAGGACCATTAATAGACTGTCTTTTATCCGAGGACGGTAGGGCAGGACCATTAATAGACTCTCTTTTATCCGAGGACGGTGAGGCAGGACCATTAACAGACTCTCTTTTATCCAACGACGGTGAGGCAGGACCATTCTCCTGATAAACGAATGACTGATTAAATTATTAATTAAACAAAAAAATATGTCGAGTAATTTTTAATTGTAAAATTGTATAATAAACGAACACTGATTTAATCACTGACTATCTACGAGCAAATAATCGGAAAGCTAGGTACAAGGAAATCACTAAATATCCAAAATAAAATAATCTCAGATGCTTATTTACAAGGAAATATTCAGATGCTTAGTTACAAGGAAATCATCAGATGCCCAGACCAGAGAATGCCTTCAGATGCCCAGCTACACAGAAATCATACAGTTTTCTGTCACAGCAAAATTAACAAATGTTTATTTATTAGAAAACTGTCAGACGTCCACTCACAAATAAATCACCAAATGGTCAGTTACGTCAAGTTAAAAGAGATGTCATTAGATACAAAGTTACAAGAATGTTATCAGATGTTTAGTCACATGGACATTATAAAATGCCCAGTTACAGGGATATTATCCGATGCCTAGTTACAAGTAAATCACCGCATATTAGCAGTAATAGGTAGATAACAGATTTAGTTCCGGTATGGAATGTTTGCCCAGAGACAGCCTGTTTTATTTGTGCTTCACTTCTGGGGGTGAAGGAAAAGAAATCTGAAACAGAATTTTTTTTGGCACACACTCAAGTTCTTCAGCGCCGACGTCATTCATTACAAGCCGTGCCAATAGGTGTAGGAGCTGCCGTGCTAATAGGTGTAGGAGCTGCCCTGCTAATAGGTGTAGGAGCTGCCGTGCTAATAGGTGTAGGAGCTGCCGTGCTAATAGGTGTAGGAGCTGTCGTGCTAATAGGTGTAGGAGCTGCCGTGCTAATAGGTGTAGGAGCTGCCGTGCTAATAGGTGTAGGAGCTGCCGTGCTAATAGGTGTAAGAGCTGCCGTGCTAATAGGTGTAGGAGCTGCCGTGCTAATAGGTGTAGGAGCTGCCGTGCTAATAGGTGCATCCGCCATTTTCGTGAAATATTTGTTACTTTTACAGACACGTAAGTTTCCTTTTTTGTTCCTGTTATATGTGATGTATCCTTTCAGATAAATCTCTAATCGTCTCACTTTTTTTTTTGTTTTGAATCTTCTCAGAGATTTTCTGGTTTTATACTTCTTCTCTTCTCGACAAACGTCAAATAAATTTTGTATAATTAGTTTTCAATGCTCTGCTAGTTTAATCTGATAATGCTTGTGCTTGTGAGGCCACGTGGGGCCCAGAGATCATTCATTCATTTGCATGTCCTGTGCGGAACTTTGCCTCCCAAACAGCTCTCCCAGCTACAGCCAAGAGATCACAAAACCTTTTTATTTCAAGCTCCGGGATCTGATACTCCCCTCAGACATTTTGGTATTAAATGAAACATTTAAAAAATTTCAACTGTTCTAGGTAATCTAGATTAGATACAGATACGATCTTCAGATCCAAGTCTGATAACTGGTGATTTTAGAGTGTATGTCCCACCCTTTCTCCAAAATCACATGCTTATTGCATGGCATTAGCTTCTGTATCCCCTGTAAAGAAAGGCTCATTCGTCGCGAAATCGTTTGTACATCGCCATCATAAATTTCTAGCAAAAAAAGTCATCAGTGAATATGTTATTTTTTTTCTTCCAGTCGGGGCTGTTAGTCTCTCTGACATCCTTGCTCCGTATAATAGGGGCATTCTTCTGGACAGTCGTAGGAAACAAGATATCGGCCAGACTGGACATCAAGAGATCGAGGAAAATATGCATATGTGTAGGTAAGTGGTAATCTGAGCCGGGTATAGTATCCAAATACAGTAGCTACACTGCTCTATACTAGAAAGGAAACATTTGATGAATAATTCGTATAGGGAGAAGATGTTCTTTTAACTCAGGAGAATGTAAATATATACTATTCCTCTAATAATTATTTAAATACAGAAAGTCATTACATTAGATCTTTTACAATGCCTGATTTTTCTTAACAATTTCATTAGAAATAAAGAAAGAAAGAAAAATCCCCAAACGACATAAAAAAAAGTAAATACGTAAACGCAGCCACCATTTTGTTCCAGAGAATGAGAAGAACCACATGTTCTATTTCGTAATCAAAAACTTAGAATGCGTATCTGAAAATCAACAAACAAAGAGGAACTAAAATTGTTAATTCTTGGGCATTGTTTCTCGAAACAAAATAGTAGCAAAAAAAAATAACCAAGCTGATTGATCCTGGATGTTGTAATATTTGTCGTAGATAAGATCTACATTGAGATGTTCTACCAGACAATTCTTTTGTTTTGAAGGAAAATTCGTTGTGATAAAATCAACTACATTATTCATATTTACATCTTAATATTTCTATGGTAAATATTTACTTGCACTTAACATCTCTAATCTGTAGAACTGAACACTTTTTTTTAAGCTCTGAAAACACAAAAATATCAATTTATTATTACTATTACTATTATTATTATTATTTTACCTGTAAAGATTCAGGATGAAATATCATTTAAAAATAGAAGAGAATAAAACGAAACGAACAATACACATATTGTAATGAAAGGTAAAAGGTAAAGGTAATCCTCTCATGCCTTTAGAGGCACACAGGGATAAGGTGTTAGTGCCCACATTTTCCTTGACCTGTCAGCACACTAGAGGGTGATATGGTTAGTATCACGCCTGGCCGCCTTTCCTACCCCAACTCCAGAAGAAGTCGGGTACCCATTTCTACAGCTGGGTGACTGGGCATGAAAGGAGTGAATGGAAAAGATCAAAGGAAATGGCAAAAGTGGAAAAAAATGAAACAAAAATATAATTAATCGCTATAATATTCAATGCTTGTAAGGAAAATGAAGCTTTAAGTTGTTTTTCCTCCGTTCTTGGTTCAACCGCAGTCACACACGCCACCTTGGCAGATTTCAACCCTAGAAATTCTATCCAGAACTCATTGACAACGGAATGTGGACCATTTCTTAATGATATAAAAATAACAATAGCAGGATTGTTAATATTAATAAAACGGTGACTTAATATGGACGGCGTTTGTTGACAACTCTCTGGAAATATCACTAAAATTTTTAACATAGCATGCGCACAAACTACGACAGGAAACATCTAAAGAGAGTGTAACAATAATTTAACTCTTCAATCAAAATGAGATATCCCCTTCCATTCGTCCCACATAAATGTTTCGGCCCTTTAAAGTTCTGGGGTTGAAATAGCACGTCACCCTATTACTGCGAAGATCATGAGATGACAGGATAGTGTAAAAAATAGAAGAATATGCGCGATGCAAGGACAATTTCAGTTGTCCACTTTTACCTAGGTAACTTCTGGAAGGCAATCTTTCTTCTTAATCATAATATGTTCTCCTTCTCACGTTCGTATTAATCTACACAATCAAAACCAAGGGCAAGTGCGACAAGTCAACATCAGGGAATGATTTCATTTTAATTTTTAAACAATTCTCCTACTCCTCAGCTAACACATGATACACAAAACAAAATGGAACAACTCTCGCTCACACATTTGAGATTAGTAAAGTTAATGCATTAGGACAAGAGAAATCTAGGGGAAAAAGCTTATGATAAAGTAATATACAAGGAAATATAAGATCAGATGATTGCAATTATTGTCGACCAAGTTTTACATCCTCACCAAAAATGTCCCATAGCACATTGACCAACGTAAATCTATACAACACCAGCAAAATTTCACGTGGGAACGGATCTTATTTCACAATCATGAAATTAACGTTTATGTCAAAAGACTCCACTCAGACAACACCAACGACTTCATTTTCAACAACAATATAATATCCACAATCTCTCATCATATTTTAATGTCAAAGGCATTAAACATTTAAAACAATAGTCCATCTTTACAATGGTCTGCACTGCTCAAGCGCCACTCGTGAACACATTTCAGCTCTTATAGAAGCATGAAAACAACACTGAAACCACGGTTCACAAAAACCCCAGAATATATCATCACAGTTAAACTATAAATTAACCTCTTTGGAAAACACAATACTACATAGTTATTCAAATAAACGCAAGCTTTATCTTCGCATAGGTTTTCTTCTTGTGTGCACCCCCCCCCCCCTTCTAGATGCTAAATCGTACATTAAACATATAGCACTACCATACTGTAATGATCACTCCCACTAACACACCATATTTTACTTAATAAATCGGGAACCTGACTGAGATCATCGCTCTACAATGCTTCTTACTTACTACGGCACAGACCCTCATCACCGTTACTATAGCTCCAGTATAATCCACCGAAGGGGCACATCTCCATGCATACAACGATAACGGAGCTACACCAGTCGTGTTATACACTCTCATGGTCCAAGGGCTGGTTCCTGGAAAGACCAAAAGAAACACATAACAAAATCTCTTCGGATTAGAACCGGTGCAACCGGTCTCTGTGCGCACACAAGACCGGACTGACCCGTTCACATTAGGGCTGTCCAGCACTGATTTGTTAGCTCCCATTAATTGTGCTCTCAGTCTGTGACAGTCTTCTTGGGTACAAGGTAAATGGAATTAGATCATTAAAAAAATCCCTATTCATTACTTAAGACCGCTGCTGGCAAGATTCTTCAGCTGCCGTGCGTGGAGTGAAAGTCCTCGCGGCCAATGAAGAACAATGCGATTAGGGTTGCTTCGCGGCGCCGTCGTGGAAAAGGTAATGGGACGGATTAAGTGAAGTAGTCTCGCGGTCAGGGCTACTTATATCACGGCACCTCTGCTCTACAGGTCCTATATACACCCATACTGGCTCAAGTGCCTAAACCTACTTAACACAGGGGTTAAACTAAGACTCTACTGGCGAGATTCTTCGGCTGCTGGGCGTGGGGTGAAATTCCTCCTGGCCAATGAAAAAAAAATGCAATTAGGGTTGCCGAGCGGCGTCGCTGTAAAAAAGGTGGTGGAAAGGATTAAGTGAAGTTTAATCGGTATGGCCAGTAGACTCGCGGTGAGGGTTACTCATACCACGGCACCTCTGCTCTAGAGGCCGGCCACGTCCTATCTACATCCTATCTGGGGCAATATGCCTAAATCGGCTTAACCCAGGGGTGAAACTGACTAGTGGCGAGGATTCGTCCTCCTCGACATAAGCTCCGTTCTGGTCACCACCAGGAAGGGTAGCGCCCACGACCACAAAATGCTGAAGTCGGAGACACTGGACCAGCGCAGTCTATAGAGGCAACCACCTCTCACCAGACGAGGATATATTATCTCCAAATCACGTTGAGGTTTTCCGGTGAGAAAGTCCAGCTCTGGACTGGATGGGCAACCACCTCTCACCCGGAATGGATATATACATATATACACAAACTACGGCGAGGTTTTCCGGTGAGAAAGTCCAAATTTAGACTAAACTGGTGCAACGAAAACCACAGTTTCACGCAATGCCGCTGCTGTGACCCACCGAGAATATAGGACTAAGCCCACCGATGCTCTGACCCTCCATCCTAAATGAGACTATCGCGAGAACCACAGGAGTAAATTCAGTAGGATCACTTGGCGAGCTTGGTGGTAGAAGCTAACGTAGTAGATTACTTAAGACCAACTAATAGATTAGTACAGAACTTCATTATAACGTTATAACTTAGATTTTTAGAGCATAAAAGTATGGAAATGTGACACATTAAAACAAACTAAAAGAGTTTCTCGCTCTAGGTTTCTTCATGGCCGGAGTTTCCGCTGTCGTCGTGGGTTTCGTGGAGGCACATCTCAAGTGGGTGTCAACATCTGTCCTGGTATGTCTCATGATCTGTCAGTCAGTTGGCTCATCAACTGTCGCCGTCGTACCTCTTGATATGGCACCGAGGTAACATTTCCCTACTTCACTGATCTATTGCTAATTTTTTTTTCTATTGCTTCTTGCTTGTGTTGTGATGAGCGACTGGAGAAGTTGTGTTGTGAGATTCAGATTCTAAACAGCAGAGTTCGGCAACATTGAAATGAGTGAAATGTTCAAGACTGAAAAGGGCATGAAACACGTATCATCCTGTCTCCCTTGCTGCTTGGAGTTGCCATTGTCTTCATAATGAAAATAAATGCTGCATTAGTAACACGGACATTGAGCTGGGGATTCAAAGAACCTTGATTTTGATAATGACATAGCCCTTATAAGTGGAAATGTGAAAATACTGCAAGAAAGAACAGATGCTTTGCACTCAGCTGCTAGAAAATAGGACTTGGGGTCAACAAGGAAAGATGAAAATAATGCAAAATCTGGTCGTGGAAAAGGGAAAAGTATATTTTAAAGTAACAGCAGTAGAGGTAGACTATTTTCTATATCTATGAAATTACATAGATCAGGAAGGAGACAAGATAAAAAAAGTTAGAATCAGCACAGCAATGGCAGCGTCGTAAGAATCTTGAGAAAATACAACATTCCTACGCAAAAGAACAAAGCTTAGGATATTCAAGTCAGGTGTAATACCCATCCTTACGTACGCATGTGGAAGCTGGAAATCAGTCAAAGAAATAGAGAGTAAATGTGACGCATTCTAAGAGAAATGTTTAAGAAAAATGCTTTGTATACAATGGAACGAATTCAGGATTAATGTAGAGATAAGAGAAATGAGCGTGCAGCAAACAGCGTCAGCAGGGTGAGCTTGTCTGGGCCACGTGATGACAAGAAACAATCAGAGAACCAGAAAACCAGGCCATCAAACGGGAAACATTTGGAAAGAAAAAAGGAAAAAAAAACCGATCTCGAGAGGTCCTGAAGAAAACACTGGCAAGAGAGGCTCTGATCGTAGGCGCCAAATCCCGTGATGAGACGGAGAAGCGAGAGGCACTGCGAGCCCTATGTGAAGTTTAGCGACAAAGGAAGGATGCAAGATTAGTTACGTCAGTTGCCTAGTATTAGGTAATAATAACACCACAATTAGTGGTATATGCCCCGTGGACAGCATGGTCCATCAATGCCATACAACGTAACGAGATGTATATTATGACTGGTTCTCCCTGTTTTCTATCTCCCACCGCCTTAATGTCATAAGATCATCAAAAAAGTGGCAACCATTCTCTCCATCACGTTCTCTCTCTCTCTTTTTCTCTCTCTCTCTATCTCTCTGTGTCAATGCCAAGACACATAGGACTGCTGATAGTAAGAGATTTCTACTTTTGTTCGTCTTTGGCTGTTTTTATTTTCCTTATTACACGTTGTTACTCATATTATTATAAATGTTCTCAGAGGCGGCAAGAAGTAGTTGAATTCTTAACAGAAACTTCCAAATATATTGATGTACTCGAGAAAAGAACATATAATAAAAACACATCCAGGGAGAGAGAGAGAGAGAGAGAGAGAGAGAGAGAGAGAGAGAGAGAGAGAGAGAGAGAGAGAGGGTATACCTGAACTGATAAAAGTGCTAGATTAATTCCATATAATACACCCATAATAAAAGCAATGTGGCTATTTCAAAAGTGGGAAACAAAGTACAGGTTTAATGAAGAAAGCGGTAAAAAAAAGGTAAAGGTAAAAGTAATCCTCTCATGCTTTAGAGGCACATAGGGATATGTTGTTAGTGCCCATATTTTCCTTGACCTGTCCGCACACTAGAGGGTGATATGGTCGGTATCACGCCTGGCCGCCTTTGCTTTCCCAACTCCAGAAGAAGTCGGGTACCTATTTCTACAGCTGGGTGACTGGGGCGCCTCCGACCGGATTCGAACCCCCGACCTTCGCCTTGAGAGACCAGTGTACTAACCACTTTGCCACTCAGACGCCCTTAATGAAGAAAGAGCTAGAGATTAAAAACGGCATGGGTGAGTGGACAACTTCAAGAGATAAAGGAGAAGCAGTCAAGATAAGCTCACAGTAAAATGAAAAGGCAAAAGAAAGCTGAGGATTCTTTGCGGCCAACTTCAAGAACTTAGAAAGTAGGGTTTCCCGAAGTGATAGGGTCACTGTACCTCGATCAGTCTCAGATATATGGTGTATGTTAGAATCCGACCCCCTACCTCTCATTCTTCTTGTTTCTTGCTGGTGCTACGGAGCGCTTGCATTGCTGCCACGATCTTTTTCCACAGGAGAAAATCTCCTCACTTGTTCGGCTTGCATTAATAATAACCTTTAGAATTCAAAAGATTTTATTAAACAGATAAGGCGGCACTGGTTGCTGATGATGGCAATTATGATGATGATGAAATGATGATGATAAGAAAGATGACATTAAGCGGTGTTAAATTCGTGATTTGTTTTCATATGTAGGTATGCAGGCTTTCTCAACGGGTTAATGGTTTCATTTGGAGGTCTCATTGCCGTCTCAGGGCCGCTAATAACGGCGGCCATAATCACAGACGTAAGTCGTTTTTCACTACCAAATCTAACGTAACATTTTTTAACTGAACTTAATGTAATCTTTGTTAAGTGTGAAGAGTAGAGAAAGAGTAGTATTTAAGAATATTACTATAGGGAAATGATTGATGGAAAACGACACACTAGACCCTTTTCAAGCCAAGTGTCGAGGTAAAATTAAAAGAGTGTCCTGACCAAATACCGTAAGCAATGACATCTTTATTTAGACAAACATACATGACAATTTTGTAGACAGTGATTGTAAGGAGGAGGTGGCAATGGATTGGCTTCCATTATGAGAATGAAAGACGAACCCTTACCACAAATAACTTTGATGTGGACTCTGCGGGATAAATGAAACATGGGACGATCCACAGAGAACATGAAGACCTTCTTCTTCTTCTTCTTCTTCTTCTTCTTCTTCTTCTCCTCCTCCTCCTCCTCCTCCTCTCCATTGTTGATATCCTTTATGGACCTAAAGGTGTTGATCTTTCTTTGTTGTACTCCGTTTCTGATCCGCACATGACAGCTGGTCTTATTATAGTTGGTAAATTTAATTTTGGTGTTTTAGGACAGGATTTTGAATTTTAACAGGTGTCAGGGGCAAGGTATATTTTATTCTCTATCTGTACTCTGCTTTTAATTTCCTCGCTTACTGTGGTGCTTCTGTTGAAGGCTGTGGCTGTGTATGTTTCTGCTTTTCTAATTTTCATTGATATAATCTGGATCATTCTGCCCCTGGTCTCTTGACATATTCATATACTTTGTCTTATCTTCGTTAATGGTCGAGCCCACTTTTAGTGCCACATCTCTTAGGCGTATGCAGGTACTGGAGGTGACTTCTTGCATAGTTTCTACCACAAGGTCGATGTCGTCAGCGTATCCTAATATTTTAGCTGGTTCTTCTGTACCTCTTTCTTTTTTCACTTTTCTGATTACCTTTTCAACTACTAGGTTTAATGGAGATAACGTATCACCTTGTTTTAAACCCGTTCTTATAGAGAAGGGTTCTGACTTTCGTTTCTTTATACATCACTATGTGTGCATCCTCCATGTATATTCTGTTCAAATTGATTAATTTATTAGGTATCTCAAATTCTTTGAGCCGTTCCATTCTATGCTGGCACAAGCTTTTTTTAAGTCAATGAATTTATTGTGTACTTTTTCTCATATTCCCAAGTGCTTGAAATAAAGTTAGTACTCGAATCATTTGGCTTGATTCCATTTGCAGTATTTTTCCCGTTCTTTGAAGTAGATAAAAATATTTGGTCTCCAGTTAATCTGTTCTTTCTGAAACCTGCTTGATATTTTAAAAATGTGTTCTCGCTGTATGGTTTTAATCTATTTATAATAGATAGTACTTTGTAGCTTGTTTGTAGTAAGCGACCTGGTTAGCTGAGTGGTTAGACGCTAGGTTTACTAACCCGGTGGTACCGGGTTCAGTACCAGCAGTGTGATTTTTTTTCTGGTACGCACCAAAAAGGCCCCGGGGTTCACCCAGCCTATAAAAATGGGTAGCAGAGAAATCTGGGAAGGTAAAAGGGCTAGGCGTGATGGTGACCACATCAGACTTTCATGTGTAAACGGTCATGGAAATACGGGCTTAACACCGTATTCCCCAATATGCCTTAATGGCATGGAAACGGGAATTTTATCTTTACCTTTTACCGTTGTAGTAAGTAAGTCTGTAGTTTTCATGCTCTTAACGCCTTTTCTGGGTACTGGGATCAGTAATGATTCTCACCATTCCCTAGGGGATTTTTATTCTCTCCATATTTGTTGTATTAGTGCACATTTCTTTTTCATGCAGACTTAGACTTTCTTCCTTAATCAGTTCTGCAGCAGTTTCATCTGAACCCGTTGCTTTGTTGTTTCGTAGAAACATGATATTGTAGATGATTTATGAAGACGTACAGGAAAGACAAGAGAGAAGAGAGAGAGAGATAGAGAGAGAGAAGAGACAGAGAGAGAGAAATATTTGTCAACTGAATGGAATGTTGCGTTTATTAAATGTATTTTAATATAAGTGAATCTGAAGTTGATACAAGGTAGGACAAGATACTGTCCAGTTCTGGTCCCGTGGCCCCAGATGTTTGCGTTGGCTTTCCAACAGTAAAAAGTAACTCTGTACACCTATAACAAAAAAGTTGTGCCTTTGCCCATAAGTGTCAAGCTCTCTGTTCTCCTAGATCAAGGAGAGGATTTTAGATAATTTTCATGCTATTTCACAGGGAACTCACGAAAGCTGGCGCACTGTCTGGATCATCACAGGCTCTGTATTCTTCATAGCGGCTATAATATTTCTTCTGTTTGGTCAAGCAGCCTTGCAGTCTTACGCTCTGGGAAAAAAGCCCAACTTGCCTCATATTGTTCATCCATTTGTCACAATGGGGCGCACATTTTCTGCCTTCATAGAAGCGCCACTAACGTCTTCACAGTCGGCCAAAAGTGGATTCGACGTCGCCCAGAATTACCAGCCCACTGATGGAATCTTTTCATTGTTTACCGCCAGTCCGAAAATATTTCATCCTGGAAATATGTGATATAACTAACACTAATATTCAAGACAGATCCTTGGAGACAGTGAACGTAATGGAAGATTCCTATGCGGAAGAGAATGCTTACAAAGCAGACGATATTTCAGTAGTAGATGACAATGTTGATGATCAAAATATGCCTATTTAGACGAAAAGCTTTATCAGAGTTCGGGCTAGAAGTCCTAATTTCACATCTGAAAAGTGTAGAAGAAGACATTAATTTTGAGCGAAGTGATAATCCAGTTTTTGAGAAGTCTGAAACTACTGGACATAAGAGTAGCATCTTGGCCAGTGATGAAGAAGACGGCGAGGTCCTTATAACACAGAACAGGGGCAACCAATGAGACATTTACAGATTCGTCAAACCTTGATGCAGAGATACGTAGTTGAAATATCGCGCCTGTAGATCTTATTAGACGAACAGTACAATCTTGTTCAACAGCAGCAGCAAAAAAAAAAAAAGCCACATTCTTATAAATCTTTTACAACACTTCACTTAGTAAAGTGGAAAAATGATCAGCCAACTTACATTTACACACACATAGATAGTAATTTTTTAAAAGGTAGAACTGGAGAAATTTTAGGACATGAACGACGTTTTTGTCACATAAGCAGTTCACTGTTAGTTCTTATTCTAGGCCAGGGGTGTTGGTCACAGCTCAAAGTGACTAATGTGACTTTTTATGGAAATTCTTAGCGTTCACGAAACAACAGGTTTTAGCCTGGTTTTAGGAATGGACAATTCCAGGAGGTATAGTATATAAAGCTTAAACATAATAAGATACTTCAGTCATGGGTCGAATGCTGAACTGAAGGGTACGGTTCATCATAGGAAATAGGGGCTCTTGGTCGAAAGAATGTCGTTGTTCATGGACAGTGTTTAATTGGTATATTACATAGCCAGTTATGTAAGAAGAAATTTGTAAAGTGTTTAGAGCAAGATGTTGCGTGAAAGTATCTATGCTTTGGTTGACCTATGTTTTACGTGAGTAGATGTTGTAGTGTTTCGTATGTTGTATTGTTTAGATTTGTTACTACAGAGTTACATACATATTATTTATTTTCTTTGTTATTCAAGTAATTTGCAGTCTCGCAAGGCTAGAGACCATTACTGATAAACTGAAAAAAGACAAAGTTGAGGGAATATGTACATTTAGTAAAGATAAACAGAAGAAGACAAACTTGATAAAATAAGTACAATAGTACATATAAACTGAAGAAGACATAAAGTCGAGAGAATGTGTACATTAATAAAAATAATAGGGAAGAAGACCTAAAGTCGAGAGAACATGTACATAAGTACAAAGTAGATATGTGTACAAATAAAGAGATGTATATGATTATGTGTATTTGATATATGTATTAATGTGAATCTAGGATACTGAGTACATATCTATATTTCATGGCCGTGACAAAAGAGTACGGAACCAAATATAACAACAACAACAACAACAAATGGGTAAACCGGCTTTACAAAACAGTATGTTAATCTAGTACTTTGAGTACTGATCTGCTACTATGAGACATAAATATACTTATCGGGTGTGAGAAAAGATTGCGAAACCAAATTAGGATCATTGAGTGGATAACCGGCCATACAAAATAAGGAGTGTACCAGAGTGGGTGGAATTATGCTAAACGAAACGCTGCCTCGTTTAACATGTGTATATATGTCTTTGTATATTGGATTCTTTATTACATTGATATATATATGTAGTTGTTATGATGCATTTTCTGCCTAAGTTATTTTGTATGCTAGAGATAACGTTACTACTCGATTCGTTTGACTTGATTTAATGCTGTTAAGATTCATTGCATATTAAAGAAGATTTGATTTGTGTGTAATTTTGCGTTGTGGAATTTTCTGTGCTCTTTAGGAGAGTATGAGAGTTGGAACTGTTTAAGGGACTCACGAAATCTTGGATTGATTGGAATCTGGGATGAGAGAGGAGAATTTATTTCATTATTTGAGGTATCTGAAATAAAGGACAGCCTCAGTATGCAGGAACCTCTATACTGTAGTGAGCGAAGCAACAACACAGCTCCTTCAGATCATCAGAGGAACCCCCCCCCCCGCACTCCCAGACAAGTGTTTCGGCCCTATTAAACTCCTGACACTCTAAGAGGTGGACCCCTCTTTGTCATGACTCCAAGAGATCTTGTTGCTTTTTTTGGATCTCGTCTCGGAACTGAATCCATGATCTTCCAATTCGCACTGCACTTCGAAGTGCGTCTTAGCCAGTCGCTAAGGATGTGACAAAAGGAATTATTTAAGTTCTCAATGCTTGTTTCGCATACTCCACACCCAGCATGAGGCTTTTTCTGCTGTTTCTGAAAGGCTTTTCAATGCCCTTGCTCTTGCCTGTCCCTTTATGCCCAGTTGCTTATATAGGTCGTATGATAATGTTGCTATGAATCCTCTCGTTCCCACTTCTACAGCTATCACTTTTCTCTTGACTCCTTCCCCCTGCCTTAGTTGTTTAACCAGATCATTGTACTTCTCACATTTGAATGAATGCCGCTCTTCTATTCTTTTATTCATATGGAGTCCTAAGCTCAGTCATTTTTAGTTCCTGTTTTGCTTTGGAGTACACTACAATGTCCCGTCGTAATCCTGTGCTCTTCTTGGCAGTTGGGTATTCTCTTCTTCCTGGTAGGTCCACTATCACACCCCATTCGTTTCCACCATCTAGCAGTGATGGTAAGGGAATGTCTCTGATTTCAATATTACATGTTGTTCCAGCGTACTGATGAAGTACTTTGGTGAGGCCTTAGCTCTTTCGCTGTTTGCTTTAAGTTTAGCCCTGTCTAAAGTGACTGTCATTTCCTGCAGTACAATTTCGTGCCGCCATGTGTAGCGACATTGTGTTAATGATACTCTGCCGTCTGTTATATAGGTGTTTTTTTTTCGAACTACAGTACATAATGATAAAACCAACAGGAATAAAGAATGGGTTATCATGCTACAGTATATTAAGATAAAACCAACAGGAATAAAGAATGGGTTATCGTGCTACAGTATATTAAGATAAAACCAATAGGAATAAAGAATGGGTTATCGTACCACACTACATTAAGATAAACCCTGAAGCTCCTACTGAATTTTAACGCAGCAAGGAGAACAAGATGAAATCCAAATTGAGTCTTTTCTACCATCTTGGCACATATTTTGAAGTGAATACTACCATCTTAGCACTTATTTTGAAGAGACTATTGACAAAACCTGTTGGACAATAGTTTCTGTCCGAGAATGTAATGATTTTTAGTAGCGAATATTTTTATTTGAATGAGAGACATTACCGAGTGTTAGATGTTACTCACAAAAAGCAAAATGAAATATGATAATGAAATTGTGCCTAATGTATGACAAAAGTTCCCCAGTATTAAACTATGAATCTTATTCAGCGCTGGGGAAGTATTGTGTTCATATTAAACTTTTAGGCATGTCTAGATGTTAAAGCAAGAAAACAACGTGTTAAAAGAAAGCTATACACCTGAGAAATAAATATTAGTAGCACAAGTGATATGACAATGAGCAGGGAAGAATTAACAAAAAAACTATTACATAAAACAGTAATATAAAAGAAGAAACAATAGAACAAATGACGAAAGTCATATATTTGAGACACGCAAACAGACTTTGAGAGATGTAAAATAGACATTAATTTAAGAAAAATAGAAAAAGCCAAAAACCAAAAGCTTGGAAAGGAATTTTAAAATATTTACATTTTTCAACCCGTAACACAGCAACTGAACAAAAAGCGATGTATATTCTTTACTGATTTATGGTGTAGAAGCATGGACATTAAATTTAAAAAATGGGAAAGACGTTTGAAGCAATTGAAAAAAATAGGATGACGCCCGTGGACAGACCAAAAAAAAAAGCGGTAGTAGATAAAGTGAAAAAATAAATAATGAAAAACTCAGCGGCCACACCGTTAAAATACTTCGTCCATTCTAAATAGAATAATATGGTAGTGAAAACTGTAGTAGAAAGAAGAATGGAAAGAAAGAGAGGAAGATGAGGACAAGGATTTGGATTAATGGGCAACATCAAAAGTGAGGCAAGATATTCAGTTTGATTAAGTGCAAACTTAAATCAGCGGGCAGAAGAAGTTGTGGATACACTGCAGCCAACTTTTCCTGGTTGAACAGGACGCCCCGGCTACTGCTGCTGCTCATGATGATGATGATGACGACAACGACGATGACGATAACGATGATGACAAGGCACCAGCCAGATTACAGAAGAACTTCTTGACTTAGGCAACCACTGGTAATAAATAGAAGAAAAAGATGCTGGTCTGTGTCACCAAGTGTGAGTATGTGGATTTATTAATGTGTGTATGTTTGTGTGGGCAGCTATGAACATGTTTTAGAAAAATGCGTTACAAATAAATTTCAATCAAAACAGAAGAGAAAGAAAGTATTACAAAGAGGTGCTTGTAGATCTTATTTGTTTCGTGCATAACTAACGCTGATTTAATGTTTTAACAGTTTTGAAAAAATAACCCCTACCTTGTTGAAAAAAAATAATGCTGACTATACAGGAGAAGAAGACATAGGAGCAGCTGACAGAACATCAATGCTAGATGGAGAATTTTGTTTTAAGAAATCAGACCAACTCTTTTGAAGTCTTTCAATCAAGGACAAAATCTTTGAAGATCCTTATACCATCATCAACATTATAATGAAAAGCGGCCCTTCCAGCGGAACCTTGCAGCCATGCTTCAGTGGAGACATGGGTCCTTGATATTTTCCGTCATCTCAGTTTGTTACTTTCTGTCATGCCATCGTTTAAAGTGTTCATGATCTTCTCTCACGGTCATCTTCTATAATAATAATAGTAATACAGTAAATCATTCTCTCATTTCATAAAGAAATTGGATGATCTCGTATCTCGTATATACAAAAATAAAAACAATCTGTTCTGAGATGGATTTATGCGTTCTGTAAATTCGTTAGTGACACACGTTATTATTGCCATATGTTATATATAAATTGTTCAGTGTTGAACATCATTAGCATAAAACTTTCCCTCTAACAGCCTAAAATTATTATTGTTAATATTTAAAACCGCAAGGAGGCTTAATGGAGAAGTATCAAAAACATGAGACGTCCCTGCATAATACATTTCACTCTGTCATGAAAGCGTTTATTTACACTATAGAAAGTGATAGTTTCGAAACACTGAGCGTTCTGTTTAACTGTTTTTTTTAAAAATATCCACGTGGAATTTTTGTTTTTGTCTCCCTTCCTTCACAATTATAATCCAGAATTAAAACTCAGAAATAATGACAAGAAAATCAAGGGAAAGCAATCCACTGTTGATCAGTTTTGTGTTATATTTATTGTTATCGCCCCTGTCATAAAGTGTAGATGATTTCAGTATTTCAGAACAATTTAAAACTGCACATACAATGTTAAAGGAAGCGTATAGTGAGTAAACGTGTGATTCACATCTAAAAGATAATTGATAGATGTCCCGTAGTAATTCTCAGAGATGCAAGATTAGTACTGGAACCTCTTCAGTGCGACAAACTACCAGACCTTAAGGATGCCTTGTCAAAAATTGGCTTACAACATGGAGTCACTTTGCAATGGATTCCCTCCCACTGTGGGTATACCAGGCAATGAGAAAGCTGACCATCTGGCCAAAGAGGGCACTGAAATGGAGCAACCAGACATACCAATCACCTATAATCAGAAGAAAAGTATGATAAAAACCTACAGGAAGCCACAAACACCACCACATGATGACTATCACATGCTAAACAGAAAGGAATAAGTCACTATCTTCCGTCTCCGAATAGGACACAGCCGACTCCGAAGTCATATGTATACAAAGTTTAAGGTTGGTACTACTAATCTATGTACATGTGCCCAGGTGCCCCAAACTGTGGAACATATCCTCCAGAACTGCACCAACTATGAGACACTAAAAAATAATTACTGGCCCAGTGAAA
Organism: Achatina immaculata; assembly: GCA_009760885.1. NCBI lineage: Eukaryota > Metazoa > Mollusca > Gastropoda > Stylommatophora > Achatinidae > Lissachatina > Lissachatina immaculata. Next base: position 20,697,674 of record CM019696.1, read on the forward strand.
CCACTAAAGAAGATAAGCTCTATATAAATTTCACTGTTTTTTGTAATTCATGTATGGAACATACATGAATTACAAAAAACAGTGAAATTTATCCAAGAGACAGGACTGCAGATATAGACAGACAATGCGAACGAAGAAGAAGAAGACATCTAAAAGATGGGCAGCTTTTTCTAAATTCATTTTGAGTGAAAAATGTTAAAAAGGTTTACGGCATATCTCACTTAGTTTTTAAAAGGAATCTGCTCTTTGTGTATCAGCTGTTCTCTAATACAAGGATATGGCATGAAGACGGACTTAAAATGTTTTGTCTGTGCTGAAATATTCTAGAAAAAAATCGATATATCGCTCTGATATTAGTTTTAGAGTAAACAATGACATAGGTGAGTATAAAACGGGGCACAAAACAAAGCTATATATTGTCAGCCGATCTATTCTCATTTTACATCACGAAAGGCATTAAAAATGTGAAGTGAATTAAAACAGAAGGCCATAATATCAATAACCTGAGGTATGCGGATGATAATTGCAGAAAGTGAAAACAGTTTGCAGAAACTAGTGAATAAGATTATTAAGGAAAAGAAATAGAGGCTTTGAGCTAAACAACAGTAGGACAGAAACAATGGTAATATCGAAAAGAATAAACATACCAAAGTACAATATCCTTTCAAGCGGGGAGACACCGACACAATTACATAAATTCAGTTACCTTAAGACACCATAACAACTGATGGCAAGCTCAGAAATGAAATAACATTACGAACAGGTAAAACAAAGGTAGTTTTTAAGATATGAAGAGGAATCTAACAAATAAGAAGATGTTCCTAAAGTTGAAGAAATAATTCAATGCCATATAGAACAGATGACAAAGAAATTGAAAGGAACAGAAATGAGGTTTTGGAGAAAAATGCAGCAAAATACCTTGGACAGACAGAAAAACGATATCTGGCTCGACACATAATAATAATAATAGTGATAATAGTGTAGCAATAAAAACAACAGCATTAATAATAGCAACAATAGGAGCAACAATAATAGCAATAGTATGAATAATAACAATAGAAATAATATTTCTTATCTATGCTACTTTCATTTTATATTTGTAAATATTTTATATAGGATACGCTGATGACATTGACCTGGTAGGGGAAACTATGCAAGAAGTCATCGATACCTGCATACACCTGAGAGATGTAGCACTAAAAGTGGGTTTGATCATTAACCAAGATATGACATAGTATATGAAGATATCAAGAGACCAGAGGCAGAATGATCCAGATTATATAAATGTTGGAGAGATGATTATTAGTCAAACAGAAACATACACATATCTAGGCACAACATTCAACAGAAGCAACATTGTAGGCGAAGAAATTAAAAGCAGAGTACAGATATGGAATAAAATATACTTTGCCTTGCATCAGCTGTAAAATCCAAAATCCTGTCCCAAACACACCAAAATAACAATCTACAAAACTATAATAAGATCAGCTGTCATGTATGGAGAAACGTGGAGTACAACAAAGAAAGATGAACAACAATTGCAGATTTTGAGAACAAGATCTTAAGAAGAATCTTTGGGCCGATAAAGGATGCCATAATTGGAGAATGGAGAGCTAGAAAGAACACTGAATTGAACATCATATTAACATCCCAAGAATTATAAATGTCTTCAAACTGAACAGACTACGGTGGCTGGGGCATGTAGAAAGAATAGAAGAGAACAGGCAAACGAAAATGATGTATGCACAAGAGATGAGGGAAACAAGACCAAGGGGTAGACCAAGACAGAGATGGAAAGACAACATAGAAGAGGATATAAAAGAAATTGGTGTCATCAACTGGAGAGAGAAGATTAGGAATAGAGAGGAGTGGTGTCGAACTTTATCTGCAGCAATGAGCCTTAATCACCCGGAAAGCTGAAGAAGAAGAAGGATGTTATATCCACCTTCCTCGTGACTGGGGTTTCCGAAATGAATTTTGTAAGGTTGTGAAGTGCTATGTCTTCCAGATCACACCCCCACCCCTACACCCCCAATTTTTTCCTACTCTATTGATGAGCCAATCTATATTTTATTTGCCAGACACACAGAACAACTCTTAAAACAGGGGACGGCAACAGGGCACCTGAGTGACGCGCTGCCTGGACCCTCGCTCATTGGTTCTCCTCGCCACCTTACATCAGATCCCACCTCCGTGACGTGATTGTGGACCCTGACAAGAGGTTTAGAACCATTTATGTACAAGACGTATGTTGTAGGTAGATCAGTTTACCTGTTTACCAGTTTATCAGTCAACCAAACATAAGAATAAATCAAACGTGCCCGAACATGTTCGAGAAAAAGGAAGGTATTATAGGGTAGGAAACATGGAGTGACTTGGAGAACGAGGTCAAAGACAAAAATGACTGAAAAACCTTTGTTTATGACTGAAATATTTTCGTTGTCTGGTTCGAGTGTAATGGTTTTCACGCATTATCAGCAAAAAAGAATATAAGATTTTGCTTTCTCATCATGTTTCCAGATTAAAAAAAATACTTCACGCTATTTCTTATCATCATTCATCAAGAGATACAAAGTATTTTCTTTTAAAGCTATGTTTCATAAGAGTGCTCCAGCTTTTTAAAGCGCTGGTGACCTATATAAGGCACAACGTGATATCTTTTTTTAGCCAACCATTTTTCACGGTCTTGCACTAAAAGTAATTTGGAGTTCGAAAATTAGGTTCACAAAAAATTGGATTTCGCTTTCCTGCCAGTACTAGAATGTAGGTGACATTAAGAGAAAATATTATGTAGCTTATGTGATAATAGATAACATGTAGAGAAGTTCATGCAGGTTTTTTAAAATCGCTTTTTGAACAAGATTAGATCTATGGAAGTTGGTATTACAATTTTAATTATCAGTTGCTTGTATTACACTTCAAATTTGATACAGTTTGGTCACTGACTGGGGTAAGAACAAATTATCAGTAAATTACAGTTAAAAAAAGATGAAAAAAAACAATCTGAAACTTATGGAGACTGTTGAATACCGTATTAAAGAACCCACTTCAAAGCAACCAGTGAAATCCGCTGGAGGATAATCAGGCCGACAGACTGATGGTGCTCAATTTTCCTTGAAATAGAGTCAGCCAGTTTTGACTTTGGTTTAACACCGGAGCATTTTGTAAATAGTAAATCACGTGGCAAATAAGGTAAGAAGAAAAATGTTACACGAACACTTTCCTGCTGATGTCCCTACCCTTTTACAGACTTGACCAGGACACCTCAAGGGAAAAGAAAGAGGGACAGACCATTGCGGACGTTGAGATGCACAATACAGGAAGAACTGAAGGGAGCAGGAAAGACAAGGCTTGAGGTATACCGACTTGCTCAAAGTTGGCTTTAGAACCTTTGTTGATCCACTGTTCTCCATTGGGAGAAAAGAGGTCTAACGATGATGATGATGATGATGTCTTTAAACTATGTTATATTTAAAAAAAAGAAACTAAAGCAGAAAGCAGAGTGGACAAAACCAGTATTTCAGCAAGTGATTTATGCAGGTAGACGTCTCTTACATCTTACATCCTTCCCGTGCCGTTAAACGTCACATAGGGCTCGCATAGTTGTTTGCCAAATTTTCCTGTTCTCGTCGAGTCTTTCAACTTCATCAAGGGATGTTATGCCCACTAAAAATCAAGATCTTCTATTTGGGTCCTATGTACCCAATCAATGCCTGTTTTACCTGTGCAGCATTTTTTCATTATAATGTCTATGGCAATTCCAAAAAAAGCAAAGGAGATAATATACATCCTTGTTTCACGCCTGTTTCAATCTGAAACCATTTGCTCATTCCTTCTTCTCTCTTGACTGCACAAACATATCCGTTGTAGAGATCTCTAATGACGTTGACATTTTTAGATGGTGTTCGATATAGTCTTAAAATTCTTCACAATGAATCTCTGTGTATGGTATCAAATGCTTTTTTAAAGTCAATGAAGTTCAGGTATAATGGTTTCTGCTTTTCAATATGTTCTTTAAGTATTATTCTTAGAGTAAAGATTTAGTCGAGACTGCTATCCCTTTTCCAAATCCCGCCTGTTCTTCTCTCATTGCAGTATCCACTACATCCTTAATTCTATTCAGAATCACTTTACAAAACACCTTTGACACAACTGATAGTACGTTTACACCCCTCCAGTTATTGCAGTCACTGAGGATGCCTTTTTCTTTTGGTATTTTAACAATGATTCCCTTTTTCCGTTTACAAGGAATTTTTTCTTCATTCCAAATTTTATTAAACATTCTTTGTAGTTGACTCATGTTGTCACTGTTGATAACTTTTAACATTTCGGCTGTTATTTCATCTTCACCTGCAGCTTTGTTGTTAGCCATTAAATTCACTGCTGTTTCAGTTTCTTTCAGTGTAACTTCATCTAAGTTGACATTTAGTTGTGGGACTCGTAAATCGGTTTCAAGATATATTAATTAATTTGGGTGTGGTCAATTAAGTATTTCTTGGAAGTGTTCGGTCGATCTTTGCTTTTGGTCTTTACTTGATGTTAATAGGTTGCCTGTTTTGCAAAAGACTGGTCTTTCTCTCGAGGTTATAGCATCTCTTAACTTCTTCTGTATGTTATATAGAGTTTTGCTGTCTCCTGTTTCTGCTGCATTTTCTGCTTCTTTTGCCATATTGTCCATATATTCTCTTTTGTCTCTTCTACCTGAACTTTTTATTTTATTGTCTAGTTCCTTATATGTTGCTTTTGCCAAAACTTTCCAAGATCTCTCTTCACATTCAACATTGCTAATTTGGCTGCTCTTCTTTCATGTATGAATTTCCAAGTGTTATCTGATATCCATGCTTTTATACTTGTTGATTGCAGTCCAGCACTTGCTTTTGCTGCTGTGATTATGGCTGTGCTCTATGAATTCCATAATTCATCTATATATATATCTCGTTTACCTCTTTGAGTGTTGCGAAATGTTTGGTACGTTCCAGATTTAAATCACTGTTGGTATTTTCTTCTTGTAGACTGTGATTGTTTATCTTTCCAAGTATTGATTTCTTCTGTTGGCTTTTCAGTTTAAGACTTATCTTCCCCGTACACAGATTGTGATCACTGTTGACATCTGTACCCCTATATGCTCTTACCTCTATCAGAAATGTTCTGAATTGTTTTCTAATAAATAAAATGATCTATCTGGATTCTGGTTCTATCAACTTGAGATATCCATGTTGTTTTATGTATTTCTTTGTGTGGAAATATTGTTCCTCCAACGACCACGCCCTCTGTTAGACATATTTCAATGAATCTTTCTTCATTCTGTTTTATTGTATTAATTCCTTCTTTCCCCATTACTTTTTCGACGTCGGTGTTATCTTTTCCTACCTTGGCGTTGAAGTCTCCCATGACAGTTGAGATGTAGACTTGTACTGGTTTCAAAAATTCCTAGCGCGATTACTTCTAGCATAACAAATTAAAATATAAACTATTTTGTATCCCAACATACTTTTTTCCATCTGATATTCCATCTTAAATATTTCCATGTTATATATTCCAACTTAAAATGTTATCAACTGTTTGGTATTTCAGAGTCCAATATGAACAATGAAAGAATAAAAGTTTGGACTACACAAAACATCAAACAACAAAATGGGGCCTCGCCTGTATCCAACACCAGAACACAAGACTCTGGTCCACGTAGGCTGAGTCTACACGTAGAAAGGAAAAGGAAAAGTCTTGGGTCAGGAAATGCAGAGAGTAGAAAACGAGAAATAAAAGATCAGATATCTGAGGTTCCTCTGACTTGTTTACAAAAATTCGCTACATGGCGTTTTGTGATGGTGTTGCTACTGCAGTCATCTTTCGTTGTGTCGGTGATTCTCAAAAGCTGTTTACCAATGGCTCTAGTTTGTATGACTAGACCACGCTCGGCTGCGTCATCGTTTTCTCAGACGTATAAAGAGTTGTCTAACAGGAGCAGTACGCTTAACAACAGCGAGGAGGTTGAAGATGAACGTCATGTGTCAGCTACTGAACATGTCTCATTACACAGAAATAGCACACAAAGGGAGGTAAGATGTTATTTACGGCATTAAGTATGTTACCGACATTATGTTTTTTGCAGGGACAGAATTTGTTTCTTTTGGTGAGGACCAGATTGGAGTTTCCAATGAATCTACACCATATGAATGAATAATATGCTGCACCTGAAAATCCGAAATGCTCCAAAATTCGGCACTTCATGAGCATTGGTGTGATGCCACAAGTAGAAAATTCTACACTTGACCACCTGTGACGAGTTGTAGTCATAGTGCGGCCGCACATTAAACTGTTTATTCAGTGTCTCGAAAGGACAACAGACCCTCTCAGCCCCACTGGACAGCAATATAACTTTTCCGTACTCGTACGTTCAGTGACCCACACACAACCGCCCCATACTCAAGATATTAAAATGGCACGTGTTAGGCCAGATTGCAGGGGCCCTACGATACCAGACCAAGACATATGTGCATTACTCGCTGTGCTTTAGTTTCTGCTCTTTTGTGTAAAGTTATTTTTGAAAACGTCAAAAATGAAACACAAAGTCTTGTAGATATCTCTATGTGTAACAGTGACAAAAAAGAGGGAGCATTTATGCTTATCTGTACTAGAGCACAGGACATCATTGGAAGCAGTACAAATGTGGTTTATTAGAAGAATGTTGAGAATTCACTGGACAGGAAAGATAGCTAATGAAGAATGTAGGAGAAGAGGTGGAGAAACAAAAAAAAATCTTGTCAAAAATACGACAGATAATACAGAAAGTGTTGGAGAAACTGGACAACGGTGTATGTTTGAAACGTCTTACAGAAGAGCTTGGTGTTGTAATAGCCATCGTATATGACCTGACCTGAAGAGGCGAAAGGACAAACTGTTGAAGTTCTGGTGAAAGTATCGACTATAATTAATGAAAAACAGAAAAAAACCCATAAAAATAAAATGTATATACTA